>VBSM01003215.1:14520964-14533299 GCA_008086735.1 Cheirogaleus medius | reverse complement strand
CGCCTGCAGCTCCACCTCCAGGGCGTTCACTGAGCGTCTCAGCTCCAGGATCTCCGACTGGCAGCACTGCAGCTCCTCGGAGCAGGACGTGGCCTGCAGGCTGATGCCTTCGGACTGGAGCACAGTGGGGTAAATGACATGGTCAGCTCACCGACCCAGAACAGAAGCCGGGTCCCCCCTGCTGGGCAGCCCCGCCCTCACCTGGGCTTGGAACCACTGCTCCACGTCCTGGCGGTTGGTCTCCACCATGGCCTCGTACTGGCACCGCATCTCCCCCAGCACCCTGCTCAGGTCCATGAGGGGCTCCGTGTCCAGCTCAATCCGGAGCTTGTCCTCCAGCTGGCACCTCAGAGTGTGGGCTTCCTGTGGGCATAAGAGGAGGATGAAGCACTCGTGGAGCCCCCA
Organism: Cheirogaleus medius; assembly: GCA_008086735.1. Lineage (NCBI taxonomy): Eukaryota > Metazoa > Chordata > Mammalia > Primates > Cheirogaleidae > Cheirogaleus > Cheirogaleus medius. The sequence continues at coordinate 14,532,894 of VBSM01003215.1, read as the reverse complement.
CCGCCCTTTACCCAGAGCCTCAGCTCCCGCCCCCGGTCCTCCCCAGCCACCTCCCTGTGCTCCGCTGAAGATGAGCCACTGCCTGCACCAGCCCAGCGGTTTCCAGAGGCTTTACATGAAGAGCAAGCTCTCCCTGGATGCCAGAGCTCACTCCACAACTTCCACCTGGAGAAGGAGGAAGCCTCATTTCTCCCCGCAAAGGAGCCTGAGTTCACCCTAGAATGTCTCATGGCATCACACCAAGTGTCCCCTACCTGCTCGTGATTCTTCTTGAGACAGAGCAGCTCTTCCTTCAGGGACTCCAGCTGGGCCTCCAGGTCACACTTGGCCAGGGTGAGGTTGTCCAGCACCTTCCGCAGGCCACAGACATCAGCCTCTACCAGCTGGTGCAGCGAGCGCTCCGTCTCATACCTGTAACGGGGCAGGTGCGGGAGGCAGAGTGAGAGAGCAGGAAGGGGCCCCGGCACACGCTCAGCCATAATCCCACTGCCAGCCTTTTGCAGTCTGGGTCTCAGTTGGCTTCCCCTGTGTGGTGTGCTCAGGGCCCAGAAAGAAGCAGGACGTTCCCTACTCAGTCAACACTGAGCACCTAAGACGCACCAGGCAGAGCAGCTGGTACCATGATGGACACACGGCCAGCACCTGCCTTTGCAGGCTGATGGCCCAAAAGGGAGGTGACAATGTAACCAGGCAATGGCAACACGGTGTGATCACTGCAGACCCTCCTCCTCCAAGGCCTCTACTGAGAGGGACCCTGGATTCTCTCTTAGAGTAGAAGCCACATTGCCAGAGTGACAGGAAGGAAATGCTCTCTTCACTCTAGATAGTGAGGCTTCCACAGTGCCCTGAAGAAGAGCAATAAAACATAGCGCCCTTTCCTGCGCCCAGGGTGTAAACCCTTTGGCCTTCACATGCCCCATCTTGGGCTGTGGGGCATGATCTCCGTCAGGCATCAGTAGCACTCACAGATTACTCAAGCTGCAGCATGGAAACATACCTTTTTGAGGCAGCAGAGTTTTGTAGGAAGTGGCCTCACATAGGAAAATTTGGTAAGAAATTTGGGCCAAGTCCCAGTTCTGGCACTCAGTAGCCACGTGGCTTCTGGCAAGTCACTTCCACACACTGAGCCATAGTGTCCTCACCTGCAAAGGAGGCACTGTCCCTGCCTGCCTGCTGCACAAGATTCTTACAATAGCGTCAGGTGGATAATGCCCTCTAGAACATGTCGTAAACTATAAAAGCTAAACAAGTGGAGAGCAAATGTTTTTTCAAGATCTTGGGCTAAATGCCCTTTGTTTCCTCCTGCTGTTACTACTGTCGGGTGGGGGGTCTTGGTTGATTGCATCCTGATGCCGCACAAGAGAGAAGGCACCCAGGTGGGCATCTGGCTCCTCCCCCTTCCCTCCCCAACCCCAACTCACTTGGTCCTGAAGTCGTCTGCGGCCAGCTTGGCATTGTCTATTTGCACAACCAGCCTGTTGTTCTCAGATTTGATGCACAGGATCTGGGGAAGAAAGTAGGCTCAGGGGGTGATGTACTGTTCTCAGAGCCATCTGTGGCCTTGGCTCAGAGGAAGTTCCATTGGCTAAGATTCAAATTACAACATCCCCTTAGACAACACAAACTCACAGACGTGTATGAGATGCTTTCATGGTGCAGAAGGAGGATGTGCAAGAGGGTTCTTGGCAAAAGGTGAAGGCATGGAGTCGGAGGAACCGGGAGATGGAAGGTAGAACCAACTGGACATATAAGAAAGATTTGATTTGATTTCGCCAGATGTGATGCTTAGCCCAATATAAACAAGAAGATCTGGAATCTAGGCCACAGAACAATGGACTGACTATGAATGTCTTAGATAAAGTGGAAACCATTCTAAATAAGAGCTTCCTTACTCTGGTTGCCCAACCTCCCCAAAGCTCTTCTCTGCATCTAGCCAGGTTTCTATGGCCCCTATTTTGACATTCTTTGTCTTCCTGACCCCAAAACTAAGACATCAGCTCTTCAGAAGCATTTACTGGATACTCAAAAGGGAATGCAGGAGGCTGGCACTGCTGGACGTATGGACAATGGCTCATCAAGGACTTCAGAAGACTTCCCTCCTCCTGTGTACTGCATGGAAGTTAGGGTCCTTTCCTGAAATTAGCACTATTTTTTAACTGTAATTTAGGACTTGTAAGTGCTCAAACTAAGTAAGCATGAACTCGGCATCCTGGGAGACAAATCCTACATCTCGTCCTTTGCACATTCCCATCTATCTGCACTCAAGAGATTCTCTTCCCACAGTTCAAAAAAAAAATCCACTGCTGATCCAACAGTAATATTTTTCTATAAAAGGTCAGATAGGAAATATTTCAGGCTTTGCAAACCATACCTACGGTCTGCCGTAGACAATACATAAATGAGTGAGCATGGCCACGAACCAGCGAAACTCTATTTACAGCCTCACCTTCTGCTGGAGCTCCTCGATGGTGCGGAAGTAGGATTGGTAGTCCTGGCACACGCTGGACTCGTGGCATCTGGTCCACTCGCGGAGCTTGGCCTCCAGGTCCGCGTTGTCCCACTCCAGCTGACGCACCTTCTCCAGGTAGTTGGCCAGGCGGTCGTTCAGGAACCGCATGGTCTCCTTCTCGTGGCCATTCAGGCTGACTTTGCCATAGGCCCCACAGATTCCGATGTTGCCGGGAATGTGGCAGGTCCCCGGCAAGGCACAAGCAGCCTGGCAGGTGGGGGGCAGACAGAGGCTGGGTCGGCCCAGAGGGGTGGACCCCACTCGCACTCGGTTGGCATGTGCCAGGTTGGCCGAGAGGCATAGGGAGGCGGCCTTGGCCTCAGGAACCTGCCCAACCCTGAGGGAGCCGCAGAGATCAGAAGTCATGGCGCTAAGAGGCAATAACTCCTGCTTTGCCCACAGTTGAATTTGCTAGAAGCCAAAACCTTCCTTCTCCTGTAGACCTTATATAGGCTTTAGTGGGTGTTGATGCAAGAAAACTGGCATTTTCCTCATGAATATTTATGTCTATTGCTATACAATTGCTCTATTAGTCAGTGATTTTTGTTTCCTATAAAGAGTTAATGAGCTCATGAAAGAGGCCTTCACCCATACACAATGCTTCCCGTCACTGCAGGGTCGTAGGAAACAGAAACGAGGTCTTCTTCACGCAGCCCACCTTCTGTGGCTGTGAATTCTTTCCGCTTCTGTCAGCTTATGTCTGTGAAACAATCAAGAACCAGGGACTCCTAAAATTTCCTCAAAGATGTCTCATTCCTGTATTCTTTTCCTACCTCAAAATGTTCCCACTGTGGCAAAGTCCAAAATATTAGTCAATCTCAGGCACAGGGAGGAAAGGGAAAAATCAGGATTTATTTGTTTCGGCAGATATTTATGAAATGCCCAGTATGGGACAAACACGGAGCTAGGCCTCCTTGTGAGGGGTGGGATTTTGATATTAAAAAGAGAGGTAAGAAAGTAAACGACCTAAATATTATAAAGGCAATAAGGGAGGGTATTTAAAAAAAAAACAAAAAACAGAGAGAGCTGTGAAGATTTCAAGGTAGAGGAAAACAGCACTGATAGGCCAGAAAAGGACTTCATGGAGTAGGGGATTTTTAAAATGTGTCCTGAATGATGTTTTCCATAAGAGGTTAGGGGAGAGAATGCCTCTCCCAGAGAACAAAATGAACAGAATCAAACACGTTTGGAAAATGGAAAATAGTTTAGCTGTGTTGGCGCTTGTGATGCAGACATGTCCGCGAGCCCTGGAAAGTTGTGTTCAGTCCAGGTTCTGGGAAGCCTTGAATGTCAGGACCATCCATACACAGGGATCTGCCCTGGAAGCTGACTCTCTTCAAATAGGAGGAAAAATAAGTAGCCATGTTCCTTCTGAAGGAAAGTACCCAGAGATGGAATTTTCCTTTATAAATATTGGCAGAAAACACAAGAAAAACAATGAAAAAGAAACCAAATTGATTTTGGTGTTTGAAAACTAGCACACTTTTCAATAATCCTTGGGTCAAAGAAGAAATCAAACGAGAAATTTAAAAGGTATTTTGAACTGAATTAAAATGAAAACTCAACATATCAAACTGATTTTGACAATTAAGACTTTCCCTGTGCAAAAGTGAAAAGCAGTTTTGGATGTGGGGAAAAGGCTTGTGAATAAAACTGAGTGATTTGTGATTTTTGAGAAATAAAATTATGTTGCTGTGTATTGGAGCCTACAGGCTAATTAGGGCGGGCAGTGATTAACACTTTATGGTGTCTGTTCCCAGGCCTCGCCTGCCTTTCCCGGCATCTTTCCTTCCTACTGACCCTCTCACCAGTCTGAGTCCCTTCTCATCCTTGTTTACAGAAGATACACACTCGAGAACTTTGATCTTTTGTCTTTTGAAATGTTCTCACATTTTCTTTGAAATGCACCTACCAGGATTGTCCATTGCTTGGGAGACTCTTGAACAAAATTTAAATTTCCTTAATCTTCAGACACACTCAGAGCATCAGAAGCTTTATGGCCTCCTCTATTTCTCAAACAAATGAGCAGACGGCCAGCTGTTCAATAAACTCTGGAAGAGGGCGGCTAGCCAGCTTCCAGTCTATGCTAACGAAGATGCTGCCCTGGGCCCATTGCTGAGATGAATGAATTCACCAGGAGGGCCCGTGAGGCAGCAGCACACGTTTCAGCTGGCCCTAAATCATAGAATCTCCAAGATGAAAGGGATCTTGATGTCTCTAGTCTCAGACCCTTCGGCACTCAGTCCCTTCTGATAATTTCCAACTAGTTGTCCCGTTCCATCATTTTCCAGGACAACTCACACCAACTTAGCCCCTGTGTCTCACAAACGGCTTCCTAGGCTTTGAGCAAGACACAAATGAACAGCAGCCTGCTCTGTCTTAAGGCACTCGCAATATAGAGAATTGTCAGAAAGTCTTCATGCAGACACAAGTCGACCTCCCTGTTACTTCTGCCTTTCATTCATTCATTCAACGCATGTTTACTGAGTACCTACTCTGTGCCAGGCAGGTGCTGGTGCCAGAGGCTGGTGATACGTTAGTAAGTCAGAGAGTTTGTCCTTTAGTTAATTTGCTTCCCAGTTCTACCCATGGGGCCCCACGGAAGCTAAATCCAATCATTCTGCCACATGGCAGACCTGAGGCCATTGGTAACAGATGTGAGGTGGCTCACTCCTGGTTCTTCATTTAGCATGGTTCTAAGCCCCTGCCATCCTGGGAATACTCCTCTGGATATACTGCATGATATAAGAAAGAGTCCCTTATATCCTAAGTATCACTCTTAAGTGGGGGCCCTAGAATGGAATTTCGAATGAGTTTAGATCAAGAGGCTGCCAGTAGGTGGCCCAGAAAACCTTCTTGCCCAGGACTTTTGTGTGAACCATGCTGGTACCACCAGCTGTTCAGCCATGACAGCCACCCAGCCACTAGCTAGTCCTGTACGCAGTCAATGAGACCAATGGGGACACTTCCTCATAACTACTCAGTGTACAGATGTGGGCGATATTCACCCAGGCAAGGCACCTACTCCAAATGTCCAATATTCCTGAGCTCCTGCCATAGCAAAGCCCTACTCAAGGCACCATGGGGGGGTGCAGAGATGAATAAGAGAGATCCCACCTCTCTAAAAGCTGAGAGCAGAGGGAGGCTAGGTCACATCACTCAGAGGAAGGGGGGTGACTGGGCCTCAGAGACACAGGGGAAGCATCAGAGGTTTTCTCTGGAGCTTGAGATTGAGGAGATTTGGATGGGCAGAAAGGGGAGGGGGTGTTTCTAAAAAGAAAAGTGAGCACAGACAAGCACTCGGGAGCAGAAGTGGGTTCAGGAGGAGCAGGTGCAAACTCAGAAATGCAGGTATGCAGCCTACCAATAGCCCGCCCCATGAGCCAGACCCCCCCAAAAATGAGTAAATGACACCAAAATGTCAACCTAAAGAACCACAATAGCATTTTTAAACCTATAAAACTAAAGTTTAAGCTCATCTATGCTAAAAATGTAGTCTGCTTCTATTTTTGTAACATCTCCATGGGCAGTTCTCAAATTTTAGCCAGTGTCAGGATCACATGGAAGGGCTTACAAAATGCAGATTGCCCAGCCCTGGGCCCAGGTTCAGTAGGTCTGGGGTCAGGCCCGGGAGTCTGCATTTCTACCACCTTCCTAGATGCTGTTGGTGCCGCCAGTCTGGGGACCACACTTGGAGGACAGAACCATGGCTCTATAGCAATAGGTGAGCTCTGTGGTGACTGTCATCCTGTGTAAATGAAGCACCAGGTAACGAAACAGTATTCAGTGAGTTCAAGAGGAGCCAACGTTTGAATGACCACGTCTAAAACCAGTTAGACTCAGGTGATGGGTACATGTCACAGAATTCAACTTGCACCCCCTAAACCTATTAAAACAAAAAAAAATTAAAGAAAAAGCTAACCTCATAGAAAAAATAGATAAGTAAAATCAGTTGGCATGCATTTTCTTCTTCTGTTTATCTTCCTAGTTCACTCTTCTTCACTGAGGGTTGTTTTAGGAGAATGTCTAAGCTAGAAGGAGAGAGGAGGGACAAGAAGGAAAATGCACACAGTGTGTATGAAGCCTTTGAGGAAGAGGCCAGTTCATGTGAAAAGCAATGTTTGTAGAGGACAGAAGGCAAGTGAGGCAATATTTGTTGACATCTGTTACGTGCTGGGAGTCAGGCTTGGCACTTCCCATGCAATATTCTATTTAATTCTCTCTCTCTCCCTCACACACACACACACACATATCCCTATACACTCGCAGTACATATACACCACCATATTTGACCACCTGCTATGTGCCACCGAGTATCATACCATGCGCTTATGACCACACTACAAAGTAGTTCCGAGTATCCCATTGTTGAATAAAGAAAACGAAGCTCAGAGCAGTTACGTAACTTGTCTGAGCTCACAAAGCTGGAAAGAAAAGCACAGTCCTGGAATGTCACCCTGAACCTGCCTGACCCTCCAGCCCAAGTCCCTTTTGCTCCACCAGGCAGCCCAGAAGGGACCAGATAGAGGGGTCCAGACTGGACACCAAGCTGAGGCCCCTAGACAGCCACCAAATAGGCTTCCACTGGATTCATTCAACAACAGGGACGGGGTCCCTGCTCCAGGACACACCCCCGTCTAAAGAGCTAGAAATAATACAGCAGAAGACAGATCAGAGTCGTCTGGAGGTTTTTGAGCAGATGAGAGAAGTTCGCAAAGGAGCAGTTTAGGAAATTAATCTAGTGCCCAATATACACCCTAGCATGGGAACCCTGAACCTCCATTTTGTATGCTCTCTGGCACATAATGCAGTGCCTTGCACATAGTATATGCTCAATAAATATAATAGGAAAGACTGATGGACGGTGGTATGGGCAGATGGATTTGGCACAGAAGAAACGGGGGCAGGAGGAGGCTGGTGCTGGTGACTGATAGACACCAAAACCAGCCACCAGCAGTGCCAATGGAATGGAAGGCACAGAGGACAGACATGTGACAAAAGGGCTCTTCAAGGCTGGGTGATTTACTATACGTGGGAGTCAAAGGAGGGAGAGAAACCAAAAGTAGCCCTGAGGCCACCCCTGGGTTCCTAGAACAATCATGTACTTCAGGGGAGCTGGGAAGTCAAGGGACAGAGCCAGCTGGAGGGGGAGAATCTGCATTCAAGTCTGAGACAATGAGTGTGAAATGTAGCTACCTGGGACCGGCCACTAGGGGGTCAGAGACAAAGGCCTGGGGCCAGGAGAGGCAGCCTGTGTTGTTTGGACTCACTGAGAAACGCTCCTCCTTAGGTACTAAGAGCTATCACACCTGGCAGGCAGGTAAAGCAGGTTGGCTTGGCTGGGGCTCATCCCTGGACAGGAACAGGGATTCTAAATGGGAGCGTCTCTGTCCCCTATCCCAGCCCCCAGAGGGGAGGTGATGTTTGGAATTTCCAAAACAGGTGGCCAGGATGATATTTGGGGTAGAGGCAGTGTCGTTAGAAAACAGGCATAACCTGTATTCTAAATAAGCTGTCTTTTAGTCATGATGTGTGTTTGGCATTTATATTTTTGGAAGTTAAGACAAGGTTAAGTGAAAAGGCGAAGTATCTTTACATTTACTAAGTGGGACAGAGTGGTTGAGAAACACTGAATTAGATGGGAAAAAAAGAAAATGGTGCAACAAGCTGAGCTCATGAAGATTATCATAAGTGGCCATGAGAAGGGACGAATTTGATTCCGTGCATGGTCAGGAAGTTGAAAGGAAGATGCTGAGGGGAGGGAGGGCGTGTGGTGCCACCATCCACTTTAAGTGTCACACTTCAGGGACCACACGCACCAAAAAATGCCCTGATTCCAGACAGTCCAGAATTGCACTTTGGTTGTGGTGGCTTCCCAGTGCAGACAGGGCGTGAACAGAAGAGGATCTTTCCCCAGAGCTCACTCAGGCACATGGCGTCCACCCGAGGGGCCTGCAGCCAGCCACCCTCTCTCCTTTCCATTCTGCTGGGCCTGGTGGGAAATGGCATTTGGAGTTTTCAAAAGCGCACGAGCGCAGGGGCTCACAGAAGCCTGACAGGTGTCATCATGTGAAGCCTGGAAGGAAAGATCACAAATCAGCCCCTGGCCATGCCGGCTCAGCACAAGTGGCTCTAAACTGGCTGTAGTCCTCTGCCAGGGAGCTAGAGCCTCTGGGGAAGGAAACTAAGAGCCACCCAAAAACAACCTGGTTGCAATTATTTGGCCAAACAACACCAGGTAGCACATGCGGGGCCACATCGATGCAATCCGTGAGGGGGGTGGGGTGCAGGGAGGCCAGAGACAGGCACATGACACACGAGTGGGAGACTCCACCTGCAGGAAGAGGTGCCTGGGATTGGGGTCCAGAAGGCGCCTGAGCCTCAGGATGCAATAACGTCCATGTCCCTGGCCAGACTGGGTACTCACCTGCCAGCTCTACCCTGTGTCCTCCAGGTGGCCCTTCCTGCCACCCCTATCCATGGGGCCTTACAGGTGGAGCTCACTAAGGCTGCAACCTGGCCAGGAAAGGTGAAAACAGGCCAGACCTCCATGACCCTGTCACACGGAGGGGTCGTGGCCACTCCTTCAAACATGACTCTCACGGGTTACTTGTTAGGAGGAAACCCACAAGAGCCCAGAGGACAGTCTCGTCCTCTGACAGCCCAGAGAATGCTTCCCTGGTTTCAGTGAGGCCACTCGGAGTGAGAGACTGAGCTCTGATGACAGCACTGGGTGGTTTTTGTTACTGCACACATGTGAACAAGGAGTACGGCCAAGCTGCCAGGCCACCCACGTGGGACCTGGGCCCTCGGTGCTGCTGTGAGTCCTACTGCCACCTCTTCAGCTCCTCTGTCCTTCTGAGGAGGGACAGGGCTCCCAGGGAGCCCCAGCAGACCAGTATCCACGGAGCACCTCCAGATGCCGGGAACTTTATATACGTGATCCCTCAACCACAGTGACAGGGAACACAACTGTCCTACTTTTACAAATGAGAAATAGGTCTTGAGAGAATGGAGTGACCTGGCCAACTGCATTCAGCTAGAGCCACCCAGGGGGATTTGAAGCCAGGCCTGCTGGACCCCAGAGAAGATTCACTTCCCACCACACTGTTCTACCACAAACTGTGCATTACTCTTTGCACCAGGGCACGTGGGCGAGCTGGGATCTGAGAGCTTCATTCTTCTGGACACGTTTGGTGCTTTCCAAAAGCTACACTGCCCAGCACAGCTCGGAAGGCAGCACGGCCTCTCGGGGCTCCCCTCCCTCTGCTCTTAGCTGTGTCTGGCTGTGTCGCCTTGGTCCTGCCAGAGCCATGTTCGAGAGGTGGGCAGGGACTCGGAGTGTCCTGATGGCAGCCACACACTCCCCACCAGCACCTCCAAGGCAGCAGCATCTCTCTAGAGAACGCGACAGCCAGGAGGTGAGCCGGGACCAAGACCACTGTCCCCGTGGGCCCCCAAGCCTAACAGAGTGGGCAGGAATTGCGTGCCTCCATGAAAGGGGCCTGTGTGAGTGAGAGAAAGAGCTTGGCAACTTGGCCCAGGCAGTTCTCAACACGACCTCCCTTTGGCTGGATTGGAACTCTACGTGGTGTGTGATTTTGCTCTTGGACGAAATACCAAGAGGCCGAAGATGCCAAAAGCATGGTAGGGACATGTGAGTTCTGAGCTGTTCTGAAAGAATTCACACTTGGCAGCTGCCATCGCCACTTCCTTTCACCAGTCTTTAGGAATCCCTGGGCAAGGTAACTGCACGTCCACCGTCAGGAAAGGGCCTCCACCTGGAGGCTTAGACCCCAGCACCCCGAGAGTTCCTGGTGGCAACGTGTCAGTACCAGCGAGGACACAGGGACCTGAGGGCCAGGACTCCAGCACCCTCACGCACAGCCAACACCAGGGACGCACTTGATACAGGAAGGAGGTTTATTGACCATTGAATACAGGAGCCAAGTTACATTTTAGAAGATTCTGAAACAATGAAATAGAACCAAAAGAACCCAGAAGTGACACTGGGAAAAACAGTAGCTTTAGTGGAAGATAATGACAACACAGAAAAAAAACAAGTGCAGCTTCAAGACACAGACAGGAAGCCAGCCACTCCTTGGAAGTTCCTGCTACCCGGTGATGTAGGGAAAATGCCTCCAGTGAGCCTGGTCTCCTGGGAAGGAAGACACAGCAAGGTGACAGCACTCCTGACTCCAGCGCAACCGGCCTTCACCTCCGGCACAGGACCGCGGGCCTTCAGAATCGGCTCCAGGTGCCAGCTCCACTGGCAGAGGGAGGCCCACAGGTGTTGGGAGCACGGCCAGGACAAAGGCCACAGGGAGCAGGCGTGGCGCAGGGGTTGCAGGGGAGTCTGCAGGGAGAGAGAGAAGAAGAGTTAGGCACAGGACATAAAAAGATGTCTCCGTGACTGACAATGAAGTTTAAGACCGAAAGGACGAAGGCCAAGCCTGCCATCCAACAAGGCTCACAGAGCAGAGGATCTATTCCAACAGTTCTACTCTCATTTGTGTCTTTCCACATCCCGGGGTGCTTGGGAGGACTCGGCTTAGGGACTTGACCACCCTTTATCTAACATTCTATGACAATCTAATCTGCACAGCCCGGAGAAGTTAGTGAGTGACTCCATGAGGGTGCACAGGAAGATGACATGAGATGAGACCTTCTGCAAGCACTTCAGTTATCTCTGAGCAATGGGCTTAACGAGGAAGTGCCCAGATCACACGTACTTGCAGTCCTCGCACTCCAGAAGTTTCCGGTACGTATTGATCTCGTCCTCCAGCCGGGCCTTCACATCCAGCAGCACCTGGTACTCCTGGTTCTGCCGCTCCAGGTCGGCCCGGATCTCAGACAGCTGCTCCTCCACGTTGCCGATGAGGCTCTGCATCTGGGCCAGCTCCGTGCCGTAGCGGGCCTCGGCCTCGCACAGGGAGTTCTGCAGGCAGTCCTTCTGCAGGGGGAAATGGGGTGGGGGGTAAGAGACCCGGGTGCCCCAAAACTCAGCAAGGAAAATCCTGGCCAAACTCATTAGGCATGGGGACATTCCAAGAGCTCTGGAGAAATCACTGTCAATATAACCATGACTTTTCATACGCAAAAATAAAATCTAACGTAAGGAACTGTGTCACGGTCATCCCTATATCCCCAATGCCTGACAAAAAGTTGGCACCCAGTAAAAATCTCATGAGATGAGTGCTCGAACTTCCACGCCGTATTCCGAAGGAAGTGGAGTGGACTTTTTATAGAAACCATGTCTCTGGGTCAAACTGGACTTGACAGCAAGGCACCTCCACCAGTCAGACAGGGACCCAGGTCAAGTGCTGACTTAATGTTACAGGAACTGATCAGAGACTCCCAGAGCTGCTACTACCTGCCCAGGGAGTGTGGCGGCGACTGCAGTGCAGCGAGGGTGAAGGGG
>VBSM01003215.1:14490828-14508472 GCA_008086735.1 Cheirogaleus medius | reverse complement strand
TGCAAACGCTTTGACCTCACTGTTGTGGTGCCATCAGCCTGTTACTCAGCTATCGGGTTTACTATTAAAAATTGCTCACCTCGTTAAAGGAATGTTGATGAATCTGAGCTGCCTCTTGACTCTTTGATATCAGGCTGACTGTGGTGGGAAGTCAGAAGATTTTTATTATTTTTCAAAGAAGCGAAGTTCTTTTAGCCACCAAATGCATGCCCCTTGACTGGGTGTTGGCCTGGCTATGCATGGGCCCACGCTGCAGGGATGGACATTCCTGCTGGTCCATGGTTCCCAGGAGGACTGACCCCGTGACGACAGTGGTGCTCACCTGGTTAAGGCTCAACCAGCCTTCCCTACGCAAGGAAGAAACTGATTCTTGTTACTGGTGGGTGTTACGGTGTTTGGTTATCAATAAGTTCTACATTTCTTCTCTCTTCAGTCATCTACCTTTCAAACTCACTTTGAGGACCTATAAGGCTTAGATAAATCCACACGTAAGTGACATCCTACATGCCAGGCACTGTGCCGCATGCTTGCCATACACTTGGTTCAGTAGGAACAGTCCCTGCCGTCAGGAAACAACCATAACTTGGGTAGACATGATGTTGCAAACAAGGTGTCCAAGAAGTCATCAGTATGAGGATGACTCTGAAAACCAGCGCTTCTCTAGACCAAGAAGGGTGAGCTCAAGAAGCCAGAAACAACAACAACCAAAAGAAATTTGAACAATAGTCCCAAATAAGAACTTGGCCATAAAGGTCAAAGGACATTGAGAGATCAGAGTCTCCGTCTTCATGCCTTGCTTCCCTGATTCTCAAGTCAGTTATTAGGCACCCATTGTGTGCATTAGCCATTGAGGACCAGAGGTGTGAGGTCATTTTTCTAAGATCAACCCCATTATAAGGTAAAATGCCTGCTTTCAACATCCACGTCTTTTGACGCCAGAGACCGATCACCACTACGTGCCCCAACCCAAGGAGAACAACTGTCATTGCTAGAACGAAGAAGGGCTAAAAGGCTTAGAAACTGGCCAAGAAGTTCAAATTAAGATATAAAACAAAAATCTGGCCTTGTGTTATTCTTTTTGTGTCCCAGAAAATACAGATGTTGGGATACCAAAGCAACGGAACAGGGTTTCTCCAAGAGCTAAGTAGGCAAATGCCCAGAGGAAAGCCCTGCCTCTAAAATGGCTGTAATATACAGTCCACAGTCTGATAGCTCTTGGTACCAGACACCCAAGACAGCTACTGCTGAGACACCAAAAGTTTTCTCTCCAAATTTGTGGCAGTGGATAAATTGGCCCCTAGGACTAAGAAATACATAATGTGGAACAAGACCCCAAAATGCTTATAACTAGGTGTTTGGGAAAATAATTATTTCCAGTACTCTAAGCACAGAACAAAAGTTGAACATGCACCTCTGTAGGGACCAGATATGTACATGTGAAACACAGGCTAGTGGAGTTCTGTCAAGAAGAAAACAGAATTTGAAGATTCTGTCCAGATTGGGCTTCCCAGGAAAGTAACTCATGGTCAGCTCTAACCTCAGGGTTAGTCAGAGCTCCCCAGTGAATAACCCTTTACAGGCACCAGCATTAGAAGACATCACCAGGCCAGGCCATCCCACCCTTCAGGGGCCACTGGGTGCAATCTGCATACGTTACATCTTCAAACACCCCTTTGTTACTCTCCTCCACCTCATCACATAGCAGCAAGCTCCTCTATAAACCAGAGAACTGGACTTTTAAAGTCGTCTCCTTTGATTTGCTAAGTAGAATCCATCTTTTGACTTTATCCCTCTGCCAGGATTCATTCCATGGGCTAAAAGCCGCGATTTCTTCTAATCACAATACATGACGCCTGTTAATTTATAGCATCACTGCTGAAGCTTCATATATCCGGATGACGCCCTTCTCTGCTAAAGCTTGATCTCGTGGTCCTGTCTGGGGCTTTTACTGAGTGTGCTGCTTTGCATAATGACACTAGTGTGGCATGTGGCGTGTCCCTTTGTAAAGTCGCTTGGTTCCACTGATTTGCATTTTTCTCAAAGGAGGCCAATGTAGGGTGGGAATCCTAAGATCATCTTCCTTCCCAACCCTTTATAAAGAGTCCCTGTGGCCCCTGATGACCAAGTATGAGCCAGGTTGATTGATGAGAAGCAGTGAAGACAGAGCGTGAGAGATGGGAGCCTGTAGCCCCTCTTCCTTCATTCGCCTGTGAGCACAAAGTTCTCTGCGTGGATTCTGACTTTAGACACACCAGCATCTGGAGGTTTGAAGTCTACTGCAGATGCAGGTGAGAGCTGTGGTCTGGGGCTACTACTTTCAAACGTAGTATTGGTACGTATGGTGTATCGCACCCAGTGGGAGAGACAGGTGTGGAGTTGCAGGCTGGGACCTGGAGATGGTGCCTAACGCAGAGCTTACCTTGTCCACATCACGGCTCCTACTGCAGGAAGATGTCAGGGGACACCCATGGAATTGTGCCCTGCATGGGAGTATCACCCATCACACACTGTAGCACATGCAAAGGTTTAAGACAACCACCATGTATAGATCCTAGTACTGCCACATCTCCTAGGAGTTAGGAAGTGCTGTCCCAAATAATTGTAGGTCAAGGAAGTCATGAAGACTCTTGAGAGAAGAGACTGAACATATCAATTTATTATTCTAGGCATCCTACTCTTGAGCCTTTGATGAATGGAAAAGGTACCCTTTTTGTTCAAATGAAATAGGATTTTACCTATATATTAATGTATGCTCATTTATGAATAAGAAATACAAACTAAAAGAATAATGAGATGCTGTTTTCTCCTTGTCAGATTTTTTTAAGCTGAGTGATAGCCCTCAGCGTTGGCACATGTGTGGGGAAGCAGGTCCCACGGTGGCCTGTGATGGGGTGTAAACCAGTGAGACCATGAGCTGCCAGCTCTGCACACAGGCACAGGGACCAGGCCCAGGAGGGGCTGCCTGGGAGCCTCAGACTTGCCTGTCATGGCAACATCTGCTGCTCACGGCTTCTCGGCAACCCAACCACTGGGGGATCAGGTTCATCGTCTCCTTCAGGAAGACGGTCAGGGAAAGAGACTCCAGAAGATGGATTGAGAGAGTTGAAAGATCTTTGATAATTGTGGATCTAAGAACAGAAGATAATATAGAATTGTGTTTCAGCCAGAGTAAAAGGAGATCTTGGGCATAGTTCAAAGATCCTCATGAGGGGAAATATGAAAAGTCTGTTTTATTTTGCTCATGACAAACCTATGATTATGAAATATCCTGAGCCTGAAACACCTTGGTGGCTGGTGTCTATCCCAGACACACAGGCTCAGTCATACTCTCTGCGAAGCCTCCTCTGGCTGCTCCTCCCATCCTGGGAAACTGTGGCTGTGTGCTCCCCATCGCTGATCTGGGAGCCCTCCAGACCAGGGAGTTTGTCTTCTTGATTTTTCCTCATTCATCTCCATGTCCCCAGAGCCCAGCACAGAGTCTGAGAGCAGAGCGGGTCCTCTACCAGTAAGCAGGTAATGAGCAACACAGGATAACCAAGCAAAGAAAGATACTCATACAAGTAATGTACATACAGCCTCATAATATGTTCTCATTATATGAACAAGGGCTAGATACTTTCCAGACAACCCTCGTATGTTGAATCAGTGAAGCAATATCGTGGATTCTTAAGCAATGTGGAAAATATAAATACATAATCTGAAGTATGCTAGTAAAATCATTCTCGAAGGATAAAACTGCTTCCTCATCTCACCAGCCAATGAGATGCTCCCGTTCCCCCTAGAGATCCAAGGTCCCAGCTGGATCCTGGGGGTCTCAGCAAACTCAGGCAACCCCCGGAAAGGGCAGAAGCAGCTGATTTGTTCATACACCCCTAAGAACAACCCTTCTCTGCTGAAACTGCATGCTCCCCCCAAGAGTCACTCCTGACCTTTCTCACATACTGACAGTGACCCAGGAAAGGGACAACTCAAACGAGGCATTTAGCGAGCATCAGGCAGGGATGAGCCAGCACAGAGGAGACGCCTTTTGATGAAGAAAATTGTATGTTTTGTTCTATACTGTGCTGAAATAAAATCAGCGTCTGGACATTCTCCTAGACTGGCCGTGTCAGCCTCCAGGGCAGCGGTTCTCCAAGTTTGGTTCTTTAGCCAACAGCATCTGCAAAACCTGGGAACTCGTTAGAAAAACACACTCTCAGATCCCACCCCAGACCCACTGAGTTCAGAAACTGGGGTTGAGACGCAGCAATCGGCGGTTTAATGAGCCCTCCGAGTGTCTGATGAACACTCAAGTTTGATAGCCACTGCTCTGAGGGGACAATCCTGATCACAGTGAGTAGAAACATCTGGTGTGAACATGCCCTGCTCGCCTTGAAAACCCATTGAGGGCAGCTTCTCACCTTGCCCGCACACTGGAATCCCTGGGGAACTTTCAGAAAGTCTGATGTCCAGGCCACACCAAGACCAATGACATCAGAATCCCTGGAGCTAGGACCCAGGATCAGTACTTTTTAAAGCTCTCCAGGTGGTCCCAATGTGCAGCAAGGGTCAAGTAGCAGTGACTTAGAAGAGCAAGAAAAAAGACAATAGGAAAGGTGGTGTGGTTTAAAAAAAAAAAAAGCAGCACTTTGGAGTCAGAAGTGCAGATTCTGGCTTTACTGTGTCCTTTTAAGCCATGGAGCTTTTATTTTCCCTTTGTGAAAATAGAGATTATAAAAGCTGCTCTGGGAATTACTTGGGAGGATTCACATTCCAGAAAGTGGTCATCAGTTGCTAATGAAACTACTTTGAATAAAGCAGTGCAAGGCTGCAAGACCTTATCTGCAATTCCAAAATCCAGAAAATTCTGAAAACCAAGTTTTCTTGTAACTCGTTAGTCTTTGCGTAGTGTTCATTTATCTCACTTGGTATGAGTATCCAGCACGGCGCGGCAGAATTAGCAATGCATTTGCTTACAAGGTCTTCCCCGTATCCACTGGAGGTCAGGATGGGAGTCCAGACAGTGGGGCCATGTGAAGAGTGACCCTCTCGCTGCTGTGTGTGTCCCTGTCGTGTGGGTGCCAGGGTCGGAGTGCTGATGTGTGGTTAGGGTCTGTGAGGGTGGAGCCACACCCCACCCAACACGTCAGTCACCTGCAGAGGACGGGTACTCTCAGAAGGGAAGGAAGCACATCGAGGGCTAACTCCTCCTTGGTCTAGATGCCCAGGAGCCTAGCGTCTGGGGCGGGGCCCCTGGGAGCACAGCGCTGGATATGGCGTCAAGCAAGCAGAGGGAAACAGGAGCTACAAGGAGAGGTTCCAGGATAAGGTCATTTTCCTCCTAGAGCCATGAGATTGACAGGTCCGCGTGTCCCACAAGCAGGCTGTGAGCCAAACATCTAGACTCACGATCCACAGACCCCTTGTCAGTTCTCAGCCTGGAGCTGAGTCTCCTCTGAAGCATCCCTCTCCCTCTACCCAGCAACAAGGAACCCAGGGTCCCTTGTCCACCCTTGACCAGGATTAGTGAGAGGAGACTCCCGTCCTGGCCATGGAACTTGGTGACAGACAGTAAGGGCAGGTGACCTGGGCAGGCAGGACTGAATTAGTTGGCCCATTCTCCCCCCAGGAGAGTGTCCTTCTAGGCTAACAAGGTGGGATAAGGGCTTTGTTCTCATTCAAGTGGCAGAGAGCCGGAGGGGTTCTATACAGGCTCTGCTCCCAGCATTGCCACCCACGAGCTGTGTGGCCCGAAACAAGTCAGCTTGCTCTGGGCACCCCATTCCCCAGCTGAAATATGTTTGAACTCTTGTGAGCACAACCCAATTCGAACCACATTGTACGTTGCAACCCAAATCACACATATGTGTTGAGATCCCAGTTCCACATAAAAATGCTTCTTTTTTCTATTGTTTCACTTCATTCCATAGCTTCTGTGCTCTCTCATGCACACTCTTACTCTCTTTCTCTCATGCTGATCAAAACCCACTATAATGACTTCACAGATGGTTAATGGGTCACAGCCATAGTCTAAAAAACATCAAAGGATAGAAAGCGGCAGATATGGAAGATGAGCAAGTCTAATGTACAACATGAGGACTATAGTTATAAAATTGTATAGTATTAGGGATTTTTGCTAAACAAGTAGATTATAGCTGCTCTAGCCATAGTGGGGAGAAATGGGAGACTATGTGAGATGGTGGATGTTCATTTGTTTCACTATAATAACCATCCTACTATATATGTGTATATCATAGCATTGTATACTTTAAATATATACAATAAAATTTATTTTAAAAAGAACACTAGACCAGATACTCACTGTGACTCAGTGAAATAACCTGGCCATGGTAGACTCACTCTCACTACGCAATTTCATTTAATTTATTGGCCAGGAACCAGAAGAAAGACGCAGTTTCCCAAGCGCTGAAGGAGGAAAGTGGCCCCGCCGTGCACCTCCTTGAAAATCACAGCACAGGTGGAAGGTTCCCGAGAAGCTGCAGAGCTGCAGGGCGCCCGCCCCACCTGGTGAGCAGCCTTTTGTAAGGTGGGCCGCAGCCACAGGTGAGTGTCTCGTTTCTGCTTCCTTCTCATCAGCAGTGACAGGTGACCTCGTGTGCAGAATCTGCTGCTGCCCCAGCAGCCTCAGGTGGACGCACAGGATGGGCTCAAGGAGGGGCTGCCACAAGGGATGCAGGTCACACGGGTACCCTTGCGTGTGGCCCCAGGGAGTGGCGCGTGGATGCATGGCATCCCACAGCACAGATACATGTGGAGACGGTCCATCCACAGCCCCAGCCTCAGTGTCTGTCCCTCTCACCTTACCAGCTCTCTGACTAGGGGCAAATCGGTTAAGTTCTCCCAGCCTCATGTCGTGGGAAATGGAGCCAAGCTGAGTCTCCCGCGCACGCACAGGGACTCACCAGCGCGTGCTGCGCCTGCAGCTCCACCTCCAGGGCGTTCACTGAGCGTCTCAGCTCCAGGATCTCAGACTGGCAGCACTGCAGCTCCTCGGAGCAGGACGCGGCCTGCAGGCTGATGCCTTCGGACTGGAGCACAGGGGAGTAAATGACATGGTCAGCTCCCTGACCCAGAACAGAAGCCGGGTCCCCTCACCTGGGCTTGGAACCACTGCTCCACGTCCTGGCGGTTGGTCTCCGCCATGGCCTCGTACTGGCACCGCATCTCCCCCAGCACCCTGCTGAAGTCCACGGTGGGCTCCCTGTCCAGCTCAATTCGGAGCTTGTCCCCCAGCGGGCACCTCAGAGTGTGGGCTTCCTGTGGATTCATCCGCCCTCCACCAAGTTTCCTCCCCACCCGAGACCCCAGCACGATGAGCGCTGAAGAGCGCCCCAGGGGAGCAGCAGGCCACCGTGGCAGCCCCCTCGTCCACATCTCTCTGCATGTCTGAGACGGTCTCATAATTGTCTCTATTTTTACTTTATCAGAAAGAGCAACACCCATACACAGTTGTCTTTGTCCATTTTCAGTCATTACCTATTAAAAAAATTTGAGCCATGGCAGCACGAAAGAAAGAAAAGAGCATCAAAGAGACATGAGTTCTAATCCTGGCTCTGTGGATTATCAATGTGGCTTGGGGTCAGTCACTTCCCTTCTCTAACCCTCCACGTCTAATCCTTCTCTGAGTCCTTGAATCGGCCATCTGCATCATTTCCCACAGAAAGCAAGAGACAAGCCTCTAAAATAGTTTCTCCACATCTTCTTTTCTGTATCTACTGCAGTTCCCTCTCTCTAGGCCTCAGTTTCCTCATCCCTAAAATGAGAGTGTTAGACTAGAGACCACTGTGTGGCCTTTGCCAGCACTTCCTTTCCAAGATCCTGGGTCCAAGGGTCTTTAATTCCAAGCAGGGGCGAGGTCAGCTGAAGAGAGAGGACTTCGTCTGGTGGGAAACAGCACTCAGGTGCAAACCCAAGGAAAAGGCCTATCGCTCTTCCTGGTCAAGGTCCTTAAATTGGCCTCTGCCGTTTCTTGGCTGCTTACACCTGCTCAGGTTCTTTTCCAAACACAGCAGCTCCTCCCTTGGAGACTCCTGCTGGGCCCTCAGCTCCCCTTGGTGCAGACTCACAGCACCCAGGAGCCTGTGCAGGCTGTTGGTCTCCCTCAGTCGGCCAGGCCAAGATCACAGGGGCACCTGTCACAACAGAGGCACATGAGCATCTGAGCCAGCAGCCCTCTGCTCAGCGTCCCTCTCCTTTTGTTCTTCTCTGGTCAGGGGCACCTGTATGTCAGCTTTGATTGGGGGAATCTTTCTATACTAAATAAAATAAGAAAATACTTATTGGTCATTTGCTGTGCACCAGACACTTTCATGCACAAAGACAGCAATTAAGATCACACACGTGGGAGGCAGGTGGACTGTGGTTGGGATCTCAGCGCCATCACATGCCAGGTGGACCTTTGAGCAAGTCTCTTTCTCTGAGCCTTAATGTCCTCCCCTGTAAAATTGGGGTAACAATTCTTAGCTCAACCGTTGTTGTAAAGATGGAATAAACTATGTTCAGCACTTGGGTGGAGCCCGACGCATCATAGACACTCAACAAATGCAGCTGGGACTGTTGACACCCAACTCTGTCTTGCTGACTTAATTTTTGATTAGGACTTGATTCTTAACCAAACACATATTAAATTATCCCAAAATTTTAGGGGGACTGGATTGTTTTACTTCCTAGGTTAGTGGAAACATTTTCTTGGGTGAGTTCTTTTGAAAGGCTGGGCCTCCTTCCTCCCCCCACGGAAGGTCCTGTACCCGATGCCAAAGAGGCAGAGAGAAGAGACTCTGGGAGCAGCTGTTCCCAGCTTCCAGTGAACCCTCTGGGTCCTAGCATCATCACAGCCTTCTTCACATTGTCCCCCTGGACGGCCCAGCCAGCATTCCCCGCCCTCCCGTTTAGGATCTGGGAACGAGAGGCGCTGTGCTCCGTGAGGATGTGCTCATGGCAATGAACAAAATGTGACCTGGGCCATAACAGGGACGTTTCTGTCACTTTCCTTCTGATGTGTTTTTAAGCATGAGGTATCCAAGGTTTCGCTTCCACCTATGACTGGACAGGCTGAGCCCTGGGACCGTGTACACACACAGGTGGGGTTTCGCGTCTTGTTCCACTGTGGATCCCGCATAGAGAGAAGAGATGGAACGCCACTAGCTGGTTTTTGGCAGCAGTGAGGCGGTCACAGGGACAGCCCCTCAGGCTGGAACCCCAGCTCTGCACAGCTTTGACCCTGCACCGGGGTCACCTAACCCCCCATTTTTCTCCTCGTCCACCTTCTCAAGACACCAATGCACCATATCACAGCTCAGCAGTTTGCCAGCTCTGTGACTTTAGAGCTGGTAAAATAAAATAGAAATATTAATATCCACCTTAGAGGGTTGTTAAAAGGGTTCAAAGAAACCTTTTGAGGTATGTGAAAATTCCCAGCCCAGCCTTGACATCTAGTAGAATCAAGGGTGATTTCAGGAATATTATAACCACTGTTTCATTGTTGGCAGCAACAAAATAAGAGACTAGTGGAAACGACCACACACAGACTGGTACAACCCAGTGAATATCAGCACTTAATAGAAAATACTAAGTAAATGTGGTTAATATTTTTTCTTAAATGAAGCTAGGTATTTCTTCCTTCCCACCGTCTTGTACAGAGCAGGAACTCTGGGGCAGAATAGAAAGATGAAAACACCATAATAGACATTCGAATACGGGGCTGTCAGTTGTTCAAGGGAAGCTGAGAGCCACCCCGGTGGGGTGAGCCCCCAGAAAGGCTTCCAGGGAGCAGGGATCTCACCTGGACTTCGAAGCCCAGCTAGAATGTGATATGCAAAGACGAGAAGAGCATTACACATGCGAACAAATGTTTTGGGGGTGACATTGCGGCCTGGCAGAAGCACAGGATGTTTGGAGAAGGTTAGAGGCAGGGGAGCCACAAGGCAAACTGAGGCTCAGAACACGGCAGTCTCAGAGGCCAGACTAAGAGTGGAGGCTTCATTCCGTGGGCGGCGTCTGCCCCACAGCGCCCAGCACAGCAATTGCCTGCACTGATGCCCCCTAGCTGGTGAGTGCATGGCAGCAAATCCTCGAATAAGGCAGGCTCTGGACGGCGAAGAAAGAAATCCATTTCCCAACCAGCGTCCTCTCATCGCGGTTGGCAGCAGCGGTGCCAGCTGAGCGGAGCCAGCTGAGCGGAGCTGGATGTAGAGCCAAGTTATTGGGCCCCTGGCGGCACCAAAGTTTGTTTCTGGCATCTTCAATTCATCAGCATGAACGTTAAGGGAATTTCATCCCCCAGGGAGCCCCTCCAAGCCTCCCACCACCCGTGCTCAGCCCTCTTTCCCCACCGTCGGCCTCAGCTTACCTTTTGCTGAAGCTCTGCAAAGGTCTCAAAGCGCGAGCTGCACAGCCGCCAGGTACACGGTTCCCAGGGCAGTCACCTGCCACAGCCCACCTGGAGCCAGGACCTTCGAAGTGCTCTCCCCAGGGCTTGAGGAGCCAGGGTTTCCGTTATCACGAGAAGCCGTGGTCCTGGAACACTGAGTAGCAGATTGGCTACAAAAGCCAAGAACCCAGGTGTGAAAATGTTCTCTTGCCCAGAGCTTTTATTCACCCACCGTGCGAGCAGATGGAACACACGAGCTTTCCCAGGAATCTTCATTTCTTCTGCCATTGGCACAACCATTAGCAGCTATTTAGTCCTTGTGAGTAGCTTCCTGCTTTGTAAAAAGGAAGGGTAATTGCCTTCGGGCCCCTTGTTACTGCCTTCTCTTTCTAAAAGAAATGTTCCATGTTATTGCTTTAAGCATGCCCCATTGAGAATTTAGGCTCTGCCCCCTGAGTGACACTCTGGCATCTCTCTAGGCGTGGCATTGGCTTTCAGATGAAGCTGTGCTCTCCACCGGCCCTCAATAAACAAAAAGGTAGAGTCCCTGAGCCTAGGGACCAAGCAGTGGAGCAGGGCCTGCTAAGTTACTAGAACTAAAAGAAACCTAGAGAACTAAATGAGCCTTCCTGCTTCAGAGACCAGAAAGGGGCTGTGAGTTCCTCGGGGGTGCAGAGCAGGTCAGTGACAGAGCCGGACCTTGGACCCAGGGCTCCGGCACATTCTGTTTCCTCTACACCAAGATGGGCAAATCCCTTCTGTTCCAGAGCCACGTAGTGCTATCTTAGGCTTTGCGGGCCACACACTCTCTTTGCACTACAGCTACTCAACTCCGCTGGCGCAGCACGAAGCAGACATGGGCAACACGGAAACAGATTGCTGTGGCCATGTTCCAGTAAAACTTGATTTACCCAAACAGGCAGCAGCTGGATTTGACCTGTGGGCTGTAGTTGTTGTCCCTGCTCTACCCAGCTCAAGGAAATGAGGCCTAAAAACTAGATGCCTCTGAGCACACGGGAGGCCTTCAGCCTGCTCTGAAGCCAGAGGGCTGGGCAGAGGGCGGGCACCCGGGAATGAACCAGGTAGACCCCAGAACTGGACACTGGGCCTCGGACACAAGGGCCTCCACCCTACGAGGGCCTCTACACCAGGACTGGAAGTTCATCCAGTGCTCTCAGAGCAAACAAAGTCGCCGGTGGGTTGCCGCTGCTGTTGTGTCTGAAACTTGGGCTTCAGAAAGGCTCCTAACAGTGACTCAGCTGCCGTTGTCAATGGGGAAAGCCAAAAGAGGGGGAAATTCATTGCCAAAGCAGGTTTCTCTCTAACCAACATTCATCGAACACTTATAATATGCCAGGCATGGTGACAGGCACTCCCATGTGCCTTATATCCCAACAACTCTGTGAAAGAGGCAGAATGACCCCCACTTCTAAAAGGGAGAAGCAGAAAGGGGTGCATAGAGATGAAGAGATGCATGTCAGTAGCAGAACTGGGACCTGGCCCAAGCTTTCCAAAGCCAAAACCACTGATCTTTTCCATGATGCCAAGATGCGCCTTTGAGAGTTTGTTTACATGCAGTGGTTAAGGGAGACTGATATTTAGAGATACACTTACCTGGACCAATTGTTCAAAAAGATAGGCATCAAATGATCTTGGGAACTTTCTATTTAGCCCAATTGAGATCATTGCATTCAAGTGTTAAAACTAACCAAATACAAAAAGAGAATTATTTTTATTATTCATGATTTTCCCGGTTACGGCCTGGAAGAGGCATATTCTTTTTTGATTATATTGTAAAGGTTTTTCTCATGTAGTGGGGAGAGAAAGATTCATCCGGTGCAATTAAGAGTACGTAACCCGCCCACGCGATGCCCGACTCCTGGGCCTTCCAGGCAGCATCGCGCCCTCTAGCCGGGCGTCCCTGAGTGGCAGTTCTGCCCCGTGGCCGTCACCCAGAAGAGGGGTTTGCTCTGGGGCGGCAAGCAGCAGGAGCAGGTCCCAGACTCTTGAATAGCCTTGGGAGAGTTGCGTCTTTGAAAAATCACATCCTTTTGTTTCCAGTCCCCCCGCTCAGGGAAGATCCTGGGACCCATGGGAGTTTCTCCCAAACATCAAATATGGCAGAGACTTTATTACTTTGCTGTGTCCCTGCCTACGTCTCCCTATAAACCAGAGTTAATTAAATCAAATGCTTTGGTATGAGGAGAGAGTTCCTCTGAGAATCTCCCTGTGTGGCACATTGGGCCCAGTTTCCAGGGGGTCCTGGTGCTGGGGCGTAAATGTTCCCCAAAGGCTATGCCCATGGCATCTCCACCCATCCAGTGAGAGAGACAGGCTAGGCAGCAGGGTGGCTGGCAACACCTCTATCTTGGAAGAACCGTCCAGATGTGGAAGTCGGTGGTGGCCGTTTCCAGTAGCGGGTGGCACGCTTGGCCCTGGGCTGTGGTGCTTGGTTTCATATAAAACCTTTTAACAGGCATTTGAGAGTCAGACAGGCCTGGGCAAGTTGGAATGACACACATGTGTGGAAATAGAGACCGGGTTGGATTGGACAATATGTGCTGGGGAAAAGGGAGCCTGTGGAAGTCCCCCAAAACGTCCAGGGCCTGATGCTGGGCTGCAACCCCCGTGTGACGGCCCCTGCTGCTGCTCTGGCCACAGCGTAAGGTCTGTGCCCTCGCTGAGCTGAATGCTCAAAGGCTAAGGAGATTCTGAGTTCAGTGGTTGCTAGTTATTTTTTTTTTTAAGGAAACTATCTGCCCCGGAAAGAGTTTCAGCATCTCAGAAACTCAGAGAAAATGTTCCCATTCTTAGGGAAATGAAAGAAGCAGAAAGGGGATATACTTATTAGCCTAAATAATAATAAACCTTGGGTAGTTGAAGAAAGCGTAAAGAGCTTGGAAGATCTGCTAGTCTTGGCATCAAAACACTTGGCTTCCATTCCCACCTGTTGACTGTGTGTTGTGTATCTGTGAGCACATTTTTCCTGTGTCTTAGACTCTGTGAAATGGGGGAGGCTGGGCCAGATCATCTGGAAGGCTCTTTCTGGTTCTGACTGTCTAGGTCAGCTCTGTCCAATAGGACTTCCTGAATGTCGGAGATATTCTGTATCTGTGTAGTCCTATTTGGTAACACTTAGCCACGTGTGGCTAATGTGACTAAGGAACTGAATTTTTCAATTTTATTTAATTTTATTTAGTTCAAAATTAAGTAGTCATAAGTGGTTAGTGGCTAGCATGTTGAACATAAGAGGTCTAGGATTCTAAAGTCAAAGATTTGGTCTGTTCAGTCTATGATATCAAGATGAGCACATTCTAGAAAAGTTTTGTGCAGGGATTGACATTAAGAAGGATTACTGGTTTGCACACAGTTATGAGAAAACCCAATTAGCCAGAGGACCCTTTCCCTTGGCATCTCAGCACACTGAAACTTCACCACCTATGTGCCCGGAGCCACTGCCTGCTGAGCAGTGTGTTTACATCCCTGCTGTCAGCCTGATGACCTGGTCTGCCAGGCATGCGTGTGGGATCCTGTCTGGAGAGCCTCCAGGCAGCTTCAGGATCCAATCCATTTTTCATCACTTCTTCACAAGGCCAGAGGGCAGATACTTAATAGAAACATCATCTCAGCTCATTAAGGAAGAACTGTGTGTTTGGAGGGTGAGGTTCAGAAAGGTGTTCAAGATTCCTGTTCCCATCTGCCTCCTCTCTACCTGCCACAGCCGATCCATTGCCAAGTCAGGTCCTACATCCCTCAAACTGATCCCTTATTTGTCCATGCCCCCCAACGTAGTCTTAGCTGAGACCCTGTTAGCTTCTCCTTTCCCCTCAGACACCCTGTCTACGTTCCGTGGTGAAACTTTCTAAACTAGGAGTCCAATCATGTCATCCTTGGGTTCATATCCTGCAACACCCCCACCCACTGCCCTCAGGATAGAGACCAGGCTCTTTGTGGGGTAACGGAGGGTCCCCCATAGTCTGATGCCTTCCTGCCATTTGAGCTTCACTCCCACCGTCTCTCACAGGCAGTGAGAGAGGCCCTTGAGTCCCCCCAGCCATGCCCCCAGCTCTCCTGCAGGCCCACACGCTGGCCTGCCTGGCCCATGCTCCGTAGACAGCCATTCCAACCTTCAAGGCCCATCTCAAATGCCACCAGCTACAAAAAGCCTTTACAGATTCCACTCAAAGATTTTTCCCAATCCTTGTTAATACATACTCTTTCTGGGAGGAATTAGATGGGTTAGAAGAGTGGTTAAAATAACGCTGCTGGGCAGCTAGCCTTGGGTTTAAATCTTTGTCCTTGCATGTGACCTTGGACACCTGATCTAACCACTCTGTGCCTAAGTTTCCCCTATCTAGGTTACAATGCCTGGTTACAATGCCTACCTTACAAGGAGGTCATGAAAACTGCTTAAATTAATTTATGTAACATGCTCAACAGAGTACTTGGTACATTATAAGTACTAAATAAGTGGTAGCAATTGCTGTTGCTGTTATTATTATTATTATTGCTAATATTATATGGCCCTTACTGAGGACGGAGTAGGGTCTCACTGATCTTAGCTCCCCCCTAATTATAAATGTCTGGATGGTGGTGGTCATGTGCATATCTTGGTGTCCTGTGCGCCCAGCTGTAGTTCGCAAACAGCGAGGACGCTGAATATGAATTGGTTGAGTGTCTCTAGAGACTGAAAGCCTCAATTTGAGTCGTGGGTCCACCACTTACTAGCTGTGTGACTTTGGGCCAGTTTCTTAACCTCTCTGGGCCTCAGTTTCCTAATTTATAAAGTGGATAAAACAATGGGTTATTTTTTTTTTCATAGATTGTTGCAAGGTGTCTGGGTACTCTCACCTGGGTAAGCCAAACTCTGATGCAGAACCTGCACTTAGTAGGTGCTCAGTGAAAATTTTCTGAATGAATGAATGGTCCCATTGTACCAGCTGTAGTGAGATTTAGGGGTGGGTTTATTACAGTATTACTCTCAGTTACAGTAGCTTGGCCTTGGTTTCTGGCATAATCATCTCCCTCCTCTCTTTACTCTTTTATTATAATCCTTGGCTCTGGCCCCGTTGCTTGGTTTTAACTGGTTTATGGCATATGGTCCTTTTTAGTGAACACCTCTCAAGCTCTATAGAAGCAGAAGAGGCATAAAAATAAGTACAGGACTTGGCCACGTTCCTCCCGAGCCCAAGTGAGAAGTGGCTTGTGGGTACAGCAGCATGCGCGACGGAGACAGACTTGTTTGCAGGGCCATCGCGAGGCTTTATTTGCCGGTTAAGTAAGAACACATGCTCTCTGAGGCAGCGCAGACAACCAGAAACGTCACCAAAGAGAACAGTTTGCCCTTGGAAATGGAAGAGGCAGTTTCAAAGCTACGAGGGCTAGGGCGCCCCTGTAGCGTCAGAACTGGTTGCAGATGGTCCACCGCCAGGTCCTGCTCAGGGTTTCCTCCCTGGCCGGGGCTGGCCCTGCTCTGTTAATGGCCACTGAACAGCCCCAGTCCCTCCAGGATCTACTGGCGCTGAGGGACGTCAGTAGCGGCCCGGGGGGCAGGGCGAACACGGAACGCAGACGGTGCGGGGCACACAGACGGTGCGCGGCAGGCAGGGTGCGGGCACACAGGGGGCACAGGCCTGAGTGGCGCATGGGTTCGCGGGCAGCCTGCGGGAGAAATCCCAGTGGGGCAGGATTAGTAGAAGAGGCCACCTCGGCCACAGGTCCTGCCAATTCCACCCCTCAGACACTTCTCAAACCCTTCCCCCCTGCGACTTCTCCACCAGCCTCCCTGGTCCCAACCTCTGCCAGCTGTGCCTGTGTCACTGCATGGCCTTCTAACTACGCTCCCCGGCCCTGCTCGGGCCCCCCCAACCAAAGTCCACTTAGTGCCCAGAGTGATTGTCTACAGACACAAATCTAATCATGTCCCTCCCCTGCCTAAAACCTTCAATGGCTCCCACTTGTGCTGCAGATGGAAAGCAGCTTCCTAAATAGGACCTGCACCCACCTCTCGCCATAGCCTCACCTCCTAGCCCCTTGCTCCCTGAGCCCCAGGTACTCTGGCCTTCCTCCAGCTCCTCCACGGACCATGCTGCTCCAGCCACACGGCTGGGGCCCTATTTCCTACTTCTGGAACACTCTCCTCTCCCCACTCACCTAATCAATTTCTTCTCTTCCTTAAGAGCTCAACTCTACTGTCACATCCTCCTTGAAGCCTTCCCTGATTTTTCCATGCCATCCTCCTGTGGTACCCTATACCTCGTTCCACAGTGATTAATAATGACCCTATTATGGTCTGTCTCCCCTACTAGGCAGTGACATCAGCAGCCCTCCCTGTATACCTGGCATAGGCTAGAATTGGCACTTAATAAGAATGTGTTGAGTAAGATGAAATGACGAATGGATGTAGGATGAATACATGGTGAAAGGAAGGTGAATGATCTCAGAGACTGACAGGCGTGGGCTCAAAACCAGAAACAACACACCGGACCTTGGATGGAGACCAAAGAGCTCAGAGACCCAGAAGGCAGCCTGAGGACCACATACAGCTTGAAATGTGTTTAATTTGGCTGGCACTATATTTTCTTTAATTTGTTGGAAATATTTTAAAATCAAAGTAATTTAATAGTTTTTTTAAAAATCCAGACTCCCCGCTTCCCTTGAGTCATTAGAGGCTCCAGCAGGACTGGACCTGCCCCTCACACAGTAGCAATGGCCCCAAGGCCACAGTCCTGCCTGCCTGGGACATGGCACAAGCTCCCTGCAGTTCCACAGTCTCTATGTAACTTGTCACTCATGCATGTCCATGGCCTGGGCCTTGCAAACATTTGACTTTGCAACACTTGTCCTGAAGTATAAGATTCTGAATGACAGAGAAAGCTAAATGTAGAATGAGAAACCACCCTAACAGTAATGAGTCCAGACAGCCGCTTCCTGCCAATTCTACCTGCCCTGACTCAGACCCTCCCCTGCCCACCTGGACCATGGCCAGGCCTCCTGGGCAGTTTCCCCACCTGGTCCCCCTCCCTCTGCTCAGTTCTTCCTGCTGCCATCAGGGCCATCTCTCCAAAGAGCAGCTTTGAGCTTTCATTGACTTGGCCAAGAAACATTTACTAAGAATCTACTACGTGCCAAGCGCAGGGAATAAAAACGTATTATATTGTGTCTGCACTCTGGATGTTTACCATCTAGCGGGAAAGACAGGCAGTTAAGGAAATTCTATCATTTCCTCCTCAAAAAAAAAATAAGACCTCCAACTTGCCGATGCAATAAAGCCCA
>VBSM01003215.1:14479964-14490728 GCA_008086735.1 Cheirogaleus medius | reverse complement strand
CCGGGCCCGCACATCCAGCAGCACCTGGTACTCCTGGTTCTGCCGCTCCAGGTCGCAGCGGATGTCGGCCAGCTGGGCCTCCACGTTGCCGATCATGCACTGCATCTGGGCCAACTGGGAGCTGTAGCGGGCCTCGGTCTCCACCAGCGTGTTTTCCAGAGAGCCCCTCTAAAGCAAAGGAGAGACACAACCATGAGGAGGGGGCTGTCTTCCATGGCACGGTTCAGAGCCAAGTCTCTCTTTGGCTCTCAATGAACTCGAGACGGTTCTGAAGCCAAGAAAGGTCGAGTGACTTGTCCAAGGTTAAACAGCTGATATGTGATGGAACCATGGTTTGAACCCAAACCAAGTCCTAATTCTGATCCTAAATCCCTTCTTCCTTCTACAAACATTGTCTGGCTTTACGCTCTGGATCTGAGCTTCCCTAAGTTCCTCCCCTGTGGCATCGTTTAGAACAGTGGTTTGCAGCCCCAGCTGCCCCTTAGAGTCACATGGGAGCCTTTAAAAAGTATCCGTGGCCAGCCCCTTCCTCCAGAGACTTTGGTTCAATTGCTCCAGAGAAGAACCTGGGCACCAGGACTTTGAAAATCTCTACGGGTGATATTGAGAACCACAGGTCTGGAAGGGCAGGCCGAACAGAGAACAAGCCTTCTTGGGCGGTTGCATTTGACAGCATCTACCTAACCCATGTCTGATTTGAAATATGCCCCTTTTCTCTCTGAGCTGGATCTTAGGAGAAAGCTCCTGCAGGGGAGGTCCGCTGGGCAGGCATCCACAGTGGCTGAAGTCTGGGCCTCCTCTTCCTCCCCCTCGATGCCTGCGCCTGTGCTTGGTGCAGGTCCAGAGGGCGAGGCGCCCACCCACCAGCACTTGCCCACCCACCAGTGCCCACCCACGGGCACTCACCAGGCTGTGCTGGGCCTGCAGCTCGATCTCCAGCGTGTTGACCGTCCGTCTCAGATCGATGATATCCGACTGGTAGCTCTGAAGCTGCTCAGAGCTTGTGGCCACCTGCTGGTTAAGCTCCTCCATCTACAGTGGGGGGAAAGAGAAGGCTGGGCGTCCTTTCCTAGGGACACTGAGGAGGCCACCCCACTTGTGAGAGGCCCACCTGCACGTTGAACCATTCCTCCACGTCCCTGCGGTTGGTCTCCACCATCGTCTCGTACTGACACCGCATGTCCTCCAGCACCCTGGTCAGGTCCACAGGGGGTGCCGCATCCACCTCGATGTTGAGGCGGTCCCCAAGCTGGCATCGGAGGGCACTGACTTCCTGAAAGGCAAAAGAGTCCCAGGCAAGTGTGAAAAATTCACAGGATTCCAGCTCATCTCCCCAGGGAGACATGAAAGATGCGACACAAGATGCTAAAGATCGCAGCATTAGAGGGGCCCTTTGAGGACTGCAGTCCACTCTGCAGCATCTCAGTGGTCTTGCGGCTCCAGCTGGACACCCCTGTGATGGGGAGCTCACTCCAACGCTGCACCCCCTGTCAGTTTGGCAGAAGCCAAGAGCAGCCTCAGGCTTAGTTTGATCCATCCGAGCTAAAATGGGAAACCCACGTCCCCAGTATTCCCAGTCACCCTCGGGACCGTGTTCATCCCGGAAGGAGGGTAGCAGGAGCCTGGCTTGACTAGTTCAAGGCCCAAGTTGGAGTGGACGCCTCCCAGGCATGGCTGCCAAAGAGAGAAAGTTGTCACTGGGGCTGCCAGAGTGTGCGATAACTCCTCATTAGTGGCTTTTTGGTACAGTTCCCAGTTCTCTGACTTAAGTGGGGTGAGTCAGGGGCCCTGGGGTGCTCAGCGAGTATGTGGTGACTAATTGTTACTTCACGCTGAAGCCCAAGGAAAGCCAGCCAGGATTCAGAGGCACTTGTTCATTCAAATCCCAAGTCAAGAGGTTGAGAGTCAACCAGGGAAGGAGGGAAAAACCCCATGGCTCGGGTGGGCTTTGCGGCACACGGGTGCCCAGGATGGAGACCGCTCCCTCCCAGGACCTGCAGGAGATGAGAAAAAGTCAGAAAGTAAAGGGTTTGCCTGTGGCTTCAGCTTAAGTATGTTATATGCAAGCAGAAGAGAAGGCGTGGAAAGAGGATGAGGATAGAAAGAAGGAAACCTCTGCAGTTCGACTCTCCCTCGGGGAGACAGCACAGCCCCTAGCGGTCTGGCCTGCAGAGATGGACAGGCCACTGGATGTGAGTTCTGGTCCCACTGTCCTGCTGTCCCACTCTACTTCTGGTACGTGGCTCTCATGAGAAAGCACAAGCAGCGACCACAAGCAAGCCTTTGGCCATCGCACGAGTCCAGGAAGGGTCGAAGGGAAGGGAGCTACATTTCTAAACACCCACCAAGCACAGGTGTTTCTTATCCACAACCTGGATCATGTCTGTGATCTGAATCGTATCCATTAAATTCCACAATAGCCCTGCATGATATGTGTTCCCTGTCTTACACATGAAGAGGCTCAGGAAGCTCCCACACATGGGGCAAAGTCACAGAGACAATGTGTGGCAGGCTTGGGAATTTCACCCATGCCTATCCAACCCCAAACCCACATCCTTCCCCCTGTGCTGCCCAGGGCCACCTCGGCTTGACTTCTCGTCTCACCTGCTCGTGGTTCTTCTTGAGGCAGAGCAGCTCCTCCTTCAGAGACTCCACCTGGGCCTCCAGGTCGGCCTTGCACAGGGTCAGGTCATCCAGGATCCTGCGCAGGCCACTGATGTCAGCTTCCACCAGCTGCCGCATGCCCAGCTCCGCCTCATACCTGCATGAGGACAGGGCCAGCAATCAAGGAGGGGAAGTGAGCATAGAGCTCCAGGAAGACCTTGGACAGCACTTTCCAGCCCCCTGTGAAACTGATGGAAAGCTTCCCCAAGAGTGTGCAGGGACAGTATCTCCCCTCCCAGTCCTCTGGCCAAGCTCACTTGGTCCTGAAGTCGTCAGCAGCCAGCTTGGCATTGTCGATGTGCACGACCATCCTGGCATTCTCGGCCTTGGTGCACAGAACCTGGAGGCCAAGATGCAGGGAGAGAGTTAGTCCCGGATGAGAAGAAGGAAAAAGAACCCAAGTGAGAAGAAGACAGTAGCAAAGGCAGAGCTCAGCAGCCAGCAACACCCCTGCAGAAGCCCCTCCCCTGGAACTCTGGGGGGTATTTAGTGAACCACTAGTCCTCGGAGAACCTGAGATATAAGCACCTGGGGCCTCATAAATCCAAATTCCCCATTTTGGATACACTTCCACACTAGTGGAAGGAAAGAATGTTGCAGTAAGAAGGGTCCTTGGCATTTACTGAAAACTCATCATGTACCTGGGCTGTTCCAAGCACTTTACCTGCATCTCATTGTATCCTCTTGACACCCCCATTAGATAAGGACCATTATTATCCCCACTTTACAGATGAGGAAACTGAGGCCTGGGGAAGGAAAGGGACCTCCCAAAGGCATGCAATAAGGCAATGGTAGATCTGAGACTAGATGCCGAGTCTCTTCCCACATTAAGGGATCTGGCTGAGTGTTCAAATTATGAGATAACCCTCTGCCCTAAGGAGGTCTGTTTTCCCTGAATATAGCTTAATAAGCTAATGAGATTCACATCTGAAATGCCACCTAGTCTGGGTGCCTTCCCGGGGAGTCCGTTCACCCCACCGCTCACCCTCACCTTCTGCTGAAGCTCCTCAATGGTCCTGAAATAAGACTGGTAGTCAGGACACAGGGTGACCACCTGGGACTGGCAGGCCTCTTGGATCTTGCTCTCCAGGTTGGCGTTCTCCTGCTCTAGCTGGCGCACCTTCTCCAGGTAGCAGGCCAGGCGGTCGTTCAGGGACTGCATGATCTCCTTTTCGTTGCCACTGAAGGCCCCTTCGTAGTACCAGCCGCAGGTGCCCACGGAGGTGGAGACGCCACTGGCTGGCCAGCAGCTGCTGGGCCGGCAGGAGCTGGACAGGTAGGTCTTGGAGAGGCAGCTGGCCGGCCGGAAGGTGGTGGGCACGCAGACGGAGGGCAGGCATGCCACGGGCTGGCAGACATAGCCCAGGCACAGCTCCGGCCGGCAGCTCACGCTGCCAGAGCAGGCAGAGGAAGTCTGGGGACAGCTCTTGACTGAGCTATTGGTGACACAGCAGGTGGAAGTCATGGTGGGAGGCCGTCTCTCCTCAGCTGCAGCTACCGGGATGTCTACGGACCCTTTCCTGCCCAGGCCGTTTTATACCCTTGGAGTGAGGGGCTCACGCTGAAGGCCATCGTGGGCTGGTGTTGACATTTACACTCATCCCCAGAGGAAGCTGCTAATTAATTTGTAATTGGGTTTCCAATGAAGAGTTACTCTCCTCATAAAAGAGGCCAAACTTGTCATTTGGCTAAAGTAGGACTCTGGGCTTCCTGTCATTGATCACCAGGGGAGAGCTTCCAGACACATCTTCAAAGTGTCAGCCCCAGGCCTGGGCCCTCATTACAAGGGTGGGGCTACACGAAACCGGAGCCCACCTGGGACCACTGTACCCCATCTGTGCCCACTGAGCCCCGCCTATGCCCGCTGAGCCCCGCCTGGGCCCACTGTACCCCACCTGCTCCAGCCCTGAAAAAGCCACAGATCTAGGAGCAGCTGCTGCCGTAATGAGAACATTCCCTGTGGGAAGAGGCCTGGCCCCTTAATGAGGAAATGTGTGGGTGACAGAAGCTGCTCTGATCATAAATCCAGGGAGAAAGGAAAAGCAACCTCAGAGGCTTCCTGACATACATCACCACCCACCAAGGGGAAGAAAATAATTATCAGGGAGGAGAGAATGAACTGACGACTCAGACAGATTGCTTCTCGGCCTTTTGGCTAAGATCAAGTGTAGTATCTGTTCTTATCAGTTTAATATCTGATACGTCCTCTATCCGAGGACAATATATTAAATGGATTTTTGGAGCAGGGAGATGGAATAGGAGCTTGCTCCGTCCACTCCACGCATCGACCTGGTATTGCAGTACTTCCAGGAACGGTGCACCTCTCCAAAAGAAAATTTAAAAGACAGACAGAAAGCCTAAGAATCAGGAATACCTCTCCAGCTGGACCTTCCTCTTGGAAAAGCAGATCTACACCATGAACATTTCCAGGAGGCAGATGCTCTGTCTTGACCTCCCCCGATCCTCCACTGATTGTCGCTGCGCCATGTACAGAGTTGCTGAGTGCTCCATTATTGCTTGTGGAACAGACGGACGTAGAACAGGTTGGAACAGACTCTACTTTTACTCTCTGCAGTGGCAGACAGGGAGGGCTCACTTCAGGACCTCCCAGCATAGAAGCCGTGTGAATCCACTCCCTTGGGAAGGGCCACTGTAGCCCTGAGATGAGCTAAGCCAGGAGATGGGGAGCAGGTGTCCCCAATTATAGAAGCCTTGGGGAGTGACCTAAGAAAGCAACATTCAAGAGCAGTGGTTTTCAGTCCTGGCTCAAACACTGTGAGCTCGCACCCTTCGTGTGTAGTGTGTGTGTGTTATACAGCCACTATTTATTCACTAATCTTCTCAATATAATGTTGGCATATAAGTACTTATCTCAAATTTCATATAATTCCCAGAAGTGTTGGTAAAGGGGCAGGAAATGGAAAATGCCACCCAGCCCTTTCATTGCTTAAGAAAAGTCGGGATATAGATGCTGCCTGTGAATTGCCATGTGGCCTTGGGAAACTCACTTTGCCTCTCTGGGCCTCGGTTTCCTCGTGCAGATTGAAAGGGTTGGATGAAATAATCTTGCGATTTGATCCTCTGCAACAAGTGTAGATCCTTGTACCTTGTCTGGATTGCCCGTTTAGGGAAGACAGCAGCATCAGATGGAAGGAGGGTGACGGCAATACCAGCTGCATGGAATGAGACTCTTCAGGCCACCCTCAAAATCATAGCCAGCACCTACTGAATGTATAGAAGTGCCAGGCACAGTGCTGGGTGCTTGGCATTAATTTGCCCATTTAGTTCTCTTCCTCCAAAAAACTATAAGATAATTACTATTGCATTAATAATAAGGCATATCGGTGGTTTTCACAGTGTGTTTCCCAGACAAGCAGCGTCAACATCACTCAAGAACATGTTAGAAATGCAACTTTTCAGACTCATCCCAGACCTGCTCAAGCAGAAACTCTGAGGGTGGGGCCCAGCAATCCGTGTTTAGCATGTCCTCCATGTGGCTTCGAGAACCACAGAGGTAGAGGAAGATATAGGGTTCAGTTCCAGACCACCACGATAAAGCGAATGTTGCAATAAAGCGAATAACACAAAGTTTTTTGTTTCCTAGTGCATATAAAAGTTATATGTACAGCATACTGCAGTCTGTTAAGTGTGCAATAGCACTATGTCTAAAGAAACAATGACATAACCTTAATTTAAAAACACTTTATTGCTAAAAAATGCTAGCAATTATCTGAGTCTTCAACAAGTTGTAATCTTTTTGCTGGTGGAGGGTCTTGACTCAGTGCTGATGGCTGCCGACTGGTCACGGTGGTGGTTGCTGACAGTCGGGATGGCTACAGCAATTTCTTAAAATAAGAAAACATTGAAGTTTGCTACATCAATTGATTCTTCCTTTCACAAAAGATTTCTCTGTAGCACGTGATGCCATTAGATAGCCTTTTACCCACAGTAGGACTTCTTTCAAAATTGAAGTCAGTCCTCTCAAACCCTGACACTCTTTTATCAACTAAGTTTATATAATATTTAAGTCCTTTGTTGTCATTTCAACAATGCTCACAGCATCTTCACCAGCAGTAATTTCCAACTTGAGAAACCACTTTCTTTGCTTCCATAAGAAGCAACTCCTCATCCATTCAAGTTTTATCATGAGATTGCAGCAATTTAGTCACATCTTCAGATTTCACTTCTAATTCTAGTTCTCATACTATTTCTATCATATCTGAAGTTACTTCCTCCACTGAAGTTTTGAACCCCTCAAAGTCATCCATGAGAGTTGGAATCAACTTCTTCCAGACTCTATTAATGTTGATATTTTAACCTCCTCCCATGAATTATGAATATTCTTAATGGCATCTACCATTCTAGGTGCCATTCAAAGTATTTACTTTGATCCTTTCAAAGTATATAGAAAATATATTTTCTATTTACTTTGCCCAGATCCATCAGAGGAATCACTGTCTGTGTCAGCTATACCCTTACAAAATTTATTTCTTAAATAATAAGGCTTGAAATTCAAAATTCCTTCTTGAACCATGGGCTGCAGAATGGATGTTGTGTTAGCAGGCATGAAAACAACATTAAATTTCCTTGTATATTTCCATCAGAGCTCTTGGGTGACCAGGTGCATTGTCACTCAATGAGCAGTAATGTTTTGAAAGGAATCTTCTTTTCTGAGCAGTAGGTCTCAACATTAGGCTTAAAATATTCAGTAAACCATGCTGTAAGCAGATGTGCTGTCATCCAGGCTTTGTTGTCCCATTTATAGAACACAGGTAGAATAGATTTAGCATAATTCTTAAGAGCCCTAGGGTTTTTGGAATGGTAAATGAGCACTGGCTTCAACTTTAAGTCACCAGCTTCATTAGCCCCTAACAAGAGAGTCAGCCTGTCCCTTGAAGTTTTGAAGCCAGCCATTGACTTATTTCTAACTATGAAAGTCATAGATGGCATCTTTTTCTAATAAAAGGCTGTTTCATCTGCATTGAAAATCTATTGTTTAATGTGGCCACCTTTATCAATTATTTTAGTTAGAACTTCTGGATAACTTGCTGTAGCTTCTACATCAGCACTTCCTATTTCACTTTGCACTTTTATGTCAAGGAGATGTGTCTTCTTTTCTTAAATCTCATGAACCAACCTCCATTAGCTCCAAACTTTTCTTCTGCAGCTTTCTGACCTCTCTTGAAGAGAGTTAAGGCCTTGCTCTGGATTCAGCTTTTGTTTAAGGGAATGTTGTTGTTGATTTGATCTTCTATCTAGGTCATTAAAACTTTCTCCAAATTAGCAACAAGGTCATGTATTGCTTTCGACTGGAGCAGCACTTTTAATTTCCTTCAAGAACTTTTCCTTTGCATTAATAACTTAGCTACCTGTTTGGCACAAGAGGCCTAGCTCTCGGCCTATCTTAGATTTCACTGTGCTTTCCTCATTAAGCTTAGTCACATCTAGCTTTTGATTTAAAGGGAGAGATGTGTGACTCTTCCTTTCACTCAAATATTAATACTTAGAGGCCATTATAGGCTTATTAACTGGCCCAGTTTCAATATTTTGTCTCAGGGAATAGGGAAACCCGAGGAGAAGAAGAGAGGTGGAGGAATGGCTGATCAGTGGAACAGTCAGGACACCCAAAACACTTATCAATTAAGTTCACCATCGTTTATGGGCACTGTTCATGGCACCCCAAGATGACTACATTAGTAACATCAAAGATGTTGACCCTGTCATCCCAAGGGTCGCACTTGGCCAAGCATCCCCCATACACCCCAAGAGTCACCTCTGAACTCCGCAGAGACACAAACCAACCACACCAGAACAATGTAAGTGAGGTATCAGGAGCCAGAACAAATGAGTTTTATTGTTCCACCAACAGGAGCCCTCTATTGCATTTCAGAACCCACTGGAACAGCACCCAGAAGGAATACCTGGCCCAGGAGGCAGCCTGAACACAGAGATCCTGGCACTCATTGAAATGATGAGGAGTGAAGGCCTTAGTGTGTGTTTGCAGTGAGCCCTCCCAGGGCTGGACTCTGGGCCTGGGCTCTGTGCCAAGAGAGGGGATTAGGCTATAAGGGTTAGGGTTGAGTAGAGGCCAGGTCTGCATCCTAGAGATGATGGCCATGGCCTTCTGGGTCAGCCATTCTCAGAACCGGCCCCCTGGGCAGGGCACACAAATAGGGCGGGGACTGCAGGTTGTGCGGATGGCGCTGGGACCACAGGAGGCCGCAGGAAGACAGGGGAGGCACGACTTGGAGGACGAGCTGTCAGGGGCACATGGGTTACAGGGAAGCCTAGGAGAAAAAAAGAGACAGATTGCTATGGTTTTCCAGTTGCTGTTTTCAACAACTCAGAGCAGATCCCAGAATATGCAAATAGGAAGTCACTTTCAAAATCACCCAATTCTGCCCCTTGTTTGACCAAAGGAGAAACAGAGACCCAGAGAAGAAAAGGGGGCTTGCTGGAGTCACATGATGAGTTTGTAACAAGACCAGAACTGAAACCCAGAGCTCCCGCCTCCAAATGCCGGGCTCTTCCCAGGCTCCCCGCTGTCTGTCCCCAGAACTCTGTAGATTACGTTCAGAAGAAGAGAACACGCTGTGATACTCACTTACTGTCCTCACTCTCCAGCAGGCCCCGGTACGTGTTGATCTCGCACTCCAGCCGGGCCCGCACATCCAGCAGCACCTGGTACTCCTGGTTCTGCCGCTCCAGGTCAGCCCGGATCTCAGCCAGCTGGGACTCCACGCTGGTGATCATGCACTGCACCTGGGACAGCTGGGTGCCATAGCGGCCCTCTGTCTCCGCCAGGGTGGATTCCAAAGCATCTCTCTGTGAGGACACGGGTGATATAGGCAGGAATAAGGTTAGAGGTCAGAGACGGAGCAACGAAGATCCATCTGGCTGTCAGTGAGGCCTCAAAATCCAGGAAGGGAGGCTCAGAGAATCACTTAGAGCTAGGATGAGCCACAATCAGACATCTCATTTGAGATGAGCCAATTAGCCCCTGCAGCTTCCCTGATCTAGGGAGTTTCTCCCTATTAATGTCATCTCTGAGTAACTGGTAATTCCTCAGAAGATGCATCTGCTTACACATATACAGGAGCCACTGCCAAGACATGCCAGCTGCTGCAGGCCGCTTGCCTTTCACCACCGGGGCATCTGTGATAGGGACTGGGCCCTCATTCCCTCTTCTCTGCCCTGATGCTCAAGAACTTGAACCCTGGAGCCTGCCCGTGTGGTCAGAGCATGGAATCTGAGGGCTCATGGTCCAGCAGCAGCTGCCTCACCCCACCTCAAGGCTCACCATGCTGTGCTGGGCCTGCAGCTCGATCTCCAGGGCATTGACCGTGCGTCTCAGCTCGACGATCTCTGCCTGGCAGGACTGCAGCTGCTCCGAGCTGGATACTACCTGCTTGTTCAGCTCCTCAGTCTGAAACACACACACACACAAGACCTGCTCAGGAGCACTAGGGACTCAGACTCAGAGATCTACAGAGGCCAGTGAGAACTCTGAGCCCAGAAGGACCTTCCAGATCACCCAGTCCAACCCATTCATTTCACACCGGAGGACACTGTTGCTTCGAGGACAGCAACCTGCCCAACGTTGCACAGCAAAGTTGAAACAGGACTGGGACTCTAACTCAGGTTTCTCAATTCAGAGCCCCAAGGTCACTTCTGTGTGACCCACAGTGTTGCACGGTTGCTCCGACTGTTTCCAGGTGCCTACCTGGGTGTCAAACCAGTCTTCAGCATCCCGGCGGTTATTCTCCACCAAGGTCTCATATTGGCACCTCATCTCATCCAGGACTCGGTTCAGGTCAACAGGCGGGGCAGCATCCACCTCGACGTTGAGCCGGTCACCAAGCTGGCAGCGCAGTGAGTTCACTTCCTGTGGTACAGACCAGGGTCAGCACTCGCTTTCCCAGCTGTTGCCTCCCCCTGCTCTCCTCCTCCCCATGCTCCCCCAGGCATACCTGATCCCCCATGCTCACCTGCTCTCCCAGGCACACCTGCTCCCCCAGGCACACCTGCTCTCCCATGCTCACCTGATCCCCCATGCTCACCTGCTCCCCCAGGCACACCTGATCCCCCAGGCTCACCTGC
>VBSM01003215.1:14444594-14479864 GCA_008086735.1 Cheirogaleus medius | reverse complement strand
GCTCCCCCAGGCTCACCTGCTCCCCCAGGCATGCCTGCTCCCCCAGGCTCACCTCTTCATGGTTCTTCTTGAGGCAGAGCAGTTCCTCCTTCAGGGACTCTACCTGGGCCTCCAGGTCAGACTTGCACAGGGTCAGGTCGTCCAGGATCCTGCGCAGGCCGTTGATGTCCGACTCCACCAGCTGCCGCAGGGACACCTCCATCTCGTACCTGCAGGCACAGAACGGGGCACCTGCATCTGCATTTCCTTTTTGTGTCTAAGTCAGCTCTGTGCCCAGAGTGGCCATGTGCTGTGAGTCCTGCCTTCACGCCTCAGTCACAGAGTGCACAAGTCACAGAGTACAGCCAAAACCCAGTGTCCAGTTCCACCAGCCCCCAACCGTAGGGCAAGCAAGGCCACTCACTTGGTCCTGAAGTCATCTGCAGCCAGCTTGGCATTGTCGATCTGCACCACCAGCCTGGCATTCTCTGCCTTACTGCACAGGGTCTGGGGACATAAAGAAGTGATTTCAGTGCAAGAAAGGACATCTGCTGGTTGGAGCTCCCCAAAACTGGCAGGGGCTGCCTCTGGAGGGAGGGAGTCACCCATCATGAACACCCATGGCTCCAGGAGGGCTTGTGGGCATGCTGTAGGGATCAACTATGGAACCTCTAGAGTCCCTTCCAATGCAGTGCGTCTGTGACCTGAGACCCAGGGTCAGAGAGAAAGGCACAGATGTGCTGCAAGAACAGCCCTGCGTGGCAAGAATGAGGTTTCTTCCTGCCTTCTTGTCTCCCCGTTTCACAAGCCTACTATGGGCTCTGGGCATGTCATTGCCAGCAGTGTCCTCTGTGATTCTCTGCTCATAAAATGTCCCTCTCAAGAACCAGCTGGGGATGTGGGTTGAGCAAGAAGGAAACTTCTCTGGCAAGTGTTTTTTTCTTAAGTTACTTATGGGAAACCTGATCTACACCAAATACATAAAATCCAAATCCCCTCACCTTAAAAAAATGGGGAAATGAAAGCTCAGAGAGGTGAGCAATGGTACCAAAGATCACACAACCAGTTAGTTCATGGAGCCTATGTTCAAGCTCTAGCTCCACTAACTGCCATCTGGGTCACTTAACCAGCCTGAGCCTCAGTGTTCTCGGCTGTATAACGGGCTGATGATCCCTCCTTCATAAGATTATTGGGAGGAACAAATGAGGCCACAGATGTGAACATGCTTTGTGACCTCCAAAGTGCCCCATGGGAGC
Organism: Cheirogaleus medius; assembly: GCA_008086735.1. Classification (NCBI taxonomy): domain Eukaryota; kingdom Metazoa; phylum Chordata; class Mammalia; order Primates; family Cheirogaleidae; genus Cheirogaleus; species Cheirogaleus medius. Next base: position 14,478,629 of record VBSM01003215.1, on the reverse strand, counting down.
AGAACTACCGATACTGCTGGCCCCAAGCTCCTGGCCAGCCAAAGCCACTCTGAACCTCTTACCTTCTTCTGGAGCTCCTCAATGGTCCGGAAGTAGGACTGGTAGTCAGGGCACATGTAGGGGACCTGCTTGTCAGACCACTCCCGGATGCGGCTCTCCAGGCTGGCATTCTCCTGCTCCAGCTGGCGCACCTTCTCCAGGTAGCTGGCCAGGCGGTCGTTCAGGGACTGCATGGTCTCCTTCTCGTGGCCGGTGAGGATGCCCTCCCCAAACCAACCCCCACCCACGCTGTAGCTGGCGGCAAAGCCTCCGGCGGGGAGGCAGAGTGCAGGGAGGCAGCCGGCCACCCTGTAGCTGCTTCTGCCCAGCCCGGCCGAGCATGCAGAGAAACTTCGGGACCCACGGGAGAGACTCGGGAGCTGGCAAGAGCTGCTGGAGTACATCGTGGACATGCGAGAGGAGGCCCCACCGGCCCCTCCTGGGCTCTTGAGAGACCCAGAAGAGAAGCCGGCCTTGAGGCATTTGGAAGCCATGAGCTCAGCAGCCCAGACACAAGGAATCGATCTCTGTGGCCAGACAGCCCCGGAAGCAAAGAAGCAGCTCCACGCTCCGGTTTATATCTCTGCCCCACTGGGCGTTGGTTGGCCTTTACAAAGTGTTTTCTCCTCATTAAAGTTAATACCACTTTCTATCAAAACCCTTCATTAACCTGTTATTTAGCTGCCCGTGAACATTTCCCGGCCTTGTTAAACAGCAGCCCCATGGGACTGGTAGCTCTGTCGAGATCTCCAGCACCCACATCGCCAGGAAGACCAAGTCTCCCTCAGTTCTTCAAAGGGGCCTGTCATCTGAGCCCAGACCTCAGCCCCCTCGTTAACAGGCGTGGGAGTCCAGCCCTGACTTTCCTCAGCTTTCTCTCCTTTTATGGGTCAAGGGAGCAGAGGAGGCCCCTGGGTTGGCTCCCAGGAGCCTGGTGGTCTCAGGAAAAAAGGGGTCTTTTCTAGTTTTAGTTCTGAAATTCCCATATTCCAGGGAACCCTCAGTCCTGGGCAAGATGGGACAGCTGGTCGCCCTAAATAGAGCAGAGGCCTGATGGACACATCCCTATTCCCTCCCTTGCCAGGAAATCTGTTCTGGTTGTGTAGCCTCAGCTCCGGCCACAGCGACTAGAGGTCAGTTAATTGGGCACCTGCCGGTGATGACACCTAGAGCCACGAGCGGGAGGGCAGGTCTGCCCCCGCCCTGCCCATGAAGTAGCCCTTCCTTCTGGTCACCTGAATGGGGGGTGAGGGTCTTGATCCACAGGCCTTCTCTGGAGGCCCAAGGAGCCTGACCCTCACAGTTTCATCTCTGCTGCAGAAGTGGCTGAGCTGATGCCTGGAGAGCCCAACACAGCATCTCACAAATCCCATCTGCCAAGCAAGGGAGGTGGGGAAGAGGAGATGGGCAAGAGGGAGGGTGGAGCTGGGGCTGGGGCCACATCAAGTGGAAGCTGTGCTACTTGCCCTCTGTCCTACCCTGTGGTTTGGGGTCCTGTGCACTCTTTTAGTGACATCGATTATCTTCCCATAAATGGAACAACCATGAGCAGAGCACCAGCAATGACCCAGTCACGGTGCTGGGCTCACACACTCTGCAGAACTTCTCTGCAAGCCTGAGCTAATTACCTCCACCTTGAAGCTGGATAAATCAAGACTCAGAGATGATAGGAGCTCACCAGAGTGCCCCTGGTGAGCTGGCAGAGCCAAGGTGCCGCCCTCACCTGGCCCTCTCCACTAACCACCCCCTGCCCCCACTCCTGCTCCACAATCCCATCCTGTGCTGCTGGGTATGACTGGGGTCTATGGGAGATGGGAAGAGAATCGAGGTGGGCTCCACAAGGGCATGGCCAACACCCTCTGGTGTCCCAGGAGAAGCAGCACAGCTTCATGGTCACATGTGAATTTGTGGGTCCAAATACCAGCCCCACTGGAAGCCAACTGAGTACCTTAACCTCCTTGGCTGTCTCTCTCTGTTTCCTCTTCTATAAAATGAAAAGGGAATAATAGTACCTACTCGCTTAGGCTGCTGCAAGGATTAAAGGAGCCTGAAGCATCGAGGACGGCACCTGCTCATGGCGAGTGCTCAATAACAGCAGCTGCTGTGATTGCCAGTCCCCGGGCAAGTGGAATCCTGTTCAACTGAGACTGAGGATGCTAAGCGGCTGTCACTAGGGAGTGTGGACTGGTTCTGAGCACACAGGCCACCATCCCACGGGCCAGGTGCATATGTTTGGGGCCCTTAGATATAGAGCTCCCGTGAGTCACCGTGCCCTTCCCACACCCAGGGGCCTGGTGTGGCTGGCACCTGCCCACACGATCCCAGGGTCCCATTGGCTGCCTCAGCCTCTCCACCCTGGAAATCCATGCCCCAGTGCAAAGGACGCAGCTGAGCTGAGAGCCTGGCTAAGCCTCCCTGTATTTCCCACCCATGTGGGTACAGGGCTCTGCCCAGCCCTGCTGCCACCTCCTGGAGACACCTCTGGGGTCAGCAAGGGCCACCCTGAAGCCACAGGCCCAGAGCAGCCCCTGCGAGAGGCCTGGGAAGCCCCAGCTATTTGCATAGCCCCAGGGGCCACATGGGTTCCCAGGAGGAGGCCACGCTTGCGCTGCCCTGCACAGAGGGGGATTTGAGGGCTGTTCAGCTTTGCTCTCTCCACGCAGCCCTATTAATAACGAGGCTATCAGTGCAAGCCACCATTCTCAGGACACTCAGTACCCACCAGGGCCCACACGGAGCTCTTTCCATGCATTCTCTCATTCAGTCCTCACACGACCCCAGGACACTGCCCTCACCAACAGCCCCACTTAATAGACAAGTAAACTGAGGCTTGGAACATTTCAGGAGCCTTCCTGGGGTCACAGCAGAGCTGGCATTTGTGCTGCCATTCAAGCTGCCTTCTTTAAGCCTCACGCACCCTGCAAAACAGGTGTGATAGAAAGATACTGACTCCCATGGGAGGACACAGAAGTCAGGGTGGAGAACGGCTTAGCCAAGTCCACACGGGCTTCCCAGGGAAGCTGAAGCCCAAGACTTCCAGCTCCAACCCTCGTGCCTGCCCCGCCGCCTGTGGGACCAGTCCTGGCCAGGCCTTCCCCCTGCAGCCAGGGCCCTGCCCCAGCCCTGCCGTGCCCTCCCGACTCTCAATGCACCTGGCGGTGACTGCGGTGGATCCGCTGGCCCTGCAGTAACGGATGCCCCCCAGTTGTCTTGTATTCCAGCCCTATCTTCCCAGGTCGGCTGTGCGCTGGGGGGATTGACCCTGAGGACCGACCTCATACTTTTCTTGAAGTCTCCGTAGCGTCAGGCACGGTGTTGGCCTTCTGATTATCTCCGGGTGAATGAATGAATGATTTGCCCCATGGTAAATAATGTTCAGTAAGGAAACAAAGAAATGAAATGATTGTAAGAGGAAGGCAGCAAAGAAAGGGAGGAGAAGATGAATGGAAGGAAAGAAAGAGTGAGTGTGGGTGGGGAGAAACACTGGCAAAGTCGGCCTTGCTGATCCTACCCTTAGCGATGAGGAAGATGAGGCCGGCGATGGAAGGGGCAGGCATCGCTGTGTAGGTGAGCACCTGCCCAGACTAGGCAGCCCCTTTGGCAGGGAACGAGGTGTTTTCTGGACCCCAAGCCATTCTGCCCACGGGAGACAGATACTATAAGCCAATTCAGTGCTACAGGTGTGGCTTAAAAATTCCTGATAAGATTTTTAGATAACTTTATGTAGCATGTAGGTAATGTTTTGAAAGCTATGAAGTCAACATTCAATTGTTCTGGTCTATTTCCATTCTTTTTGAAAAGAATGAAATAATTACCTAGAACCCCTTATCAGCAAGAGCTATCATTATTTAGCAAGTATCATAATAACTTTCTTTACAGGATCTTAGCACTGTGCTCATATGGGGTCCGTGCTGTCCCCAGAACATGCCATGAATACCCTTAGCCATGCCCAGAAATACCCTTTGCCCTCTTTCCTCCCTTTCTGCCCATCCTTAAAGATTTCCGTCGAATTTGAATCTGCCCTAAAGCTTTCCTGGTCACCCCAGCTCCCGGTTTCGCCCCCTCCTCAGAACCCGAAACCCTGCCCCACACCCACTCTTGCTGTCCCTGGTGCTGTCGCTGGGAGTGTGGGGGTGAGGGAGTGTCTCCACCTGGACACCAGCGCCTTGGAAACTGTGCCTGTCCTGTTATCCACTCTTTGTTCCAGCCGCTTCCGCCACCCCTGCTTCTCCCTGTGTGAGCCCTGGCATGAGGACTGGGTCTGCTGCCTATGTGGTGTTCAGCCCATTATCTCTTAACTGATTAATTGACATGTGAGTACATGCGAACGAGAAAGACAGCCAGATGTCATATCTGGGAAGTACAAAAAGATCGGACAGTCTTGAAATAAAATATCATGCTCACTCTGGGGCAATTTTATAAAATGTAATGTTTTATATCATCTCTTTCTTGATATCAATGAACTAGGAGTCCAAAGACCTGAGAAGGTGTCCTAAGGCTGCCACTTGCTGTGTGAGTTTGCACAGTCGGTGCCTCCTTCACGACAGCCTTGCATCCTGGGTGCACGTGGGTCAGTGACTTCAACTGCAACTCAGCTAAGGGTGTGTGAGGTTGAGAATAGGAGGGATCCGTCGTAACTAACACAGATGCTCTAGACAATTTCATTAAGAGCCAAGCGAAGATGCGTAAATAAAGCGCTCACAACCACACAGGGCTGTTTTTGTGCATGAGATGAGGCTGCTGAGTGTCCACTGTAGACTGTAGAGTGATCATGAAAAAGGGAACGTGCTCTATGATGGGAGGAGTCACTGTGATTACCTGTCAGGTCATAGCCCTAGGCAGGTCCCTCTGCTCTAATGCAGTGACGAGGCTGCTTCCCGATCAGAAGGCTCAGTCCATTCCCTGAGCCCCGGCTGTTTCCACGCAGCAATGTGACACTCTCTGCACACCCAGACACCCAGCTCTCATCTCCTGGGCCTCAGGCCAGAGCCACGGGAGCAGACCTGAGGTCCCAGAGCAGAAGTGGAGCAGAGAGGGGGATGTGGCAGGGTGGGGTGAGAACCATGTGGACCAGCCCTTCTACTGAAAGCTGAGAGGGTCCTTTGAGGCTGAGGCCTCCAGTTCACTCTCCAGCTCCAATGGCATTGCTGATAGCCCAGCCCACCCCCACCCCAGCATCCTGCTGGGTCCAAAGCAAAGAGCTTGGCCCACCCAGTAACATTTCCCATTCCCCACTCTGAGCCCAGGGACTCTTCATTTTTATTAACACCAACACTGATAGCTACCACTCTTTGGATGCTGTCCACAATTGTCCCATTGGAGCCTCCCTGCAGCCCCATTTCACAGATGAACCTGCTGAGACCAGAGCAGTCACATGACCTGGACTGGGCACACACCACCCAGCAATAGTGTTCCGTGGGGCATAATCCAATTCTGCATATGCACACCTTCTCCTGGGTCTGAGATGTGTGTGCTACACCTCTGGCTGGTCCAGCTCGTGGTTGAAGCGATTCATGTTCAGCACCTGGTGACATAGGTCAGGGCCAGGTCTCTCTCTTAACGAGGGTCTCGGCCTCAGTAAGAGCCAAAGCGGGGCATGGGTGGGGACTGCATGCTGGGAAGAGCTCCAGAGTCGGGGTCAGAGCAGCTGAGTAACGGCCACGGCTCTGCCACTCACCACTGTGTGGCTGGGACAAATCACTGCCCTCTCTGGGCCTGTGTTCTCAACTGACGACTGCGGCAAGGGGACAGAGCCGCCAGCGTGGGCCCCCAGACTTCTCCCAGGCCATGCTTCCCTGATCAGAGGGGTGGCTGGGGCCTGGCTCACTCAGGCCACCCAACCAAGCCCGCATGACTCAGACAGCGGAATTTACGGCACTCTGGACTCTGCTCCACAGTGGGTCTGTGTCCCCCACCCCCAAGTGTCGCTGGCACCCTTCACTTCAGCCCTATGTCCCTGGTTGGGGACGTGGATTTGCTGGCCCTCCATTTTCACGTCCAGTTCCCCAGCTCCCCTACCTGCTGTGGTTGGCTCAGGCTGGCTGCCCAGAGCTCAGCCCTGGTCCCCCTCTCCTGAACTGTCCCCAGTGTCAGGCAACAGGATGACAGGCACTGGGCAAGGGACAAGAAGCTGAAAGGAAAAGAGTGGTAGCCACCCGACCCACCAAGCAAAGGTACAGAAGAGGACGGCACCCACCGGCAGGGCTGAGCACGGCCAGCACCCATCCAGATTGGGACAGTGTCCTCGTTGGCCAGGGCTGAAGCATCCCAGTTCTTAACCATTTTGAGTCAACCTGTGACTTCTACCACTCAGACCCTGAGAAGACAGACCTAAAACCAAAACCCTCAACTTTACTGCAACCTCGGACCAAACACCTTCACGAACTAACATCGGAATGAACAGAAGCAGCCAGGGTCGCGTTTGCTATGCCAAGAGGACACACTTTATTGGGTAAATTTTGGCGTAAAAGCATGGTTAAGTTCAGAAACACAATACGAGAAGTATTTTGGTAGAAAAACCTGCCAAGCCAAGCGGGAGGGTGGGGTCCCCTCTAGGGAAGGGTGTGGTCATGTATCAGCCAGGAACCACAGGGGTGTCCTCCTCCCCGTGGTGCAGGCCCTGCTCGAGGCAGGCGCTCACAGCGGCCGGGGCTGCAGGTGCTCCCTGGAGCAGATGACCTTCCCGTCCCTGATCTCCTCAGTGATGGTGCGGATCTGAGCGCTGAGCTGGGGAGCCGGAGTGCAGGGAACGGCCGGGGCGCAGGGCACGGAGGGGACATAAGGAACTCTAGCTGCAGGCTTGCACTCTGTGGCACAGGGGTGGGCAGGAAGCCTGTGGAAATGAAATCATGCAGGGTGCACTTGGCATCAGGGTGCTGGACTCAGATTTATGATAAACAGATTTAGGGGATCAATGAGACAGGCGGCCTCAGACCTTTTCAGTGCCTTTGAACTCCCCAAGGGCAGGAGGATTGGGCTGTAGGAATGAAGACCAGAAACTAACAATCAAAAAAGGTGATTGGAGAAGACCTGTGGGGGGGGAGGGGGTTGGCTCGTACCCCTGCACATTACCAAAGCCTGGGGCCAGAAGGAATCTCAAGGGGATTTGGCTCGACCCCCTCCATCTGTGCGAAAACCACTTGTAGGACTGGCACCCTCCATGTAGCGCCCAGGGTTGAGCCCGGGGGCCACTCACTTGCAGTCCTCACTCTCCAACAGGCGACGGTACGTGTTGATCTCACACTCCAGCCGGGCCTTCACGTCCAGCAGCACCTGGTACTCCTGGTTCTGCCGCTCCAGGTCGCAGCGGATCTCGGCCAGCTGGGCCTCCACGTTGCTGATCAGGCACTGCATCTGGGCCAGCTGGGAGCCGTAGCGGGCCTCGGTCTCCGCCAACGTGTTTTCCAGGGAATTCCGCTGCAATGAGAAAGAAGAAAAGCTGCTGATGGGAAGGAATCCCACCCCAGGAACATCAGCCCTGAGTGTGTATGTAATCTCGCCCTGAGAGAGCCCGCACACTGAGGCCAGTGGCGTGGGGGCCTGCCCCCAGCTGTGGCCAGCCACCAAGGCAGAGGCCACTCACCATGCTGTACTGGGCCTGCAGCTCGATCTCCAGGGCGTTGACCATGCGGCGCAGCTCGATGATCTCCGTCTGGCAGCACTGCAGCTGCTCCGAGCTAGACACCACCTGCTGGTTCAGCTCCTCAGTCTGAAACACAAGGGGCCACAGAGCATGGTCAGACCAGGGCAGCTATGTAAAGGGTCACCCCACCCCAGGAGCGTGTGGTCCCAGACTGCCCCAGCCCCACCTGGGTGTTGAACCAGGCCTCCACGTCTCTGTGGTTGTTCTCCACCAGGGCCTCGTACTGACATCTCATCTCATCGAGGACCTTGTTGAGATCCACAGGTGGGGCAGCGTCCACCTCCACATTTAGTCGGTCCCCAAGTTGGCCACGCAGTGCACTGACTTCCTGCAGAGAAGAGGCAAGATGGCATGAGGTTATGGAATGGATGCTGGATTGAGGGTTCGACTGACCCGGGTGCAAACCTTCCTCCCTCCATTATCATCTGTGTAACATTAGACAGGACACTTAACCTCTCTGAGAAAGACAAGTGAAATGACACAAGCACCAGGCAAATAGAATTGCTGCTACCAGGACTATAGCCCAGATAGAGATTTAGTGTCATGGGTAGGAGTGTGAGCTCTGTGTGACCTTAGGCAAGTGACAACCTCTTTGTGCCTCAGTTGTTTCCTCTGTAAAATGGAGCAAGTAATAGTTTATACCTCCTGGGATTATTGTTAGGATGAAACAAAACAAGAATGACATGCAAAGGGCTTTATGTAATTCCTGGCATACAGGAGGCCCAGGCCCAGCCGTGGTTCCCTAAGCTGGATGGGAATCGTCTGGAGGTCCCATGCACCAGCCTCACCTCCTCATGGTTCTTCTTCAGGCACATCAGCTCCTCCTTCAGGGACTCCACCTGGGCCTCCAGGTCGGCCTTGCACAGGGTCAGCTCGTCCAGGATCCTGCGCAGGCCGTTGATGTCGGCCTCCACCAGTTGCCGTAGAGACAGCTCGGTCTCGTACCTGCGCACACGGAGACCTGCCAAGTCTGCGGCAAGGGAAGCCACCCACAGGCGGAGCCCCCTACTGTCCAGCTGCAGGAGCTGACTCGGGGTCAGGAACATAGTGGACCTTGCCCTTAACCTGGGAGGGATCCAGGACCTGTGCCGCATTTTCCCATTTACAGCCCTGACTGATCTCATTCCCACCTCCTCAGCTCCCAAAGGCAGGGGACAGAGGCAAGGGAATGGCACAGCAAACCTCCCCTGATCAGGCCCACTCACTTGGTCCGGAAGTCGTCGGCCGCCAGCTTGGCGTTGTCAATCTGCAGGATCAGCCTGGTGTTCTCAGCCTTGGTCAGCAGGATCTGGGGAACAATGGGCTCCCTGTGAGCTGGAGAAGGCTGGGAAGTGTGGGAGCCACACTCCTAGGTACCACCAGCACCTTCAGCCCAGACCCCAGGAAGGTCATTGCAAGGATGTCAGTGGCCATGGTCCTGGCATGTGTAGCCCCAGAGAAGCACAGCAGGATAGACCAGGGTGGGGCAGACCTGGATTCAGGCTCTGCATCTAACACTTGGGCTGTGTGATCTTGGGCAAGTTGCTGAACCTCTCAAAAGTCAACTTCCACATCTGTTAAATGGGCCCAGTAATACTCATCTCTCCAAGGTGAGGAATAAGTAAGCCAGTGGATAGGAAAGTGCCAGGCACAGGGCTGTATCCACTAGGGGATTGGGACATGTCCCTTCCCTCCCCATAGCTGAGACAGCACAGGGAGGAGAGGAATGGCTGGCAACAAAGTACAGGCAAGAGACCAGCAGAAAAGCCTGCATCACCCAGGAAACCAAAGCTCTGGAGAGAAAAGCTTGCCCTGCCAGAAGGATTCCCTAAAAGCTACAGTCCCATCTGGGAAGGCCTTGGAATGAGATGGACCCCTCCCAGGAGTTGGGCTGCTCAGCTGTAGAGGGGCCAGGTCCTCACTACCTTCTGCTGAAAGTCCTCGATGGTCTTGAAGTAGGACTGGTAGTCGGGGCAGATGTACGGGATCTGGGACTCGTACCAGTCCCGGATGCGGCTCTCCAGCTCCGCATTCTCCCGCTCCAGCTGACGCACCTTCTCCAGGTAGTTGGCCAGGCGGTCGTTCAGGAACTGCATGGTCTCCTTCTCGTTGCTGTTGAAGGAGCCCTCGCAGAACCAGCCCCCACTCCCAACAAAGCCAGAGGGGTGGCACCCAGAGGACAGGTAGGAGCCAGGTAAGCAGCTCCCGAGGCCAGAGAGGCCCAGCCTAGCAGAAGAGACGGACCCCCCAGCACCCCCAAAACTGGGGACCCTGCAGGAGCCCACAGAGCGGATGGAGGACACCCGAGAGATGCCACCTGCTGTGCCACAGAAGCCCTTGACAGACCCAGTGGAGAAGGTCGGGGTGCAGATCTGGGTGGCCATGACGCTAGCAGAGGAAGGTTGCAGCTTAGCAAGGAGCTCAGGTTCTGGACGTTCGAGGCCTCTCTGGAGCATTTATATACCCTCTCCACGGGGTGTTGGCGTGTTACACACCTGTTACTCTTGGGAAAGCCTAGTCCTATCCCAGAAAGCTAATCTCATTAGAATGCGATTTTTGCTACCCATCCAGAATTCTTTGCCTTGTAAAAAAAAATTGTTGAATTTGGTTTGCTAAGTCAGGACTCTCAGCTATTGTCATTTCCTAGCAGAATATGAATTTTATTGCCCCTTCAAAGAGTCTTTGCACCGCATCACGTAAATCGGGAGTGGCCTCGCAAATGACATTTGATTCCTGCCTTCCCTGCCTACCTTTCCCTGAGGAGCCCAGTATGTCCACTGTCACCTCCATCCACTCCACCCCCCCCACAGCTGCTCACCTGTGCCTGGGCCACCCGCGTGGTGAAAGGGAATGAAGGGAACTCAAAGTCATGGAGCACCTGCTGTATCCCAGGTGCGTAGTGGTTTCATTTACACCCTGAAACAATCCTGGGGGGAGGCCAATACTATCTTCATTTTACCCACGTGGAAACCAGGGCTTAGAATGGTTTAAAAGTCTGCTCACGGTGAACAGGAACTGAGTAGCAGAGCTCGGATCTGAAGCCAGGGCTCTCAGACACCAAATCCTATGTCCCTGTCCCACTGCTTCCCCACACAACTGAGGTCAAGCCTGGGTACCCAGACTTTAGAGACAAGAGATCGCAGTCCAAGTCCTGGCTCTGCTGATAATGCGCCCTGTGATGCTGAGCACGTCACTTCATCCCTGGGATCCTCAGTGTCCTCCTTGGAACAGTAGAGATGTCACCCTTCCCGGCCTGCTTCCCACTGATACGACAAGGACCAAACAAGAACAGAAGTAAAAGTATTTTGAAGCCACTGAGTACTGCAGAAGTTCTGGTTAGGCTCAGGGGACAGTCTTTGATGATGGTTTATGGCTGTGGATCACAGGCAGGGGCCCTCAAATGGGGCCGTGAGGATGCGGCCTGCCTGCCCACCTCATGGTGGCCATGGGGGGTGAGGGGGTACCCCGTCACCAACCGCTCAAACAGTCAATGGCCTTATCGTCACGGAGAGTCTCCTGCCGCTATGGAATCTGCGTGCTTGGCTCCATGGGTGGGGCTGGGGGCAGTTCCCTTTGAGGGCTTTAGCTTGTTGAACCTGTGAGAGTAGAATCAGGACCCCAGGGCAGCCCACTCTGACCCTCCTGGTCCCTGAACAGGTCACAGGGATGGCCAATGGCAGAGTCTTTGAACAAGGAGGAACAAGAAGAAGAAAGCTAAATATCACCAGTAAGTCGAGAGAGGAGAACCAGAGAATTAAGGACCAAAAACAACCCTGATCCTTCTGCCTGGAAACGTGGGCTTTGCCAAGGCTTGGGCAGCCTGCTCTCGCTGCTCCCACACGGATTTGGTCTGCAAGGCTGGCGTTTATGGGAGCATTTATGTGCTTCTAAAGTTGTAATTTGCCAACCTCTTAAAACGCTTTATAAGCTTCTCTCTGAAATTATTCAAGGAGGATTGGAGGTGGTGAACACGCCTCGCCCAGCGCAGTGGGCACCTCGGCAAGATGCCCCAGAGCAGCTGGTGACTGTCTCCCCGGGGCCACCTCCGTGCACCCTTCCTGGTGTGAAAGCAGGGCCGTAGCCCTCTGGAGCAGCAGCTGCCCTGGCAACGGTTTCCTCACGGCCTCCCCATCTCCCCTGCTCTCCCGCAGGGCCTAGGTTGGGACTGTCACAGGGTTTCCCAGTCTCAGCACTGCCAACACCGTGGCCAGGTCATTCTTTGTTGTTTGGGGCTCTCCTGTGCATTGTAAAATGTCTGACAGTGTCCCTGGACTCTGCCACCCAACGCCAGTGGCAAACCCCTGCCCCAGCTGTGACAACCAAAAATTTCTGCAGATATTGCCAAATGTCCCAGGGTGTGGGGGGAACCAGCCCCAGTTGAGAGCCACTGGCCTGTCAGGACAGAGACGGGGGTCTCTGATCTGATCTCCCCCCACTTTGTTTTCTATGACAACTAATACAGAGTCAGGCTGTCTCTGTTGGGCCCACGCAGGCACATCCTCAGTACACCCGTGCCTCAACTTACCTCATTTGTGACACGGAGTGCTTGCTCTGCAACATGGGCCTTGAGGGAGGCCCTTACCAAGCCCTTTGCACAGCAATCCTCTGTTTGGGGTCTCTGGTTGGGGGCCTTCTGACATTCATATTCTCACTTTCTATTTTTTTAATTCCTGTACTGTGCAATCTGTATCTGAAGCTGACTCTAGATTTCTCCCAGGACAACTGAATAAGCGGGGACCTGCCACTGCAGGTGGTCCCATCACTCTCACCTGAACATCAGGAGGGCTGCTGTGGGCCAGAGAGGTGTCTCCAGGGGAAGGAATCCCTCCCCTGGAGTAGGTGACAAGCTAGTCAACAGGGAAGGTCTTCCAGCCGCCCTCAGGGCCCTGCCTTTGTCCGCATCGCAGACTGCACGGCCTACAAGAGGCTTCCAGGAAGCTCAAGCACATGACATGATTGGAGCCTCTTTGCCTTCTAAACACCTGTGGATCTGGGGGTCTCCCTTTGCCTCCAGCACCCGCATAGCCCAAGAACTCCCTTTCCCGCCACAGGCCAAGTGACAGCACTAACCCACGCCCCAGGGCTGTTCCCCAAAAGACCCCATTCAGAAGGGCAGTGTCACCGGGACACCAGGCAGGCATCCCAGCATGTCCAGGCTGAAATGGCATCACTGGCCAAGATGACCAATGACAATGGAGCCAGGGACCTGGCTTTGCAGAAGAAGGGACTGAGAGAACACAGGGCTGGCCAGCAGGACAAGGGCCCTAAGCCTGGACTCAGCCAGCCCTGGTTCAAGCTACTCACTCCCTCTGAGCCTCAGTTTCCCCAATAGGTGAATGAGGTCATAATACCATGATCACAGGATTTTGAGAGCCAAATCAAATGTGCTTGATAAATAGGACACCATTTCATAGATTTAAAGGATCAAAACTGCTCTCCGAGCCCATATCATCTGAGCCTCAGTCAAATGCTGTTTCCTGGGGACAAACCACCAGCCCTGGTTTGATGGGATGTTGATTCAGAGGCCAAATCCAGCTGCCCAAGAAAACAAAACCCCTCAAAGAGGCAGCGGCTGGGACTGTGTTCAGAGCTGCAGCAATCCCCTCAGCTGGGATTCTCTTTCTGGCCTTTGACCCTTACTCTAGAAGCCCCCAAAAGCCCGCACCCCGCAGGCTGCAGTGCTGACCCCAGCTTTGAGGGACAGGGGGAGGATAGAAGATACTGCTGCAGGAACAGAAAACACCCTCAACTTTCCCAAGCCCCTGTTGGAAAGCCACCAAGTTCAAGATCAACAGCTGAGTTCGTGTCTCCTTCTTTGGTAAAAAGAAGTCTGCACCTTCAAATGGGCTTCCATCTGAAAGACAAGGTTTTCCATGGGCAAAGACCCAAAATATCAAACCTGAATCTCCTTCCCAACTCTGAACAGTCCCTTCAATGCACAAGGCACAGCCTGTCGCAGTGTGCCCAAGGAGGAAATGGGTTCCCCAAGGAGGATCTCTCTTTCCCTGCCTCTCTGGGCTTGGTTAGAATATGCCCCCCACCAGCAGCACAGGGCTCCAAAGGCAGCAGAGGAAGCGGGGTAGACAGTAGCCCATGTGTTGCCAGGACACCTACAAATGGGCACCAAAAGATCATTCCAGAAGTCCAATGGCTCTTTCTTGGAGCAGACTGCTGGGGTAGGCCCCATCTTTCTGGTTTTCTCCTACTTACTGCCCGATCCCTCCCTGAGGTTCATACACACAGGTTCCAGGGAATTTCCCACCATAAGAGCCACCTAAGAAACGCTGCTCCCATGTCTAACCCCTGCAGACCCCACCCAGCACCCACCCAGGACACCAGGAGACCCACGACTGATTCTCGCTTCCTCCACACAACTGATTTTTCCTTGTAACAAAAAATTCATTCAAGTGAAAAAGCACTTGGGACCCCCGGCCCCTCCCCTGAAAAGCGTGGTTCTACACATTCTGTGTCAGATAACCACATCTGTAGCTGGTGACGAAGCTGTTGCCAGCTTAGGTTGGATTCTAGCACAGACATGCAGTAACAGGTACACAGAGTTGAAGAAGGCATTACAGAAGGTAAACGAACTTACACTTAAGACATTTCTAACTACCAGTGTAATTTTTCCAAAGAACCCAGGAAAGGTCTTGCTCCTTCAGTTTTGATGGTGGAAGACTGAGGGCCGTTCACAGACCTGGTAAGGGGGGCGTTGCCAGATTTAGCAAGTAAAAACACGTGATATTTGGGACACACTTGTACTGAAAAGAAATTATTCGTTGGTTTATCTGCGGTTCCAATTTAACTGGCACCCTGTGTGTTACCTGGCAGCCCTCAAGAAGGAAGCAGGGCTGGATGAGAGCCTTGGCCAAACAAGATGCAGCCATTCCTCCCCTCTTCCCCTGGTGGCCTGTCACCATGGCGGGCTTTTCTTGGGGACAGACATATCGGGCTTCCCTTGGAACATGGTGCCTTTCTATCTCCTGAATCCCTGCTCTCAGTGGCGGCCATTTTTGCCCTTCCAGGCCCAGAGAGCAGGACTTGGAGGTACATGGGCCAAGTTGTCCTGCCTCCCATCCTGGCCACCTCAGTGACATTCCACCCTGATTGTAGCTGCCTGCAATAGGGTGACTCAGACCTTCCTGGACAAGATTCTGCAAGTCTTTCTGTGCTCTATTTCCAACCCCTAGCCCCAGCTCATGCCCCAAGCCTCCACCTGCCCTCTGCTGTCCCTCGGCCTTACCAGGCTGAGGACAGCCTGAACACGCATGCAGTGACCAAGGAGGTCTTGTCCCCGGTTCCTGGCTGCCCCTCCATAGTAATGGCCCTGGCCCTGAGCAGCAGCTCCTCCCAAGACTCTGCGGCCCTACAAGGCTCGCCAGCCCAGATTTCCGACGTGCTGCTCTGTCCCTGTCCCGAATGCCCATTAGGCCTCCACCTTACCCTCATGAAGCCCTGATGCCCCCACTTTACAAAGCTTAGAGTTTCTTTAGAAATTTCATCTCTCCCAAAATATAAAAGCATTTTCTCTACACCAGGGTGTGGTTCTGGCAATTGCTCAGGGCTTCAGGAATCCTGCTCCAAGCTGCTTATGCCGCAGTGGATACCCAGAGAGCCACCCTGACCCCAGTCCTGAGCCATACCTGGCAGGATACACAGGGAGAAGTCCAAGCTCTGCCTCCGCATCTCAGCGCCCGCTGCCTCCTCGCCCGGGGCCAGCTCTCCCTGCACGGCCGCACTGACCGCCAGCTCCCATCTAGAAGAGTCCACAGACAGCCTCCTGTTCAGATCCACTGAGGCCCTACCTCCCCCCACCCAGCTTTTATGGCCTGGAGCATTCCAGAGCGTCGTTTCTCTCCCTGGTGTGCTTGGAGAAGCTGTGGTTTGTGGAGATGCACCGACAGCCCCACTGAGAGAAAAGAGCCAGTACCTCAGTGTCCCATGTCCCCTGATCCCAGTATCATTTAACTGGACCACAAAGCCCATTTCCCAAACACCCTGTTTGATTGGACTCAGCATCTGCATTTCCAGGGGCGGTGTGCCGTCCACCTGACTCTTCCCACCGACAACAGCGTGTCTGAAACCAGAGCGCGGGCTCCAGGCTGTCATTAGCCATGCTCGACCCTGCGGGTTTCACTTTCAAAATGGTCTGAGATCCTGGGATGAAAGAAGCCACAGAATCATTATGACTGTTCATAAAAACAGGCCAAAAGAGTGAATAAATACCAGCTCTGTGCCGACTTCCCCAAATGCCCACCGCCCACAGGTACCTGTGCAGGTCTCGGCAGCACCCACCCCTCCACCTGTCCTCTCCCAAACTCTGCAGGGGGTGGAGGGGATGGCGTGCGCCCAGCTCTTGCAGAGCCCCCCAGAGGAGCTGCTCAAAGGGACACAACCCACACACCCTGCTCCACTCCAGCCACCAGCAGCCCCAGGAGCAGCATCCAGAAGAGGGCAGGTCCCCAGGCAGCGCCTGAGATGCACCGACCCCATCAGGGAGGAAGGAAGGGCCCCAACAGCTGAATGAGAGAAGCTGGAACGGTCCATGATCAGACCCCAAAGACACACAGCCCTGCTGGGACTTTGCTTCCTAATCCCTCCCCCCCGGCTTCCCTTGGCTGGTACGGTGAGAGTCCCCTTGCTAGGAAGGCCAGGACACCCTCGTCTCATACTCTCGGTCTTCTGTGGGTCCTCAAAGGAGGACCAGAGCAGAGGGCAACAGGCACCACAGGGGTCTCAGGCCTGGAACTCTGCCCCTAGCCACGCCCTGCTGGCCAAATGTCCAGCTGCCCAGCACAACGCAGGCAGGCCCTGATGCCGAGGCCAGGCCTGGGCAGGACTGGGTCTGGGGACCTGCCCCCCAACCCAGTGTCCCAGCAGGTGGCCAGAGAAGCAAGCATGGACCTGCTTTCTGGAGTGAGCCTGCCCCCTGCAGGGCCGGGGCAGGACAGACACTCCATGGAGGAGGGCAGAAGCGCACTGGCCCATTCACCTGGGCGGAGCCTGGCAGAGAGGGAGGGGCCTGCTGCTCAGGGCGAGGACCCGGGTGGCAGAAGCAGCCAGGACTCGCACAGCCACACAGCATCTCACCAGCCGCGTGGAGCACCTGCTGTGCGCCAGGCTCCTCCCTCAGAACCTGACCTGGCTCTAAGGCACCAGGACAGAACAGGATGGTCTCATGTTTGATTCCTTTGTCCCCTGGGCGCAGGGGACTGGGAGAGAGCCTTGTTTCTTCCCCAGATTCCTAGAGCTGAATGCTTGACCCTTGACCAAGGGTCAGCCACAGTCTTGGAAAGCATGTTGGAACCACAGATCCAGGCTCTCCCACGAGGTGGGTCATTCAACCAGTCTGGGTCTCAGTCTTTCCACATGTAAAATGGGCCCAACGGTGCCAACTCATGGGATTGTAAAGATGAAATGAAATAAAGGATGAAAGGAAGTGCCAGGTGCATCACTATGTTCCCTTTCCTACTGTCGCTTTATTCCAGAGTCTCTTGCAGTAACACATGCTCATTCACAGACTGTCATGGGCACAGAGATGAGCTGTCCGGACAGGGCTGTTTCCTCACAGCTGCAGCACGCAGAAGCAGCGACACGAGCCAGGGGCGGGAGTGGCACCCAGGCCACCCCCAGGGAGGAGCAGCATTTATATATCTGCCTTCCCTCTAATGGCTGCCCCATGCAGATGATTAAGATAAAGCCGAGTCCTAAACAGCAGGGGGGTCCCCACCCTCTGCCTCTCCCACCCCCAGGCCACAGAGCAGGGACCACCACCTCCTTCTCCCAGTTCAGGGAGGCTCCCAGAGGCTGTTGGCCTGCCCGCCAGCTTCCAGCTTCCCCGGGACTCCTGACGGGGCCAGAGGTCCTCAGGTGTGGCCCAGCAGCTTGTCGCCCTCCCCGGGGCCTGGGTGAAGGGCTCCCAGGCCAGATCCACACTGGGCCAAGGTACAGTTCCTTTCACTGCTCCATGTGAGCAACGACCCTCACTCCCCACTGAGCTCCCCAGACCAGGCCAGGGCTGTTTAGGGGCAGCCCTCTCTTTTTCTGAGCTGCTGTTGGGGAGCAAGGCCTGGGGTCTGGACCCCAGGGTGCCTGGGCCAGCCAGGGCGGCTCAGGCTGAGGACGGAGGCCCCTCTGTCAGTCCGGACCGGGGGCTCCTTTCCCTCATGCCCGCAACACGATGTGCTTTCTTATCTCACTCCCGGCGGCTTGTATCTGCCCCTCCCCCACTCCTCCATTCAGTGCGTGGACTGGGCCCCTGTAACATCCTAGGCATGAGGATGAGGGTGACTATGAAACCATCCCTGCCCTGAGGGAACTCACAGGTCATGACCACAGGTATCGTTTACGGAGCACGTACCACATGCCAGGGACTGTTCTGAGCACTTGACTTTCATTAACCCACGAGGGAAGTAGCACTTAGCAGATGAGGAAGGGAGGCTCAGGAAGGCTAAGTAACTTGCCCAGGGTGAAAACAGAGTAGGTAGCAGAGCCAGGACGCAAACCAGGCCACCGTGGACCCAGAGCCTGCACTGTGCACCTGGCACTCCAGCAATTGCTGGAGTGGCTGTCAGCGCAGGGGCCCCGCTGGGACAGGGACGGGAACCAGAGAAGGGTGAGCCCTGAGCTGAGCTCTGGAGATTACCATAATTTATCATGGTGGGTGTCCCCTCCGTGGACTCCCTGAAGACACAGGCTGCCTTCTGTTTGTCACCTTTCCCCAGGACTCCACACAGAGCCCGGTGCACTGAGGGTGCTCAGCAAACAGCTGCTGAATAAATAAGTTCACACAAAAGGTTACGAGGTGTCGGGAGTGGGAGCAGGTCCTGTTTCTCTGTGACACCTTAGCAACCGGCACCATTCTGGGCATGTGAACTTGAACTGAGCCCCACCTCGTTCTGCAGTGGGGTGGGCGGAGCCTGGGGTGAGATCTGGAATGGGTGGAGGGTGGACACCTTCCTTCTGGCTTAGCGAGCTGGGCTGGGCATGTGTGAGTGACCCTCGTGTGAATAAGCCAAGCACACATAGCCCACAAACAGGCATGGGGCGTGGAAAGAGAAGAAGGTAGACAGTGAATGAGGACAGTAAACCACACAGGGGGCTGCAGGGGCTGCAGAGGGGAGGGTGGAGGAATGAGAAGGGTGCCAGGGAAGGAGGGACATGGCCAGGGTGCCAGAGCTCCACCTACCCTCTGGCCTCAAAGACGATGACAAAAATCAAATGGCACCTGACAGGCATTTCCCCAGTTCATTCATTCATCTCAGCCTTTAATCCCCTGTGCTCCAGCCGGATGCCAGGCCCGAGAGGAAGAAGGCGCCACCCTGCCCCCTTGGAGCACACCATCAATGTGTGAGCACCTAAGTGTGCCCCATGCCAGCCAGGTGCTGTGGAGGAGGAGGTATTCACCCCAGCCTGAACTTTGGATAAAAACCTGATGATCTCCAATCCAATAAACATAGGGGCATGAGGGGTAGGAGGAAGCTCAGATCAGACTGAGGTCACTCGTTGAACAAAGGCCCCAGGTGCCCATCCACATGGCCAGCTGCCTCCCAGAGAGCAGTTTGGGATGGCACGACCGTGGGGTGAGCTGGGGAGGCCAGTGCAGGAGCCAGAGCTGGGGTTCCCAGCAATCGCCCCTGCTGGAGTGCGGAGCTTGGGGGCGGGGAGGGAGGCCAAAGAGGAGGCTGTGGCCACACATCCAGAGTTAGGACCGGAGAGGACATTACAGCTAAAGCAGCATCCACAGGAAGGACTCATGCAAGAGGTGAGGGAGAGAGGAGGCCAAAATGATTCCAGTGCTCCCGGCTCCAGTTTCTTGGTCCTCAAGGATGGGGACAAGGAAGGAGCTGATCTGGGAGGAGGACGGAAGCGCCTCTGCACAGGGGGATTGGAGGAGGCAGAGTCCGGTGCACAGTCGGGCTTGAGGGTCTGAAGCTGAGCGGGGCCCCACTGGAGATTCAGGTTTGGGATTCACCTGAACAGACAGGTAATTGTAACCCTGGACATGTCCAGGACAGTCCAAGGGGACCGTGAAGAGGAAAGGGGGGAGAGGCCTATGCCAAAGTCCAGGGCACGTTGACTTAGGGAGTGAGCAGGGCACGAGGAGGCTGTACACCGGAGCTGAGGCTCCCCAAGGGGCAGGGGACCATGCAGAGGGAACTAGGAGGGGGACAGCAGGCCATGGAGCCTGCTGATGAGCAGTTTGGAGTGGCAGGACTTTGGAGTGGGCTGGGAGGACAGCAGGACGGGATGCCTCAGGCCAAAGTGGAGCCATTGGCCTGCAGGAAGCAGGGAGGCAGCAGGTTGGGGCTGGGCCTCCTTCTCCCCAAGTCGCCCCTTGACTGCCCCTTGCAGCCTCTGTACCTGTCCCCACATTTCCCACCACGTGGCTCACCTACAACCCCGCTGCTGCCTTTGTCACTAGACGTCCCGCAGAACTCCTGAGCTGGCTCGTGTGTCCCTGCACTGTCCTGGTGTGTTCCCTTAGTCCATGTTTGCTGGGCACCATCATCTGACAGCTACCTGTGTCCTCTGTGGTTGTCCTTGTTGCACCCATGTGCCTTGTGTCCTTCTTCGATGTGCAGCTCCCCAGGCCTGTCCTTGGCTGGGTTAGCAGCTCAGCCCAACTGTGCCCACCTCACCCCCAGCCCTAAATCAGGGCCTTAGCAGGGGCCACCCTCAGAAACCAGGCCAGAACCAAAAATACGTTTGCAAAAAGGCAGGAAACTTTATTGAATTATCTTTTCTTTTTAGTAGAGAAGTTGAGAAACCAAAGAGTAGCCAGGTGGGGGAGGGAAGAGAGGGGCAGGGAGGGTCCACCAGGGGGAGTATCAGGACGGCCCTGGGAGCAGAGGACTGAGCCCCCCATCCTTCAGCCCCTCCCTCTCTTCTGCAGGGACATCAGCTCTCTCCTCTGGGTGCTGCAGACAGAGGGAGGAGGCGCCAGGCAGATTTAAGGCCTACGGACTTCAGAGGTGCGGACTGTTGAGCCATTAGTAGAGGTGCTGACGCTTCCTAGGAAACAGAGAAGACAAGATGCTCAGGCTGGAGAAGACCCAGCTCAGGCCAGGTCAGGGCCCCCAGGAGGGCTCACAAACTCCAACTTAGTCGGGTGTTGTGTTTATGGGGACTCTATTGTCCCCAAAGATGGCTCTCTCCAACACAGCCCAGTGGCTCTGTTGGGGCGGGGCCATCTACTTAGGAAAATTGATGAGCAAATGACCACCTCCACCGCAGCCCCCTCCCTCCCTACCCCTGAGAGCCCAGCCCTGCCTCCCTCCCGGCCCCGCCCCTACCCCCAGGAGCAGCGAGCCCAGCCCTGCCTCCCCATGGGGCTGTTTCCTTACCTCCTGCAGAGGTGAAGCCAATTATCCTGGGAGAGAGGAGAGAAGCAACTGTGAGCAGAGGGTAAGTGAGGGCAGGAGCCCCTGAGTTGGACTCTCACTGAGCTGTGCCCCAGTTCAAGGGCAGCAGCATGGACTACCTGCCAGGCTGTCTGTCTGCCTGTCTGAGAGGCCTCAAGAGGAGAGATCATTGGCGCATTTGCCAGAAGCTCTGTCTTCCCTCTGGTTCCCTCAGCCCCTCCCCTGAGCCCACAAGGAAGGCCCAGTCTCTGCAAATAGCCCGAAGGCAGTTAAACCACCATAGTCATAGTTTTGTTTGGCTGAGCTGAATCCAAGCTCATTTTTTTCCAATATTAGATGTTCCCTCCACAGTCCCTATTCCTGCCCGTCCACTTCAGGGGCCTGAAACAGCAAATTTTTGAATGTCCCCACAGCCTGATTCAAGAGATCGTCTTCAGGCTCAGACAGGGGACAGTCCCCTCTCTGACACCAGCGGTGGCTGACTTCTGAGGCCCTGCCTGCTCTACGTTCCGCAGAGGGAGGCTGGAGCAACCTACTTGGCATCCTGGCCCTCCAGCAGGCTGCGGTAGGTGGCGATCTCCTGCTCCAGCCGCGTCTTGATGTCCAGCAGCATCTTGTACTCCTGGTTCTGGCACTCCATCTCACTGCGCAGCTCGCTCAGCTGGGCCTCGATGCTGCTGATGAGCCCCTGGATCTGCTGCAGCTGCAGGGCGTAGCGGCACTCTGTCTCCGCCACCGAGTTCTCCAGCCCGGCTTTCTGGTGGGGCGAGAGAGGACGTTACGGGGACGGCCAGGCCGGAGGGAGACCTGGAGGAGGTGGCCGCCAGGCAGGGGGCTGCAGGTGTACCATGCTCAGCTGGGACTGCAGCTCGATCTCCAGGCCCTGCAGCGTGCGCCTGAGCTCCGTGATCTCTGTCTTGCTGGTCTGGATCATGGCGGTACTGGAAGTGACCTCCTTGTTCAGCTCTGCACTCTGGAATTCAAGCAGGAAGGAGGTGATGGAAGAGCTCAGCTAGAAGAGACTGACCAAGAGGCCATGTCTGCCTGGCACCACCTGGCTACGTGGGGTGAGAGGGCCGGTACCTTGCTCTGGAACCACTCCTCCGCGTCCCGGCGGTTCTTCTCCGCCATGGCCTCGTACTGCGCCCTCATCTCCGCGAGCACGCGGGTCAGGTCGATGCCTGGGGTGGCGTCCATCTCCACATTGACCTGGCCGACCACCTGGTTGCTGAACTCCTTCATCTCCTGTGGGGGTGGGAAAGGAAGCTGCGTGAAGCTCCTCATCCTCCCCCTCTTTGGCTCTGAAATCTGGTGGAGTGTTCTGGAAAGCACTCCCAGGTCCTGCAGTGGAGGACTCAGCCCGGCTGCAGCAGAGGGTCCCCTTTCTCCCTGGAGGTGCCTTGGCCGATGGCAGGCCCGCGATACCCCCTCACCTCCTCGTGGTTCTTCTTCATGTAGGCCAGCTCCTCATTCAGGCTCTCGATCTGCATCTCCAGGTCAGTCTTGGACAGGGTCAGCTCGTCCAGCACACGGCGCAGGCCGTTGATGTCAGCCTCCACACTCTGGCGCAGGGTCAGCTCATTCTCATACCTGAAATCATAAAAAAAAAAATTTTTTTGCAAAAGCAAGACTTGGGTGACATTAGACACTCCCCCTACCTCTGCATGGAACTCTGCTACTTCTCCAAGACCTTCACTCTCGGGATGCTCCAATTCTATTGACCAGAGGAGCATTTGTCTAAGCTAAGAGCCTACCGGGAAGGGAGAATGGGGGAAACAAACTCACTTGAGCCTGAAGTCATCTGCAGCCAACCGGGCATTGTCGATCTCCAGGATGACCCGGTTGTTGTCAATGGTGGCAGCCAGGATCTACAAAATACAGAAGAAGGTGACCTCTTGCAGAGGTCCACACACCTGGGGATGAGGACTGAAAAAACATGGCAGGACTGGTTCTCGTGGGACCCTGCCTCCTCCCTGGCCTGCAAGCTGGGACAAGGTACTTCCCTCTTCTACGCAGTGAGAGTGGGGCTGACCGGCCTGTCCCATCGCCCCAGCATTCTACGTGTGGTCCTGACAGGGAAGATCCAGGACGTGCCTTCCAGGGGAATGACGGCCAAGAACATCTTGGGTTAGTCATGTCTCGGCAGCATCAGGCCAACAACCTCTGGGGGCTCCTGCTTAAGAGCCTCCCCCTGGAAGTCAGAAGGGACTCAGCTTGGCTCCACGTTCCATAACAACGTCACTGGAGCAGGCCTCCCAGCTGAGCATAGGGGAAATCCAACAGCTATTCCCATCTACCCAAATCTTTTATCCCAACTTTTATATCCCAAAGCACTTGAAGCCCAGGCCACAGGGCTGGGACTCAGCCCCAGCTGGTGGATTTCTGTTCTGACAGGTTGGTACACAGCATGGGGGACATGCCTCTGTGAAAAGGAGCCAGGCTCAGGGCCACCCGAGACTCTGCCTCCCTCCCTCTGCCACCGCCAAGTAGGAATTACAGTTTCAATGGGTGCCCTACAAAATAAACAGTTATTCCCAGAACAATGAATGAACATGTCTCCCTTTCTCTGTTGATTTTAGTCATTCTTCATAGCTTTTAAAACTGTCATGTTTCTAAATAACTCAGTGGGTTAGGATTATAGAGATCGAGTCACTAATAACATAACTGTTTGGAAAGCAGTAAAGCTTTTTGACATGATTAATAACAATGAAAGTAAATAGTGGGACAACATGCATCTGGGAAGCTATGGCATGAGAAAGCCCATAGAGCAGAGACTCTTCAGTAAAAGATTAGAATTTTCCCTGCAAGAAGGGTGTGAATTCCATGCACTCCTGCTCCCTGTGAGGCTGCATTTCCTGGCTTCCCAGGCTCTGCCCTGCCCTGAGGACCCCTGCTTAGCTTCCAAGGGCTCACCTTCTCCCGCAGCTCTTCGATGGTCTTGTAGTAGTGGCTGTAGTCACGCTCGGGGCTGGTCGGGGCCTGCTTCTGGTACCAGTCGCGGATCTTCACCTCCAGCTCGGTGTTGGCCTCTTCCAGGGCACGCACCTTGTCCAGGTAGGAGGCCAGGCGCTCGTTGAGGTTCTGCATGGTGATCTTCTCATTGCCGGAGAGGAGACCGCCATCGCCACCACCAAAACCACCACCAAAGCTACCACCAAAACCCCCACCAATGCCACCTCCAAAGCCTCCACCAAAACCACTACCAGCCCCTCCACCAAAGCCACAGCTCACGCCACCCCCGTATCCCCCAGCTGAGCCCCCAGAGACAAACCGACTTGAACAGGAAGAGACACCGCGGCCTCCTCCCAGCTGGCAAGAGCCACCCCCGAAACCACCTCCATAGCTGGCGGAGGAACTCTGCAGGCGAACGCTCATGGCGAGAGGGAGATTGAGAGCAGGTACAGAGAGAAGCTTGGCTTGGCCTTGGCCGAGGACTGTGGCTCTTCCCTGGAGTGGATGCCTTTTATACACCCTCCATGAGGGCTGGCCGTCTTCTCTCCTCCCTTCCCCACCCTCTGACCCGGTGCCAACTGCACTTCTGATTCCCACAGCCCAGTTACCTCTGCTCTCCAGGGTGGGTTGTGCCTTTTGGGGGTGGCTTTTTTCTAATCCTCAACAAAAGAGATGATTCAGAGGGGACAGCGTTCTGCCCGCAATTGCCCTTTTGACAGCTGCATTCTGTTCTACCTCTCCGCTTAAGGAGCTCACTCTGCAGGCTCTCAGCCCCACCCAGTATTAGGATGGGGACCGAGCTGCGAAGGTCTGCCAAGGAGCCTCCACCAAGGAAAGGGTGGCTGCAAGGTGGCCCTGTGCTTTGCAAGATCACCGCAGCCCTTGACCTCCCTTTTTCTCTCCCTAAAACTGCTGACGATGTTCTGGATCCTTCCTAGCTCTTCATCCACTCCAGCACTCCCAACAACTCTGGTGACAAACCGCTCGGTCTTGTAGAACAAACTGCCTTGAAAGTGTTTAGCCCAAGAAAGAAACAGCTCCAAGACTATCAGAAAAAGTTACAGTGACAGGGACCTTAGGGGGTTTTTGGGACCCTCAAGCACAGCTAGGGAAACTGAGGCATAAAAGAAGCCGCCTTGCACATTATAATAGCTGATATTCTCAGGGCTCTTACCGTAGGCAGCCTCTGGGCTGAGTCCTTCACACTCACTGTCCCATTTACTCTTTGCAACAGCCCCATGCAGTGGGTCCTGCTATTGTCTCTATTTCACACATGAGGAAAATGAGCCTTAAGGGTTTTAGGACTGAAACCCACATCTGGTTGCTCATTTGAAGTATATTTTTCACACAGTAAAATGTAAACATCATGTGTCCAGCTTGGTGTCTTCTGGCCCATGCATGGCCTGTGTAACCACCACCCAGCACATTTCCAATACTCCATAAAGCTCCTTGCACCTTTCCCAGCCAACCACCCACACCCCAGCCCTCTGATGTAACCACTGCCACCTCTGTCACCATAGCCCAGCTCACAGGTTCTCAGCCAGGGGCTACTTTGCTCCCCAGGGGACATTTGACAATGTCTGGAG
This sequence comes from Cheirogaleus medius, assembly GCA_008086735.1. NCBI lineage: Eukaryota > Metazoa > Chordata > Mammalia > Primates > Cheirogaleidae > Cheirogaleus > Cheirogaleus medius. The sequence continues at coordinate 14,453,070 of VBSM01003215.1, read as the reverse complement.
ACATTTTGGTTGTCCAGGGATGGGGCTAAACACCCTACCATGCACAGGGCAGTCCCCGCAACAAAGAATTATCAGGCCCCAAATGTCAGTAGCGTCAAGGTTGAGCTGCCCTAGATCAGTGTGACCGTGGTTTCATCACTCCATCATGCTAACCGCCTTCGCCGCACAGCCTCATCCAGAAGGAAGGTCTTGTAATAACCTGCAGGGGTTCTAGTGCCCCAGTCGTGTGAGGTCTGTCTCAGCGTGTGAGTGTCTGACTAAGAGGCCACATGGGAGGATGTGTCCCAGGGCCTGGGGCCTGGGTCCCTTGGGATGTGGCTGAGAAACTCAAGGACTGTGTAGTGACCCTGCTAGAGGCAGCCTCACCATTCGGGCTGGAAGAAAAGGCCTTGAGGTGGCTTCTCAGAGCCCGGGGTAGAAGGAGAAGCTTCCAGGGCCGAGAATGGAGGACCCTGGCCCGGGACTCCGATCTCCCACTCACTGAGGGGGCTGGGGTTGCTGCGGAAGGTCTCTCAGGGGCCACTTTCTGGTCCACAGCAGCCACAAGGGCCTGGGGGGAACCAGGCCAGGGGCTGGGTGGCACAGACATGAGGTTATCCTGGAACCCCCTTCGCTGATTCAGCAAGACCAGAAATGAAAGGCCTGAGTCAGGGCTTTCTTGCCCTTTGTCTTCTGGGGTAGGGAAGCGGGACTGTGTCTCACCAGCGGCATCTGCACCAGGGAGAGAGCGGGGTGTCTGCCGGTGCTCAACACCCCCCGCACCCCACAGCAGGGCTGGGGATTCAGGCTGACCTCTGACCCTGCCCAGCCCTCCTGGCTGAGCTGATGGCTCAGCTTTCTCTCTGAAAGGGGGTGATTCAGCCCAAAGCAGGAGTGCTCGCGCTCTCGGTAAAGGATCAAAACTGACAGCAAGGTGATTAATGGAACCTGCCAGGTCTGGGGTGACAATGCCCCAGTCCTCCCGGGGCTGATGAGCAGGTTCAGGCCAACGCCTCTTAGAGTAACAATGCTGCAGATCCTCCAAAGCCCCGGTAGGACAAACATGGGTGGCCCATGTCATGCCTCCCCTTGCGGGGTCAGGGCACAGCCCCGCCCCTCTGCACAAGGACTCATGGTGCCTTGACACAGGAAAGCCTTCCTGCAACACACGGCGAACCCCAGGGCCCACAGGGCTAGGGGACACATGCCAGGCCCTCCTGGAGGAAGTGGGGCAGAAACCCATCCAGGGACACAGCTCCCCTCTCCCATCCCCGGTCCTCGTGGAGGCAGGACAGAGCTGGAGCCAAGCTTGGCTTGGGCTTGGGCTTTCTGCTTTGCTTTTTGGCAAAATATCACCAAATGATGGCAATCCCTTCCCAGTAATGTTTCAAGGGAGGCAGTGGGAAACCTGCAAACCAGGCAGTGCTTAACACATTGTCCTTGAGTCTCGCAACCACAGGAGTGGTTTTTATTAGCCCCATTTTATAGATGAGGCAGCTAAGGTTCAGGGAGGGCAAGTCACTTGCCCAAGGACACCATGAAGTCAAGATGTAAATCTGGCCTCTGGCTCTCTCTACCCCAAAGGCGTCTTGGCAGCCTTGCCGTGAACTCAAACGTATGATCTCTGAATGTTCCTAAAACCCTTGGAATTTCCTTGAGTAACAGGGATGCTACGAGCATCTTTTGGTCTAACCTTGCTCTTTGAGCCCAGTTTCTGACACAGAACTTTCTATCTCTTGGAATCTCCTGGTGATTGGAGCATCTCCTGTTCTAATTTGGTGATGTTTGGTGGGGTCCTGGTGGGGGGCTGGTCACCAGAAATACTGCCAGCCACAGCCCCCTACTCCAGGAAAGGGAGTGGGGCTGGACACGGAGTTAATAATTGATTAACATGCTTATGTGATGAAGCCTCCATTCAAGTCCCTGAACTAGGGCGTTCAGAGAGCCTTGTGTTGATGAACGAGAACACATCCGTGTGCCAGGAGGGTGGCGCACCCCAGCGCCACAGGGACAGAAACCCCTACACTCAGGACACTTCTTGCCCTGTGTACCTCTTCATCTGGCTGTTCATTTGCATTCTTTAAAATACCCTTTGTAATAAATTGGTAACAATAAGTACCCTGCTCTCCTGGGTTCTGTGAGCTGCTCTATCAAATTGTCAAACCCAAGAAGGGAGTCATGGTAACCTGTGATTTGTAGCCAAGGCAGACAGAAGCGTCGAGTAACCTGGGGACTTGTGACTGGCATCTCAAGTGAGGGGCAGTCTTGAGGGACTGAGCCCTTCATCTGTGGGGTCTGTGCTAACTCCAGGTAGGGTCAGAAGTGAATTGACTTGTAGGGTACACAGCTGGTGCCGGAGAATTGCTTGGTACCGGGTCGCAGAAATGGTCTGTGTTGAGTATGAGTATAGGCAAGAAGGAAAAGCAGTTTCTTTCTCCTATATTCACATTCTGTACATGTTAAGAGATAACAAAGATAATACTAGCTAAAATTTATTGAAGACTATGTTAAACACTCTATATGCATGAGTTCAACTGGTCCTCAAAACAACTCTACTATTTTTGTCATACTCTTTTTTCAGGTGCAGAAACCGAGGCCCAGAGAGGTTAAACACATTGCCCAAACCAGGAAGTGCGATTGTGTCCATGGCGAACCCGTTTCAGGCCAGTGTGAGCACCACCCCAGGCAAGCAAGGACACCCTCTGGCCTCTCCCTTTCTCAGGCCAACCTATCGCCCCCGGCGGAGCCAGCGCATGGTCCTGCTTGCCACTGTGGCTAGACCTGTGCAGCCGATGCCATGACAGGGCAGCTGGTCTGCCATCTGTCCCTGGTCTGAGCTCCAAGGCTAAGGGGCCTGTGGAAGTGCTTGCTCAGCACAGAATTGTTGCAGGAACTTTCCCATCCAACCACCATCACATGTGTGGAAACTAAGGCCCAGAACGCTGAGGCCCAGTACAGTGGGAACAAGAAAAAATTGCATGGATTTCCAGCTCTGCCACCAGTTCACCGTGGGCCTGACATTGACCTGATTTTTAGTTTCCTCCAGCAAGCCGCCTTTCTGATCTCTGGTTCATCTGCAGAGCCCAGGCCTAAACCCTGTCCCCCAGAGCCTCATCCAGAATCCCTTGCTTGAATCAGACACCACCCTCTCTCTCTCTCTCTCCGGACTCGGAGGGCCCCAAGCCCAGGACGGCTGACTCAGCCCCCAAAGGGTCTCGAGGCTCACCCACAGGGGAGGGGCCTCTCCTGAAAGCGACCTGTCCCCAGACAGTCACCCTGGGCCCTGTGGGCAGCTCCCCAGTCCTCAGAGATGCCTGCTTGGCATTACTCAGAAGTCCTTGCAGACATGCCTCAGTGCCGCAGGCCCTTGCATTTCTATAGCACCCAGCTTTCTAAAGTCCCTTTGGTACCACCCAGACTTCCCAGAAACTCAGCTAAGTCAGCAAAGCCTTCGGACAAGGTAGACCAGAGTTTCAATCCTCCATCTGCAACTGACTAGCTGTGTGACCTCAGGAAAGTCACTCAACCTCTCAGTGCCTCTGTGGCCACCACTGGAGAATGAGCATGAGGTGAGTTAGTATTTGAGGCTTCTCAAATTCCTGAGATGTGGGAGGTGCTGGGCAGGCGGAAGGTTGCCATGGCCTCCCTCCTACAAATGAGGAAATGCAAGTCACGCATGGTGACTGACCTGTCCGAGAATTCTTCCGAGCCTCCACCCTGACACATTTCTTTGCTCACAACAACAGGACAAATGGCAATTGGTGGCATTCCTATTTTATTTCTCCCGCTCCATCTCAGGTTCCCTGAGGATAGGATCTTTGTCAAATATATGTCCAGCTACTGCTCCTGGCATAGGAAAGCCCTTGATAGATGCCTGAGAAGCTGTTTCGGGAATACTTTGCCTTTAGGTGGGAAGGAAGGGCAAATGAGAGTGGAGTCACCCCAGCTCCAAATCTCATTTTCTCCTGTGCTGCCAGCTGTCACCAGGTGGGCACACTCCCAAGATCCTGAAGAACATCCAAAGCCATGTCCAAGCAGGAGAAAGCAAAGGAGAGGCAAGTTCGTGCTTTAATTTTACAAATACATATTCAGCGCCCACACTGAGGGTTCAGCAGTGAATACAGTGAACACAGTCCCTGTTGTCGCAGATCTTACAGGCCGGGCTCCCCCCAAGGCCCTGAATACAGAGCATCTCATAGAGACCTTAGCAATCCTCTCGTCCAGCCGGATTCCCAGTTTACGGATGGGGAAACTGAGACGCAGAGAGAGGCAGGGACCCGCCACAGTCCTCAGGGAGACAGTGGCAGGCATGTCCTGTGCCTGCTCTGAGAAGCCCAGCCTGAGCACAGGACACACCCAAGGTCCTAATCTCTAATCCCAAAGCCACCCTCTCTCTGTGGGGAGCAGGGTGGGGACATCACCTGCTGCCTGCTTCCCCGATTGGCTGACAACCAAGCCTGAGCTCAGCCCAGGGCAGTTGGAAGGTGCACCACCTCTGCCCCTAGACTATTTAAGGGCTTAGCGGGGCACAAGCCATCCCTGGGGACGGATGCCTCACTCCAGGATCAGGCTGGGGACAGGACTTTGCAAGTTCCAAGGATTTCTCTGACAGCCCCTCCTGGAATCCCAGGAAAGCAGAAATAGGCACTCCAGGGAGATAGAAACAGACAGCCCTGCTACCCCCCAACTCGGGGTCTGCCCGAGAGAAGGCACACTGGATGTGGTGCATGGGCTGAGTGTCACCTTGCCTCACTGCTCCTTTTACAGAGATTGTTATTTTTGGAAACTAAAAGCTAAGAAAACCCTTTGCGGGCTGCTTGGAAGGGCCTGAGACCTCTTGACAGAGTCCCAAAGGCCAGCGAGGCAGAAGCGGCAGCCAGGCCACTAGCTGCAACTGCCAGGGGCCGAAGGGGGCTTGGGAATGAGCCTGGCGTGTTCCCGGGGGGGACAAGGCAGCTGGCGGTGGGGGCTTCAGTGTGAGCTTAAACCACAGCATGCGGACCAAGGTTAGAGGTGAGGACAATCTTTCTGACACTAGGGGCTGTGTGACATTCGAAGAGGTTGCCCACAGAGGGTGAGACATGGGCTTTAGATTAGCACACACTCTTAAGAGCAGTGTCTCGGCTTCTGTCACCTCATGATGTCGGGGAAAAGCAACGGCCTAGGATCAGAGAGACCAGCCCCATTCCTCGGCTTGTGACCTCATTCAAATTACTTAACTTCCCTGGGCCTCAGTTTCCTCTTCTGAAACCAACTTCACAGAGCTGTAGGAGTTAATGAGGTGCAGCCAGGGAAGGCCCTGCCCAGGGCCTGGGGTACTGCAGATGCTTGGTACATCCCATCTCCCTCCTCCAGCCCCCGGGAAGCCCAGCCTCCGTGTGTTGTCAGGATTCTTGATTAAATCTGTCCCAGGAAGAGCAGGCATCACCTTCTCTCCCACCCAGGCTGGTGGGGAGGGACTGTGCCCAGCAAGACACCTGAAGACCCTCTCAGAGGGCTTGGCTCTTCCCTCAAAAAATCAGATTGCCTGCCTGCCCTTCCCAGTGGGACTAAGAAACCGGTTCTCCCTCCCTGCCCCAATCCTCACCCCAGGGCCTGAGCCAGCCCGGCCTCCGCACCCTACCCGGAGTTCGCTTCCTCTTCCTCGTGTCCTCCCTCTGTTCAGGGCAATAAATCCCAGAGCTCGGAGAAACCAGCCCCAGACCAGAGGCAACAAACCAGGTGTGCGGTGGATGCCGCTGCTCTAACAGGCCTGGGGTGCGGACACTGGGGACGGAGAACAAGGGTGGGATTTGGATTGAGGAGGGCCAGAGGGGGTGGCATGGCTTGGGACTTAAGCTTGGGGAAATCGAGGAGGGTGGCTTCAGGGACATGGGGGCCAGCTTTGCAGGGGATAGAGGTGGAAGTCGGGAGTGCCCGGCTGGAAAGGAGGGAAGTCGAGAAGCACCCGCGGTGAGGGCCGGAAGCAAGGAGGGTCCTGACAACAGGCTGTGAAGGGAACTGGGGTCCCAGCAAGCCCTGCTCTTGGGGTCCCCAGGCCAAGCCCTGCTTGGGTTTTCGTTCTCAAAAAGAAGTGGAGGATGTTTCAAAGAAACAGAAAATATTTTTGAGGAAAGGCAATTTTTTATTGCATGAACATCCATCCATCCACAAGGCCCAGGCAAGTAATTCCTCTCTCTGACTTCACTGTCCTCATCTCTAAGATGGGAATAATGAATCATGACCGCTTACAGTGGTGAGGGTTAAATGAGACACATGGGTGAGTGTGCCTAACGCCGTGCCAGCCTCACAGTGTGGAACCAATACAATCAGTGCAATGAGTCACTTAGTAAATGACCATTAGATGCATCAGGTGCTGTGCTGGGTGCACTAACTGCTCTGGGGAATCCCCCACTCCCGCTTCCCCAGTCACCCCATGGGGACAGACAGAAGAGCAAGTCACCTGAGCAGCACCGGGTTTGTTTCAGGCACCGGCACCCTGAGCACCCCAAAGAATTATGACCATTCAGGGAAGAAGCCAAAGTGGAGGGACATGTCAGCACGTGGACCCTGGGCCTCCTCAGACGTCAGAGGCCAACTTGGACCCCATCAGGAAAAATGAGACAGGCTACCAAGAGATATTTGCAAAAACAAAGGCGATTCCTTTTTTTTTTTTTTTTTTTTTTTTTGAGGCAAAGGAAAGAGAAGTTTATCACTTTGCTGGAAAAGGAGGAGGACGGAGACTTCTGTCTGAAAAATGATATCGTCCTAATAATAAGCAGAACTACAGAGTTTTTAAAGGGCTCTCAACATCAGGCAACTGCTGTTCAACCACAGTTGATGATCCTGATCATCCCATCTTTGCTGTCCCACCTCTGCTGAAGACAGTCCCGTGACCTCCACCCGGGACCTCCCTCCCCAGGTCCTGGCTGAGCCATCTCCTGTAGCACAAATAACAAAAGACTCACCCTGCCTCTCCCAACCTCTGGCCTGAGGCAGGGATGCGGGTTTTCGTTCTCAAAAAGGAGTGGAGGATGTTTCAAAGAAACAGGAAATATTTTTGAGGAAAGGCAATTTTTTATTGCATGAACAGACACCGCACAAATGAACTGGTTACACAATTCAGCTGCTTCTGCTGGGGAGGGGTAGAGGGGAGGAAGGGCGAGCATACAAAGCCCCCAATGAGGAGAGGGAGGGACTCTCTTCAGCTGGTCGCTCTCTGAAGGTACAAACTGGAGTCTCCTTGTCCAGCCCCTCTGGCCCATCCTCCACTCAGCCTGGGGAGGGTAGGGGTGGCAAGGGACATTTCCCCTGCCCTGGGCACTTAGATTTCTCACTGGCGGGAAGAAAACGTCTTTCCATCCACTGACTCCTCTATTTTGATGTGCAAATTGCCACTGCTGCTGCCGCCACCACTTCCCAAAGCAGCTACGGAGAAAAGGAGCAAGCTATAAAGTGGTGGAACCACCCCTTCCTGGTCACCCCAAGGTGGCCAGGACCTTGGCTGGGCTCTGGGAAAACTGAACACTACTCCTGAGAATGGCCACTGCTCAGTCCTTCAAGAGCTGCCAGGAGGTCTGGTGCTGAATTACTCATCAAAGAGATGGGCAATGGCCGTGGCAGGCATGCCCAGCAGGGAGCGACAACAGGGAGTAGCCGTGGGCATCTTACCAGAAGTGCATGCAGATGGGGCCTGGGGGAGAGACATGCGCTGCACAGAGCCTGCTCAGCCTGGAAGTTTCTCAATAAATCTCAAACCCCAACCTACCTGGGGCCAGTAGAGTGTCCCACTGGGGAAGGGGTATCGACTGGAATGGGAGTGTCCCTGCCTCACTGGGAAGTTTGGTCTCTTTTTCCTTCCCCATCTCCAAGGGTAGTGGTGGCTTCAACAGCTCCCCACCGCCACCCCATACCAGAGGAGTGAAGCCGTCCTACCTGCCGGGATGCCAATGCCAGCCATCCTGAAAGAGAGGGGGAAGCAGATGTTGGCAAAGGGCAAAAGCTCAGGTGTCCCTAAGAGCTCTAGTGGACAGTGAAGCAGCCCTCTCCCGCCCACTCCAACACCACCCCCACACCCCACCCTAACCCCACACTCTGGAAGCTGGGACACCCTGCTACCCTGACACCCATTCAGGCCCGCTACGCCCGAGTAAACAGATTCCGATCTGCAAGAACATACTGTCTACTTCATGCAGAGAATGGAACGAGCATTGGATCTTAAAGGCTATTAGCCCAACCCCGACCATTTACAAAAAGCAGGACCAGACAGGTGAAGTGACGTGCCCAAGGCAAGAGCCAAAGACCAGAGCACAGAGTCCAGCCCCTCACTCCTTGCGCGGTTCTCTTTTTGTCATCCCTCAAAGACACTTGGGGGCACCCTGCAATCCCCTTAGGGTGACCTTGTGCCCCAGCCACACCCAGACCGTCCTCATCCCTCCCCCTGTGCCCATGGGCCTACTTGGCGTCCTGGCCCTCCAGCAGGCTGCGGTAGGTGGCGATCTCCTGCTCCAGCCGCGTC
>VBSM01003215.1:14410092-14443033 GCA_008086735.1 Cheirogaleus medius | reverse complement strand
TTTCTTTTTTTTTTTAATGCAACAAAAGAGATGATTCAGAATTAATGGTGCTTTGCCCCGGGCCATAGTTTTAACACTTGGATTACAGGTTCATCTCTCCACTCCAGGAGAAAAGAGGGAGTAGCAGGGAGCAAACCCTATTCACAGCACGGCCACCAAAGCCTCTGCCTGAACAGTTAGAAACAGCCCAGCCAGCCGTGCCCCCAGCCGGACCTCCCCGCTGCCCCCAGGCCAGGAGCCTTGCCCCATGGGCTCAATTATTGCTTTGTGTCTCCAGCTCGAAAACCCTGTGTGTGAGCCTGCAGGGCTTGGATTGCAGGTCCCACAGGGACAGGCTGGGGACAGGAGAGGGGGTCTTGAGTCAAGTTCCAGCTAAGGTGACCAGAGGCGCCAGCATCTGTCCCTTCCCTGGTGCCGCAGATGGCCTCTCCTCCTCTCACCTCTGCTCCACCCCACCCCTGCTACCACCCAAAGCCCCCTCCTGTTTCTCTAGCCCGTGGCCCTGGCACCCTCACAAAAGCCCAGCGGGCTCAGCACTGACAAGGGGCTGATTGATGATCCTGCCACCTGCCAACTGCACATGTCGCTGAACCCTTGCTTGCTCCTGGGACATGTTGGGGCAAACCTCTGCCGATAAGGCTGGGGCAAGTTCCAGGAAGCCCCTGCCTTCTCCAGGGAGATAGACAAGTCGCTGCTTAGCGGGGCCAGATTAACCCCCGTTTGTCCTGTCGAGTGCTGCTCGGCTGGGGAGGGGCGGATCCAGAAAGCTCTATGAGCCTGAGCGTTGTGGGAAGGGAGGAGACGGGAGGCCTGGCGGCCAGGCTGGGAGACACCAGAGATCTTGAAGGCCAAGGCACCACTTCACACAGAAGGTACCGAGGCCAGAGACGGGAGTCGCACACTGAGAAGAGCCCTTTCCTCTGCCCCGCCAGCTCAGGGGCCCCACTCTCCGGGGACATCTGATACCTGCGGGCAGTGACACCTGGAGGCCTGTCCCGGCCCTCTGGACCTAGCTCCAGGGCTTACGGAAAGCCCAGGGGTGGAGAGTCAGGAGGAAGCTTCCTGGTTGTGGCACAGTGAAGTGGACAGGGCTCTGGGCTCCCTCAGGCCTGGCTTCAAATCCTGGCTCTGTCAATTATACTGTGAGATCTTGGACGTTTTACTTTTCAAGTCTGTTTTCTTGCAGCCGGGAACACTCTCAGGGCTCAGCTCCAGGGAAGCCCTGAGGCCCAGGAGCCCCCATCTTCTGAGGGGCCCAATGAGAGGCCACACGTCCAGCACCTGGGCCTTCTGAGTGCCCTCACCAAGAGGGACTCTGTCCTTGGGCATCAGAACATGCCCTGTGAGCTTGACATGTTCCTGGGCTTCACAGCGCTGCTATTCTGTAGCCAACTCCTGTGGGACAGACAATGCAGCTTCTTACGCTCGCTGTGATAACACAACCCTTTACTTCCACTGCACACTTCACTATTTACAAAGCACTTTTGCACCCATCACCTCTAATCCTCACGACACAGAGGGTGACCCCTCCCCACCCAAGTTTCAGAAGGAATGAAATGAGGACTCAGAGAGGTGAAGCAATTTGTGCAAGGTGGCACAGCTGCTAAGGGGCATCACCAGCACTCAACCAAGTCCTTGGACCCACCCTGCCAACAAAACTGGGGACAGGAAAAGAGGGTCCCTCCCTCAGACCCCAAATTCCTGCATCTGAGCTCAGGTGGCAGGAGGGGAACCACAGGCCTTGGTGCGGGGGTCCCCCCACAGTGAGACTTCACAGCGAGCCGAGCGTCCAAGCACTGGGCGCAGACAGTGTGGTATTGTCTCCCCGGTGGGAGGATATTGTCTTTTCCTCCGAAAGAAAAATAATCAAACTCAGATCAGCCAGAGCTCATTAAAGCCTCTGCAGACAATGTGGCCCCAGCAATTAACAAGGAACAATTCCTCGCCAGCCACCCAGGTAAAGACGGCTGGACCCCAGCCAGCCACCCTTCTGCACCCTGACCCCACGCTCGCAGGCCCAGCTGCCCCCTCGCAGCCCCGGTCTCCACTGCCTGGTTTCGGTCCAAACAGCTACTTCGGCCCAGAGGACTCCTCATTAGCACCGGGTGGGACAGCCTTGCAGGAGGGAGCTGGGCCCAGGCTGCAGCCCCAGGCCCAGCCCCAGGCAGCCCGCCCTGACGCTGTGCCAGTTTCCGACCTTCCCGGCTGCAGCCAGACAGGCCGTCTCTGGAGCGAGCGTCCCTCCTTGGGATGGGGCAGTGCAGCCCGACGGAAAGAGCCTGGGCCGGATGCCACCTCTGGGGTGACTCAGCCCCTCTGAGCCTGGTTTCTGATTTAAAATGGGGCCATTAACAGGGACCCCAGTGAGCATTTGAGGGCACATGGGGAGGGAGGTCTCTATAAACCTGAGAGCCCCCCTACACCTCCCCGTTCCCCAGGGAGATGCCAGGGACGGAGTGTACCACCTGCAGCCTGGAGATGTCCCTTGGAATCCCTCCTTTCCCCTTCACTAGGTGTGCGGCTTGGGGGACCGTTGCTTCCTCTCTCTCAGCCTCAGTCTACCAGTCAGGACCAATGGAAATAACCCCAGCCCTGCCTGACTCACGGAGACAGAGCAAGATGACCGACAGGAAATGCTTTCCAGGCTGCAGTGGCCCTGATGACCAGCAGTGACGGGAAGACCTCGCTCCCCTCTCTCCTATCCCAGGTCTCGAGGGCCACAGCTCCCACACTGAGGCAGAAGAGAGTCCTGCCCTAGCCCCTCCCCCACCGTGCACACACAAAGGACGGGTTTCATTCCTGACACCCAGGCCAAGACGGGGCTGCCCCCGCCTATGGGCCCCGACCAGCCCACAGCCACATTCCAGGGGCCCCTGAGGCAGGGGGAGGGTACAGCTGTACAACAAAGGAAGCTTTCTTGGGCAAGGACAGGTATCTCTGGGCAGCCCCAGCCTGGGGTTGCAGCGAGGCCTCTGCCCCCGGCTCCAAGGCTCCCGGAGAATTTGGGGTGCTGGAGGCCAGGGCAGAACAGCCAGGGTGGGGGCTGACGGGGCCTCTGTCCAGGGCTGCAGCCAGGAGGGGTCACATGTCCATAACCAGGGGGCAAGCTACCCAACCTGAGACCCGCAGGAAAACAGGGGAAATAGCGCCTCCCTCGGGGTTACAGTGACTGTGACAGGGTCACGGGCCTCCTTGGCAGGGTGCTGGGCACGGATGCTGTCCCTGCCAGGGCCGACCAGCTGTCACAGAGCTGTGGGGCACACTCAGCCTGAGCCTCTCAGCTGTGGAGAAGTGAGGCTTCTTTGCCCCTTGGACTGGCCTCGGTTCTCGGCAGCTGAGCTGTAAACCACAGGGGCAGGGCCGCGCCCCCGCAGAGTCCTACCAGGAAGCTGGGACTTTATTCCTTTGCTGGCCCAGGGGAGGCCCCAGGCAAGCCAGGTTGGGGGTCCGTGTGGGAGGTCTGGGTCACAGCTGGGTCTCATTCCAGGCTCTGGGCCCAGGTATGGGCTGGTGGGCGTAAGGGGCTTATGCAGGGCTGCCCCAAAACGAACAAATGTGTTAGTGCATGCACACACACACCCCCTCGCCAGCCTTGCTCCAAGTAGAATGCCTGACCCCAAAGCCCCACTTACAGTTAGGTGGAGAAATGTGTCAGAAGGAACTGCCCCTGGTTATCCCAGTCCTGAGCCATCATATGGAACACAGCTGGAATGCCAGCAAGATGTGTATCAACTCTAGGAGGCCACCTGGATTAGGCAATTTAGATTCTAGTCTTGGCTCTGCCATGTAGTTGCTGTGCAGCCTCGGACAAGTTACTTAACCTCTCTGGGCCTATTTCCTGATCAATAAGATGCAGCTCATACTATCTCTTAGAGTTGTTTTGATCAATGGCACATTGTAGGTGTTCAGTGAACATTAATTTCACACAGACACTCCAACAGCCAGGGGAGTAGAGTGGAAAGAAAACTAAATCTGGAAACAAAAACCACAGTTTCAGATTTCACCTTTGCCATGTGTTAGAACAGTTACACATATAATAAACCACATTAGCTCTCTGAGCCTTAGTTTACCTCTCCGTAAAATGGAAGCAATGCTTATTTCACAAGGTTGTTGTAAAAGGAACAGGAATTACCATTCTAGTCCAAGGATGTGAGTGCCTTCCATTCCCTCTCCTAGAACAGGGTGGACTTTGATTCAAATAAAACCCAAACAAGGCCCAGGCCTGACCCATCTCTCCATGGGCTGAAAGAACAAACCAACCATCCTTCCTCCCCCGGGGCCATAAAATTTTATTGGCAAGTCAGGGGAACAGCCAGGGGTAAGGGTCCCTCCCTGCCTGTGCCTCCTACCCAGGGAATCTCTCTGCAGGAAGGTGGAAGCCCAGGAGCCTTTTTAGACGACCTTGGAGGTGGGCAGGTCGTTGTAGTGGGCCTCCTGGCCCTCAAGCAGGCTGCGGTAGGTGGCGATCTCCTGTTCCAGCCGCGACTTGATGTCCATGAGCCGCTGGTAGTCCTGGTTCTGCCGCTCGCTGTCGGCACGCACGTCAGCCAGCTGGCCTTCAATAGCGCTGATCAGCCCCTGGATCTGCGCCAGCTGGGCTCCAAAGCGGGCCTCTGTCTCCGCCAGAGTGCCTTCCAGGGCGGCTTTCTGGGGGTAGGGAGAGGGGAGGTGACTCAGCGGAGTCTGGTTCCTGGACAGGGCATGGGCACGGCCACCAGCCAGCCTCCCTGAGGCTACAAGGGTGCAAACCATGGGGCAGGGCAGGGGGATGGGAGGACACATACCATGCTGAGCTGTGACTGCAGCTCAATCTCAAGACCCTGCAGGGTACGTCGCAGGTCAGTGACCTCGGACTTGCTAATCTGGAGCTGCTCCTTGTTGCTGGTGACCTCTTTGTTCAGTATGTCGATCTGGGATGAGAGAGGAGGAGGGAATGAGCACTGAGGCAGACCTTTGGGTGGGGAGGATCCAACCCTCTCTCCGTGCCACCCCCCAAGGGTGCCTGTTTCCCCCTGCGTACCTGGCTCGTGTACCAGGTTTCCACGTCCTTCCGGTTCTGCTCAGCCAAGACTTCATATTGGCTTCGCATGTCACTCAGGATCTTGGCAAGATCGATGCCCGGAGCAGAATCCACCTCCACATTGACCTGACCACCCACCTGGCCCCTCAGGACACTGATTTCCTGGAAAGACACAGCACAGTTGGGCATGTCAGAGCCCAGAGCCTCCCGGGCCTGGGCCAGGTCACTCTCCCAACCCCCAAGCCAAAGGGGGTTGGCTTGCAGGTGCAGGCCTAAGAGCCAACACTGGGGGATGGACTGGGTGGCCACTGTCCCATGCTGGAATCCTGGGAGCCATGATCCACACCCCAGGCCATGCTGAAGGTACAACAAGTATGACCACCGTCAGATGATATAGATTAAAACAGTGTCCTCAGCCCTGGGAAGCTGAGGAAGGGTGGAAGGGAAGCCCAGCTTGAAACCCACCTCCTCATGATTCTTCTTGAGGTAGGCCAGCTCCTCCTTGAGGTTCTCGATCTGCATCTCCAGGTCGGTCCTGGCCAGGGTCAGCTCGTCCAGCACCCGGCGCAGGCCGTTGATGTCGGCCTCCACGCTCAGACGCAGGGCCTGCTCCGTCTCAAACCTTTCAGAGGAAATAGCTGCAGTCAGGCCAGAGTTTCCTCTGCACCCCTGAAGACTTCCCCATCTCCCCAGAGCTCAGGAGTCCATGGTGGTGGAGGGGGTTGCTTCAGGCCACTGGGATAGGTGAGGACAGAGTCTAGTCCACCCCTTGCACTGAGCACAGCAAAGGTCTGGGATTTCTGCCCCACCCCCACCCTGGCTTCTGCAGCCCCCAGGGCAGACCCTCACTTGGTTCGAAAGTCATCTGCAGCCAGACGGGCGTTGTCAATCTGCAGGACAACCCTGGAGTTCTCAATGGTGGCACCAAGAATCTGGAAGGCAGAGGCAGGAGTTTGGCACCAGTTCAGTATACGGGCACTACCCACCCACTTTCTTCCCAGAAGAGAGATCGGAGGAAATGAATATGCCCCTGCTCCCTAGAGACCAAAGTCCCAGGCACCCATCTGCTGCCCCCTGGCCTGCTCTCTGGGAGGCCTTGGAATCTGGCCATGCCCAGGAGGAAACACTGGGGCCAGGGAGTCAGGGGCATGGGCGGAGGAGGGCAGGAAATCTCTGAGGGCTGTGCCCAGTGAAACTCTACATGGCCTGAGGGGATCTACACACCAGATGCAGGGAAGTGTGGGGGAACACAGAGAAGCACAGAGAAAGGCTTACCTTCTTGTCTACACCCCCACTCAAAGCACATTCTGCCTTCAGAAAAGAGAATCCCATTTATTGAGTATCTATTATGTGCCAGGCACTTTGTACCTGTTCCTTTACAGCCTCTGGAACCTCACTGCCAGGGGAGTGGGTGCTCCTATTTTACAGCGGTGGAAACTAACGTTCAGGATGCCTGGACCAAGTCCACCCCAACCTGAGGTCTGTCCAACCTGAGGGGTGTACTCACATCACCTAGCTTACCACTGATTCAGTACTTGGGGTCAGTGTTTTCCAAAGAGCAGGTCCTAACTCATTACTCAGTGCACCAGATGGTGATTTGAAACAGAACAGAATATAAAATATCCGAGGGCATTGCCCACAGTAGGACAAGAATTGTTTCAGGAAACTTTTGCCTCTATTTTACATGAGTGTGTGCACACAGGCGAGAAAAAGAGAGAGAGAGAATGTGTGAGGGTGCCCAGTAAAATGTCTTTCTCATTATAGGTCACGATTTAAGAGGCGTGGAAAGCACTGTTCTAGCTGGCTGTTGACATCTCCAGCTCTCTGTCTTTGCCTGTGGGTCCGGGTCTACACCCCCAGCACCCGGCACCATGCCAGGCACAAGACGGGTAGCGGATAATGTTTTGGTGGGCTGCGTGTTGGGAGACCCAGCCTGTGGGGCTGTTCAATGTCCCGCTGGTTTCTGATCCATTTCTTCTTCAGGACCAAGCTCTTCCCTGTGGGTCCCTCAGAGCCTCCCTAAGAGCGTGTGGCACAGACCCCCCCCAGGGTCTCCAGTCTCTCGCCCTCCACCCACAGGGAGCTGCCGCTATACCTGGTCCTCCCCAGCAGAGGTCTGTGCAAGTGTCCCTCCTCTACCCAGCCCAGGGGTCACAGCCCGCCTCTCCCATTCTTCCTAGAACGCCTCTTAAGTCCTGGGTGGGCTCCTGAGTGGCCCCGGGGGCGGGAGAGGAGTGGAAGGAGCCTGAGCTCTGTGACGGAAACCAGACCTGCAGGGCCAGAGGAAAGGAATGCAGGGGTCTCCACGCTGGGCTCTCGGGGACCAGGTCCGGCCGGGGTGGCCCGGATCCTCCCAGGCCAAACCCCTGCATCTCCCTGCTGCGGCCGCGGCCCCTGGCCTAGACCGCTGGGCACTCCACAGCAGTGTCCCGTCTCCTGTCACTCTCAGTCCCCCTTTTCTCCAGGCCTTGCGGACCCGCGCCCCTCCTTCTCCCGCCCTCCAACCCTGCCCCCTGCACCTCTAGAGGCCCCGCCCGCTTACCCGCCCCACCCAGTTCCCTTCCCCCCTGCCCCCACCCCGGCTGCCACTTCTCGCCCCACGGTCCTGCCGGTCCTGCCCCGCTTCTCTCTGCTCCACCCTGCGGGCCCTCCCACGTCCTAACGGGCTCCCTTCCTCTCCCCGCCCCCCCCCCGCTGCCAGGCGGGAACCCGGGCGCCACCGCCCCAGCCCCGACCTCGCCCGGCACGCGGGGCAGGTTTCCGCGGCCCCCGCCCCGCCGCGGCAGGTGCAGTTCCTGCGGCCGGGCAGCCGCCCACCTTTTCCCGCAGTTCCTCGATGGTCTTGAAGTAGTGGCTGTAGTCGTGGAAGGGCCCGGGACCCTGCTTCTGGTACCAGTCGCGGATCTTCACCTCCAACTCGCCGTTGGCCGTCTCCAGGGCGCGAACCTTGTCCAGGTAGGAGGCCAGGCGGTCGTTGAGGTTCTGCATCGTGGCCTTCTCGTTGCCCGCCAGCAGCCCGTCGGACCCGGCCAGGGCACTGGCACTGGCAAAGCCGCCGCCGTAGCCCCCGCCATAGCCCGCAGAGGACGAGGACACGAAGCGGGCAGAGGACACGGACACGCCGCGGCCGCCCGATCCCCCGTGGATGCTGGGCGCACGGAAGGCACCACCCGCCCCAAAGCGCAAGGAGCCGCCGCCCAGGCCCCCGCCCAGGCCCCCGAAGGACGAGGTGGCCGATGACTGGCGATAGCTGTATGAAGTCATGGCAAGGAGGAGAGCGGAGTGACACAGGCCAGAGGAGCTGCGATCGCAGGAGGAGTGGCGAGGCCCTCACCTGGCGCCTTTTATGCCTGGGGCGGAGGGGGGAAGGGAGGAATGGTGTCGGGGCGGATATCTGAGCCCCAGGAATTCTCTGGCTCCGGAGTGCAAATATGGGCACTCTCTCCATTGGTCAATTCCTGGAGGCTCTGCCCCCAACTGTCCCCTCCCAGAGACCAGAGGCCCCTGCCGGCCCAGTGCTGCCCACTCAGAAGCTCCTATTTGCATTCCCCTGTGCTCCCTCTTCGGGACACTCATTCTGGATCTTCGCCCCACGGTACACATACTTAGACACCCCCATCCCTGGAAGTCACATCCTGACCCTTGCCCTTTAAAATCACCCAGAGTTTTACATGCAGAATTGCAACCCCTCTGAGATTACACTCCTACACACCCCCACCAAGAGACTCCTCGCTCAGAGCGCCTTCTCTGGAGTCATGTTAGGAGCCCCTTTCTTGTGATCATAATCAACACCCTCCCCCAGGTACATTCACCAGATTTCTACCCTCCACTGGAAATTACAACCTTCCAAAACCCACTGCCTTGGGGGACCACCCACACCCTAACTCCCCTTTAGTCCCTTCTGACAAAGGCGCAGCTTCCGGAGGAGGGTGCTCCCAGCTGCTCCGAACTGCACTCACCCTGGCTGCCAGAGACAAAGCTGCCCCACCCGGCTGTGGCCATACAATGCCCCAGGTGACAATAGGCTCCAGGGAACAGCTGCAGGGAGCGGTTCTGGCAGCTGGAGTGACACTTTTACAACTCCCCAGCTCAAGCCTGACCCTCACCCTGGAATTCTCAAAGCCCACCCCCCACCAGGATAATCTCCTCCCTTCCATCCCCCAAAGTAGGCATTTATCGGGCAGCTTTAATGTTCCCATGGTGAGGAAGCTGAGCCTGGGGGAGGCGAGTAACTTGCCCAAGAGGCATTTAGTGTCTCCCACCCAAAGGCAAAAATAGGATGGGATCCTGCCCTCCTGAGCATCTCGAAGGAGAGTGTCAGGATGCCAAATCCAAGTGCCTAACAGAGTCCTCACCCTAGCCTGAGGACGAGTGAGTGGACAGACTAGGACAGACTAGAGCAACACGAAGGAGCCTGTGTGCCACGTGAAGGGTTTTGATGAAAGAGGCAGAGCCCCTCTGTGTGCAGCCCTGGCTCTTCCCCCAGTTCAGCAATTCCACCCACCTCTTTTGATCTCTTTGGAGGGCCAGGCCCCCCACAAAACACTGCAGGACACTGCACCAACCCCACCCCAATTCCAATTCCTCTCTCTAGTGACCCCACCTGTCCCCGGAATTGTCCCCAGGGCTCCTTCTCATCCTTATGGCAGAGCAGCCACCCAGGCTCAGGACAGAGGCCCTACGCCCTCCTGAAAGCATGTTACAGGGATGGGAAAGTCACTCCCCATCTCTAGGCCTCAGTTTCTCCCGTGAAATGAGAGGAGTCCCAGCTCAGCCCTCTATCTGCATATTATCACCTGGGTCTCTTGTGACCAGTGAAGATTTGTCCCTGGCCTCTGAAACCTAAATCCCAGCAGACTGTCTTCAAGCCACCAGCTTCTCCTGGAAGAGAGGCAGGAAATCACACACACACACACCCCTGAACCCCCAGGAGCAGCGGTCAGCCGCTCAGGAGGGCCACCCTGGGGCTGTCGAAACTAGTGGCTCAGTCTCAGGTTCGGGGAGCCCTGAGGGGGAAGGAGGGGGGCCTAAGGCCAGCTGTAAAAGCAGGGTGCGGCTGGACCTCACAAAGGTTGTAGCAGCCAGGACGGTCTGATGTGAGTCACTCTCCTTATCTGGCCCTGAGAAGGCCTGATCCTTGTGGGGGGTGGGGGGAGATTGGCCAGATAGTTGCCATGCACACCGAGGCCAGCAGGCTGTCTCTGGCTTTCTGTGCTGATAGGAGGGTCTGGAGAGGGACTTTGTATTAGGAAACAGAGACTAGGACCAACAGCTCTACCCCCAAGATAAGGTGTTCTGAACTCCCTAAACTTCAGAGAAGCTTAGAGTCCCAGCCCCCTACCCCAGGGCCATAACCATAGAGTCTAACAGGGGGCCAGTTCACTGTCCCTCAGACCATTGAAGAGTGTGCACTGTGGACCCAGGACGAGTCGGCTGCTAAGCAGGACAGGCAGCGGCGGCAAAAACACCTGGCGGGCTGGATAAATGTCCTTGACGGGCCCCATGTGGTCCACGGGCCGTAGTTTGAGGACGCCTGCCATAGACTGTAGGTCTGCACAGTTGACAGATCTCATTGCCTCACAGCAGCCCGGTGGAGAGGGTAATCTTTAAGCCCATTTTACAGAGGAGGAAGCAGAGGCTCAGAGAGAACAGTGACTTGCGGGCAGTCCATAGCCAGGAGTATCGGATTCCAGCTTCCAGTGTCTCTCCCCTCGTCCCATGGCCTGGGATCCTGAGTGTGACAGAGGCTCTGCTGTCCCTTCCAAGGAAGTCTCAGCCCCAAAACAACTCCTTTGGGTCCCTTCCCCAAAAATCTTATGCCAATTCCAAGGGCAGTCAACTCCAGACTGAACTGTAGGCTGGGGCCAGGGAGAATACCTGCTCCCTCCCTCTGGCCAGAAACAGTGCCCAGCCCTGAGCTACCTGGCTTTTGGCACTTCTCTGGTACATCAAGAACTCAGGGGAACAGCCTGGACAGGCCGCCTCCCTGGAGATGGAACTGGGGGGTCAAACTGTTGCTCCCATTCAAGGAACAGGCTCCATGACTGGGAGTCTCCAGGTGGTCCCTGGCTTCCCGAGGGCAGCGCCTGATCCAAAATGCCCAGGTCCAAAGTCCCACAACTTGATTCTACAGACCCCTCGCACCTTGCAATCCCTATGGGAAAAGAGATCCCTGTCAAATAAGGTCAGAAACTGAAACTCCGCGCTCTCTGACCCCCTTCTGGAGTTCCACAATTCACAGTACCAGGAGCCCTGAAAGCCTCAATCCCCCACTGTAAAGTAGGGACGACGACGACGATACCTATTTCATAGGGTTGTTTCAAGGAATAAATGTGACGGAGCTTGTAAAAGTTTTATCACAGTGCCTGGCAAATAGCGCTCAAACAACATTCTAATTATTTTATTATGTAATGTTATTGTTATATAATATATTGTGATTATGATTATGATTGTAAGTATTATTATTTTAGCTTTGTTTAACCAACATTTCCCAAATGTATTGGACCATGGGATCTTTTGTGTGGTAAAAACTATTAATGAGCCCCAAATTACAGAAAAAGCCCAGCTGGTCCAAGGGTGCTCAGAGAGGTGACGTGACCTGCCTGAGGTCGCATGAGTGATTCCACTGACTTAACTGAGGAAGAGCTGGGATCAGTTTCCAAGTCTTGACTCTGAGGCTGAGGCTCTCTTTGCATCTTTTGGATACATGCTAGAAGCTTCTTACACTTGAACAGGTGCAGATGGTTCCCAGAGGGGAGAGGATGAAGGTCAGGGAGTTTCCATCATCCCTGATGAGATGGGATAGTGGTTTGGAAACCACTGGAAAGGAGGTGCGGGGAGTCCTAGTCCTTGGGTAGAATAGGATGATGTGATAATGACAATGACAATGATAATGATGACAAAGGTGATAATGATACATTAGATGGTCGTGGCCAACCTCTACTGTGACAGCCACTGTACTAAGCACTTTATATATATTATTTCAATGAATCATGTCAGTTAAGTATTGTTCTCCCCATTTTACAGTCAGGAAGACTAAGGCTCAGAAAGGTTAGTACTGTGACCAAGGTCACACAAGTAAGTAGTGGACCCAGGATTCATGATAAAATCTTTAACTCCATCAAGTCCTAGCCACTAATGCTGTCCAACACCACCACCACCCCTCCACACACATACACACACACACATACACACAGGATAGGGGTCAAGGCGCCTTACTCTAATGGCCCAGAGAGAGAGTCACCAAGTTGGGGAAAACATAGTGTCACCTGCCAAGGTCCTAACTTGTCCTTTCTGCTCCAGTGCACAATTATTTGGTCAGTCAGTAGGCCATCCAAGTAAGTTTCCTCAAAGTTGAGCCTAGCAGAGGGGACGGACTCGTGTCTATGTTCATAAGCTAGAGGGGAGAAAGGTAAAGGTGTGCAGACTTCATGAGCTTGTCTGTCATGTAATTAGCAACCCCTTACCTGGCCACTGTCCCCTTCCGCAGGGGCCATCAGCACCAGACACTCTCTCGGTCACTCCCCCATTCGGTGGCCACGCATCAGACCTCTTCGCCTTTGCCAGACACGTGCCAGGGGCTGGGACACAGACGTGAATACAAGCTTGTCCTGCCTCTAAAAGGCCGGCAGTCTGGTAGGGGGATTCTAGGGATGTATTCATTTTGATGAAATGTGGTAAATTGAATACCCACATTAATTTTTGCTCCTTTCTAAAACCCTGCTAAAATGACAGTTAAGAAAAATATTTCAAGAGAATAAAAGAAGAGACAACAGAAGATGAGAAATGTCAACAAAAACTTTAAAGCTCAAAAATGATAACATAGCAGATGAAAGCTGAATCCTGGGGTTTGGGGGAACAGGAAGAGGGCAAGAGAGGGGAGAGCAGGAAGCCCATGAAAAATAAGCAAATTCTTAACACACACCCCAGGGAAGCTCAGGAATAGGGGGTGGGGGTGTGCCAGGGAACTTGAGAGGAGAAGTAGGAGACAGGACAGTGAACAGGGCTGGCTGGAAGTTTCCATGAACAGCACCAGGCCGTACTCCCACATTGCCTACCCAACCGAGGCATCCAGGACCACCTCTCCCCAGCCCAGGAGGAGGCAGGAGATTTACTTTTCCCAATTAGATTGGCCAGATCACAAACTTTGACAATGTCAAGTGTAGGGAAAGCTTTGGACAAATGAACCCCCTCCAACATGTTAGTGGGAGGTGAGTTGTAGCAGCCACTTTGCAGGACGATTTGGCAGTGTCACCTTTAAAAACATTCACACACCCTATGGGCCATCAGTCCCCCTCACCCCAGAACCCCCTGGCCCATGTATTCAGGAAGACATACAAAAGGATGCTCTTTGAAGCATTGCTTATAATAGTGGAAAGACAGAAACAACCCCTGGGGTAGGGGCAGGGAGGTCAGTAAATCGGGTAACATCCCCGCTATGGACTAGAGGCAGAAATTAAGCCGAATGAGTAATGGCAATGAATGGTGACAAGGAAAACCCTAAAGAAACAGCTGTTGGGTACAGTAAATGCAGTGAGAGCAGCACACTTAATGTGATAACTTCCTGTGGACACACACTTAAAAGATTATTTGGGTAGGTCCGTGTGAGCACGCAGAGGAGGAAGAAAATGCACCGGCTGACCAGGGAGATTTCCTCTGGGGAGAAGTGATTGGGGAACAGCAGCCCAAGGGAACCTAACCTTGCTCTCTATGGTTTTCGTTTCTGCAAGACGTATTTATGTGTCACTTCTTAATTAAAAATAAGTCATTGCTTAAGAAACACTCCATGATGGGCATTTAGAACCAGCCAGATTTAATGTATTAATAGTGAATACCCTCTTGCCTCCCTACAGGCACAGGGGGCATGGCTGCTTCTGCTCGCCCACCCCCACGCTCTGGCCTTGAGCTGGGAAAGGAGAGAGGAGGTCTTGGAAGGCGGAGAAGCAGATGTGGGGAGAAGAGAGACCCCAGAAAAGGTTTCTATGCTGCTGCTCCCACCCCTGGGTCCTTTGGGCTGGTTTTACTTTATGAAGCCAGACCACGAAAGGGACCAGAAGAACTTGGAAAGAGTCTGAGGACAAGGGGGGCTCCTTTGGGCCCGATGACTTAGACCCAGGAAGGCCCCACTCAGAAGTTTGGGGAGCATCTGCAGCCAGCCCCACTGGCTGTCCCCACGAGGGGCATTGAGGCTGTCCCAGGTGGCACACGGGGCCTGCGGGGCTGGAGCCGGTGGCAGGGCAGAGGGCACCACGTGCGGGCCAGCAGGCACCTTGTTGGCACATGGGACGCATTCCTCTGGGGGACTTTCTGAAATAACTGGAGCATCTTCCGGGGTGCTGGAGCAGGAAGCCACACTGTGGGCCGTCTGCTGGAACTATTGTGCCAGTAGGCATTTGGGCCTAGGACCAATCCACACGATCAAGTGTGCATATGCTGGGAATCGTGTCTGCTCATTTCTGCCTGGAGCGTGAGAGCTGTTTCATCATGGAGGGCATGACCCTTGAGCAAGAAGCTGACCGACCGGTAGGTGCTTCTCAGGCAGGGTTTCTCATCAGGGTAAACCGAATAGGGGCCTGGAAGAGCCAAGTCACTGGGGGCCAGCTTGGGAGCCCACTGGCCGTCCATCGTGACTGGGACAGCGGGGCTGGGGCGAGGTCGGCAGGGCTGTCAGCTCAGCCCAGGAGCTGGACTTGCTCCTGCAGACAATGGAGTCATTGTAATCATGATGTGACGTGGCCAGCCTGGGTCCCGCATGGCGAATGGACTGATGGGACGAGGGAAGCAGGCGTGACCCGGGGTAAGGAGGCCAGTTAGGGCCTGTTGAAATAGCCCGTGTTAGCGACAAAAGGGTCTGAACCTCGTCACAGTGTCGGGACGGAGAGTACAGGACAGAGACAAGAAATACAGATGTGACTCGATGACAAACTGGAGAGATGAAGGGGTGGGACAATGCATACAGCACTGCCACATGCCACGTCCTGGGGAGCCTGAGATGAGCAGGACTCTGCCGCTGTCGCCTGCCAATCCCCCCCCATGCCTTCTCTTGGGGAGCCCTGCTCGTGCTCAAACTGGGCAGAATCGGATCCGCTGGCTCCAAGAGCCGGGCAGCAGGATGGAGCAGAGCTGGCCGTGCTGTGAGCAGCCTTGCTGGGGCCAGGGGGCTGGTGCCAGGGGACTTGGGCCTCCCCACAGCCCTGGTCTGGCCCCTTCTGCAGCAGCTCAGCTCACATGGGGCTCCGTGAGGATGGCCCTGGTGTTCTTCAAGTCCTCAGGGGAGGAAAAACCAGCCTGACCGGAACCAGGCAGATGGGGGAGGGGAAGGAGAGCCAGTCCCTTGTCCAGGCGGGTGGGGGAAGGGGGAGGATCTGCTTCTCCCAGGTGCCACATTCCACACCCTGGGGAGACTGTGGACTGGCCTCTCCCTCCCCAATCCAGTGGCCCAGGACTGAGTGTACGTGAGGAGGTTCAGGCCCCTCTTCACAGGGAGGGGCCCAGCTGACCTCAGCCAGGGGGTCTCAGCCTTTGCCCCGCCCTGGTCTATTTGGGCCCCATTTAGAACCTCTACGCTGCCCCGAGCCGTGGCCCATTCCATCTGAACTAGAGTGTGCCAGACACAGGACAGAGAGAGAGAGAGAAATGTCCCAGTGCCTGCCCCGACTTGTGCCTGCCCCGACTTTATAGAGCCCAGAAGGAGGCAGCTGAGTGGTCTCTGTGCCCTTCCTGGCCAGCTAACGTCCCTCCTGTCAGAAAACAACGCTGCCTCCCTCAGGGGCAAAGACTCTGGGACACCACATGCAAGATGTCCCCATTCCAAAGTGTAAATAATTGTATGAATCCTGGGGAATGCTCCAGAGCTTTCACTAACCTCCCCTGGGAAGGCTCCCATCTTCCTCTGCGGCAGGTTTCACTGCACACCTGCTGAGCGCCAGAGGCTGACACTGCACCAGGGCAGCATTCCTGCCCCCCAAGAGGGGCCTGGGCCTAGAGGGTCCTGGAATCTCCTCCCTGCACCTGGACGGCAGCCCCTTCAATTCCGTCCATCCCCCTCCCCTCGGGGTGGGCAGGAGTCCCTCCCCTCCTCAAACTGGGCAGAATCGGATCCACTGGCTCGAAGACTCGCTGGGACAGGGAGGGCCCTGGACTCCCCGTCACACGCCTCTGCTCTGTCTCTCCCGTTGTCTCCTGGCTGACCCCAGCACTACAGGTGTCTCAGGGTTATTTGTGGAAACAGAGGAAGAAAGGAGAGAAGCTCTTTTTTTTTTTTTCATTTAACACATAATTACAGACCACCCTCTCAAGCCCCACCCTCTGGAACTTTCCTTCTGGGGAATAAGGAGTGCATAGGGTGGGGCTTGCAGGGGAGGGGGTGAAGGGCGGTCAGTGGGGAAGGCCACTGAGGGGTGAGCAGGGAAGGCCTCTCTGAAGAGGTGACACACGAATGGAGACAGGAATGGCGCAGAGGAGCCTTGGGGTCCCCACGGAAGAGCATTCCTGGCCGAGGGCACAGCAAAGGCAAACCCCTAAGGAAGGAGCTCGGAGGGTTCCAAGGAGGCTGGGCGGTTAAGAGGGTGAGGCGGAGGGAGGGGGTGCCAGGAGAGGAGCCCAGAGGAAGCCGGGCGAGCACAGGGGGTCCTGCAGTCTAACCGAGGAGCTGGGTTTTGTCCTGGAGTGACAGGGCTTTGAGCAGAGAAATACTGAGTCACCATCCCCAGCCACTCTCTGGGGAGAGAGCATAGCACCAAGGCTCTAAAGACATCCAGGTTAGAGATGCAGAGGGCTTGTTCTGGGGAGACATCAGAGGACTTGGGGTGCGGTGGCCTGGTATGACAGCATCTCAAGGGCAGAGCCAGCAGGTCAAGCTGACAGATTCACATGCAGCACAAGGGAAGGACAGAGTCCCGGGTGGTTCCCAGTTCGAGGCCTGAGCCTGCATTTGCACTGCAGTCGGGAAACCAGTCTCAGCCATGATTTATCCGATCGCCCCCAGGATGAGGGGCAGGAGTCACCCCGGGTCCTCCTGGATCTGCGCTGGAAGGAATCCTGGCAGAACTAAGTTCCACTAACCGAGCGCTGGCTGTGCCCTATCTCTGCCAGCGCGATGGCAGGAGGAAGGGGGAAGGACAAAGGCTGTGTCCACCCAGGTCCTGCCTCATGGACAGAGCCCACGGTCAGGGCTAGGGAGTAGGGAGGTGACTTCTGAGTAGGACCTGTGTTTTCCAGATTTTCAACAAAGCAACAATGAACACTGGTCGCCTCTATGATTGGGTTGAGGGGAGCATTCACATGTTTTCGGTTCTGACTCATTCCGCTGGCCTCAAGCTGGCAGGTGGGGCCTTGCAGACCTGGAGGAGGGGTGGTCAGGTTGGCTGAATTTCTGGACCAGCAGAGCAGAGCAGGGTGGGGGAGAAGGGACATTCCTAAATGCAGCTGGAAGGAGCTTCAGAGCCGCTCTGGAGACAGAATGCTGAGCCCCAGCCCCTCCTGGCTCCTCCTGGCTCCAGCCAGCTGCAGGATAAACATTCATCAGGCCACAGAGAATCCCATAGCTAGGGGGGCTGCCAAGAGCTGAGAACACCAGGAGTGCTCAGGTCTGGGGGCTGAGGGGGGTGATGCCCTTTGCCCTGAGAAAGAGCAGCTGAGGCCAGACCCTGGTATCCGGGCGGCATTTTGATCAGTGGACAGTCAATTGGGAGGGAACACACACCCCATCCAAAAGACACAGAGCATTCACAGGGACGAAACCCCACTGGCTCCCTGGGGCACCTCACTTCCATTCCAGGCAGGACTTATCCAATGCCAGTCCCCGTCCTCCCCAGGGTGCCTGAGCACCAGCCTGGGCCCTACCGGCCGGGCCAACACCAGGGAGGGGCTGCAGTGCTGGGAAGCACCTCCTGCCCACCCCTGCCCAGACCCTGCCCCCTCCAGTGGAATGTGCTGGAGTTGGGGACAGTGGTGTGCTTCCCCAGTGGTGGCGGTGGTGGCCTTGCCTGGGATCAGGGCTGGGGCCTGTGCAGATGAGAAGATCCACCAAAGATATCAGTCCCAGCTCAGTAAACATGCGGCTCCAGCCCTGGCACACACAGACCAAACAAATACCTTCCAACAGAGATCTGTATCTGGGGCTGCAGGGGAAGGGCTGGAGCTCAGGGAGGGGAGGGGAGCTTCTGGGAACTCTAAACTTCTCATTCCTGCCATGTCCACTTTACCTCCTCCTTACCCTCACCTTGACCACTAAGAAACACATCAGACATCTCCTATAAGCCTAGCGAGATGAATTAGACAAAACTGCTACCCTCATAGGGTAACATGTAGAATCCTTCCAGCCCAGAGGTTTTCAAACCTCGCCTGCAGAGCCCTAAGCAGAGAGGTGGGAGCTGAGCAGATCTGCTGCTGACCACCCACACTGACACGCCCCCCTGCACACCCACGTACATGCTCTGACATGTGCTTACACACACGCATGCTCACACACCTTACACATACGCACATACACATGCATGCTCGCACACATGCACACATCTCACACGCTCACACTTGCACGCTCTCACACACTCACAAACACACATGTGTACACACACATACTTTTCCACCCAAAGCAGCCCTCCCTGGTTTTACACCCCAGCTTTCTGTAAGATTTTGCTTCAGCAAATGTATCTCCACTTTTAAAGCTCAAAAACTGGTGTATTAGCCCAATTCTGCTAGTTTATAGGTCAGAAAACTGACACAGAGTGGGGTCTCAGCCTGCCTGAGCTCCTGCAGCTGGTTTCCTGAGCGGGGACCAGCAGGCAGGTGCCCTGGATCCAGGCTGCCTGCCCCAGGGGACGATCCGGGCTCAGGGAAGAGAAAGAGGTAAACACTGCAGGTCCCAACAAGAGCAGGTGGCAGGCCGGTGGCAGGAGAGGAATGAGGGCTCCGGGGCTCAGGGCAGGAGAGCACACTGAGCCAGGAAGAGAGGCCTAGGGTGAGCAGGGAGGAAGTCCTGGAGGAGGGGCCTGAGCAGCCCCCGGGTGAGTGACAGTAAGTGGTACGAGGAGTGAGGACATGGAGGTGGCAGATAGTGGAAAGTTCCAGTAAAAAAGAAGGATCTTATAAAACACACCAAATGTATTGAGCCCTTCCTATACACCTGACATCGTATAGGAAGGAACCTATATAGTGACAACCTGTTCTCTGTTCGAGTGTGTGGCTTGCACACACTTGTAGAAATCATCAAATCTCTCCTATACTGTAGGTAACTGCTGTCATTCCCATTTTATTGATTAGAAACCTAGGGCCACTTGCCTAAACTTAGTTTAGTAAGGTGCAGAGCTGGGATTTGAACGCAGGACGTCTGGCCCTACACCGTACAGTCTAACCACTGTGCCAAAGGAAACCAGGAGCAGAGGCTACAGAGCTGGTTAGACCCAGATACGAAGGGCCTTGCAGGTCAGACCACCGGATCTGATTTTTTTTCCCTTGCGGAAGCCAACAGTGATTTTTGAGCCAGGAGATGACACATGCAAAGTGTCAGATGAGTCAGCCAGCCAGGTACAGGGAGCCCTGAGCTGGGAACACAGCGGGAGGGCCCACCTGGGGCGCCTCAGCACTCCTCGCTGCCCCCACCATCCTCACCTTATCACTTCAAGACCAAAGGCCCCAGCAACCTCCCCCAGAGCTGACCTCTGGTGTCTCCCCCGGCAGCAGGCCCATCTATCCCAAGCCAGCTTCGCTCACACCACTCCCTGCTCACAAACCCTCCCTGGCAGCCTGTTCTCTGCAGTAGCAGCTCTCAGTGTGTGGTCCTTCGACCCCCTTGGGACAGAACCCCTAGGGAGGGGAACTTGTTTAAAACAAGCCAGGTTCCATCCCGGGGTTACTGAATTGCATCTCTGTGGGTACACTTGCCTTTTTAATAAGTTTGAACATTTAATAAGCATCCAAGTGATTCTGAAGCTCACTCAAGTTTGAGAATCTCTGGCCCAAAGCATGAGATCCATGAAACTTCACCTGCTACAGGAGAGACCCAAAGATAAAGCATCTAGAAGCAGCATAGCCATGGGCAGTTTACTTGCTAGCAGAGGAAGGCCAAGTTAGCACGATCAAAACTTGGAGTATGGAGTAAGAGACCCGGTTCCAGACCCAGTTTTGCTGCTTTCTATCCAGGTGACCTCGGGTTCAGGAGCCAAAGCCTCACTCTGCCCAGCTGCTAAATTGTGAAGAACTGTAAAGATCTGAGATTTATTCTTTTTGCAAGCTAGCAAGTTGTCCTGCCTCAGTTTAATGGATGCTGGCAGAAGACCCAAGACCCTGGCTCAGAGACAAAGAACTTTTTATTCACAGAACAGCAAGTTGCGTGAGTTTCATGTTTGCATTGAATCCTCTTACCTCCTAAGTACCCCGAGGACACCACAAAGCTTGACCCTGCTAGATGCTACATATGCAATGACTTTTGCATCACAGCTAAGGAACCCCAAGCTTTGGAAAACCAAATCTTTTACCATGGGCTGCAAGCAAACCTGTTTGATCTTTGCTCCAAAGAGAAATATTATTATTATTATTATTATACAGAAGAGTAAAAAACCTGCCTCTTTTCCAGAGGGAGATGCTATCTCTGTTTTCCAAGGATGTTCACTACTAAAACATCCTTGAAAAGACAGACCAGAACAAAAGCTGTTGGTGCCTCTGATTGCAAGACATGCAGAAATGCAAGGGAACCATGGAGAATGTCTCCCCACACAAATGGGAATACCCACATTCATCTTGCATGGAGGTAACAAGCTTTAAACCAGATAACACGAGTGAAAGTTCCTGGAATGTGAAGAATAATTATAAAGGAGATAAGACAAGGAGGCAGGAAAATATTCACGACCTTTATCATGGACCAAAGGCTAATAGCCTTAAGACACATAAAGGATCCCTACAAATTAACTAAGTAAGAGACCGAAAACCCTGGAGGAGAAAAAGGCAAAGCATATGGGCAAACAGTTCCCAGAAAAGGGTATATGCATTGCATTCCAATAGATGAGAATGTTCCATCTCACTTACAAGAAGAGAAATCCAAATTTAGACTACCATGAAATCCCATTTTTACATGTCAAACTGGAAAAGATGAGAAGGTTTAATAATTTATTATGTGTTGGGAATATGGGGCATATGGACCCTCCACACATTGCTGGTAGTAGAAACTCTATGGACAGTAATTTCCAATAAGTATCAAAATTTTAAATATAATTCTTTGACTCTTCAATTTCTCTCACAGGTGTTTGTCTTTCAGATGTACTTCTGTACATGTGCCAAATGACACGATGCACTAGGATGTTCGCTGCAGTGTTACGTATGATAGCAAAAGACTGGAAATGCCTAAAATGTTCATTATATGATGCATGTGATAAAGGCATGCGATATCTATGCAATGGAACACTGTGGAACTATCAAAAAGAATCAGGCAGCTCTATAGAGTACTGATAGGGGGGTTGTTCCAAGGAAAAGAGAAAGTGTCACCGTAGCAAAAAGGCACCTGCACACGAACGCTTATCACAGCAAAATTCACGATCATAAAGATATGGAAGCAACCTGAGTGCCCATCGGCTGATGAGTGGATAAAGAAAATGTGGTATATATACACCATGGAGTGCTACTCAGCCATAAAAGGAATGAAATAATGTCTTTTGCAGCAACTTGGATGGATCTGGAGAATATTATCGTAAATAAAGTAACTCAGGAACGGAAAACCAAATATTGGATGTTGTCACTTAGAAGTGAGAGCCAAGCTTCGGCTACGGTGGTCACACAGAGTGGCATAATGGACACTGGAGACTCAAAGGGGGAAAAGAAGGTAAAAAACTACCTGCTGGGTACAATGCCCACTAGTTGGTGATGGGTACACTAACAGCCCAGACTTCAGCACTGTACAATATATATATGTAACAAAGCTCCACTTGTACCCCCTAAATCTATTGAAATAAAAAATAAATAAATGTACAAACAGCAATATTATGCAAAGTGAAAGAAAAAAGAAAGAGTAAGATGGCAGAGTAGTGTACATAGTTTGCTACTATTTATATGTGTGGTCCAGGGAAGAACAGATGCGCATATATGTTTGTAAATGCATAGGTGTCTTTAGAAGGCTACCCAAAAAAGTGATAGCAGGGGATGCTTCTGGGAGGGGAGCTGGGAGACTGGATTCAAAGGACAGAGAGAGAACAACATTTTGTTGTACATCCTTTGTGCATTTGAAATTTTATACTGTATTGTGCATGCATTACTTCTCCACACATATATATAAAATAGTATGTATTAGTAAAAGAAAAACAAACTTGGGCATTCAGATCTGCCAAGAAGTTGGGGGTGAGGGAACCCCAAGCCTGGGCCCTGCTGCAGCTGTTGGCAGCAGGTGGCCTCCCTGAGCTGTTCCTTGCTTTGTCTAAAGCCACGCCAGGAAACGTCATTCATTCTGTCATTCACGCAACTACCGGGCATGCGCTCTGAGCCAGGCCCTGTGCTGCACACAGAGTACAGGGTGGAAGAGACTCAGGCCCAGCCCCCAGTGAGCTCCCTGAAGAGTGGCAGAGGTGGGGATGGGGGAGGGAAAGAGCTGTGCAAATAGCTACAAAATAGAGGCTAAGCCATACAGTGTAGCAGTTAAGATTAATGAGTGACCGTGTAGCAAGGCAGTGCCAAGCCAGGCCTCTGAAATGAGCCACGCCTCGGGTTGAGAGCCACTCATTAGCCAGGCCCAGTTATTTAACCTCCCTGAGCTTCAGTTTCCTCCTCTATAAAATGTGGACCATAGTCATCCCAAGTGTAGCAGGGGCCTTGGAGCCGGGGGGCCTGAGTTTGATTGTCACACCCACCATTTATTTATTTATTTATTTTTGAGGCAGAGTCTCGCTTTGTTGCCCGAGCTAGAGTGCTGTGGCATCAGCCTCGCTCACAGAAACCTCAAACTCCTGGGCTCAAGTGATCCTCCTGCCTCAGCCTCCCAAGTAGCTGGGACTACAGGCATGCGCCACCACGCCCGGCTAATTTTTTCTATATATTTTTAGTTGTCCAGCTAATTTCTTTCTATTTTTAGTAGAGACGGGGTCTTGCTCTGGCTCAGGCTGGTTTCCAACTCCTGACCTCGAGCGATCCACCCACCTTGGCCTCCCAGAGTGCTAGGATTACAGGCGTGAGCCACCGCGCCCGGCCACCACTGTTTATTTTAAAGCTGTGTCCTGCAAGGCCAGTTACCTCACCTCTCGGAACCTCAACTTCCTCATCTCTGAAACGAGGCTAATACCAGCACCCCCAGAGGGTTCGTGGGGGATGAATGAGAAATCACGTGTGGAGCACAGTGCCTGGCACATGGTGAGCTCTCGAGCACTGATGGCTATTATCACCAACAAGGGGACTGAATGCCGTGTGTCCATCAGCCCTGCATGGGACAGCCGCTCATGGGGTGTGGGGCTTTATGAAAGGTCTTGTGGGAGCCACTCTCTGCTCTGAGTGCCACGGGGAGGACAGAAGGGGAAGGTGCTCATCCAAAGAGCGAGGCTTGAAGGGTGAGGAGTGGGAAGAGGTCTGGCAGGAGGGCATGTCTGGCACCAGGAAAGCTACTGAAGTGACGTGGCTGCGTGGAAAAATGTGGGGAGTTCAGGGAGCAGCTCGGTGTGTCAGGAACATAAAACTGGGAGAGTCAGAAGCCTTGAGGCAGGGAGGGGCGTGGTGCTGCTGCTGCCGCCAGGCCTGTCGGCAGTCGGGGCGTGTAGGTGGGTGGAAGACGGGCCGACTGGAGGACACCACTGCGGGGACAATTGCAAGGGTCTGAGCTGCCATGCAGGGCCTGGAGAAGAGGGGGCCCACGTGAGAGGGATGGACACCAAACACGGAGGCTCACCTCCCATCCAGGAGGCCCGTTCCAGCCTGTCACCCCTCAGGGGCCAACATTTGCCAGGCATCCTTGGAACCAACTACATTTATTAGAAAACGGAGCAAGGTACTGGCCGTGTGCAGGTAGGTTTTCCAGCCCTGCTCCCCAAAGCCACACCTGCAACCACACGCAGGTGCTGGTACATGCTGCTTGGGTCCTCGTACCCCTGCCTCTGCTCGGGCTGTCCCTCCACCTGCAGGGCCCCTCCCTGCAGCCATCACACGTCTAAACACAGGCAGAATAACAACCCTCCAAAGACGCACCTGTGCTAGTCCCTGCTACCTGCGTGTATGTACCTTACATGGCAAAAAGGGAATTTGCAGATGGGATTAAATGAAGGGTCTTGAAATGGGAAGGTATATTACCCTGAATTATCTGGTGGAGACCAAAGTAATCACAAGGGTCCTTATAAGAGGGAGGCAAGATGGTCAGAGAGAGGAGATGTGGCTGTGGAAACAGAGGTCAGAGTGATGCACTTTGAAGGAGGAAGGGGCCACCAGCCCAGGAATGCAGGCAGCCTCCAGGAGCCGGAAAAGGCGAGAAAACAGATTCTCCCCAGAGCCTCCAGAAGGAACGCATTTCTGCCAACACCTTGATTTTAGCCTGTAAGACCCCTTCCAGATCTGTTCTCCACTCTTCTGTGCCCTGTTCTGTGCTGGACGCGGTGACATCTGCATCACTGGCTAGTTTGCCTCCCGCTGGCCTAGAATCTGCTGGAATCAGCCATCAGAGGCAGCAGTGGGGGGTGAAGGACAGGAAAAGAAAGGTCTGGGTCTCTGTTCCCCTACTGTTTCCCTGCCAGGCCAGGGTTCAGGTAGCAGGTGCTTGCTCTGCAGCTGTGGTCACCACTCTTGTAGGGCAGCCCGCCCCTGGCCATCCACACCTCTGGAAATAGTTCCCTCTCTACAGTCCATTGGGTGGATCCTGAGAGTCCTAGTATCCTGTAGGGACCCTGGGGATGCAGGCGTGGCTGAAGGTCTGCATGGACAGCCAGCTGCAACGTTCCCGGTGGACGTGTGGACAACTGCCTCGGTCTGTCTGTCTTGGACAGTGGGCTGGTGGGGGGAGGCCCACGGAGCATTCTCTTCCATCCTCAGCATACAGGCAGGAGGAAAGGCCGTGGTGCTGGGAGGAGAGCAGAGCAGGAAGCAGCCCAACCCTCAGCTCAGCTCTGCACGGGTTCTCAGGACCCCACTCTCCACACAGACCCACACGTTGACAGGTCCCAGGCTACATTCCTCCTTCAGCCCACCCCCACTCCTGAGGCTTGGGGCAGGACAGAGGTCAGCTGTGTGGGGCTGGCGGGGTGCCACGCCCTCGCCTCCCTGCCGGGCTGCTCCCTGCCTGGTAGGTCCGTGCCTGGTGCCTCCAGACCCGGCCTAGCTCCACACTCCTTCCGCTCCACACCACAATCGGAGCTGGTGAGTGACTCATCCCACATCCCTCCTGCCCTGCCCTGCCCTGCTGGACCCCACCAGACCCTGGGGGCTCTCAGCCCCATCCCTGCACGGGCTACCGGCACCCTTACGCTCTGCGCCACGATCTGAGGCAGCTCACCCCGCCTCAAGCAGGGACAGCAGGGCTCTGACATTCCCAGCCCAGGTCTCCAGGGAGGCGGCTGCGGAGAGGACAGGGTCTGGTGCCCCCACGTTTACAACACTGGCTCCCCTAGATCGGGCACCCTGCTGTCTCTTGACGTCCATTGTGCCCATTCCTTACAACCTTCCAAGGCAGATGACTGACCCACTCTACAGATGGGCGGGGAGTGGAGGGGCTAACGCCCCTGCGTCCTGCCGCTGCACACCTTCACGTCCACCCTGAGCCAAACTCGGGCAGCCAAGCTGTGCAGGAAAGGGCGCTGGGCTGGCGGTCCGAAGCCTGCGAGGAGCCAGCCTGGGCTCTGGACAGGGCGGGCGCGGGCACAGGGCTGCCTCTGCAAGCTCCCCAGGCCGGCGGCAGCGCCGGGTGGCCTCAGCCCGCACAGTTCCCTCGGCCGGTGCAGGAGGCGCCTGAACCGCCAACCCAGAGCCACAGCGCCCCCTGGAGGCCGCACGGGGCCTCGCCACCTGCCACCAGGTGGGCTCTTTCCTCCTCTCCGCATCCTTCACCCCTGACCCTGCTCAGTGCTGTGTGGAGAGGAGCAATCAGAGGGGGCCCGTCTGGGCAAGGGCAGCCCCTCACTCCACACTGCTCCCTGGCCACCACACAGCAGCAAAGGGGCACTGTGCTGAGAGCAGTACAAGACAAAGAGCCCCGGAAAGGCTAGTGAAAGTCCAAAGATGTGGATTCTGCCTGTGTGGCCTTGGGCATGTGTCTTTCCCTCTCTGAGCACAAAGGGATGGAGGAGCCCACCTCTCTAAAGAAAGAAAACTCCTCTCCCAGTGCTGATATTGTAGTTCATCTGACGCTCATGTTCCTGGTGTGTAAAATGGCCAGAAGGGGCCGCTGCAGCCACAGCTGTGAAGGAAGCAGGTCACACCTGCAGAGCTCAACTACCGTACCTGCCCCCGCCACTCCTCTGTGGACGAGCCATCAGCCCAGCCTCCTGCCTCGAGTACCAGACCTGCTGGAAACACAGTGTAACCCAAAGGTTTAAACTTCTCAGAATATGACAGTCCCTTTAATTCACAGTTCTGTTAA
The DNA here is from genome assembly GCA_008086735.1 of Cheirogaleus medius. Taxonomy (NCBI): domain Eukaryota; kingdom Metazoa; phylum Chordata; class Mammalia; order Primates; family Cheirogaleidae; genus Cheirogaleus; species Cheirogaleus medius. Next base: position 14,416,484 of record VBSM01003215.1, on the reverse strand, counting down.
GGGTGGAGTTTACTGGGATCCTCGGGAGATGAAGCTACAGACAGCCCAGCAAACTAGGAGCATATATTCAGTAAGGCATATATGCAAGGGACGGGGACAGGGTGCCTAAAAGAAATCCACGGGCCTTGAAATTCCATGCATGCGGGTTCAAATCCAGACTCTATCCATTCCTCCCCACACTTGATGTCTGTCCTTAGACAAGTTACTGAACCTCTCTGAACCTTGGCTTCTCCCAGGACCACCTGATGGAGGAGACAGTCTGGAGCAGAGGTCAGTTTCGGTCTGAGGGGGCCCTCAACTAAGCCCTTCCCCTGTCCCAGCAGTTGCCATCCACAGATAGGCAATGTAGACAAGGCAGGAGGGCCACAGCAGCTCTGAGCTGCCTCCAGGATCATTCTAGAAATTTAGCATTAGAAGGTTCCACAGCCAGGGACCTTCATGGGTCCCCCGTTCCCAGCATGGCTTTCAAAACCCTTCAGGTCAGCCCAGCGGACCTCTCCAGCCTCAACCCTTGGCGCTCTCCCCCTACCTCCCCCACTCCAAACTTCTTTCGGTTTCTTGAGTGTGCCAGACTTGCTCTGACCTCCAGGGCTCTGCAATTTGTCCCCAACACCCATCCCACCCCCACCAGTACCTTCACTTTTTTCCTATCCCACCTCCTTCTCCTTACCCCTCTCCCCAGCCCTCCCCCAAGCCCAGATGGGTGCCCCAGCTCTGGAGCTCTACCCCATCGCAGCCCTTAGCTCATGGGATGTGGTTTCTGTTCACCTGTGCATCCCCTGGTGGGTGGTGAGGCCCGTGAGGACAGGGACCACATGCTCACTGAGTATTCGTCAATTTTGTGAGTGACCTGGGAAAAGGGCTAAGGGCCCAGCGTGGACACTGTGGAGACAGCCCCTCTTATCTTCCCTGACCCTTAGTCCCATGAGCTCAACTGTGCTGTAAAACCCTAAATTCAGGCTCGAGTACCTGATGTGCAGCTAAAGCCAAACACTGTGACTCCTGGTGCTTGGAGATAAAGAAAAGTTTATTTGTTTGGCCTAAGCAAGCAGACAGGAGAGCAATCTCTCAGATCTGCCTTGTCTCAGAGATGAGGCCAGGAGCTTTTATGCAGGGCAGGGAGTTAGGCATGGGATCGTCTGTGTTGCTTTTAGTGTCAGATAACACCTTGAGTATCCAGACTTCTGGGCGTCAGCAGCTAGGGGCATTCATTCCTTCTGCAAAACAAACTCATGGATTTTCGTTAAGAGTTTATCTCCTCCTACTCCACAAAGAAATGGTGCATCTGCAGTTAATAATTGCTGTGAGGACAAGAGGTGCTGCAAGCGGTTAAGGTGTAATTACCGTGTTGAAACAACCAAGGGCCTTGTCCAATTTTATCTTATTTCAGTTATTAAACATATCAGGGCACTCAAATCTCAAGGGACCCAGCTACAACTCCATCTCAGCCCTCGCCCCAATCGTTCGTCAGTCACACTTGGTGTGTTCAGCAAGCACTGCCCTCTGCCTCCACAGAGAAAAGTGACTTGTGTAGAGTTAGTACAGCTAGTTCCTGCCTATCTGAACCACTGTCATCTGAGAATTAAGGGTTAGGGCCAGGTCTTCTCTGAATTCAGGAGGTGCCTGGCCAGGTGGGGTATTGCAAAGAGCACCCACTTTGGAGCCAAGCCAGCCTCAGTTTCAAATCCAGGCCCTGTCACTTGTAAGCTAAGTGACCTTAGGCAAGTCATTGAACCTAAGACTCAGGCTCCTGAGACAGAAAGACCTTCCTCAAATCATAGTGGTGCAAATGAATGAAGTAACTTCTTTAATGTGCCTGGGACCCAGCAGAAGCTTCAACCAATGGAGTCATTAAATTTTATTTCTTTATTATTAGCGATATGGTGCTTGTAACACACATTGCAGAGAAGGTACCCAGCTCAGGGACACAATGTGCGTGATTGCGAGGACATCAGAGGAAACAGGGTGCGATGAACTGGCATGGGCATTTGTTGGAACAATGACAAGGCCCTGGCCTGATCGGTTGCTGGGGGGAAGCAGAGGCTGGGCGGTGGGGCTGGAGGGGGTTCTCCCCACCGCTCCCTACGCTGCACTTCCGCAGTCCAGAGTAGAAACACAACTGTTTCCCCTTGTCCCATTCTGCCCTGGGGCTGGAGTCTCTCAGAAACCCTAAGAGGACATGTGTCCATCTTCACTGAGGACCCTCCCCCTCCTAGAAGTCCCCTGCCAGGCTGGGGAAAGCAGGTCGGGGCAGAGAAGCCAGCCAGCCTGGCAGCATCCATCAGCGATCACCAGCGTTTCCCACTATGGATTCAGCAGCGCATCTCGTAGCCAAATCAGTCAGGGAATTTCTGGGTGCTGTAACCTCCTTTTGGAAACCGACAAAGCACTTTAAGAAAACAAAGGCTTTTAAAAGTCTTGCAAATAAAGAAAACAGTTTGGCTTGTTTACTTCCATGTTTCCCACTGGATTTGGTCACAGTCTTGTTTTGTTTGGAATTATTTTATGCTTTTAAACACCCTAGGGAACTTAGAAAGGGGCTCCAGCTAAGAAATATTATGAAAGGGGTGTTTTGAGCAAGTGTCTCCCACCCCAACTTTTTGCACCTCAAATGTGACTATTTCCTATGGATTTTTTTAGTATTTTATTTTATTTTATTTTATAGATGAGGTTTCACTCTGTCACCCAGGCTGGAGTGCTACGGTGTGATGATAGCTCACTGCAACCTCCAATTCCTGGGCTCAAGTGATCCTCCTGCCTCAGCCTCCTGAGTCACTGACATTATAATTGCACGCCACCACACCTGGCTCTGCTATAGATTTTGAATTTTCTTTGTTTCCTGTGTATTTATCGGAGGTTACCATTAGGGCTGACAGAATTCCTTTGGAAAATCCCAGAATGTGCTAGTCATGCTGACAGAAATGGAGGGAAGGAACTTGTTTTGTTCATATTTGGGCCTGAGGTCGGGGAGCAGCATGGCCCTGGGGCAAAGGGGGCCAGTGACAGCAGAGATGGATGTGAGACCCCAGGGGCAGAGAAAACGCCAAGAGATTATGAGCCATGATCCTCCATGGCTCAGAAAGTCAGTGGAGACCACCCTCCCCAGTGCCCTCATTCCTTCATTGCCTCTTCATTACTTCCGCACCCTGAGGACCTCTGCCAAGGAAACTGAGGCCCAGAGATGACAAATAACTGGGACAAGGATCCATTGTTCACATGTGGCTGTTTGTTTCCCAAGAAGAAAATTTCCAGGGCTTTCCTGCTTGAGGCAAGTGTTCATCTCTGCACTCAGCAGGTGGTCTGTGATGGTCCTACATAATATGAAATGACAAGGGTGGGCTTGGGGGTCAGACCAATCCAGATCCTTTGTCAGCTGAGTTATGTCATCTCTCTGAGCCTCAGTTTCCCATCTGTGAAGCTGGGAGGTTGCCACAGTCCCGGCACAGAAGCCGTCCAGCAGCAGCATGGATGAGGTTGCTTTGGAGGCGGAGGTCGACGGTGACAATGACGCCCACCATTGTTGTCAATAGAGTACACTTCTGGAGGGAGGAGGGACCCAACTCAGGGCAGCTGGTTCAGCTGGGGGGCAGAGACTTCACAGTGACGGGGCGTGATGGGCACACATAGTGACATGCCCCAGCCTGCTGGTTCAACAGAGAAAGTGGCAGGCGGGAGTTAGGCAAGTACACGCCCCAACCCCAGTGCATTCTGATTCTGCAGATGAGAGTGGAGACCACACGCCTTCTTGCTCTCCGCTTGGCTTTATCCAGAACGAAGGTGCTGGGTGGTTCCTGGCCAACAGGTCCCCGTCTCCCTCCCCCCACAGGGCTGGAGAAAGGTGAGTATGAAGAGGACATGACTTATCTGCCACTCAGTGTCCTCCCTGCAAGCAAGTCCACCCTGACCCCGGGCCTCATCTCCCTCCAGCCCTCCTCACTCTCTGCACAAGAGCCCCCAAAACAAGTTCCAGTTCCCCAGCCCAGAACTCTCCACCCACAGCACACACACCCCACCTCCACCAAACATCACCTGCATAAATCCAACATCTTTCTCTGTGAAACGTTCCCTGGCTCCCTGAAGACTGGGTTAGGCATTCCTGCTGTGGTACCCAGAAGCCCCTGGACATCTCCATAGTGGAATTCAGCACACTGTATTAAGGGTGCAGTTACTTGTTGGTCCCCTCCCCCATAGGACTCTGCAGGAGCAGAGCCTGTGTCCACCTGGGTCACAATTGTAGCCCCAGCAACCAGCACCCTGCCTGGCACAGAGCAGGTCCCCATGAGTGCCTGGGGGATGAATGAAGGGTCACTGACTCAACTCGATGGAGGTAGACAGGGAGTCCACATGAAGCCGGGAAGGGCCGACCTTCCTCCCATGCCCACCCCACCTTTGGAACTCAAACTTGACTCCTGTGGGTTTGGTGTTTTCTTGATTCACTTCCCTGAGGTTTCCCTCTGTCTTGACACAAGTCCCTTCTGCCACTCCCTGGCATGTCTTAGTCACGCTGAGGGGAACAGACGAAAGGGATCATGCTTGACCGGGTTTGGCCTGTGTTAAGGGGCGCATGGCCTGTCCCTCAGGCGGAGGGTGCCTGAGGCGTCAAAGACAGAAGGAGGGATTCCTGCGGGAGGAGAAAGCTCAGGAAGATCAAAGCAGTGGGAAGACGTAGTACGTGCCAGACGTGGGGAGTGAGGGTGCACAGGGGCCCTAAGGGACTGTCTGGTCCTTGCCTAGGTGTTCACTAACAGCTTTTACAAGCTCAGACAAAGTGCCTTCTGGGGGAAACTGAGGCCAGAACTCTGATCTTAGAAAGCATGAAAAGTCATTGGAGCCTAGATAGGACTGGACCCAGGTCAGCCTTGGTATAGGAGATTTGCACAAGTCACTTTCCTTCTCTGAGCCTCGATTTCTTCATCTGTAAATGGAGCCAACAACAGCTACCTCACACGGTTGTGAGAAATAAAGAAAATAACATATGGAAGGTCCCTGTCCCATGCCTATCATAGGAAGCCTCCCCACCCACCGTGGTCAGGTCAGGAGACCCAGCCTGCTTTCGCAGGCCCCGTCCCCAGAACTATGTGACACCTGCCGATCTGCTTATTTGCCTCCAGGACTGGACTGTGAGTCCATCAGGGCAGAGGCCTCCTCTGTTCTGTTCACAGCTCAATTTATTCCCAACCCCCAACACAGGACAGACACCTAATAAGTATCTGTTGAATGAATGACCCAAGGACGGGATTAAAATAGGTGAGAGCTCTGATCTGAGATTTTCCCAAAGAGGCAGCTTTGAGGACCCAGCCCCGCCTTACCTGTCCTCACTATCTTTTAAGTTCCCACCATGCCATTCCGCCTAGGTTTTACTTTTTGTTGTTGTTGGCTCATTTCTTGAAATTCCCCTTTGATTTCACAAGAATTCTCTCAAACAGTCCCAGTGGTTCTCAGCCTTGTAAGAGGAACGAGAAGGGAGTTGATTTTGTTCCTGTTTGGGCCTGAGATGGGAAGAGAATCCGGGCCTGAGGCCAAGAGAGCCACAGCTAGCAGGAGCCTCCAAGGGGAGGGGACTCTGAGATCAAAGCTGTCCGACTGATGAGTGTCAGAATGACAGGCTGTTGGAGCCGAAAGGATTTGCAAAGGCCATCAGTTGTCACCTTCATTCCCCCACTATGCGCTCCTGCACCCATTCCTCCCTTAGCAGGCACAGACCCGGGGCCTCCGGGGGAAACTGAGGTCCAGGAAAGAATCCACATGTGTGAGGTCACCCGTCTCACTCTCAGTGCTTTACACTGTCATTGTTTCCCACGTATGGCATTTTTGACAAGCTCTGCTTACGGGAGTCACTTATGTCTGTATTCACTGGGGACTCAATAACCGTTTGAGGTCACAGAGGGCAAGAAAAAGAGCACTAGCTTTGGAGCCAGGCCAAACTGGATTTAAATCTTTGCTTGATCACTTACAAGCTATGTGACCTCAGACAAGTTACTTGACCTCTCTGAGCTAGAGTTTCCTCCTCTGTAATGCCGGCTTCATCATCTAGGTCAGAGTTCCTAGATGCAAGTCCTGGCACCACTCTTTAGGAACTGTCTGATCTTTTTGGCAAGTCTTTAATCCCTCTGAACAAGTTTCCTCATGTTTAAAATGAAAATAGGAACAGTATCATGAGGTTGCTGTGATGATTAAACAAGGTTATGCACATGAAGGGCTTAGCACAGCACCTGGCCCACTGTTGGCTGCTCAGTGAATGTTAGTCCCTGCCCCTTCCTCTTGGAAGTAATTGTTCTTATTCTTGGCCACCCAGCTCCTTTGAAAAGCAATCCCCCATCTGGTGTCTGTGCCTCCCCACTATAGAAGCCAGAAATTAACCTTCCAGCCTCCATCGCAGCTGGAGCACAGAC
>VBSM01003215.1:14380074-14393313 GCA_008086735.1 Cheirogaleus medius | reverse complement strand
CTGATTTTTCTTTTTCTTTTTTTTTTTTTTGGTAGTAATATAGGATTTCCTATATTACATTTAATTTGTTGAAATGAAAGGTGAGCTAACCTACTAAAATGTGTTAAATACGTAAATTGTGGTACAACATATGTTACATTAAAAATTAAGGCCAGGCACAGTGGCTCACACCTGTAATCCTAGCACTTTGGGAGGCCAAGGCTGCAGGATTGCTTAAGCCCAGGAGTTTGAGACCAGCCTGGGCAACATAGCAAGACCTCGTCTCTACGGGGTAAAAAAATGAGCCTGGCTTGGTGGTGCGCACCTGTAGTCCCAGCTACTCGGGAGACTGACGCAGGAGGATTGCTCGAGCCCAGTAGTTTGAGGTTGCTGTGAGCTATGATGACATCACTGTCCTCTAGCCTAGGCAAGAGGGCAAGATCCTATCTCAAAAAGAAAAAAACAAAAACAAAAAATAAGCAGGCAGCATAGGGAATATTGAAGGCTTTCCATGAATGCCTAACACATGGGAGACTCAAGGTTAGTAGGGATGTGTTGATTCTCTTTCTACTTTCTTAAATGGTTCTAAACCACGCTAGGTCCCTGCCAAGCTCTGCCAGGAAGCTCAGAATCTGCCTGCAATGTGGTCTGAGGCCTGGGAAGTCACCTCCTTCCCCAGCTCCATGCTGATGCCACCGCTCTGGTTGGGATGTAAACCCAGGTCCTGGGTGCCTGAGCTGGAGAGGAGAGAGTTTGGGCAGAGCTGAGGGTGGGCAGCTGGGGAGCTTCTGGAACCCTGCTCTGCTGTCTGCAAATGCATCCATGTCAGGGATCCTAAGAACAGTTGAGACTTGCCCGACTGACCAGAGCTCCCACTTGGGGCAGCCCTGAGCAGTGGCTCTCTTGACAGATGACCCATTTCCAGCCCTGGTATAAAACCCACTGACCCCTACCCTCACCCCCTCCTCAACTTCCCACCCTCAGGCCTGCCCTAAGCCTCACTCAGCCCAGAGCAGCAGAGCTCAGAATTCCTCCCAGCTGCCCAGGAAAGTGAGCTGCCCCTGGGGATCACCGCAGAGTGGAAAGAGTAGCAGCTCCCCAGTCAGACAGAGCAGGGCCACCTGCCAGCCCCACCAGTCCCTTCCCCTGAGGCTGTGGCCTCAGTTTCCCCCTTTCACGCAGTGCTGCCAACAGCCATAAAGACGAGGGGTCTCCAGAGGAAGACCCAACTCCTGCCCACATCTGCCCTCCACATCTGGCCTGGCCTCCAACACGAAGAGGTGCTTGCTGTGCTGGACAGAGCCTGTGGTTGAGCTAGGAGGTCACACTCCACTCGCAACCGCCACCATCAGTTCCCTTCTCCCAAGCTCTCCGCCTGGCACAGGGAGCCAGACTGGGCATGATGGGGCCAGGGATGAGGGAGGCCGACAGCCCTGGCCTGCATGAGTGTGACATGGCTCGCTCTTCCACCTTCTCAGGGCTGGGGGTCTGCCCTCTGAGCCCCACCGCCAACACCTCCCATGGGAACCCTCCAAAGAGCGAGCCAGGAATGGAGCCCACATAGCTCAGGGCAGCCCCGCACATGAGACCAGCAAGCATCAGCACTGCTTCTCTGCAGCCCGCGTGCAAGACCACAGCCTGACCCCACAGTGCCGGCAGCCCAGGCACCGGCCCTGACCTTGGCAGGTGGATGGGGTGGGAGGGAAGGGGCTGTGAGGACCCAGACAGGCAGAGAGGGACAAAGAGGGACCCAAGCAGAGATCCCACCTGCAAGGTGGCCCTAGAGGGGAAGGGGTCCTCCACTAGGGGTGTGGGAACTTGGTGGCAGAATAAGGACAGCCTTGCTCTGGCCATGGGAGCCCTGCTGCCTGCCTGTAGGCAGCTGCCCACACCCCTTACTTGCTCCTCACTGCTGTCTGTCATTGAGACAAGGTGGGGCCCAGGGAGGGACCTGAGTCATCATGTGGCGGCTGCTGGGAGAGGGAGCGCAGGCGTGAGTCACGGCTCCTCCCCTCCCTCTGTGAGCCATCCAGGCAGGTGGCACCGCCCACTGTCACAGGGCTGCGGTGCCTGCACCTGTCTGTCAACGCTTCTTCCTCACACAGCAGGCACTTGCCACCACCCCACATAGCAGACCCCACCAGACCAAGGAGAGGGGCCAGGGAGGGCCCCCAACAGGTGCCTCCACCTGAGTCTAGACACCCCAGGCTGTGTCTGCCCGGACATGCCTAGCAGAGAGCTGAGAGCACTGGACAGGTCTGAGGCTGAAGGCAGATTCTTCCACTTACCGGGGGGACCTCCAGGTCCTGAGCACCCCCATGTGCCAGGCACTGTACTGAGAGCCGGGGTAGGGTGACGAGCAAGCCCCCACCTTCTCAGACAGTTACCACATAAAATAGACCCTCAAAAATAAATGTATAATTCACAACCGAGGTGAGCGCTATTGGCGGGAAAACAGGGAACACAGAATAAGGGGCGTGGCAGTGGGCTAGGGGAGCAGGGACAGTCTCCCTGAGAACGAGACCCTGGAGTGGAGAGTGGGGAGGAGTGAGGGAGGAGGAGGAGGAGAAGAGGAAGAGCATTGAGGGAAGGGACAAACCGCTGTGCAAATGGCCTGAGGTGGGCAGGAGCAAAGCGACTGCAAGGACAGAAGTCCAGTGTGGCTAAAGGGCAGAGGTCAAGTCAAGCAAAGGATTTGGGAGCAAAAAAAATAAAACGTTCCGACCTCATGAGGTCGTTGAAAGGCTTAAAAGAGCTAATATTGTAAAATTGCTGGTGTGGGTCGGACACACGGCAGGACATCTTCCTGACTGTCGGTGGCGCTGTCTGCTCCCTGATTCCCCACGGACTGTCTAGGCCTCTTGGGTTCTCGGCTCTCTCGCTATTATTAGTCCCTCCCCCTAGTCTATTGAGCCCCCGTTAAAATCAAGGACCCGTGCCGGCGGGGGCTGGGGAGGATACACAAATCCTGGAGGATCACGGTTCCTTCCGTCAAGGAGTCGCCGGTGTTGCAGGCAAGACCCCCGTTGCTTCGCCTGCACGGTTGTACTTACGCTTTACCAGCTATTTTACGAGGTAGGTTCTCATTTCAAAATCATTATACCAATGAGTAAATTGAGGCTCAGAGAGGGCAAGTGTCTTGGCCACAGTCACAAGGCTGAGCAAGATGGGGTGGAGCCAGGGTTTGCCCTCCAGTGAGGGGGAGTGACAGTGGGCACAGGCCCAGGGCGCCTCCTCTCTGCCCCAAGCCCCACGCACTTTCTAGGTCTCTCTCTGCCTTCCTCTGCCTGTTGTCTCTCTCTTTGTTCACCTCATCTCCCCTACACCTGCAAACAGTAAGTTTCAATAACTATATGTGAATGAACGAATGAATGCTCCACCTGCCCAGTCCTAGCCCCAGTCACTATACTCTTTTCCTGACATTCTCTCTCTCTCTCTCAGTTCTGTGTGCATTTCTGTCTCTCTCTTTCTATGTCTCTTTTTGCCCTTTCTCCCACACTAAGTCACCCCCCAGTTCACCAGAGGACTTCAGTTCACCAGAGGACTTCCTTTCCCAGGCCTGGCTGTGCGGCCGACAGCATCGCAGAGGGAGGCCAGGACAGGAACGCTCCGGCTCAGCAAATGGCAGTGGAGGCAGAGCTGCTGCCTGCCCTGTGTCTGCCTGAGGGCAGGCCATCGCCCTGGAAGTCACTAACATCCCCTTGTTCCCTTTGTGGCAGCATCCACGTTCAGTGAGGTGGGCCAGGGAACTTCCTGCAGACCAGCCAGGACATCAGGGCCCCTGGCCCCCGGGCACCAGGCCTCCCTGGGGCTCCCTCCTCTCACACCTTCCTGTAGGAATAGTTGGCTACATCACCCAACCCAGGTCATCTGTGGCCTTAGAAAAGAGCCACTTGCCTTTTCAGGTAACCACAGGGACGTATGCTACTTGCTGCCTATAAAGTTTCCTGTGCTGCCTGTCACATTTAAGATAATTTCACAATAAAAAGATCCCCCAAAACTAAAGGGGATTAAGAATTTCAAGGTGGGTTCCACTGCATAAAACAAAAACCTGGGAGTAAGCTAGGAAAAACACACACTGATCCGGGGGACGGTCAGCTTCATCCTATCCCTGAGTGAGGATAGAACAGGAATGAAGCTACCCGGGGTGTGGAAAAGCCAGAGCACAGGCTGGGCTGGCCGCTCTCAGTCTGTAGGACCTGGCGCAGGCCAGGCTCCCCGGGAAGACGAGGCTGGAAGAGTCACCTCGGCAGCTCACCTAGCACTGCCTGGTCCTGCCTTCTGGGAGGGAGGAGAGAGGATCACGCCCCCCAGATGACACTGGGGGTGGCGGAGCCAGGGAGGTCACCTGACCAGCCCCAGGACTCAGAGAGGCAACCCCTCCTGTGCCCACTAGGCGGTGCTGTCGAGTCACTTTGCTGCTCTATTGTTTAGATGGGGGGGCGGGGGGAGGGGGAGCAGCCTCACCATTGTCAGCACTGGGGCCCAGGTCTGGAGTCGGGTGCTTATGGCCGCCAGGCCCTGGGTGGGGACAAGAGCCCTGATCATTGGCAGGACCCAAATGTTGGCTCTACCCTTCCCAGTGGGGTACAGTGGGGGAGATCCCAGAGGAGGGGAGTCCATGTGAGACTCGGGGGAAGCCGCCCCATCTGCCCTTTTCCTCTGGGCCTGAGAGTACAGGGTGTGACCACTTCCAAGCCCCCTGCCTGACTCCTCTCCCAGTTCTGAGTCAGCCAAGTGGCCCCCGGCAGCCATCTCTACCCTCTAGTAAACCCTACTCGCCCTTGCATTCCTTCCAAACAGTGACAGCAACCACTCATGCAGAGAGGAAGCTCAGTCACTGCACCCAAGTCTCAGAAATCTCACATTTCTCCATTCCTCTAAAGCAGATCTCTTTGGAGGATGGAAACTTTGAAGGGGCACCACCTCCAAGGTAGAGAGAGGTATCTGGGGATTCTTGTGACGTCCAGAGCATGGCAGGCTTCAGTCCCCACTGGTGACCGTTGCTATGCTCTGCTCTCTGTCCAGGCCCACGTGACCTCTCATATATGGACCTCTCCCCAAGGTTCTACACCACCCTTGAGCAAGAGGCTCGTTGCCCAACTGGGAACCCTGGGACCAGGGTCCAGCCTCCCGAGGGCAATCACAAGTCCCTCCCAACTAGGGTCCTATCACCTGCAGGGCCCACAAACCCATCCTTTCCCAGTCTCTGAGGAAACCCCCTCAAACCTTCCTCCTCCCTCATGTGGCCCCCTTTCCTCTGAAACTCTAGCCCTGCACCCCTAGGAAGCCCACACTCCCCCAGGCACCAGTTGATGACACAACTTAGGGAAAAAGACATCCCAGAGTTTCAGGAACACAAAGCAGCCCTATCTCTGCTGGGGTGGAGGTATGGAAAACAGAAACCAACAAGCCCTCATTCCTTTTCCCAATAACTCACTCTCGTACACTACCATTTATAGAGTGCTGACTCTGTGTCACGCACAATGCCAAACTCATTGCCGGCATGAGATCATTCAATCCTGCAACAGCGGCTTGTGGGAAAGGTGCTTATTCCCCACCTTGTAAAAGAGGAACCAGAAGCTCAGGGTCTTGCCTGAACTCTTCAAGGCTGTTTAGCATACGAGCCAGGACTCCCGCCTGAGTTGTCTAATTCCAAAGCCCAGGCTTTTAGACCCCTTGCCCAAACTAAGTCCTTCTCCAATCAGGCCCCAACCCTTGACTCCCCCTAGAAGTTTCCTCCCTGCAGCCAAATGAATGAACTAGTAAAACTGACACAGGACTATTCAACTCTTTCCTAGCTTGGGGCAGTGAGCCCCACCCAACTCTGGCATCCTCACCACTCACTCAGGTGAGGCTCCTCCCCTTCCCGCTCCTTTTCCAGCCCCCCCAAAAGAGGAAAAGACACTCCCCACCAAGAGGACGCCCCTACAATGCTGGCTCTTAAGGTTCATTTGCTCACTGAATTCTCGTATCAACCCCAAGAAGCAAGGTTCATCCTCCTTACTACACAAGTGAGGAAACAGACTCAGATTCTCCAAGGTCATAGCTGATACAGAGCAGAGCCTGGGCGAGAAACCAGTCTATTCCCAGAGCCTCCCAAAATGCCATCATCACGGACGGTTAGTCACCACGCACAAGAGGCAGCTCACCCAATATCATTAACCCGGCCTGAGCTGGCACTATGCCAGGCATTGTGCTAGAGTCCTTGTATGCATTCTCCCAGCAAATCCTCCCAAGACCACAAGGTAGGTACTATCATTATTGCCCATTTTAAGGAAGTGGAAACTGAGGCTGGGAGATGGTAATCAACTTGCCCTAGATGAACTAAGTTATAGGCAGGATTAGACCCAGCCCTGGACACAAGAGTAGGTGAGGTGGAGGGAGACAAGACTGTCAGTAAGGCTTGAACCCAATGTAAGCTTGAGTTCTTATCTTGGGTTCATGGACCTCAATGGAGGAGCTTTGGGGACCCATAAAACCCATGAAATTACATTACATGCTAATGTGCATGTGCTTATTTGGAAGTAGGGGGACAGAGGAGGCCATGTATAGCCTTCAATATACTCTCCAAGAAACCCCTCATCACAAAATGTTAAGAGTGCTCAACCTAGCACAGTGCCTGACACATAAAGGCACTCAGTATCTAGTGAATGAATGAAGAAACATATGAATGAGTGAGTGAATGAACGAATGTTCTTCCTTGCCCTAGGAGACACCACTTGTGACCTGGTATATACATCTACCTGTGTCTTCTGAGATGGCGAAATCCATCCGGGACCTGAGCCCAACCCACCCCCAAGCCCTTTCTCCCAGTCCCAGAGGCCACAGCCAGCTGCTCAGATGAGCTCCAAAGAGTTGCTTCTCCCGCCTCCTCCCCACCCCCACTCCTAACAATGACCAGGCAGAGGCGAGAATTGTGCAACTCAGATCATGAAGCTGTATTGATTGCCAGGAGGGAGAAAGGGTAAAGCAGGGTCCAAGTGTGACGTGCTTGGGGGCAGGAGAGGGGATCCCTGGTGAGATCTGTGTTCATGCAGGGGGCCTCCTAGGCCTGAGCAGTGCTGGGTAGCCTCAGTTCTTGGTACGCAGGACCTGCTCGTGGGTGGACACCACCTTGCCATCGTGCACATCCACAACCTTGGTGCGGATCTGGCGGCTGGAGGAGGTCACTGGGGAAAAGAGGAGAGAGAACGTTACCAGAGGTGGGCAGAAAATGGAGTAATCAGGAGTGGGGAGGCCAAGAAGCTGAGGAAACTTGAACTGTCTCCATGCTGCTCTCTCCCCTGATTATGGCTTCACCCTGCTGTTGCCCAACTACTGATACTGTCAACACATTTCTTTCCAGCTAGGGTCCCCAAAGGTCAGAGACAGACTGAGAAGCTTAGTCTGCAAGCTCAGTCCAGATCAACCCAATAGACTAGTCTTGGTGGGACGAGCCATGCAGGGCCCTGTCCTTGGTGCTGACACATACCCAGGGGGTCTGCCGCAGATATCAGGGAGAAGGTAAAGGGGGGTCCCTGCTCCTAGCCCTAAGGAGGGTTTAGAAATTGGCTTCCTCTATCCAAGGAGGTTCACAGGGGACACTGGGTAAGAACACTATAGCTCACCCCCTCAAGAAGCCCCTAGCCAAGGCCCTAGACCTGCTGGGGTACACAGGGTGGTCCTGAGCCCGGCCGAGCTGAGGACGAAGGTCTTACCATCTCTGGATGACTGAGAGCCAGAGGAGAACTGGGAGGAGGAGAGGCTGTGAAGACAGAAAGGGGCAGCACCGTTAGACTCATGGCGGGGCAGCGGGCGCGCAGTGGGACATGGACTGGGCAGGGCCGGGCACTCACTGGGCGTCCTCGCCCTCCAGCAGGCGGCGGTAGGTGGCGATCTCCTGCTCCAGCCGCGTCTTCACGTCCAGCAGGATCTTGTACTCCTGGTTCTGCTGCTCCATATCGCAGCGCAGCTGCGCCAGCTGCTCCTCCACGTTGCTGATCAGCTCCTGGATCTGGGCTAGCTGCATGCAGTAGCGGCCTTTGGTCTCCTCCAGGCTGTTCTCCAGGGATGCTTTCTGTGAGGGAAGGAACAAGGATCAAGCGTCAGTGAGTGTGGTCATTCTCTCCCTGCTGGTCCCAGGCCCACCCTGTGCCCGGCAGTGCTCCTGGCAGTGCTCCTACCATGCTGAGCTGGGACTGCAGCTCGATCTCCAGGTTCTGCACCGTGCGCCGGAGCTCGGAGATCTCGCTCTTGCCGCTCTGCACCAGCTCGCTGTTGGTGGCCACCTCGCGGTTCAGCTCCTCTGTCTGCAAAAACAGAGGACACCATTCACACCAAAAGGCCCCAGAAGGCAGGTAGTCTGGGTCTCTTCCACCCCAAACGACACCCACCTTGGTGAAGAACCAGTCCTCGGCATCCTTGCGGTTCTTCTCTGCCATCTTCTCGTACTGGTCGCGCATCTCGTTCAGGATGCGGCTCAGGTCCACGCCGGGCGCAGCGTCCATCTCCACATTGACATCTCCGCCCACCTGGCCTCTCAGGGAGTTCATCTCCTGCGCAGCCAGAAAACAGTCCACAGTCAGGAGCCTCACTGTGGCAGCTGACTGGGGTTCCCGCTCCCAGTCCCATTTCTTCTCTCTGCTATATATTTTTTTAGAGATGGAGTCTCACTATGCTGCCCAGGCTGGCCTCGAACTCCCGGGCTGAAGTGATCCTCCCACCTCTGCCTCCTGACTAGCTGGAACCACAGGCACGTGCCACCACACCCAGCCTTCCTGCTATTCTTCTAAGCTGGCTTTTCCATGTAGCCCTCACCTCCTCATGGTTCTTCTTCATGTAGGCCAGCTCCTCCTTCAGGCTCTCGATCTGCATCTCCAGGTCGGCTCTGGACAGGGTCAGCTCGTCCAGCACGCGGCGCAGGCCGTTGATGTCGGCCTCCACGCTCATGCGCAGGTTCAACTCTGTCTCGTACCTGGAATGACCCAGGAGAAAAGGAATGAGACACCCATCCTGGCCACACTGAAGGCTTTGTTCTCTTCCCCCTGCAGCTTCTTCCCAGAACTGGCACCCAGTGGGTAG
Organism: Cheirogaleus medius; assembly: GCA_008086735.1. Taxonomy (NCBI): domain Eukaryota; kingdom Metazoa; phylum Chordata; class Mammalia; order Primates; family Cheirogaleidae; genus Cheirogaleus; species Cheirogaleus medius. The sequence goes on along the minus strand of VBSM01003215.1, from coordinate 14,384,271 downwards.
TTTAGGGAGCCAATCTTGGAGATGGTGTGGTTGGACACAGTGCCCATTGATGGCTCAGATATGAATATTCCTGGGGGCAGTTCATCAGGCTGCAGAATACAGGAGGGGGTGCACGTCTAGCTTCAGCCAACCTAGAATGCGTAAGGCCTCCAAATATGACTACCTCCTGCACTTCCAGGGCAGGTGGGCAAGTGGGAGGCGCCTCTCCCTAAACCGGTGGTTCCCAGACCTGGCTGTGGATCAGAATCACCCAGGGAACCCGCTACAAATAACTGAATCCAAACTTCAAGGGTGGAGCCCGAGAGTCTTGTCTTTTTACAAGCACCCCAGGGGGTTTTCATGTAGCTATCCTGGCGCCAGCTCTATTTGGAAAACACTGCTCCAAAAATGCCCCACTCTGGGGAGACTGGATGTTCTGAGCCACCCACTGCAAACTCACTTGGTGCGGAAGTCATCGGCGGCCAGGCGGGCATTGTCAATCTGCAGGACAACGTTGGCATTGTCCACGGTGGCCGTGAGGATCTGCAGGATGGAAAGGGCGTAGGTCATGTGTCAAAGGGACACCATGAGCCAGACTTCACTGCAACCTGCCTCAGGCTTCTGCTTTCCCACTCTTGCCTGAATGCCCTCTTCCCCACAAGCCTTGGCCTCAGCAGCCTGCAGGAAAACCCCAGGCAGTCCAGGTTTGACCTGGGACTTTCCTAATTCCTGGTCAGCAAAGGGGGTCGAAGCAGCCCTGGCCTTAGACTCAAAAGCCCTGGAGTTCTGGTCCCAGTGCTGCCTACTGACTTGTTGCAAAACCTAAGACAGTCTCGGGGCTTCCAGGTTCCCACCTACAGCGAGAGGAATGGCCTAAGGCTCCCTAGCCCCATTCCTGATTGAGGACTGTCCTCTCTGCATCAGCCAGCACTGCCGGTCCTCTGCAGACACGCACATTCCTTTCCAAGTCCACAGGGCATGGGATCTTGGGTGGGACTTTCCCAAGAGATGAGATCCAGCTGGTACGGGGGATTAGGAAGGAGGACACAGGGAGAGAATAAGAAGATATGAGAAGAATAAGGATCCTGAGCCTGTCTTCCTTCCCTCATGATCAAACTTCCCGAATCTATACAAGGCATCGGAGCCATGCGGGCTCTGCAAGGAGGGCTCCTGGTGACTTGGGAGCAGGGAGAAGGCACAAGTCTGAGGACACAAGCCCACCAGACTCTTTCTGTGCAGGCTGCATGGGGAGCCACGCAGATGGTCTCTGTGGGTTTTCCATGCCCGCCTGGCTGTGGGGAAGGGCCAACCAGTGCCAAGCCTCATGGGCGGTTGCAGCCACAGCCCAGACTCGTGAGCTAATGAGCAGTTTGGGTGTCTAGCCTGGTCCCGTTACAGCCTCGCTCCTCCCCTGCGCAGGAGAACAGGTAGCTGGAAGGAGAGGCGCAAGGGCTCTTGCCTCGGCTCTACCATTCATTTGCTCTGTGACCTTCAGCAGGTCACAGCACCTCTCAAAGCTTCAACTTCTTCCTCTGTAAAAAGTAAGGGCAGGAATCACTGGGCTCACGTGGTTGGAGGACTAGAGGCCAGAGGGCACGAGAAGGCAGGGAAGGGACACTGTCTTCCCACTGACCAGCTCTGTTGGGGGCATCCAAGTCCTCAAAAGAAGAGATCTGGGTGGAGTCTGTCCTGCTTGGAAATCTAAAGCTGCCAGTGGCCTCAGGCATCTAGTGTTCCCAGAGTTAGGTGGCTGGAATGGCACCTCCTGCTGCCCAGTCCACCCACCTTGTTCCTCAGGTCCTCGATGGTCTTGAAGTAGGGGCTGTAGTCTTTCATCTCGGTGGGCCGCTGCCTCTGGTACCAGTCACGGATCTTCACCTCCAGGTCGGTGTTGGCCTCCTCCAAGGCGCGTACCTTGTCCAGGTAGGAGGCCAGGCGGTCGTTGAGGTTCTGCATGGTGACCTTCTCATTGCCCACCAGGAGCCCGTCGCCACCGCCAAAGCCACCACCGAAGCCACCACCCAAGCCACCACCAAAGCCACCACCAAAGCCACCACCATATCCTCCACCGTAGCCGCTACCCAGGCCCCCCGCAAAGCTGCTGCTGCTGAAGCCGCCGCCATAGCCGCCCCCCAGCCCGCAGGCTCCCCCGGAGGAGTAGCGGGAGGAGGAGACAGACAGGCCTCCGTAGCCGCTGGGGGCCCGGCAGGACCCTCCGGTCAGGACAGAGGAGATGCGGCTGGAGCCACCACCGATGCCACAGGAGCCCTTCATGGAGCTGGAGGAGGTGAACTGGCGGCTGCAGGTGGTCATGGTGCCGACAGGTGAGCGAGCAAGCGAGTTGGCAGAGAGAAGAGAAAGGTGCTCAGGTAAGTGGCAAAAGGATGCGAGCGCTTTATACTCATGAGTAGGGGGCGGGCCTGGCATTTTCCATTCCCCTTGGCTCTCCTCACCCACGGGCTAGTGCCAACTCCCAGCCAGATCCCGCCCCTCCTCCGCCTCATCATGTCTGTCATATTTTACTGGAAACTCATTGTTTGGGGTGTTTGGGGCTTTCTTGTCCCGCCAGGCGTGATTCACGCAGGGAGGTGTGGGCCTGCAGGCTACACTTTCCCGTCGGGCCCTGGGAGCCACAGCCCTCGGGAGTCCGCTCAGGCCCGGTGACAGAGAGCAGGGGCTCTGCACCATACACCTGGCGACCTGAGCTCCCTGCTGCCTGGATGGGCCCTTTACCTCCACTCAGAGGCAGCCCACCACTGCAAGGGGCTGACAGCTGGCTGGAGGAGCACCTGCATGGCAAGGTCACCTGGGTACAGACACGGCACTCTTAGCACTGCCATCTATTAAAGGAGACAAGAAGGTCTCGGGGGCCCTCCCAGGGCTGACCTGCTGGGCTGTGCTAAGGGGCTTCTCACATCTCTGCAATATACCCAGCCAGTCAGGTGGCTCAGACTTCCACTGTGACACCCCTATTAAAGGGAAATCCAGGCAGCTCTCCCCAGCCCTGGGCACAGACCCTAATAATACCCTCCCTCAGGGGAGACTCTCACCCCTACCACACGCCTGTGGCACTGGCTGCTCAGTCTGGCCGAGGGCAGGTAGCCTCACAGGCACAGCCAGAGAAGTCAGGAAAGAGCATGAAGCCAGGTGAGTCCTGGCTCTGCCATTTATACCTGTGTGACTTAGTTCTTAGACTTAGGACTTAGTACTTCTCTGAGCCTCAGTTTGCTCATCTGCAAAGTGGGAGTAAGTACCAAGCACTCTGCCTGCTGCAGTCACCCCCCAGGATCCAACATGACAACGTATGTGAAAGGTTTTATAAACCAAGTGTGGCACCAATCTGATCAGCATCATTGCGGCCCAGCATCTTGGCCCCAAAAGGAGCAAAGCATCATCCCTGAAACAGACCTAGAGGGGCCTTTTTCCTTCCAGCCCCAGGTGACTTCTCAGACCCCCAGGGCAGCCCCAGCATGGGGAAAAGACCGGCCCAGGTACCCTCATTTGAGCCCCTTGTGGAGCTGGCCTGAGGATGGTCTAGGAGAGTACAGGCTACCGGGGGTGAAGCAGGGCTGTGCCCAGGGTATGGCTAGAGTGGACAGGAGGGTCCCTGACTCTTGGGGCCCCATGGGTCAGGGGACATTTCCAGGGGTCCATTTGGTCCTGCTTTAGAGGTTTGTGTATCAAGACCTCAGCTACCTCACCCTCCCAGACAACCTCCAAAAGCCACCCCTCTCAGCCCCCACCGCACCCCACCCTCCCGTCAGCTCCTCGGACCCCCGGCAGGCATGTCAGGAGGAATGTGGTCCTGTCTGGGGCTGCCTGACACATCCTATCTCCCCAGACAGGCCCCAACAGCCCCTGCTGGAGGCTCCAGCGCACTTCCTGGGATCAACAGCTCCCGGAGGGAAGCAGCGCCCTCCCCCAGCCCCACCCCCAGCTTGGCGGTCACCAAAGCAGAAGTCAGGGAGCCTCTGCCCTGCCAGTCATGGCTCAGGAGTTGAGAAGACAATGCTGAGACAGACACTGGAGGCTGTGGGCTCCCCAAATCTGCCGGGCAAGGACTCTTGAGGATGTGAGTAAGCCAGGGCCCCACCCACTGCCCCCGCCCCTGAAAGACACTCCTAATCTCCTTCTAGAGAATGGTCCCCCCACCCTGGCCCAGCCCTGCAATTTCCCCAGTGAGAGGCAGCAGGGATTTTGGCTGAGGGACAGATGTTT
>VBSM01003215.1:14356042-14376806 GCA_008086735.1 Cheirogaleus medius | reverse complement strand
GTGGTGCATGCCTATAGTCCCAGCTACTCAAGAGGCTGAGACAAGCGGATCACTTGAGCCCAGGAGTTGGAGGCTGCAGTGAGCTATGACCACACCACCGCACTCCAGCCTGGGCAACACAGCAAGACCTGTTTCTAAAAAAAAATGTTTAAATGTCACCCAGAGTTCTGAGCTGGGCAGGGTAAGAATATGTGTAGGGTGAAAAGGGCTGTCCCTGCACCCCAGAATCATGTCCAGATTGTTAAAACATGGACAATCAGGTAGCCAAGGCCAAACAATAGATGGGTTCGCAAATCTCACAAACCCCCGTCAGCTCCCAGTTCAGGGAAAGTACAGCTGAAATTCTCGATCCATGAGCCGTGAGCCCCCACTGCACACCAGGTCTTGTCCCCAACAGGCCAGTCCCCCTGCCGATCCCACATGCCCGTCCATTTCCAACCTTTGCCTGAACTTCCACATCTGTCCTCCCCTCTACCCAAATCCCTCATGTCCTTTAAGGCCAAGCCTCAGTTGAACACATAGTTTTAAGATATGATTCCTGCAAACTGTGTGGCATAAAGTAGCTGCTCAATAAAAGAAAGAAGGTGGGAGGGAGGGAGAGAGGAAAGGGGAAAGGGAAGAGGCCAAGGGAATGCAGAAGAGAGAATGGATGGATGGATGGATGGACAGTGGGCAGGTGGACAGACGGACAAGTGAGTGGGAGGAAGGTGAGAAGGAAGGAGGAGGGAAAGGGGAGGAATGGGTGGATGGATGGGGTGGGCTGGCAGGGAAGTAAAAGGAGGGATGAATGGAAGGAAGGAATGACAACAGGTTGGTGGACAGGGATGAATGGCAGGTGGGGGAAGCGTGGATGGAGCAGGCAGCCCATCCTGGGGGCAGGAGGGCAAGCATCCCAGAGGAGCTCTTAACTCATCTGCACATCGAAGATGAGCAATGCTAAGTGAGCACAGGAAGTGAGGGAGGACAGCCCATTCGCCAGGGAAGCTCCTAGCAAAGACGCAGCAGAGGTGTGCAACACTGGTCTGATGGAAACTGCAAGCGGTCAAGCCCTGCTGGAGCTCCCAGCCCAAGGCTGGACCTGCCGAACTTTATTCTGACCACACTGGGGCCACCGAAGGGTTTTAAGCTGGGGAGTGATGCTGCCAGCTGTGTTTCCAAGGCCACTCTGATGTCCACATGGAACACCCTTTGGTGGGGCTTACGGGGGAGGAAAACCTATAAGGAAGATTAGCCATTACCCAGGTAAGGGACGATGTTGGCTCAGACCTCTCCTGTCCCAGGAAGTCCCACCTATCACCTGAGGTCACCTGGCTTTCTCCCCTTCTCTGCCCTCCCCCTGCCTCTGTGATCAGTGCCCCCCATTCTAGCTTGCTATAGTGCCTTAGGGGGCCACAGCGTGTTTTTCACTTAGGAAGGGCTCAGCAGGGCAATTTACTGAAACTACTCTTGTCTGGTGGGGGGACTCATTCCTTGCCCTTGGGCTGCCCAGTCTGATGGAGGAGGACAGCCAGGCCCAGAGTTTTCTGTCCCTTAGACTGAGGGGAGCTGAGAGCTGAGGAGCCACCAGGTGGGGTAGGTCAGCACATAGCTTCTTGGAAAGGGTGCGCTTTGACACAGGTTTTGAAAGAGGAAGAGCCCCGGAGGGTGGAGCGGGGAGAGGGCATTCCCAGCCAGGGGTGTGGCTGTGGGAACTCCAGCTCCCAGCAGTGAGTGGAGGAGTCAGCACCTGAGTCTAGGAGTCGGAATGGCTGTGTCAGGAGTCCTGAATGCCTGGGCAGCAGAATGGGGGGAAGGGAAAGAGGGGGGCATGGGGTCCCCAGGTGTTCTACCCTCACAGGGAGAAAGAAAAAGAAGAGTTGTGTTCGCCGGTCAGAGGTCCAGGGGAAGGGTCCGCCTCTTGCAGCCCACCCCACCCCTGCAGACTGGGACACCGAGTGGGATCAGGGAAGGAGCGGGGCCTTCGCAGTCAGAAAGACTGGGGCTCAAGTCTGGGCCCCACCACTGACTGGCATGTGACCCTGGACAGGCCACTGCAGCCCTCCCAGCCTCGGTTCCCTCTCAAGTGGGAGGAACAACAGTTCCTACCCGGTGGGCTTACTGAGAGGAGTAGCTAGTCCGGGCAAGCGGCCAGCATGGTGCTTGGCACAGAGGAGATGTTTAGCAAAAATTCCTTTCAGCTAAGCCCTAGAGTTGGACCAAAGGGGGCTGGGGAGCACAAATGGAGAACAGGTGTCATCATCCAGCCAAAGACCTTGAGGCAGAGGACCAAGAGGCTCCAGGCCCGTGCTGGAGTTCAGAGCACGGGAGCCAGGAGCAAGCAGGGAGCAGCAGAGCGGGCAGGGGGGGGCGCTGCTGAGGCCAGCAGTGTGACAGGCTGGTGAGTCTGCCAGGGCCTGGCCGGGTGGAGATCGCGGGAACAGGGCAGGCCTGGACATCTGGTAAGGAAGAGTCAGCAGGATGTGTGGGTGTGAGGGGAGAAGGCACGGGAGCTGCTGGTGGGACCTGGGGATGGGAGCCCCGCTCTGGCCTCTCCCAGTCCTGGAGTGAGGGAGATGAGGAAGCAGCCCCCCAGATGCCAACGCCGTCCTGAGGCCGGGAGGCCCCACAGGCCACTCAGCATCAGCCCCGATCTGGTTCTTCTCCCAGCCCTGCCTGTCAGTGCAATGGGGGCAGTACCTGCAAAAACATAGACTATTTCTATGTCCCCGGTTCCAAAAGAAGGCTTGGATGGCTTATGGTAAAAGACACATGCATAGTAAAACTAAAAATATCCAGCATGGGTAGAAGAAAAATAAATCAAGCATTGGGTAACAGGGCATATTGATGAGCACATTGTGGTTGCAAGAGACAGAAACCCAGTTTGCATTTGCTTTAAAAAGAGGCAGTTTGCTGGTTCAGGGCTCACATCACCAAAACAAGGCAGAAGAGGCACAGAGGACCTTGGGAGGAGGCTGGACCTCGGCGGAGGCAGCCCTGAACACATCCGTCAGCCCATGACCAGAGAGGATCAGCTCAAAGCTGAACGATCGTAGGGAAAGTTTCTGCATGACCCAATGTGGCCAGTGGCTGGAATCTGATGACAAACCCAGCGGGTACACGTGCCCCCAGCCCATGACCCAGGAGGAAGGTGTCAGAACAAAGGGCACACAGATTTGGCCCCAACCCTTAGGAGCTATGCAGTTTGTGTCTACTGCAAAAGGAGGGGTCATCACAGGGAAGAAGGAGGTAATGAGACCTGACACTTAGCTCTGGGTTTCCCAGCAGCCCAGACAAGAAGGAAACATGATGGAATTTGAAACTCTCCCCAACTACCAAGGAGGCCCATCTGACCGTCAAAGGAGACAAACATCCTCTCAGTCTACAACAGAGAGGTGAAGACAAGGAAGCCTCCCTGGGCCTCCATCCCCAAGGACTGATGCCTCCTAATGTTCCCACCTCCTGGCATCCCCCTCCCAGCCACTGCTGAATGTGCGGGTACCCCAAAAATACCATGGTGCTCCATAAAACCAGGTACCCAGCTGGGCATGGTGGCTCATGCCTGTCATCCTAGCACTTTGGGAGGCCAAGACAGGAGGATCACTTGAGCCCAGGAATTCAAGACCAGCCTGAACAACATAACAAGACCTTGTCTCTACAAAAAATACAAAAATTAGCCAGGTGTGGTGGTGTGTGCCTGTAGTCCCAGGTACTCAGGAGGCTGAGGTGGGAGAATCACTTGAGCCCAGGAGTTTGAGGTTGCTGTGAGCTAAAATGACACCACTGCAGTCTAGCCCAGGCAATGTCTCAAAAAAAAAAAAAAAAAAAAAAAAAAAAAAGCCAGGTGCCCCACTCCCAGCTACACCACAGCCTGGCCCTGCCACTCTTCCTGGGAACATAGTGGCTGGACTTACAACTGTCAGCACCAGAGACCTTTGCCCAAGGGTCTTCTCTGGCCACCAGAGCCTCTTCTGCCTGCTCACGGGGCAGATCAGAGTGCTGGGGAACTAACACTGCTGCCCCTGCCTGACAGCAACCCTCACCCAATAACTGACGGGTTTTGCAGGATAAACACCTGACTCCCTGGACCTTTGGGAGTAACTCTGAGGTGCATGTTCTTCACTGTCTCTCAGTTCCCAGCAGAGTTGAGCTGCAGTTATCCACACTGACAGCTTGCTTGCTAACACACCCTTATTAACTCCCCTCTCTTCTCTGCCTCGCTTATTCTCTCTGTAAGGGCGTTTCAGGAGACACCATCCAAAAAACCACTTAAACCTTTGTCTCAAAATCCGCTTCTGGGGAACCCAAACAACAGCACCTGAGTTTTTGAATTTTAATTAAATCAGTGACATGCTGATAAATCTTTAGCAACCAGCTACCCAAGAGGGAAAAGGAATGTATATGTTTGTGTGTGTGCACATGTATAAAATCATAAATTTTACTAATGTAAGAAATATGTAGCAGTCAATTTGCAAATTAATAAGTACTCTTTATTATAAATTCTGTGTAGTCAATTGATTCTTATAGGATGCTTTTGTTGATTTTTGCCAAACTTTTGTGCCTTGTATCTTGCAAAACTCTTGCAATTTATGGTTATAATTGACAAACAACAGCAGTTCTGACATGAGTGCTAATTGAAATGTCTGTTTACATTAAAGATTAAGATAAAAGTGAACCCACAAAGACAAATGCCCTCACTTCATTCATTCCTCAATGATGTGAGTAACTTCTTTGCTGAATCAGATAATAGGTTTCAAATACTGAAAGACTATTGTCTTAACTTTTTTTTTATAGTTTTGTTTTTTGGTTTTTTTTTGAGACAGTCTCGCTCTGTTGCAGAGGCTAGAGTGCTGTGGTGTCAGCCTAGCTCACAGCAACCTCAGACTCCTGGGCTCAAGCGATCCTTCTGCCTCAGCCTCCCGAGTAGCTGGGACTATGAGCCACCATGCCCGGCTAATTGTTTTTATATATATACTTTGAGTTGTCCAGCTAATTTCTTTCTATTTTTTTAGTCTCAATCTTGCTCAGGCTGGTGTCAAACTCCTGAACTCAAACAATCTGCCTGTCTAGGCGTCCCAGGGTGCTAGGATTACAGGTGTGAGCCACCCCGCCCAGCCGTGTCTTAACTTTTTGATATTCCCAATAAAATAACTACAGACATGACACACTTTTAAAATTAATTTGCATTATTGACATTTTTTCATCACTTTCTTAAATCTAGGCGATCAAGAAAACAATAAATGGAGCTCCAGTTTGCAGTGTTTGTTATTTCCATGGTGTAAAATCTCCCACCACTGCCAGTTAGAAGCAGTCAACATGAAGTCACTTAACAGGGACTTGGGAAGAGATGAGAAGCAAGATACTGTTATATAGTGTGTCTACCACGCAGACAAAATAGCCATAGGTAAGCTCAAGGCATAAATATTAGTAGAATATAGTAAAATACTTTGGAAGGAAGGAGCTTTAAGCATGTATTACCTTTCTTTTCAATATAATTTACTTAACTTAAGTGTATATAATTTAATTGTTAATACTGGCTGTGTTTAACAATCAGCTTGCAAAATTCCTGAAATTTTGACATCTATCTCTCTAGAGCCAGTGTGAGCCAGCTCCAGCATGCCGGGAGCCTTGAAGTGTATGCCATGGACATTAGACCAGAAGGAGCAAACGAAAAGCAAAGCAACTCTGCTTCCAGGCTGAACAAAGGGAAAGAGGAAACACCAGACTGGGGAGGGATGCTGGTGAGGGGAGGGGGAAGAGGAGGTGACGGGCCCGGTGATTAGGGAGCAACCTAGGTGGACAAGAGTGGAGGCAGCATCCAGAAGCCTCCCAGCCTTGACCAAACGAACCAAGCACTGTCTGTCCCCCTGGGAGCCCCAGGTCCAAGTCTGTGCTGCCTCATTAACTGGTCTTTATTCAGGCAGTCCTGACATCAGTGTTCTGTTAATTGTCCTCTGTGTCAGCATCCAGTGAGGATCCCGCCACTGTAGCACCGGTGTGTGTCTGTCCTTTGTCCCAGCTTGAGTGATGTCTTTGTGTCCCAAGACTTTGTTTGCTCCCCATCCAACTTAACCCATATAGACAACACCCCCTTCAAAGAACTAGAGGAGTGGTGGGGGAAAGGTGATGGTGCTAGGGGTGTTGGAGTGACTGGAGGTGATGGGGATGGTAGTGATGATCGGGAGGATGGTGGTGGTGGTCGTGCTGCTGCTGCTGCTGGTGGTGATGGTGATGGCAGTGGTTATGGCTATGGTAGAGGCAAGGTGGTGGTGATGATTATGGTAGTTGGCATGTTGGAGGTGGTGGTGGTGGTGGAAGTGATGGTGATAGTGGTGGTGGAGGGGGTGGTGGTGGAGATTGTGATGCTGGTGGTGGTGACAATGGTAGTGATGGTCAAGGTGTTGGTGGTGACTATGGAGTGTGGAGGTGGTGGTAGTGTTAATGATAATGATGGTGGCAGTGGTAGAGAATGGAAATATGAAAATGGAACCCCTGAGTCAAGTCTCTTGGTGGGACAGGACAGAACAGAACCAGCTTAAGCAGGTCTCCCCTAGGAAGAGCTTAGGGGCAAAACACACCCTCTTACGCTCTCCTTCCAAAAGGCTAACATGTACTGAGGGCTTACCATGGGCCAGGTCTTAACTTCATCATCTCTTCTAATCTTCAGAATCACTCTACAAGGCAGGGCAAATACTAGCTACTATTTAGGCCTTTGTAAGTCCAGAGTCCAGTCCTCACCGCCCTACCTAGCAGAGGAGGAGAGAAAGGAGAGACATCAGCCAAGGCCGGGTGTTGAGAAAGCACTCAGCCACCACGGACACCGCCCACCCCCACACACTGGAGGCGCCTCCAGGAGAAGGAGGACAAAGAACGCCATTCTCTGCACAGGCGCTGTAAGTGAGGATCTCATTTAGGGCCAGGGCAGCTCCTGAGTTATCACTGTAGCCCACCCTGCACTCACCCCAAGCCCAGCACAACACCTGGCCCAGAGCAGCCTCTAAGTGGTCGTGGGCTGAATTCACCGGGCTACTGCTAAAACTCACCTTCTCTGCAAACCTGGTCAAGTCAAACGAGACCGGAGATCTGCTCACCTGCAAGACCTATGCACAGGTGGCACTGTGGGCGGGAGGATTCTGACACCCCACCTACTAGTCATGCATCCTTGGGTAAGTCACTCAACCTCCCTGAGCCTTAATTTCCTCACCTGTAAAATGGGCTGAGCAGGTGTGTGGAGACAGCGAGGAGGTCTGGCAGAGAGAGGGCAGGAGGAGGCATTTGCTCCAGTTCAGCCTTAGGAAGCAGAACACAGGCTCTGCCTGTCTGCAGCCTCGCCGCTGGAATCAAATGAAGCAATCATAAGATGGCAGCATTAAAAACTGTCAACAGGGAGAGGGAAGGAGTGAGAAACATTTATTGAATACCTACTGTGTGCTTTGTCCACCCTTAATCTCCTTTAATCCTTGAATTAACCCCTTCAGGGAGATACTACTACCCTAAATTACAGATGAGGAAACTGAGACCCAGAGAGATGGGAGGATCCACCCAAGTTCAGCCCCAGGTTGCCCTCTACTCTCCTCCCATTCTCCCACACTGCCTCCTGCAAGGGACTACGATCAGACTTTAGGTTTATTTCTTTTCCTTTGGTTATCACTTCTAATTTGTATAGTCATATTATCAGCTAAGCCACAAAGTGAATTAAAAATCTATTTTATGGCAATATAAAATTGACAGGCCAGAATGTGAGTGTGTGCAATCCGTTTTTAATTAGGAAGTTGATGTGGTATTCAACAAATTAATTAACTGATTCTTTGGTTCTTAAATTTTTGCTTAACATCTTTATTCATACATACAACTTTATGTATCTGCATTAAAATGTGTGCACTTCTTTTTCCTTTCCTGTTTTTCTTGGATCCCCTCTTCCCCTCTGCCCCACCCCCACCCAGATCAGCCTCCCACCCCACCCCAAGGGAATCCATGTTAATAACCTCATATGTGTCCTTTGGTATTTTTGGTGCTCATGTAACCATACGCACACATACATTCGTTTACATAAAGGAGGGAAGAGAGATGGTTATTGTTTATTTCACACAAGTGAAATCAATTCACTTCTGTGCTTCTCTGCATCGTACATTTCTCTCTCCTGATACCTTGAGGAATCCTCCCTTGCCATCTGACACAGCTGCAATTTATTGATTGCGATGGCTGCTTAATACTCCACGGGAAGAGTGGGCCTTTATTTATTCGACCCTTCCACTACCAACAGAAAAGTTGCTTTCCATTTTCTGCCACTACAAATAATGAAGCGGTAAATATCCTCACACATATGCCTTTTTAGACCGATTGTCTTTGTGGGATGTCTTTTGTTTCCATTAATTTAACATCAAATGATGCCCCTTAAATAACTAGAAAATCATCATTCCGATCCATCTGCTGGAACGGAGTCTGGGAGAATAAAAACTTTGGGGACAGAACAATGGATGAATGTTTTCATTTTTTATATTTCCTTTTACGTTGTCACACTGTATGGTAGATAAAAGGTGGAAAGAACAAGACATGTGTTTTATGTGTCACCACCCTATCACTGTAGGAGAAAGAGGGACCCTTGCAACCCGAAAGTGTGTCAACAGGGGGTGACGTCAGAAAAGGGGTCTCTTTCTGCTGCTTTAACACTCCTCAGTCTGCTCAAAGCCCTTCAGGGGTCTTGGACTGTTGGGGAAGGGGGGACGCTGAGCTCTATCTGCCCGCGGTGGGGACCCAGACAGCACATCGGAGGAAGAGCCAGGTGAGCAGCTTCACCTGCTCGGTGCCTCAGCTCTCTCTGATGGGGCTCTCTCCCGCCGGGGCTCTGTCCCTCTGGGGCTCAGGAATATATTTGCTTTCTCTTCCATGATAGCACGTCAATATACCTTCCCACACAGGCTGCGTTATGCCAACAGGACGAGAGGCCAATGGACCCAAAGAAGCCTGCCCTCAAGAAACTTGCTTCCGAGAAGGTTCCATGGAGACCTGAACAAGCAGAGATGTCTATAGCAGACCTCCGAGGCTTGACTCCACAAGTCCTCACTGAGTGTCCCTTAGGCGCTGGGTACTGTCTAAGGGTTGGTGGGGACAAGCAAAACAAACAGTTTCATCGGTGTTTATCTTTCAGGGAGCAGTAAGAAAGACTAAAACCACAAGCCACAGCAGTGGGAAGATAAGCCTAAGAAATTGCTTATCTCAGACTTTAGGAGGGACACTGGGCTGCTTCTCGCTGTTAGAAACAATGGGCCCAAAGAAAGCAAAATTTACAAGCTCGCCACTCATTCATTGACATCAGCAGACACGCTTTATGGGCCATCATTAATTCTCACTCTAGTCATTGTTTTAGCACTTTATGCAATTATCTAAAACAATATTTCACAAACTTTGAAATAACTCAAGCATAAGTAATGTGAGGGTGTGTTCAAAATGGGCAAGTTACAAAGAACACTGGGAGTGCTCCATCCGACTCCTGTCTCAGGGGCCAGCATCTTAGGAGGTGGGGAAGACCAGCCATGAGCAAAACACAGTCTGATCGGGGACTTGAATCTCAGCTGGCAAAATGCAGGCAACAGCCATTTCCAGATGGAAAAAACTGGTACCCTTATTGAAGAGGAAACTCACAATTCTGCATAACACTATTCTTCTATTCGAAAGGGGCTCGTGTTTTGTTTCCACATGATACAGCAATGAACAGGAGAAACGTGATTCCTGCTCTCAGGGAATTTTACTAACTGGCTGTGAGACCCCAAGAAAGTTTTTTTTTTCCCTTAATTTCTCTAAACCTCTGTTTCCTCATCTGTCAAGTAGAGGCTTTTCTTGTGGTGCCTCCCAAAGGTGCACTGATTGGAGGTATGCACTCGGAAGACACCGGGACAGACACCTTCTTTAAAACAGCTCCTCTCGCCCGGGTAGATGGTGTTCTATGTCCTCGGTTCTGACATCTCATTAATGAACAACTCCTGAATGTGTGTGCACCAGCCCAGGAGTTGTTTAGTAATCCAGGCCGGGATTATGTCTGTATATAAGGGTTCTTCCATAACATCAGCTTTAAAAGTGACAGACGAATCAATTTACCAAAGAAGTTTTAAAAGATATTACTCAAAGTTAGTGAGCATGTTTTGAAACAGGCACTCCCATTCCCTGCTGGCAATATATGCAAATTGACACAACTTCTCTATAAATCAATTTAGCCATATAAATCAAGCACCTTAAAACATTTGTATCTTCTCACTTAGTAATCATGCTTCTGGGAATCTAGCCTAAGGAAATAATCCAAAATACTTGTAAGAGCTTTATGCAGAACGATGATGCTCATTTCTGCATTATTGTCAATGGCAACCGAAAAAGAAAAAAACAGTAGAAACAGCATTTAAAAATGCATAACACTTTTAAGAGCACAGGAAAGTGTTTCTCTTATAATAGTAATAAAAAATTGAATGCAAAATGGTATAGACATTCAGTGTAATTGTTGTAATTATAACTTGTAACAAATATCAATATATTTCATTTGTACATTTATATATATTAATGATGGGGATATGTTCTGAGAAATGTGTCATTAGAAGATTTCGTGCTGTGTGGACAACAAAGTGTACTCACACTAACCTAGATGCTATAACCTACTACACACCTCAGCTACATGGTGAAGCCTACTGCTCCCAGGCTACAGACCCGTACAGCACGTTACTGCACTGAGCACTGAAGGCAGTTGTAACACAATGGCAAGTATCTGCGTACCTAAACGTATCTAAACACAGAAAAGGTACAGTAAAAATACAATATCGTAATCTTATGGGACCATCATCATATTTACAGCCCATAGTTATGCAGTGCATGACTGTATATATTCGATATATACTATAGGAGAAAGAAACTCACAAAAATGTTACCAGTGGTTACCTTTGGGTATCGGAATTTAGGGTTCAGTCTGATTCATTGGCTCACCCTCTGGCCCTGGGGACAGGGTTGGTGGCCAGCAATAGGGAGACGTTTGCTGAACAACCAACAGTGATTGTCCATTGAGACATGAACACTGGAGTAATGAATCAGGCTCAGTAACCTGGAAAGACGAATATGATTTTATCATGTAAAGCAGGGCCTTTGGGTAAAACTGGCAGGTTAAACATGTAGTTTATCTCCACCTCCCAAACACAACTAAAATTACTGTAAATGGATAAAATCCATTTTGACAAAGAATAGGAGATTAGATTATAGCATGAAAATTTTGGAAGGTGGGGAATAAACACAAAGAAAACTCAGTGCTTGCCCAGGGAGAAGCCACAACCCAAGCAGATTCACACATCAGAAGCCTGGAGAGGCTCTGGACTGGGAGGCACCAGGTGCCTCTGAAAGTGGGGGCAAGTAAGCTAGAAACAGGAAGACAGGTTAGAAGCAGGGACAGGACAGGTGCAGTGGCTCACGCCTGTAATCCCAGCACTTTGGGAGGCCGAGGCAGGAGGATTGCTTGAGGCCAGGAGTTCAAGACCAGCCTGGGCAACATAATAAGACCCTATCTCTCCAAAAAATTAAAAAGAAAAAAGATAAGAGGCCTCCATTGTTTCTCTCTCTCCCCACCTGCCTGATGCCAATCTCTCCTTCTTTACCCCAGAGAAACTAGAGGTTTACACTGGAGAATTCACCCAGAGGGACTCTGAACCCTGAGACACCAAGCATGGCCAAGTGCAAACGTAATAAACTGAACTCAATCAGTTAGCAGATTAGCTGAGACTGAGACCCTCTCTGTCCCCTTCCCCTACGCAGCTTCCAGAAAGCTAGTAGCTTTTACGATCCAGGCAGGAGATAGAGACATCCCTTCTGAGGAAGACCCTACACAAGAGAAAAGGCCTGTAGATACTGTCCCCCAGTGAGACAGCTTATCCTCCACCAGATAATTCCACAGTGAGACCTACCAAAGAGCGAGACCCCTGCTGTACACACACACTGTCCCCAAGGCGGACAGCGCTCCCTCCCACCCTCCAGCACAGGAGGCGTCCTGTGCAGATGTGGGAGCCGAGGGGTGGAGTTAAGAGCTCAAGCTTTGGAGTCTTTGTGTTAAAAATCTGAAAAGGCAGAGTGGCAGTAAAAGGAAAGCATTGGCTCTGTGGCCGGACAGAGCTCCGCTTGCACTCCCGTCACACCACTCCCTGTCTGCGTGGTTTTATGCAAGTGACCTCCCCTCCCTCAATCCCAGGAGCTGCTCCAAAATGGGCCTGACCACTCCCACCTCACAGAGCTGCTGGGAAGTGTCACGGAAGGACCCCTGCAGAACGCCAGACAGTGTCGCCAGCACTCGGAAAGCTCCCCTTCCTGACTCCCACCTCCCACTCCCATTCGGTGTGCAGGTCCTCCGGGGACACCCTTCCCGAGGTTAGTTTCGTTTCCTGCATGTCTCAAGCTATGGGACCCCAGGAGGGTTCCCGAGAGGCCCCTTCACCTCCCCTCCCACCAGTTCAAGAACGGAGATGACACAGGTTTGCATCAACCAGAAAGTCAGCTTTATTAGCCCGCCACCAGCGGAGGGGAGGGAGGACAGCTGGGAACCACGCCGGGAGAGCAGGGTCCTGACTCAGGGGCCTTCAGGAGGTGAGGCCGGCAGGAGGGCAGGAGGCTCTGGTAGGGGCAGCTCAGTGCTTGGAGCTCTGGCTCTGGCTGAAGCTGGACGAGCCCTGCTCCTTGAGGATGGGCCGGGTCTGGTGGCCGGAAGAGGACGAGGAGGAGGTGAAGACTGTTGGAGAGAGAGGAGGTGAGAAGGGCTGTGGGAGCTAAGCAGGCTCCAGGGCAGGGGAAGGGGAGGGCTGGGGACTCTGGGGAGAAGGGCCTGGCCCCCACCCCCTGGAACGGGCAGAGGAGCTGCAGTGCCCGGGGGCCTTGGGCGCCTTACCTTCGCGGGAAGAGTACAACTGGCCGGACGTGTGCTGGGACTGGTAGCTGTAGGAGAGGAAAGGTGGGGCAGTTAGATGTGCTGGCAGAAGCCGGGGCTGACGGTCCGGGAGGTAGGACTGGGCAGGGCCGGGCACTCACTGGGCGTCCTCGCCCTCCAGCAGGCGGCGGTAGGTGGCGATCTCCTGCTCCAGCCGCGTCTTCACGTCCAGCAGGATCTTGTACTCCTGGCTCTGCTGCTCCATCTCGCAGCGCAGCTGTGCCAGCTGCTCCTCCACGTTGCTGATCAGCCCCTGGATCTGGGACAGTTGCATGCAGTAGCGGCCTTTGGTCTCCTCCAGGCTGTTCTCCAGGGATGCTTTCTGCAGGTGAGAAAGAGAGAAAAAGAGTCAATGAAGGTGGTCACTCCTGTCCCTTCGGGTCTCTGGGCATGTTTCCTGAGAGGTGCCTGGATTTTTGACCCCAGCTGGAGTATTGATGGGTCAGACAATATGGAAGAAATTTATTCCACCATTATGAACCTTAATTTCTCCATCTATATAATGGGTACAATGATCCCTCCAGCCCCACTCCTGGGAAAAGAAAGGCGGAGCTGGATTGTGGCAGTGTTGGGGGCTGGTGGCCATTACTGAGAGGTGGGGGCTGCAGCTGGGCTGAGTCCTCCGTACCATGCTGAGCTGGGACTGCAGCTCGATCTCCAGGCTCTGGAACACCCTCCGGAGCTCGGCCACCTCGCTGCGGCCGCTTTGTATCAGTTCGCTGTTAGAGGCCACTTCTTTGTTCAGCTCCTCGGTCTGAGATAGGACAGAAGAGCAGAAGGTGTGAGGCGCTCTGGCAGCCCCCAGGTGGGAAGTCCTGCCAGAGGGCTGAGGGCCCGAGCCCCACCTTGCTCAGGAACCAGGCCTCAGCGTCTCTGCGGTTCTTCTCTGCCATCTTCTCGTACTGGTCGCGCATCTCGTTCAGGATGCGGCTCAGGTCCACACCAGGCGCTGCGTCCATCTCCACGTTGACATCCCCGCCGGTCTGACCCCGCAGGGCAAGCATCTCCTAGGAAGGGACAGCAGGAAGCAGTCAGCTCAGCTGATTCCTCTCCCGGCCCTGGGTGGATTCCTCTCCCGGCCCCACCTCCCACCCCCAAAGCCAGCAGCGCGCTCACCTCCTCGTGGTTCTTCCGGAGGTAGACCAGCTCCTCTTTCAGGCTCTCGATCTGCATCTCCAGGTCAGTCCTGGCCAGGGTCAGCTCGTCCAGCACGCGGCGCAGGCCGTTGATGTCGGCCTCCACGCTCTGGCGCAGGGCCAGCTCATGCTCGTACCTGGCAGGACAGAGGTCAGAGCCTCAGGCTCCATCCCTGAAGATTCTGGGCCCCAAGGTCTGCTGGCCCTGCTGGACAGACAGCCCCACTCACTGCCCTCTGCCCTCAGCCCAGCATGCTGGCAGCTCACTTGGTCCTGAAGTCATCGGCTGCCAGCCTGGCATTGTCAATCTGCAGAATGGGCTGTGCATTCTCGATGGTGGCTGCAATGATCTGGACGGGGAGGGAGGACAGCGACATAGTCAGCCAACGTCCCTGCTGCCCCTGCTGCTCCAGGGTGGAGGGCAGAGAGGAACAAAAGGAACCTCCCCAAAAACGGGGGTCTCCTGCCAGCAGGCAGGCCCTGCGCTCCCCCAGCCAGGTTGGAATGCCTTCTCCCAGCTCAGAGTGTGTGGGGTGGCTCCCATGTCCCTGACCACCCCCACTCTGGGCCCAAGGCTGGGAAGCTGAGTGTGCAACACAAAGAACCCTTGCAGGGAGCAGGAGATTCGGGGTTCCAGCCCCAGCTCAGACACAGAGATGCTGAAAAGGAACCTTCCGCCCTCTTCTCTGGGCAACCCTGGCCACTCCCCCAAGGTGCTTCAGTCTCCCTAATGATAAAATGAAATTGCTGGAAAAAGGTTTCCTAAGGGCCACTGCAGTCCTGGACTCTCTCAATACTCCATGTACCGGTGCCACCAACCTTGTTCCTCAGGTCTTCAATGGTCCTGAAGTAGGGACTGTAGTCTTTGGCCTCACTGGGCCGCTGCCTCTGGTACCAGTCACGGATCTTCACCTCCAGGTCAGTGTTGGCCTCCTCCAAGGCGCGTACCTTGTCCAGGTAGGAGGCCAGGCGGTCGTTGAGGTTCTGCATGGTGATCTTCTCATTGCCGGAGAGGAGACCGCCATCACCACCAAAACCAGCACCGAAGCCACCGCCAAAGCCACCACCAAAGCCACCACCATATCCTCCACCGAAGCCGCTACCCAGGGCCCCCCCAAAGCTGCTGCTGCTGCTGAAGCCGCCACCATAGCCGCCCCCCAGCCCGCAGGCTCCCCCGGAGGAGTAGCGGGAGGAGGAGACAGACAGGCCTCCGTAGCCGCTGGGGGCCCGGCAGGACCCTCCGGTCAGGACAGAGGAGATGCGGCTGGAGCCACCACCGATGCCGCAGGAGCCCTTCATGGAGCTGGAGGAGGTGAACTGGCGGCTGCAGCTGGTCATGGTGCGGAGGAGGGAGGCGAGCGAGCGAGTTGGCAGAGAGAAGAGAAAGGTGCTTGGGGAGGCTGAGAGCGCTGTGGCTACCTCACTCGCCAGCAGCCTTTATATGCATCTGGGGAAGGCGGTGCCCTCAGATTTCGTCACTCCGGGTCCTGCCCGGCTCCCCACTCTGGGTTGTTCAGCCCAGGGTCGACTCACTCCCTGGGTGCTGGCTCAGGGTTCCCACCCAGCTCTGGGGGTGTGGGGCCCCCGAGAAAAACACACAAACGCGAGTCGTCGTGACTCAGGCTGGGTGCTGGGAATCCGACTCCCGTTCCTGGAGCCCGAGGGGCCAGCCAGGCCTTGACGAGGGCGGCTTTGTGGCCGCTGCGTCCCCAGGCAGTGAGTCAGCCCATCGGAAGGACTCCCTGCCCCATGGTGACAGCCTTGGCTGAAAGAGACCTCAGGGATGCCATCCCGGCTATCTGGGGATGCAGCTTTGGGGATCCTACAGTCCCGGCTCTGGGCAGGAGCTGGGTTCATGGCTCCACTCTGCTTTGTGGCTGTGTGGCCTGAGGGCTGTCACCTCTGCTCTCTGGGCCTGTTCCCCCTCAGTAATGACAAGGCTGGACTGGGTGACTGCAGAGTCCTTTCTAGTTCCAAAAATCCTACGACCCTCTTTCCCCTGTTAGATCTAATCCCAGTTCCAGAGATAGCCTTGAGCCAGCAGGATTCCAGAAGTGTGTGCATCCTGGAAACAGCAGGTGCCGTGGAGACAGGTGGCAGCTGGTCTCTGCTCTGCCCCTCACAGCTGCACAGCACAGGCAGGCCCTTTAGCCCCCTGGTCTTCGGTGTTCTCATCTGTAAAAGGGGACAACACACCACCAGCCACAAAGAGACATGCAGGAAGGACCCTACTGGCCCTTCACCCGTGCCCAGCCCTGCCCCTTGGCCTCCCCTCCTTCCCTTCCAGACACCTGCTGCTCACGCCCTCCACCACACTCTGGCCCCGCCATGCCCACACTCCCACCTGAGGGGCGCCCAGCCCACACTGGCTCCTCCTCTCCCTGCTGCCCTCTCCTAATCACAGGCACCACCTGTAGGCCATGGAGGGAGCCCCATCCTGCCACTACTGCCACGTGTGACCCCTGACCCTGCCACCGGCCTCAGAGTCCCTGCATGGAAACGGTCCTATCTGGGGGTCAGTTTCTAGCAGTTTCCTCTCATGTGTCCACAGATTCTGGGTAGGGCCTGGCAGCTTCACTCGTGCAGTTGTCGGGGGCACAAGACTGGTCACTGGCCCACTCAGGCACAGCACGGACTAGCTGACGCATGCCACGTGGTTCTGTGAGGGACTGTGCGGGGCATTATTCCTGCCACCAGTCCCCAGAGGAGGGAGCTGGGACACAGGGATGGGTAAGTGGGCTTCCCAAGACAGCGGTCAACGGGGAGGTGGGATGTGGACCCCACCTCCTGCTGCCCCAGCCCCTCCCCTTCCACCAACACACTACTCTCTCTGCACACCTCAAATCTACACCATTTTCTTGATCCTAAAGTTAACCCTGTAGGTGAGG
This sequence comes from Cheirogaleus medius, assembly GCA_008086735.1. NCBI lineage: Eukaryota > Metazoa > Chordata > Mammalia > Primates > Cheirogaleidae > Cheirogaleus > Cheirogaleus medius. The sequence continues at coordinate 14,359,866 of VBSM01003215.1, read as the reverse complement.
AGGACAGAGGGGGAAGCAGAGAGAGGCAATGATTCACCCCAAGTCACTCGGCTCTAAGCTGCTGAGCTGGGGCTAGAATCAGCCCTCCCAGGCGCCCGTATTGCCTCATAGGCAGGCGGGGTATCCCGGCTCCCACCGCTCCCGCATTGGCCTGCACGGGCCTGCCCACGGTGGGCGTGGCCGGGGCCTGAGAGCTTGGTCCAGCACCCAGGGAGGATCGAGGGCTCTGGGCACCCAGACAGAGGCCTCCTCGGGGTGCTGGGGTGACCCACGGCACTGGCCACTGTCCTTGGTCCATCGTGCCTCTGCAGAGGTGCGGGGAGCCCAGAGGGGCTGGCCTCGGCCTGAGCTGTGCCGGGGCGGGAAATTCCTTGTCTCAGCGGAACCAGGGCTTTATTACACATCTCCTTCCGTCAGTCTCGGCCCAGGGGTGAGAGCAGAGCAGATGTGCACACACACGGGCCCTGACCCGAGACAGGGAACCCGATACTCCCCATTCTGACCCCCCCGGAATCTTGGACGCCCAGGTGTCAGGGCGGGCCTGGAATTCAGATCCAATCACAGACCCATTACCCTCAGAACCTAAAATGGCCTTCAAGGCCACCCAGCCCTAACCAGGGAATGTGAGCACCTTGCCCCAGGTGAAACAGCACGGAGGTAAAGAGCAGAGACTGGGCCAGGCTCCGGCTCCCAAGCCAAGGTTCACACCAGCTCTCACAGTGGAGGCTCCGAACCCTTCACTCCCTGCCCCCAGTGCTCACACACACACACACACACACGTCTCCTTTCCACTGCCCAGCCCTGCCCCTCACTCCAAGATCACACACAGGCCCAGCGCTGAGGATCTGGGGACCTGCGTGGGCTGAGAAGCTGCAGGAAGTTGCCGACCAGCTCATCAAACTGCTCAGCCGGCTCCATGGATCACACGCCCACCACATGCCCTGCTCTCAGGGCTGGGGCAGGGAAGAGAGATGGTGACATAGCCCCCGACCTTAAAAGAACTTATCATTTGACCCTGGAGAGAAAACGGGGTCCAGAGAACACAGCTCCTCACAGCAGGAAGCCCTGGGGAGCTGGGCCCGTGTCACACCCCACAGCAGGAGGCAGCTGGGGTACACCTGCCCCCAGGTCAGGACTTCGAAGCCTGGTGGGCACAGAGCATGGGGCCCCCTCCAGGCAGTGATTCCTCCCCCACCTGCCTCCTTCCGCCCTCCTTGGCCTGCCCATGTCAGGCATGAGGTCATGTCACACCTGAGTTAGCCAGGAAGCTCCATTGGCAATGCCATGCCTCGGCTTGCAGGGATTTGCAACCTGGCTGGTCATCAGAATCCCCATGTAGCTCCCAGCCCTGCTCCAATCCCTGCATCAGCACAGCCTGGGACATTCCTGCTCATGGGGCTGCTTTATAATATAAGCTCCGCAGCAGATGCCCAGGCTGGGAAGGCAGGAGGCAGCCCAGGGTGCTGGGGTGGGTTGCAGAGAGGCTGAGGGGAGGGAGGGGGCTGCTGCAGGGACCTTGACCCTGAGGGGCAGGCCATAGCCACAGGCTTCAGGGCAGCAGGAAAGAGTGGAGCCCCGTTGAGCCAGGACAGAGCAGCCTGGAATCAGGTGAGCAGGGGTGAGAACTTGGGCAAGTCATTCAGCCTCTCTGAGCCTCAGTTTCCTTCTCTGGGAACTGGGAACAACAGCACTACCTCCCAGGCATGTTAGAGGATTCGAGGTGAGATAAATAAAGCACCTGGCACAGACTGGTGGCTATCCTTACATTTATTCAGCAGTGTTTATAAAGCACCTACTATGTGCCAGGCACTGTGCTGGGCACTCAGACTCAAAGAACAAGACGCAAAGGCCCTCAAAACATACAATCTGGTGGGAGACAGGATGGTAAAAACCATCCCCACATCGCGTGGTCAGGCCATGGCGGGCAAGGGGCTGCAGGGAAAGAGAAAAGGCAGGTCCCTGGCAGGGAACAAACGTCCCAGTCCAGGCTCTGGTCCTGTGACTGGGCCCAGGGTCTGGGGAATCTGTGAGTGCCAGGCCCTCCTTAGAGGGTCCTCTCTCCTCCAGCGTGTTTGGGGTACACGTCGTCCCCTCTGAGCCTCAGCAGGAGAGGAAAGGGCTGCGCTCCTAGCCCAGCCCTCCGAAGGGTCCTAGCAGGGCCTCGGAGTATCGGAGTATCGGTCACAGCCCTTCACAGTGGTCTGCACAAATACTGAGCCCTCCAGGGGCACCACGGCTCTGCCAAGCTCGGTTACAGCCTCCGCCCTGTGCCTGGGGCCAGACCCGCCCTGGCTCTGGTCCCTCTGTGGCACTCAACTCCCCAAAGCCTGGGATGGCACAAGAGACCCACACTGCTGAAGGGCTGAGGGAGTATTGTCAGAGCTGCCACTGTGCCCTGCTCACCACCCTAAACTGGGGGCTCCCTCAGGTCCCCTTGGGGCAGGCGCTGTCCCTCTGGGTCAGGGCCGGTGTCTCCTCCCTCCCCTGGACTCAGCACAGATGCAGGCACAGAGCGATGCAACACCGTGGACCGAGTGTCACCCCTACATCCGTCTCCCTGCGGGAAATGCTGCCAGGACAGCGCTGCCAGGATGTCCCAGGGACCGGCTATTCCTGCCACGGGCCTGGCCTGGGAATCAGGCGCGTGTGTCCATCATATGACAGCAGCGTGGTGGCCCAAGGGCAGCCACAGACCTGCAGCTTCTGCCTCACTGACGGAGGGGGTGTGTGAAACATTCCGTGCAGGGGGCAGAGTGGGTGTGGATGAACCGTGAGTCCGTCCATGGAGTCCCAGAGCCGGGCCCCCTGTGCGGCCCCAGGTGCATGTCCCCAGCAGCCTGGGCCTGCTTGGGGTGCCTGGACAAAGCAGCCAAAGTCCTCACACCGTCCCCAGGGAACCCCACCAGCAGGGCAGCCAGTGCCTCTACCTGCTCACGCCCAGCACACCTGGGTGCTCCCCCACACATACCCAGTAGGGAAGGGCTTCTTCCCCAGTAGGGGGCACAGTCCGGGGCAGTCTCCGGTCCCCCCCACACTCCGACCCCTCCTCACTCGCCCCATTAGAGAGAGGAGACCCGAGACTACAGGAGGGCCTGGGCGGGGCAGGGGTGGGGCTCAGCTCCTCTCCCCAGCACGGAGTGGGGTCCACCCCTCCCACGCCTTGCCCCACTACTGACACGCCAGGCTCCGACAAGGGCTGAGTCACGCTCCTTGTGGAGCCTCAGTGTCCCCATCCACACACACACAATGGGGGCCTCTCCCCAGACCCTCCCGCTTCCTGGACTGTTGTTCAGGTGAGATCACCCGCCGGGATGAGCCAACCGCAGCCCAGGGCTGGTTCTTCTGGTTGTGGCCGGAAGTGCGGCGGGGCTGGTGGGAACTGAGCCTCCCTCCCACCCGCCGTCCGTGTCCAAGCCGTCTTGGCTGCCAGGCAGCTGGGAGACGCCAGCCTCCGAGGGAGCAGAGCCTGCCCTTGCTTGCAGTCCTGCGGTTGCCACTGTGGCACGAGCCCCCAACCCCAGGCGGTCCTGACACATCTCGGGGCACTTAGCTGTGGCCCCTGTCACCTGCTTTTAACCTGCAGCTTCTGAGGTCCCGTGACCGCCCCAAGTCCCCACATCCCGGCCATCAGTGCTGCTGCCCACACCACTTGTCCCTAGTCCCCCACCACACCAGGCTCAGGGGGCTCTGGACACTCCTGCCCCAGTGCCACCAGGACCTGCCCCCAGCCTCCAGGCACCAGGAGAGAGAGGGCGAGTGGGCGCCCTGGACCGAGTCTGCAGCAGCAGAGACACCCTGGCCAGCAGTGAAGGGGTGGGGACACC
>VBSM01003215.1:14322213-14355942 GCA_008086735.1 Cheirogaleus medius | reverse complement strand
ACCAAGATGCTTACGTTCTTTTGGCTTGTACTGAACCAGGCTGCAAACAAACAGAAGAAGAGGAGATTAGACGTGGGTCTGAGAGCCCCATCCCCGCCCCAGAGGCCCCCCTGGCCCTGGCCCGGGCACCCCCCACTCACTGGGCATCCTCGCCCTCCAGCAGGCGGCGGTAGGTGGCGATCTCCTGCTCCAGCCGTGTCTTCACGTCCAGCAGGATCTTGTACTCCTGGTTCTGCTGCTCCATCTCGCAGCGCAGCTGCGCCAGCTGCTCCTCCACGCTGCCGATCAGCCCCTGGATCTGGGACAGCTGCACGCAGTAGCGGTTCTCTGTCTCCGCCAGGCTGCCCTCCAGGGATGCTTTCTGCAGGAGGACGGGAGAATGGGGAGTCAGTGAGGGTGGTCAATGCCCCCTTCCCAGCCCTGGGCACACCTCCATGCCTGGCAGTGCTCCTACCATGCTGAGCTGGGACTGCAGCTCGATCTCCAAGGCCTGCACCGTGCGCCGGAGCTCAGAGATCTCACTCTTGCCGCTCTGCAGCAGCTCACTGTTGGTGGCCACCTCACGGTTCAGCTCCTCTGTCTGCAGACAGGACACAGGACACAGCAGCATGAGCCTGGATCCCTTCCCCACGTCAGGCCTCCTCCCAAATCTGACTGTGGGAAGGGATGCCTTCGCACCAGCTTCCCACTTTCCAGAGCCCAGAAACACGCCCTTTGAAATGCTACATTGGCGTGGTTAACCCCTGCAAGTGGGAGGCACAGAACAGGAAACCTAAGGACCACCAGGGCTCTGGTGCTAGTTCCAAACTTCATGAGGGACAGATGGGGACTCCCAGGTCTTTACTCTCTCCCCACCTCCACACCCACCCCCGGGTCCCAGTGTTAGCTAAGATGCAATGGGTGACCCTGATGCCCTGGGATCCATGCAACTTGCTGAGGATGGGCCCCCCAGGACGCCAGGCGGGGGGCTTACTATCAGGGCTCAGGCCCCTGAACCCCAGCCCCTAAATGAGGCCACCTCTGGCCTGCTGCAACCCTCACCTTGCTGAAGAACCAGTCCTCAGCGTCCTTGCGGTTCTTCTCTGCCATCTTTTCGTACTGGTCGCGCATCTCAGACAGGATGCGGCTCAGGTCCACGCCAGGGGCGGCGTCCATCTCCACATTGATCTCACCACCCACCTGGCCTCGCAGGGCGTTCATCTCCTGTGGAAGAGGGGGACGGGGGTGTGGGCATCTGGGCCCATCCTGGCCTCCCACGCCCATCCTTTCCCACACAGGGGTCCCCCACCCCTCCCAAAGACCCCTCCCTTGTTCTGCCTGTGCTCCACCCTCTGACCCTCCCAGTGACTTTTGATCATCTGCTCTGCGCAGGCTCCGCCTCCACCATCACACTGTGTCGCCCCATTAGACTGAGGGCTCTCCAAAGGAAAATTTTGATTCCTAGGCCTATGCCCCCAAAATTTCCCCTCTAATTTCCAAACTTCTATATGGGGTCCAGATTTGAGGGTTTGAGCTCGGGCAAAGAAGGGACTTCCTCATTTATCCCCTGTCCTCATGAGGGAGGCCAGGGCAGGCAGGGGAAGACCCTGTGGGCCCCCGGGAGGTACCCTGGTGCTGGGAAGCAGTGAGGTACAAGGACGAGGCTGCCCTGCCTGCTGGCTCCAGACCCCAGGGACCAGGGATCTGCAGCCAGGGCCGCCCTGCAAGGTGACTGACCCGGCACGCCTGCTCTGCAATCTCCCATGGCCTCGGTCGTGACCCAGCCCTGGGGCTCTGCCACCCACTCCTCAGCCTCTTTGGCCTGCTGCCCCAGCCACCTCACCTCCTCGTGGTTCTTCCGGAGGTAGAGCAGCTCCTCCTTGAGGTTCTCGATCTGCATCTCCAGGTCGGCTCTGGCCAGGGTCAGCTCGTCCAGCACCCGGCGCAGGCCATTGATGTCGGCCTCCACGCTCATGCGCAGGGCCTGCTCCGTCTCAAACCTGCCGCGGGAACCAGGGATTTCAGTCCAGGCTCCTTGGACTTGCAGCTCCAGGTCCCAGCCCCTCCCTCACCCTCACTTTGCCAGGCTCTAAGGGCTTGGGAGGGACATTGTAAGGCTGGAGTGGAAACACATGCCAGCTCTGGAGGCCTGGGGCCATCACAGGGCAAGACTCCACGCAGATCTGGCTTCCTTACTTCTGTCCTCTCTGCCTCCTGCCTCCCTCCCTCTCCTTTACCACCTGCTGAGCCCAGAGCCCTGCAACCTTCAGAATTTGCTGCGGTTGCTGCATCCTAGACTGAGGGGTGGGCTCCCAGCAGCTCCTAGGACTGCCCCACCCCCAGCTCCTGGGCCTTGGCACAAGCAACTGAGGAGTTCTGGGGTGGGGAGGGGAGCCTCAAGCTCCTCTGCCACCTTGCCCAGGCCACCCCAGCTGCAAGCCAGGACTCACTTGGTGCGGAAGTCATCAGCAGCCAGACGGGCATTGTCAATCTGCAGCACGATGTTAGCATTGTCCACGGAGGCTGTGAGGATCTGGGGACATGGAAGAGTAACCAGGTCATGCGTGGGGGTGGCTCAGCCCAGATCAGGGTTACCAGACAGCCCTGCTTGCCTGGGGCCACAATGTGCAGCCTTCTCTGGAAGTCTCTCTTCCCGCCCAGCCTCTTCCCTGTGCTGTGCTGTGCTGTTGGCAGAGGCAGGGCAAGTGGGAGTCTGATGGGCTGAAACTCGCCTCCCCCTACAGACCCCCACGCCAGGCTTAGCCTTGAAGGGGAGGAGGCAGCCGGCTGGGATTGTGGGAGAGCCAGGGAGGGATGGGGGAATGTCCCCTGGGCAGAAGCTGTCACAGAACTACAGGAAGAGGGGATGTGGGCAACCCCCTCATTTTACAGTGGGCAAGAGGGTGCCCCTGAGAGGCTCCCCTAAAGGAGGCTAAAGGAGCCCTCACCAACTCAGAAGTCACAGCCACCCCTAGGCCCCTAGCCCTGGCTCCACTAGCAGCCCTGCCCCTGGGCCTGCTGAGCCCACCTTGAGGGGCAGCAGGAGAGAAGGGGAAGCCTGAGACATCCCCAAATAAGGTGCAAAGGAGGCCTTCCCCTCCTGAGGTCCCGCTCCCTCCACCTCCCTCCTCCCCAGCAGGTGCCGTCAGGCGCTCACTCAGACCCCTGCCCCACCGTCGCCCAGACCCCTCCTGCTGACACCTGCTCCTTGGACCCAGCCTGCCACATGCATCCTCTCTTAACCCACAGACACACAAGGTGGCGAGAAGCTCCATGATGAAGAAACTGAGGCTCCAAGGGGCTCCACAAGGCCTGTTTGTCACTGGCCTGACCTGCTGCCCCCAAAAAGGAGGACACAGGCCCCATAGAGGTCTCAAGATAAGAGACCCAGAAGTCAAGCCAGAGCCAAGCTGCCCTGGGCTCCCTGAGGCCCCCTGGCAGCCCCCAGGCTAGACTCCAGGCCTTCGTCCAGGGCAGGAGATGGGGGAGAAGTCCTGCCCCCCAAGAGCTTCCCCCCAGCCTACCTTGTTCTGCAGGTCCTCGATGGTCTTGTAGTACTGGCTGTAGTCCCGGGCAGGCCCCGGGGCCTGCTTCTTATACCAGTCGCGGATCTTCACCTCCAGCTCGGTGTTGGCCTCCTCCAGGGCACGCACCTTGTCCAGGTAGGAGGCCAGGCGGTCGTTGAGGTTCTGCATGGTGGCCTTCTCGTTGCCCGACAGCAACCCGTCAGATCCCCCAAAGCTGCCGCCATAGCCACCACCAGAACCGAAGCTGTAGCAGCCGGAGTAGCCGCTGCCCCCGAGGGCACTGCCCAGGCCGCTGGCAGAGCCCAGCCTGCAGGAGCCGGCGCCCAGGCCGCCAGACAGCCGGCAGGAGGTGCGGGACGAGCCGCCCCCCAGGCCGGAGGAGCCCTTGATGGAGCTGGAGGAGGTGAACTGGCGGATGGTGGTGGTCATGGTGGCGGCAGTGGGCAGCGGGCACAAGCGAGAGGCTCAAGAAGAGGAGAGAGGCCCCAAGGTGCGTGTGGCTGCCGGGGCTCGCCCGCCTCTTTTATAGGCGAGCAAGTGGGCGTAGCGATTACGACAGGCTCAGGGCTCTGTTTCCATTCCCCTGGGCTTTCATCACCGCTGGCCGCCCGCCAGCGCCCAGGTGGCGGGGGCCCCCTCCCCTCCCATCATCGGGGCTCTGCCTCATTTCTTCGAACCCCCGTGCTGGTGTCTGCGTCTGCGTGTGCGTGTCTCTGGTCTCAAGCCCGTCACCTGTGATTCAGGCGGGCCCTCCAGCTACGCTTTCCCATGACCTAATACGGAGAAGAGGAGAAGGCAGGATGTCACCGTCACGGGGCCCTCCCAGGCAGCTGCCACCCCAGCCTGCCCATCTCGACCCCCAGGGTTGCTGTGCTGCCCACACACTACTCCACCCACGGGGCTGGGGGCCGGGGGCTGGGGAGCAAGAGGACCAAGAGCCTGCCCCGCCTTGGAAACAAACCGGAATGAGCCCACCGGGCCCACCTCACAGCTCAGGACCGCTGGCAAACTCGGATTCCCAGCCCACATCACAGACGAGGAAACTGGGGCCTCAGACGGGATGCAGGGTCCACGCTGCCCCGCCTAACGCCAGGGCCAGGCTGGCAGAGTCACATCCTTCCCCCTCACTGTGCCACAGCAGCCATCCCCCGGGAACCTGGCCACACGGGCCCCCTTCTTCGGAGCCCAACACCCAGGGAGGTACTCCAGGGGCCACGGGTCCAGCTGGCCAGCGTCTGACCCTGCCACACCCCTAGGGGCCAGTGGTGGCCCAGCCGCCTCCTCTAAGCCTTTCCCTTCCTCTCTCTCCAGGTGGGGGTGCCGGGCTGGGGGCAAAGAGCTCAGCCTCAGGATGGGGAAGTGGCAGGCTGTGGGGGAGCATGGTGCTAGGAGGGGATCTAAGCCAACAATGAGGGGGATGCCCCCTTCCCTCACCCCCATCCCTCTCTGCCCCAAGAGGCCTCAGGGTGAGGTGAGGGGCATCTGTCTCAGGTCCCAGCCCACTGGGAACCTACATTGTCCCAGAAGAGGCTCTTCCTGAGACCCCAGCCAGCCCCTGCCCCCAGGCTCCTGAGATATGACTCCACAGGTGGCCCCACCCTGCCCTGGGTCCCAGGGTCCCGGCAGGCCAGCTGGAAGGAATGTGGTCGTGTTACAGACTACCGGTGGCTTCCACCTCCCAGACAGGCCCAGACAGCCGCCAGCAGCCGAGGGAGATTCCTCAATAGCCCAGAAGCTGCCAAGCCACCAAAGCAAACAGGACGCCCCCCACGCGCAAACGCACATTGGCCACCCCACCCCACACACACCCCAGGCTGGGCAGAGCCGGTCTGGCTTCCTGGGCTGGCTGTGGCGCTGCCACCCCCTCTCACCCATCAATGCCCAGACGGCTCCTTCAGAAAGCCCCCCCAGCCCCTCTCCCTCTGCTCTGGACCTGCCCTGGGCTGAGGCAGGGAGCGCTCATAACAGGTGTGGTCCCCAGCAAGTCGGTGGGGCCCTCCTGGGAACCGGCCCCAGGTAACAGGGACCCTGGAGCTGATTCTTAGAAACTTTCCCAGCATGAGGGGTTGCCCCTCCCTCCACCCTTCCCTCTCCTTCCGGGAGCCCCAGGCTTGGATGGAGTGGGCAGGACAGGTTGGCAGGTGACAAGTCGATACCCAAACACCAATTCTCCTCTTCTCCCAATCCCTCAGCCCGCACTGCCCCAAGCCAATGACCAGACCAGAGCACACGAGGCATTGAACTTCAGGCAAAGCTTTAATAGCAGTCACTGGGGCAAACCCAGGAGGCCTCCTCGGTGGGGGGTAGGGGGCTGCAGGAAGCAGACTCAGAAAGGCAGCAGCTCATGGGCGGGGCTACTCAGGCGTGGCAGTAGTGTGCTGGGGGCAGAGGTGATGGCTGCCCCGGGCCCTCAAGGCTGGGCTGTCACATGCAGAAAGGGGCCTCAGAGGGTGGAGTGGGGAACCTTCTCTTGGGAGGAGACCACCTAGCCATCCTGGACTTCCTCCATAATGGCGGCTGGTCACCACAGCTGCAGGAGGTGGAGGAGAGGCCACAGCCTGTGGTTCCCCTAGTCCCCCACACAGAAGGGTCCTCTCCTTTGGAGTCCACACAGCCCCTCCTTTGGGCAGGACGGGGCAGGAGCCTACCTTCCCAGGTGGGCTTCAAGGCCAGGGACAAGGAGTACTGCGTGGCCAGGCTGCAGGGAGCAGAGGACCCATCGGCCCAGGGATGCTGGCCGGCCCGGCCCCTGGGAGCGCTGCTGAGGGCAGCAGCTGGGGAGGCCCCGGGCAGAGGGGAGAGAGGGTCTCGCAAACCGGCAGGAAATCACAGCTGGGAGTGCAGTGCGTGGAAACTAGCGCAGGCCCGAGGACCAAGGGCACAGGCTCAGTGCAGCAGGAAAGGGGGCCGTGCCACGGAAGGCACGTGGCACTTTGTGGCTGCTAACCAGGGAGTTTACAAGGAGAAGCTGAGCAAGTGGTTTTTCCGTATCCCGAAGGACCCAACAAATAGACTCAATTAAAGCAGGAGAGACTGTGGTTAGACTATAAATGGACTTCGCCACTGTCAGGGAGCAAAAAGCTGGAGTGTGTGACTAAGAGACGCCAGGACACTCTCATCCAGGGGCCTGATCAACCTTCCCAACTCCAAACCAGACCAGCACCAACCTCGCTCCTTGGCCCATCCTGGCATCACCAGCCACAGAGTCATCGCAACCAGAAACCAGGGTCATCGTTATCCACTCCTTCCCGTGTTCACTGTACATTTGCTGAGTCCTGACTGTGAGCCGCGCTCGCCCCCATGCTCAGGCATCCAGTCCTGCTGCTTAAGCTACAACCTCTCTCCCGCCTACACCACTTCCTTTCCCTGCCCTCTGCCCCATACAGCAGGATTTCTCTGGCCTGACCCCCTGCTCCAGCCTCCTGCTGGGTCTCTCCAGCCCCACCCTGACCTCTCTGATCCATTTCTCCCCTCTGCGGCCAGAGTGAATGTTCTGACATAGCTTGACGATCATTCCCCTCCTCTGCTCCAAATCCCTCCATGGCTCCCCATTGCCTGCACGATCTAGTCCAGACGCTTTAATTCGGCATTCGAGGCTCCTCAGCCCGACCCCAGCCTGCATTCTCAGTTTCACCTCCTGCCACCTCCGCAGATCCTTACATTCACACCTCCTGGCCTTTCCCGTGCCCAAATGCCACTGCCTGGGTGGCCGGGGCCCGCCCCTGCAGGTGCCTGGGCACCCACTCGCCCACTCGCTGGGCACCCTCGCCCTCCAGCAGGCAGCGGCAGGTATGGATCTCCTGCTCCAGCCTCGTCCAGCAGCACCTGGCACTCGTGGTTCTGGCGGGCGCTCCCGTCACAGCGGAGCTCGCACAGCTGATGAGCCCCTGCATCTGGGCCAGCTGGGCCCCGTAGCGTGTCTCCGTCTCTGCCAGGCTGCCCGGCAGGGGCGCTTTCTGTGGACCAAGGGGTCGGTGGCACAGTGAGACAGCACTGGGACCTTCCCCGCAGCGGAGCACTAGCCAGGCCCCTCCCGTGTGGGGTGGCGGTGCCAGCACAGTGTGGAGGTGCCTGGGGCTGAGAGGGCCAGTCACTGGGTATGAAGAGGCAGGCTGGCTTGGGAGCCTCTGGTTCTCCAAGTGGGGTGGTCTACGAGGCTGGGCCTGCCCGAGAGTGATGGTATAAGGCAGGGAGAGGACGCAGGCCCTACCATGCTCAGCTGGGACTGCAGCTCGGTCTCCAGGCTCTGCATGGACCAGGGGAGCTCCACGGTCTCTGTCCTGCCACTCTGCAGGGCCTCAGTGTTGGTGGCCACCTCACAGCTCAGCTCCTCTGTCTGGAAGGCAGGGTGAGCCACAGGGGCTTAAGGAGGCTTTCAGAGGCAGGGCAGAGGACAGGGGCTGCCCCTGAGCCCTGCTTCCCAGAACTACCCCTCCAGCCCCTCCTGGCCTCTGTAAGGCCCCAAAGGCACACAGAGACCCTCTGCACCCACATGGAACTTGGCGGGATTCACCTTGCTCTGCAGTCATTTGCATTCATTACTCCCACCGAACTGTAACACCTCAAAGACAGGCGCTGAGTTTTATTCTTTTTGTACCTGTTACTGTCGCTGGGACACTGTAGATGCTCAGTATGTGTTTACAAGGGTGTGAGTTGTGGATTCAGATATACACATCCTGCGAGCACCTGTGGTGGCAGAAGCCCCAGACCAGGCTCGTGGAGACCTGGATCATTCCCCAGGCCACAGTGGAGGGTTGTGTGAGCCTCAGCCCTCTCTGGGCTCACATGTTACATCTAAAGCACAAGGGGCTGGTCCAACTGGTTCCCAGAGGTCCTTCCAGCTGGGACAGTGTTCCAGCCTGCACCAGCACACAGCACATGTGCCCACACGTGTGCACAGCCGCTCGCACACGGCCACCCACCTTGCTGGAGAACCAGTCCTCTCGTCCTTGCAGTTTTTCTCCGCCAACTTCTCGTACTGGTCACGCATCTCATTCAGGATGCGGCTCAGGCCCACGCCAGAGGTGGCGTCCACTGCCATGCCAATGTCCCCACCCACCTGGCCTCTCAGCCCATTCATTTCCTAAGCAGAGGGGATAGCAGGAGCTCGCCCAGGGCCATCCTGCAGAGAGACCCTGGGGCTTGCCTTCTCTGCCTCTGGGAGACAGGTGCAGACGACAGACAGACGGACAGGCCAACAGCTCCTCACCCTGAAGGTGGAGGCAATGTGGTCATGTCCCAGATGTGCAGGACTATGGATGTCAATTCTCCCCAGCACACGCTGTGACATGGGGGTGGCCTCCACACATCTCCAGTGTGTGCTGGGGCCAGAGGGGGTTGGCAGCCTCACCCACGCCGAGCCCACAGCAGGAGCCCAGAGAGAGCGCCCCTGTGTCCGCCTCGGCCGAGCCAGGCCTCTTAGGAAGTGTCAATCTGCTGGGGGAAAGCAATCGTATGACCAGCCTCAAAGCCAACGGGAAGCACTCTCTGGGTGCCCTGCTACTTGGGTATCAGGTCCCCCAAGCGCAGGCCAGAGCAGTGGTCAGCTGAGAAGGAAGCCACAAGGACAGGGCACTAGAGGCCTCATGAGCCCAGCGCTGTCTGGAAAAGGGAGGCAGGAGAGGAGGCAGAGAGGTGGAGTCAGACCTGGACGTGGACATGAGTCAGACAGACCCGAGGGACAGTCCCTGGGCAGCCTTGGGTAAATCCGGTAACCTCTCTAAGCCTCAGAATATCTCTCCCAGCGATGTTGTCGGTATCAGCTGAGATCATTGCTATGAATCACTGGTAATGCGCTGGGCAGATAGTCCTTGTTGTTATGACTATCACTATTAAAATTAATTGTAATAATTAGCATTGTGTGTTCTTACACCGATTCACTCATTAGTTAGTTAACTGCAATGGGCCGAACCTCAAAGGACAAGGGAAGACTCCTTGGGAAGCGGAGCCCCTGCAGGCCTCAGCCAGGGCCCTCTGCACATCAGGGCCAGGGTCAGGGCCAGGAACCCACCAGAGATGGGAGCTGGACTGCAAGCATGGCCCCAGCCCGGGGACATCCTGGGGTCCCAGGCCTGCTCCTGGGCGAGTTTTTGCTGCGGTCCATGAGCTGGCCCCACCTCCTCATGCTTCTTCCAGAGGTCAGCAGCTCCTCCCTGAGGTTCTTGACCTGCATCTCCAGGTCAGCTCTGGCCAGGGTCCGCTCGTCCAGCACGCAGCGCAAGCCGTTCATGTCGGCCTCCACGCTCATGTGCAAGTTCAACTCTGTCTCGTACCTGGGCAGGCTGGAGGCGTGAGCCCTAGAGGCCTCGTGGAGCCACAGGGACACCACCTCATGCACACACAGAGCACTCCACGGTGTGCAGAGCCCCGGACAGCCCCGGAGACCCAGACTCACTGGGTCATCAGCTGTCAGGCGGGCACTGTCAACCTGCACACGAAGCTGGCATTGTCAATCGTAGCCACCAGGATCTGGGAGAGATGCGGGCTGAGTGGGCAGACACCCTCGGCAGCCCCAGGGAGGCCCTGCATCATCCATGCAGCCTCTTCGAGGGTCATGAGGGTGGTGGTTTCCTCCTCCAGGCACCCTGCTGGGAATTTCAGGGGCCCAGCCAAGGCCCTCAGGGGGCTCACAGAGTGGCAGGGGTAGGATGCCCAGGCAGTGGCAAACATGGATGCCCAGAGAGAGATCCTTATGCGGCCCTCTCCCACCACAGGGTCATGGCCTCTGCCTACGCCTCACTCTTTTCCTAGCTAAATTCATCTCTAGGCTCAGTGCCACCTCCTCCAGAAAGCCCTCCTGGATTTCCTGCCTGGAGCTCCTCTCCCTGCCATTCCTCCTGCCTGCCCATCTCTCTTCCTCAGCACTTCTCTAGGTTGCGATTTTATAGCTATTTCTATAACTTTTTTGGTTATTTCCTCCTCTGCTGGACTCTGAGCTCCAGGGGGACAAAACCATGTCTATCTTATTCTCTTTGGAACCCCCAGCCCTGGGCAGAGTGCCCTGGCCCAGAGTCAGCCCCTAGGGTACGTTTGTTTAATTAAGTGACTAATTAACTAATTAATGAGGTTATGGTTGGCCCCACCTCAAACCTGGGGCGAAGTTTTCTTTTCCCACAAGGTCATCCGGGTGGTTTAAATGCGAACATGAAAGGGAGGGGCCCTGTAAGAGCAGAGGGCTGGCGATGACTGTGGTCGCTGTTGCTGGCACCATCGGAAATGCCCGAGCAAGGCTCCAATGGAGGCCATTGCGGTACAGAAGTCAGCACGGCCCCTCCACGCCTCCCAGAGGGGGCAGAGAAGAGCTTGGCGAAGGTGGCTTGTGGGCCGGGCCAATCTGGGATTTGTGGAGGCTGAGGGCTGGACCGTGCGAGACCTGAGAGCTGAGAGGGAGAAGCCCCCACAGACAAAAGCAGCCCCGCAGACTCATCGTGTGCAGCCCCTCCCAGACCTCTCTCGAGGACCTCGGTTCTCTGAAGCGCCCTTGGATCAGGCCCCAGTTTGTTACCTGTCCTCAGCCTCAGCGGGCCCATCTGTAGCCCGCCCCCCACCCACCAGGAGGCTGATCAGGCACAGGGAGGGTTGGCTGTGAAACCCCAGGATGAGGGGTGCACAGGGTGACTCAGAGGGGCAGAGGCCTGGCACGTGCTACACGGGGGCTGGAGGGGTGAGCTGCTGGCTGACCCCGAAGCTCAGGAGCGTTGACTCACCAGGGCTCCCCTGGGTTCCCCACCGCCAGGACCGAACCTGGTATCTGATCTGGCACTGCCAGTGGCTCTGCTTGCAGGAATTCCCTGCCTGGTGGAGGTCCTGGCAGGAGCAGGCAAAGCCCGTGCAGGGCAGCGGCAGGCCCCACCGCCCGGGATCCGCCTGCTTCACACTCCTCTTTAGCCCCTCACTGCCTCTGGGGTCTGCACACCGTGGGACCCTCCAGGAGCAGGTTTTGAACAGAAGACGCAAGTGGCCATGTTTGCAGAATGCCAAGGCCACATTCTCAGAGGTCATGAGAGTGTGGCAGGGGGTATGTGTGTGTGTGTGTGGTGTCAATTCCTCCACCAGACGAACTTAGAGAAACTCCTCCCTTGAGAGCATCCAAACAGGGCTCCTGCCCTCAGGGAACGCCAGAGTGACTGTCCTGGAGGGAGTGGGGAAGACCCATGAAAAGCAAGAGCAGCCATGAGAATACACCAGACTCAGCAACATCAGCACAAGGAACAGGGCAAAGACTGAACCTCAAAGTGTCAAACAGACCCCGAGATCTGGGGATAGAAGACAAGTGCCATCCATCCAGGAGGACTGCCTGGAGGAGGTTAGGCAGGCAGGAGGGCAGCCCCAGAGGGGAATGGAACAGCACAAAGACGTCCAGCCTCATCTCCCAGCAGCCACACCCAACTCCCCAGCTCTGCGCCTCTGCCCACGCTGTTCTCCACCCCGGGAACGCAACTCTCGCCTTCAAGATCTGAAGACTTCCCTGGCCACTCCTCCGTCACCCACCCCAAATATGTTCCCCTGAGGAAGGGAGGAGTTCTCCTCCGTCCCCCTGGAGAACTCCCAACAACCCCACGGCACAGGATGTTTTCCAGGCCTGGGACCAGAGGGCACAGGGCTGGGTCCAGAGCAAGTGAGTGAATGAATGAATGAATGATGGAGGCCTAGGAGAGGGGAGAATTGTTTGCAAAGGCCCAGGGTTGAGATGGAGTGAATTAGAAGCAAGGACCAAGGGCAGAGGACAGAGGACAGAGGGCAGAGGCCTCAGTGGTCCTGAAGCAGTGGCTGTAGCTGCGCTCTGGGCGGGGCGGGTCCCGCTTCTTGTACTGCTCACGGATCTTCACCTCCAGCTTGGCGTCGGCCTCCTCCAGGGCGCGCACCTTGTCCGGGTAGGAGGCCAGGCGGTCGCTGAGGTTCTGCATGGGTTCTGCCTTCTCGCCACCCCCCAGCAGAGCACCCAGCACACCAAAGCTGGAGCCGAGGCCCCCACCCAGGCTGCGGTGTGGCCACTGCTGTAGCCTCCCCACAAGCCCACCGAGAAGAGGGACGAGGTGACCAATATGTTGCCATAGCTGCCGGCTGCCAGGAGGCTGAGGGCCCGACAGGCGACCCCGACACAGAAGGAGAACATCCGAGAGAAGCCCCCCGCCGGGCACGCACAGGCCCTTGCTGGAGCCGGAGGTTGAGAACCGGCAGATGCTGCTGCTGGTGGCAGCCATGGTGTCCGCGGGTCAGATGCAGGGTCCAGTCTGGATGGGGACACTGGTCAGTCCTTTATAGCCAGGCTGAAGGGGGCTGGGCCCTGGCCCTTGAAGTCTGAGCCAAAACCCCAGGAATTTGCCACTGTTCCAGCTTCCCAGGGCCAGGGGCTCGGGCTGGACATGCTGAGTGCCCCCCCAGGCCCCCTCCTGAGCTGGAGCCCTGGGTGCCCTGGCTTCTCTGCACCCCACTGTCCGTTCAGGAACAAAGGTGGTGTTGGAGCTACGCCCCAGGCTAGGGTGAGCCTCCATTCTCAGCCACAATTAGGAGGCTGAGCTCATTCTTGGGGACAGTCGGGAGAACCCAGGCCTGGGAGCAGGCCGGCACGGAGCAAGCCTTCCCAGGCCCGGAATGGGAGGCTGGGCTGGCCCCCACGCCACATTCCGGGGCAAAAGGGGAGAGATTTGGAGCCTGACGTCCTCCCCCAGGTACAATGTGGCTCTGACGGAGCCCCAGTCAGAGAGGGAGAGTTAGCCTCAGACCCAAGGGAGCCCCCGGTTCTCCCAGGATTATTCCAAGTCTGCTTAAGGAGACGCAGGGGACGGACCTGGCGCTGAACTGAGGGAGCTTCAGGTCTAAACCTTTCAGGAAGCCAACTCAAGAGCCTCCATTTCCTCGTTTGTAAAAGGGGAATCATTCCTGTCCCCCAAGGTCTTTGAGGGAATCTAGAGAGATAGTGACATCAGCCAAGATCTGACGAAACAGAAGCGGGGTGGGCAGGGGGCCAGGGTCTGAGACTAGAGGGTTAGGGTGACCTCCCTGCCCACTCCCCCTGCACCTGAGGGACATGGGGCCAGAGGGGCTCCCAGAGGATGTTCGCAGGAAAGGGGGAGGCCACAGGGGAGCGGGGTTTGTGCAGGAGCCTGTGTGCCCTGAGGACAGCCCCCGCCAGGGAGCAGCGCGATCCCACATCCTGGCGCTGGCGCCGCTCCACCCAGCAAGGAGATTACCAGCCTAATCTCTGCGGCACTAATGATTTAGGCGCTGCCAGGACACTGGCGGCCTGCCTGATTGCGGAGCTTCCTGGGGTGGCCAGGGCCCCAGGGACAGGGCCAGGGAGGGAAGTGCTTGGGTGGCCTGGGCTCTCTGCCTGCTCACAGGGACAAGGAGGGAGTCAGGTTTTCCATGTAGCCCAGAGCTCCTCTGACAAGGCTAGACTGCTGCAAGGACTTCCCGCTTAGAAAGTGGGTGGCCTTTCACTGAAAGTACCAGC
This sequence comes from Cheirogaleus medius, assembly GCA_008086735.1. Lineage (NCBI taxonomy): Eukaryota > Metazoa > Chordata > Mammalia > Primates > Cheirogaleidae > Cheirogaleus > Cheirogaleus medius. The sequence goes on along the minus strand of VBSM01003215.1, from coordinate 14,341,980 downwards.
TGGGAACAGCAGGAGCCATCTGGGAGAGAGGCTGAGCCCTGACTTTATCCTCCTTCCGCCTGGCCTCTGAAGGGTGCTGGGGGGAGAAGGGGACAGGCACAAAGCCAAGGTTAGAGAGCAAGGTCAGACCACCTGAGGTTAGACATCAGGAAGGACTTCCTGACAATCCAGGACTGTCTTGAAGGAGGAGAGAGAGTCAATAGAACTGGGTTCACCTCAGTGGGCCACAGCCAGGCCCTGCACCAGCCGGTCACCCTCACATGGAAGGACGTGCAGTGAAGACCCCTCCCCATCCCCTGCCAGAGCCACACTGCTACAAGCCTCCCTTCCCAGGAGCTAACTGACCTCACCCCCACCCTGTCCCCCCAGGCAGGCTTCGGCCTGGGCTCAGAGGAGGGACTGCTCTGCCTTCTGGCACCAAATCTGGAGTACAGCCAGGAGTCCGGGGAGGGGGCCGGGCCATGGGGTTCCACTTCCCCACAGTGTCTCTCCCTAGAGCCCACGACCCCCGCCCTCACCCTGCCTGGGAACCACCTCCAGAGGCCCCAGACTTTAGGCTTGAAGCCCAGTTTGAAGAGGCAGAGAGTTTATTAACCTTCCTCAGTCCAAATTCTCCAAGGCCTCATCCCCCACTACCGCCATTTGGCCCCCGCAAGGTCCCCACCACCACCATCGGGCTTCCTGCTGTCAGCCTACTCATCCTCCTCTCTGGGCCTCAGTTTCCCCAAGCCAGGGATCCGGGGCCCCTTCGCCTCTGCTGCCTGCAGGCCCCGCCGACGGTGAAACCCCATTGGATGCTGCAGCCCAGAGAGGCCTTGAGTGCGGCGGGACCGGCCAGTGTGGCCTCCTCTGCCCAGGTGAGCGGACCCCAGGAATGCCTCCTGGCCTCTGGAGGGTGTGGCCAACCCTGGCCTGGGCTGAGAAGACCTTAGATCCTCGGTTTCCTGTGAGGAGACCGAGGCGCAGGGCGCAGGAGTGGTGAGCAGCCCAGCGCTGCCGTTGGGGCCTGGAGCCGGGGCCTCAGCAGCTCCCCTCGCCCTGCTGGGGAAGGAGGCCTGGCGGGAGCCGCCGCAGTCCACACAGAGGCCCTCTGGGGCATGACTCTTCCTGCCCGGGCCTGCCCTCTGCCCCCGCCCGAGAGGTCCTTGAGGGGCAGCCCAAATCGGCAGCAGCAGCTTGGCCCACGAGGAGGAGGAAGAGGAACGGGAGGGGCGACCCAGACAGCTGCTTCACTGCGCCCGAGGCTGCTGGAGCCCAGCACAGTGGGTGGGAGGACTCCAGGGTGCCCCGGTGCCCTGGGTGCCCGCCAGCCTCACGACCCTCATAAGCCCTAGGTTTCCCCTGCAGAGTGCTGAAAAGCCAGTGTGCTCAAGCGCGGAGTGGGACCGGGGTGTGGGGGAGGCGTCCCGGGTCACCACCCCTACTTGCCGACGGAAGGCAGACGGTGTAGAAGGATCTGGGCCCTGTGTGCAGGGGATGTGCAGTAGATGCACACTGATGTTGACAAGGGTCATGCCAGGCTGCCCAGCTGACCCTGGCTCCTACCGGCCTCCCAAGCATTAGCTGTCAACCCCTAGGACCGCGCCCACCCCCGCACCCCTGCCCAGAGCCAGAGCAGGGCTGCGTGCTGCCGGTATTCTGTAAGTGTTTGTTGAATGCTAGGGTCATGGAGCCTGGGCAGTGACAGGGTCCAGGAAGAGAACATGGCCACCGACTCAGCCCCAAGGGAAAGGGTCAGTAGCAAGCGGTCAGGGTAAGTGAGAGGCCCAGGAGTCCCAGGTGGGCCCCGGCTGGGATCCTGGCTTGGCTGGCAACAGAACCTCACTGTATACACCCCCCACCCCATCCCCTGCCACTAGGGCCCCCTCAGCTCCTTTCCATTTGCCCCACAGGCACTGAGCCCCTCACCAGCAGGCACCTTGCCCAGGACAGGCACCCCTCGCCTCTCCCAAGCACTCCCCACCCCAGGCCAGGCATCCCCTCAGAAGTGCACCCCCGGCCAGCCATCCCTGCCGGCTGCCTGCTCCCAGGCGGAACCCATCTTCCTCTGATCCATTTCCCGCTCAGATCCGCCCACTAATGATTTGTGTCTGGCTCCAAAGGTGCCCTACCCTGCTCCTCCCCGGGCCACGGGCTCCCTCGGGCCTCCTCCCAGCTTGGAGAGATGGGGGCAGGGGGACCCCCTAGTGCCCTGCACACTCCTAGGCTCGGCCAGGGGCTCCCTATCCAGGGACAAGGGACTCAGTCTTTCTTTCCCTCTGCCCCACCCAGCCACTTCTGACTGGCTTCCAGGAACCATTGCCCCGGGTAACCCAAGACGTAGGATAGGATACAGACACCCAGGGACACCCCACCTTTCCAGGCTGAGCTGCAGCAGCTGCCCAGGGCCCCTTCCCAAGAAAGGACCCAGAGGCCCGAATGCCCTGGAGGAGGCCCAGGGCAGGAGGACAGGCCAGGGAGGGAGAGAAGACTGGAGGCTGCGGGAAGGGGTGGGGAGGAAGTCTCCGAAGAGGAAGCCACGTGTGGGAAATCCTGCCACTTCCCGCAGGCGAAAACTCAAGCTTGGCCACCTGACTTCTTCCCTCTGCCCTTCCATCCTCTCTCTCCTCCCCTCCCTCTCCTTCCCTCTCCATCCCTCTCCCTTCCTTGGCCTGAGAGACCATGGGGGAGGGGCAGAGGCCGCAACTCTGGGGGGCTCACACCCCCTCCCCACTTTGCCCTGCAGACTGGCCCAGGGGCCGTGAGGACCTGGGAACTGGAAGTCAGAGTCTCCTTCCCGCCCCCAGCCCCACCTCCCTCCTCTCCCTGTGCCCTGCCAGGCTGGTTGCTCCCTACTGACTGGCGCTCAGCTGCCCCGGGCGCTGCGATGCTCTTGCATGGCTTCCCCCTGGGACAGGTGGGGCCAGGCTCCCTGAGAGAGAGGCCGTGTCTCTCCCCTCAGATTGGACGCTGCCTCTGGGCAGCACTGTGGCTCCCCTCACGTGGGAGCTTCCTTGACACGGGGCTGTTTCTCCCCCATGCCAGCCTCGGGATGCTCTGAGCACGCTGTCTCCTCCTGCTTCACCCAGCACCGCCGACAGGAAGGGGGCTCTCGGCTCTCGCCCTGGTGCGGCCCACCCGGCCCACCACACTGTGACCCACCTGCCTGACCAACAAGGGGGGCTGGAGGATGACTGGGAGGATCAGAGGAGGAGGACTAGGGGAGAAGGACCTGAGGGGGAAGAGGACCTGGGGAGGAGGAGGATCAGGGGAGGAGTACCTGGGGAGGAGGGCCTGGAGAAGAGGACCAGGGTTGATCATCCTTCCTTTCCAAGAGAAAAACAGGAGGACAAGACAGGAACATTCCTTTGCAGAGGCCTGAGCTCCATGGAATACTCTGCCCCACCAGCCCGGCCAGCTGCTCCCCACCACGGCCTGCCCCGCCCGTCCCCGGAGCTGAATTGCCCCCACCAGCCAGCCCGGAGCCAGCTCCCCTCCACTGCACTTGTGCAGCCCTGTTGTCCCTGCTGTCTCTTCCTCAGAACGCAGGGGCCCTGGGAGCCTTGCTATTGTACATTTCGGGTTGCTACACCTTCCTCAGCAAGGTTTTACTGGGGAGGAACCAGAGCTCCCAATCTTCACAATCCCCAGGGCCAGGCATCGTGGTATCTATGATCGGGACTCTATGATGTCATGAAAAGAGCTCCAAACTCCAAGTCCGAGAACATGGGGTCAAATCTAGACTCTGTGTAGCCTTGAGCAAGTCACTCCAAAAGCTGGCTGGGCAAAGTCCCGCTGCAGTGAGAGGTGACCCTTCCCTGCCTGCGATAGGCAGAATAACAGCCCCAAAGTATCCATATCCCAGAACTTGGAAATATGCGCCTTAGAGGGCAAAAAGGACTTTGTAGATGTGAGCCCAGTCTTAACACAAGGGTCCTTAACAGGAGAGAGGCAGGAGGGTGGGAGTCAGAGGAGGAGACATGACAACAGAAGCCGAGGTCAGAGTGATGTGGGGCTGTGAGCCAAGGAACGCAGCAGCCTCTAGAAGCTGGAAAAGGCAAGGAAAGGAGTCTCCCCTAGAGCCCCCGGAAAGAACACAGCCCTGCTCACACTTTGGTTTGAGCCCTATAGGACCCATTTTGGACTTTTGACTTCCAGAACTATAAGAGAATAAATGTGTGTGCTTTAAGCCCCTAAATTTGTGGTAGTTTGTTACAGCAGCAATAGAAAATTAATACACTCCCTAGCAATCTGGGAGGCCAAGGCGGGGAGGATCACTTGAGGTCAGAAGTCCAAGACCAGCCTGAACAAGAGCAAGACCCCATCCCTACTAAAAATAGAAAAGTTAGCTGGGTGCCTGTAGTCCCAGCTACTCTGGAGGCTGAGGCAGGAGGATCACTTGAGCCTAGGAGTTTGAGGTGGCAGTGAGCTATGATGATGCCACAGCACTCTACCCAGGGTGACAGAGCAAGACTCTATCAAAAAAAAGAAAGAAAGAAACTCAATACACTCACTCTCCTGGATCATTCTAGTACCATGACTGGTAGCCACTCTCACTTGTGTTAGAATGAATGGGAGGTGGCTTGCTCACCCCCTAGAATGCAATTCTTTTTTTTTTTTTTTTTGAGACAGAGTTTCACTCTGTCGCCCTGGCTAGAGTGTCATGGTGTCATCCTAGCTCACAGCAACCTCAAACTCCTGGGCTCAAGTGATCCTCCTGCCTCAGCCTCCCGAGTAGCTGGGACTACAGGCACGCGCCACCGTGCATGGCTAATTTTTTCTTTACATATTTTTAGTTGTCCAACTAATTTCTTTCTATATATTTTTTTGTAGAGACAGGGTCTCGCTCTTGCTTAGGCTGGTCTCGAAATCCTGAGCTCAAGCAATCCGCCCGCCTCAGCCTCCCAGAGTGCTAGGACTACAGGGCGTGAGCCACCACGCCCAGCCCAGAATGCAATCCTTTACAGCCAAAAGATGGCTTTCTGTTCATCTTTGGGCCCACTACAAGATCTAAATCAGTGCTTTGTACACAGTAGGTGCCCTATGGATGCTTGCTGAATGGACACAAGCAGGATGAGCCCAGAGTTGGATTTCATTCAGCATCTACTCATCGCATTCACTGGGCGGCAGTCACTGGGCTGGGTGCTCAGAATTCAGTACTGAGTCAACCGAGCGAGAGGCGGACAGACGCACGGATGGTTCATTGCAGCACAATGTTACTTGTGTGCCGATAAAGATATGTGTGTACAAGCACCTCGGGAGGACCAGGGAGAGAGTGACTCATTCAGTCCAGGCCACTGAGGACAGTTTCACAGGGAGGGACAGTGACGCTGGGTTTCGAAGCAAGGGCAGCACTTTGCCACGCCACGATGACAAGGCGGAGGTGGGAAGTGCCCGGTGTGGGGGGGGCACCCGGAGACTCACTGCTGGACCAGCATCTCTGGGGGATACAACAGGGGTGAGTGGAAACGGGGCTTATAAAGTAACACATTTCTTCAGCTACTGCTAGCCGGCTCCTACCCTGCGGGCACCCTCCCAGACTCTGGGAATATGGTGACGCAACAGACAACATCTGTGCTCTTACGGGGCAGACACTCTAGCAGGGGAGAGGGACAACCAGCAAGCCAGTGAATGACACATTCTCCGAGGACACACAAAGGGGGATGTGAGTGCTTCGGAGGCTGGGGAAGGCCACTCCTAGGTGACAGTTAACGGGGGAGCTGAATTAAGGAAGGAGCCAGCCATGTGCAGGGAAGAGCACTCCAGGCCGACGAAACAGCAAGTGCAAAGGCCCTGAGGCTGGACCAAGGAATCCCTCTTCAGGGACCAGAAAGAGGGGCCAGTGTGGCTGGAGTGGCGTGAGCGAGGGACAGAGTGAGACTACGTAAGGCCAGAAAGGGGCAGGGCCGGCCCTGCAGAACGGAGGCGCTCAGCCCTGATGTACCAGAGCTGGGCCCTGTGTTCTCTGGAGCGACGGGGCTGAGACCCCCACCCACAAGCCTGGTGGGCCAGGGCAAGGCACCTCCTTGACAAACAGCTGTTGTCCGCGTGGTTCACGGCAGACTTCCCAGAGCCTTTAGCAAGGTAACACACATTGTGACTCTCCACGGGGCTGTGTTTCCCAAACTCGTTTGGACATGGAGCCACTTCCAGGAGAACCTTGTGGAGCTAGTGTTCCTTGGAACCCCTTTTGGGAATCTCTGGACCAATTCATAGGACGTACAAGTGGGGGAAATGACTGGAACAAGGGTGAGAAAGGAAGACCACCAGGAAAGGCTTCAAAGAGTATAAACTTTATCTTGCAGCAACAGTCATCCAAGCACTGCTGTGCTCTGTTTTGTTTTTAATGAGTCTATTTATATAGATTTTAATTAAACAAAAGGGATATTATTGATGTCTCCAATGCCTCAATTTCCCAGTGAACAATATCTCTTGGAGAGCCACCTCATACCCTTTAATCTATCACGCCCATGAATAGGGTTTTTTGTATTTTGTTTTCAGACAGGGTCTCACTCTGTCACCCAGGCTCGAGTGCAGTGGTGTCATGATAGCTCACTGCAACCTCGAACTCCTGGACCCAAGGGATCCTCCTGCCTCTGCCTCCCCAGTAGCTGGGACTAGAGGTGCACACCATGACGCCTGACTAATTTTTCTATTTTTAGTAGAGATGAGATCTCGATGTTGCTCAGGCTCGTCTCTAACTCCTGAGCTCAAGGGATCCTCCTGCCTCAGCCTCCCAGAGTGCTGGGATTACAGGTGTGAGCCACTGTGCCCGGCCCTACCCATGAGTTTTAATTTATTTACTCTGTCCCTACCAACCACCTCTCTGGTCTCTAGGTTTTTTGCTTTTACAAACAAAGGCTTAATAAACTTCCCTGAATATATAGCATGGTGAACCTTTGCAAATATATCCTCAGAGGAAATTTTAGCAGTGGGCTTACTGGGTTAAAGGATGAATCCATTTTTCATTTTGACAGCTTTTGCCAAATTTTCTTTCAGAGTAAAATCAAATGATATCTAGAGTTTGCTTTAAAATACTCTAACTTCCCCCACAAAAGCTGGTAGGAGGAAAGAGAAGTAAACCAGAATGTCAACATGTTGACAGTTATTGAAACCGGACACTGAATACAGGAGTGTATCTTGCTACTTCTCTCTACTTTTGTATATATTTGAAATTTTCCACACACAAAAAAAAAAGCCTCCTTGAAAAGTTCCACAAATTTTCACTCCCACTAACCATGAATGAGATTAACGTTCCCCCCATAATTCTAATTCAGCATTGGTATCATCAAGGTTTGTTTGTTGTTATTTTCCATTTTTTGTCTTTCTTGATAGTTGAAAAAGGCCTCTCTTAACATTTCTTTAATTGTGAGTGAATTGAACATCTGGTATGATTGGTATGTGTCCCCTGCAGTTCATGTGTCAGAAACACAATCCCCCATGCATCAGTGTTGGGAGGTGGGATCTTTAAAAGGTCATGAGGTCATGAGGGCTCTGCCCTAATCAATGGATTGGTGAGGATGAGTTTGGCCCCCTTCTCACCCCTTTCCTTCTCTTTCTCTCTCTCACACGCTCTCTTGCCCACCACCTACTGCCATGGGATGGCACGGCACAAAGGCCCTCGCCAATGTGAGCACCTCAATCTTGGACTTCGAAACCTCCAGAACTGCAAGAAATAAATCTCTGTTCTTTATAAATTACCAAGTCTCAGGTATTCCGTTAGAGCACCACAAAACATAATAAGACAACATCCTTTCCTGTATTTTTTGGTCTCTTCCTGTTTTCCTTCTTGTTTCTTAGGAACTGGCTCTTCCTACCCTTTGCCTATTTTTCTCCGGGTCCTGTCTTTACCAGCTCGTGTGAGCTTTTCATGAACACGGGAATGACGGCTTGGCACAGGTGTCCTGAATGTGTTTTCCCAGTTGCTCTCTGGTCTTCCTACTTTGTTTATGAGTCTTTTCCAAAGGGACTCCCTCCCTCCCTCCCTCAAGCCATGCGTGTTAATCCCTCTTTTCCTGTGTGTGGGCAGCGGGCAGTTTGCAGAAGGGGCTCACTTCGGTGGTGATGTGAAAGCCGGCTGGGGACAGAGCCACCCCAGCCCTGGGAGACAGACACTAGGGGACGATGGGACATGGTGGCCAACGCAGGGAAGGCAGCAGGATGACTCTGCGTTTTCTGGGCAGAGCAGGTGGGTGGGTGGCGGTGCCACTGGGTGGGATGGAGAAGCCAGGAGGAAAAGCAGAGCTCACAGGCAAACAGCACTTCACCTCTCAGAGCATGTATCACCCAGGTCCGTCACACCTGCCTGTGCACCTGTCTCCTCCCCTAGACATGGGGTGGGGACCCCGCCTCCTGCTTCTCTGTCTCCAGAAATGGACATAGCAAATGGCGCCTAGTAACTGTAGACAGGAATGAGTGGACAAATGAATAAATGAATGACTTGAGCTGAAGATGCCTCTGCCCAGGTGGAGACGGTGTCAGGAGGTGGAAGGAGGGTCACTGTGAAGGCACTTTCTCCTCCCTGATCGCGCCCCCAGTAGTGGATGGAGGCTGCCACACCTCACGCGGAGCCCGGGACAGCGGAAGGCCCCGGGACGGTCTGCTCCAGCGGCAGGCTGAGGAAGTCCTCCTCCTAGAGGCCGGGGGAGGCGCGGGAGGCAGAACCCCGGGCTAGAACACAGAGAACTTTCTGGAAAGGCCGCTGGCCCAGGCCGAACTGGAGGCCCAAGTGAAGACCTCCAGGGCAGGTTGAGGGGCGGGGAGTCACATTCCTGGGGGGGTGACGTCAAGGCCACCACCTGGTGACAAAAGGATGGAAACCTTGTCCAGACAGATGCCCGACCAGAGAGCAGTGGAAGGGGAGAAACAGGACACCGTGGGGCTCCCACCTCGCGAGCTCGTCTCTTCTCGCTTCCATGCTTGGTGGCCTCCAGGGGCAAGCCCCAGCGCCTCCCACGGGGACCCCAGGCCCGGCGCCTTCCCAGACTGACGCCGCGTTAAGCAGGGACACGCCCCGGCCGCCACCGGAGCCTCAACTCTGTGGCAGGAGCGCCCTCTGCTGGCCGCCTCGGGTCGCGCCTCTACAGTAGTGCCGGGAGGGGCCGCCGGGGCGGGGGCAGCACGCGGGCACCCGGAGACCCAAGCTCCGCCTGCGCTCTGCAAACCCGCCCCTTGTCCTCCCGGCCTGGCTCCTCCGCTCCATCTTCGGCTCCCTCTCTAGTCCCACGACCCCAGTAGACCCCCCGTGGCTGAGCAGTGTGTCCATCCCCTGACTCCAGGCCCTTGGACACGAAATTCCCTTCTGGAGCTGGGAGCCTGCGCATTGTGTCATTGTGTCATGCCCCTCGACCCCCGTCCTCCATCTCAAAAAAGCCCTTCCCTGCCTCTGGCATATTTCCCTCCTCTCCGCACACCCCCTCTACTAATCTACGGGCTCCAAAGCCAGGCTGCCCACCCAGCCGAGTCCGAGGGTCCCTGCTTGGGGGGACGGGGACCGCCCCGTTCCCACGGCGCACCCCTTAGGCATAGCGGCCGCTGTGGGAGCTGCCCGCACAGGGTGTGGCACCCACTGGGGACACAACACAGACGAACGCTAGAGGAGTCCCTGCACACCTCCGTGCGTGCCCGTGTGCGGGTCGGTGTCCACGCGTGTCCTGCATGTGCGTGTGCACAGCGACTGCGCCCACCTCTGCGCGACTGGGCGGGCTCCCTCTCACCCGGCTGGGGCTGAGCCGAAGGGAGCCGGCGTCCCTCGCCCGCAGAGGGCAGCACTGAGCCGCGTCACCTGACGGCGGCGCACACGGGCAGCGAGAACGCTTGGGCTCTGTAAAGAATTGCAAGAGGACGGCCACCCGAAATCCGGGCGGCTGGTTCCACGGCGGCCCAGAGCGGGAAGGCACATGTCAAAGGCACATGTCACGTGTCTAAAATTGGGTGCTGCAGTCACAAGTGTCTGTTGTATCTTAATTCTTAAATCCTACACATATTTTGTAAATATCAGTTTGAATCTATTCCACATTACTTTTTTAAAAATAAAGCATGGCCTCTGAGCTCTCTCTGGAATGTGGAAAGACCATCACCCTTTGAGTTAACTCTCCTGGGGCAAAATTGAGCGTTTGAGGTCCCTGGATCTCCCCCAGAACTCTCCAGAATGGGGGTGGGGGACCCTGTGTTTCCCTGTGCTTGACCATGGCTTGGGGGAAGGGGAGAGCCTGCGCCCAAGCTTCCCAGGGCGACACTCCTGTGGGAGAAGCCACACACTGACACACAGCTCACGTGCACACACTCACAGACTGACACAAACTTACACACTCATGGACTCACACACATACACACACCCCCAGACTCCCACATTTACACAGTTAACCCGCAGCTCACACAGTCACACAAAATTATAAAGTCACACATTCATGCTCAGACTTACACTGCACACACTTACCGTACACATGCACATACACATCCACACCCACGCCCACACTCAGACACACGTTCACACTTAGAGATTCGTGCACAGTCACGCTCACAGACATACAGGCTCCCACATACTCACATCCACCCTCATAAGCTCGCACACACTGGCCCAGCCTCACACCAACACACATTCACACCCACGCACTCACACTCGCACATAGTCATGGACACACCTGTGCACGCTTCACACTCTCATGGCCTCCTGTGTGTTCACACCTCACGCACTCATTCATACATTCACACAAAGCTGCCACTATCACTCTCGCCCATTAGCTTTGCATCCTCATGGGGGTGAGAAGGAGCTTGTGCCCTCCCTGATCCCAAGAGATATTTCTGGAATCTTCCACAGAAGACCCTAATCCCAAGGCAGAGGGATGTTTCTCCTCACACTGGAGGGAGCAGAATGGTGGCCAGGGTTGTGCAACACCGCTTTGCAAATCGGCAGTCCTCAGAGGAATTCCCCGAACTTCCTGCACCCCTGTCCTGCGTGAGGAAGGGCGTGCCTGGGGACATGACAGGGGACACACAGTGGGCCCTGATCTTGGGGATATCTGAGCAGGCTGGGCTTTGGGGGCATCCAAGAGGGGTCCCTGGCACAGCCCAAGAGGCAGGATGGGGGGAAAGAGTCTGAGCGGGGTCCAGTTCAGCAGGAGTCACAGGGAGACACTGGCATTCCAGGCAGGGTGACCAGCACATGCAAAGGTCAGGGGATTTGGCCCATAGGGGCCTGGCACCCTCAGGGAAGAGTGAGATGTCCCGCGTGAGGGGAGTTGGCTGGGGAGGTGGAGGTGGGAGCTGAGCCTGGAGAGGTGGCCTGTGACAGGCCCTTTGTGCCTTGCTGGGGAGTGTGGCCTTGCTCCTGAAGGCCAGGGGACATGATCAACTGCACAGGACAGGAGAGGACAAAGCCACTCTGCAGAGGCCCACAGTTTGTGCCCAGAACCTCCAGAACTGGCAGGCTGCCCTCGGCCCCCATCCCAGGAGCAGGGCTGGCCTAGAAACCCCACCTTGGTGCAGGGAAGTCCCTCACAGGTGTAGCCATGCTCTTCCCCAACTCATCGGACGAGGCTCTGTAAGTGATAAAGGGTCTGTCTGTGCACAGAGTCAGAAACACACAGCACCAAGAACCTGCGGGTCTTCAGGAAGAGTTGCCAGCTTCCCCCAAACAGCCCACCCCAGCTGGCCCCCACTGGCTCTAGCCCAGCAAAGAGTGAGAGGTGCACAGGAACTGAGGAGGCCAGCAGGGCAGAGCTGGGGACAGCTGGCGGGGAGGGACTGGTCCTGGCTCCACAGTGAGGGCCCATTCCTGGGTGATGGAGGGTGGGGCTACTCGAGCCCACACATTCCAGCTGCTGCCGCACCCTTCCAGCTGGTTCCAGCCTGTTCTCACCTGTTCCCACGATTTCCCAGGCTACCCTGGGCCTGGCTCGGAGTGCCAGTTCCCAGAATCCTTCAGGGTTCAGAATCCAACCACAGGGACCCAGGTCTGAATGTCCAGAAGCCCACCTCCACCAGGACAGCTGCCTCCCCCGCCAACACACATACGTGCACACGTACACACCTACACACACGTACACACATACACATAACACTCACACACCGAACCGTCCTCAGCCTCAGGACACCAGGACACAGAGCAGGACTTTCAGGGGGCTGAGGCACTTCCATCCACTGCAAGCAGCACCTCCCCCAGAACAAAGTCATGCCCTCTTGCCACCGGGCCCCAGACAGGGGAGGAGGGAAGGCAGCCAAAGTCCCTAGAGATCCGCTGGAGATACAGTCACTGCAGACACCAGCTCCAGGCCTCAGCCAACGGTGGGCTGGGAAGAGGGGTGCTGCCCCCAGAGGGGGTCCCTGCCCCAGCCTGAGACATCCCCAGCCAGGCCTGCCCACCGCTGCTCAGGGATGAGCTGGGTGGGGCCGGGGGCTGCGCCAGTCTGCTCCCTGCTCCCCCACCCAGAGTCCCGGCCCATCCCTCAGCCTCTGCCCCCACAGCCCTGCTGTCCCCATTCTTCACCTCCCTGCGGGACAGAATTCCCACGCCCACCTTGGGCCCAGGGCCAGGACCTGGTGGTTCACCAAGGCCTGCAAAGTGATTTCTGCAGTCCAAGCCACCTGGGCCAGCCCTAGGTCTGCAGCAGGGTTCCTAGGAAAGAGTCAGCCCTGCGTGTTTCAAATGCATGACAGAGGGGACGAGCCCAGTCCCCACAGCCTGTGCTCATAACTGCTGAGGCCTCAGAACTGGGTGATGGAGAGATAAGGGGGCCCCCCACAGCCAGTCATTGATGTGATTGAAACGTTGGCTCTACCAGCAGCCCTCAAGGAGGAGGTTGAACAGTGGGCAGGGTCCCCAAATCCCAGACTTCAGGTTTCCTGCCCCTCCCCAAGCCAGGAGCCTGGCCTGATGGGAAGCTGCAGAGCTCACTTGGGGGGTCCCATGGTGGGGAAGGGGTGGGGTCCCAGCATAGCCCATCTTGAGTCCCAAAGCATATCCTCAGTCGCAAAATCACATTGTATCCACTAAGAACACAGGGACATTGGCAGGGTAAGGGGGTTTCTGTCTCCATTTTATAGGCAAGGAAACTGAGGCCCAGAGAGAGGAGGTGGATTATGGGAAGAATTTCACTGCAAGTAAGTGGTGGGGACTGACCTTGACCAACCCCCACACAGATACCTCCTGGCCCCAGATGCCCAGCTGGGGCGGGGTTAGGGCCAGGGTGGCAAGGTGCTGGCAGCACCCCCAGAGCTGGATCCCCCATGGCACAGGGCCCCCCACAGAGCCTCTGCCCCAGGACCCCACCTGGCACCCAGAGCTCCAAGATTAGGACAAAGGTCTCCCTGAGAGACCCAGACAACAAACAGAACGTGCTCCCGGCTGCTTCCCAGCCACTGTGGGGGCCCTCACCACCACCCCAGACACCCTTCGTCCTGCCACCAGCTTTCACTGAGCCATGAACGAGACCAAGGCCCCAGACCGCAGACTGTCCAGGCCCAGCCTCCAGCTCTCCAGCTGCAGGGGCAAAGGGGGGTGTGAGTAGGGGGTGAGGAGTGGGCACCCCACTTGCCCGTACTGTTGTGGGATCTGGGGCTCCAGCAGGCTGCACCCCCCCACCGGCCTGCACCCCACCCAGCAAGGACATGCAAGGCAAGCAGTTCCCACACCCCATTCCAGGCGACTGCCAGAAGCTTCCTTACAAGGCGAGCGCTGAGCTGGCTCCGGGCCGGTGGGCAGGTGGGGGCCTGGGCGGGGCACAGCACACCTGGCTTAGCCAAGCCGGGACGCACCCTGCTCATGAGGAATGTGGACGCCGCCTGGACTGGCCCTGGGAAAGCTGCCGCGCCCGGCTGCTGCCCGGCCCTGACTCAGCCTGGGTGGGCAGAGAGGCTGCAGCCTCAGCAGAACCGAGTCTCTCCCACCCCACCCTCCCCACAGGCCTGCCTGGGATTGAACTTGGAGAGCCTGAGAGCCGGGCTGAGAGTGGGGACAGCACCCACCGGGCCTCAGCGCTTGGGGGACCAGCAGGGACTGTCGGACTCACCCCTCTCCTGCACTGGCGGGGGCTGCCCACCGCACGATCCCCTGAGTGTCAGGAGAGCTGGGTGCTCTAAGCACAGTGGGTCTCCCCTTAAGCCCTGAGCCACCCAGCATGAAACTTGTCACCTCACTGACACTGCTCTGGGCCTCAGTGTCCTCATGGGCAAAAGGGGGATAGTGCCGGTTCCTGCCCACGGCGCAGGCCAAGGTGGTGGAGGGGGCGTATGGGAAGCTACTGCTTGGCTGGGGAACAGTGACAAGCGGTGGCAAACTAACTCTGGCCAGACCTGGTAACTTGGGGAGGGTCTGCCGGCTCTGGGAAGGGGCCTCTCCCTCCAGGGCGGAGAAGCACAGAGACTCCCCCGAGCCCTGCTGTCCCCAAGAAGCAGAAGCATTTGCCAAGCCCCATGAGGCCTAGAGAGCCCGTGCTCTAGGCAGAGCAGAGTGATTCCTTTGTCCTCTGTTTCTGTCACCGAGAAGGGACATTAAAATCTCCCTAGGACAGGGACTGTGTCTGCCCCTCAGACCAGGTGATCCCTGAAGGCTGGACCTATTTCCCTCAGACAGGAGGCTCCCCAGGGATGGAGACCCTGTCTGCCTGGCTCTGTCTCCCCACAGTCCCACGCCCTGGACCACAGAGACCACAGGCTAGTGAAGGCCAGAAAAACTGCCCTGCCCTGCCCCGTGCCCCCCCAAGCTGTGACATCCCCTCCTTGCCCACCCATGTCTGGCCAGCCCCCCCACCCCACCCCAGCCATGGTGCTGACGGGCCTCGTGGTGCCCATTCGGATGGACCCTGGCGACCAGGAAGCAGAGCCCTCTGGGGCCGGGGCCAGGGCTGGCTGAATCCCCATCCCTCCCCTGCCTGCAAAGAAAGGACCACAGGCCTCCCTCCCCTGAGCCCTTCTCAAAGCTGGCTGGCCCGGGAGGACTTTCTCCCTCTGCCCTGCACTGCTCTGCTGTGGTTCATGCACGGCCCCTCTCAGCCGGGCCCTTCTCCTCCTCCTGGGCCCTACAAGGTCTTAGGGCCTGGGGTGGGGGCCTCGGAGCCAAAGGTGCTGAGAGGACAGCCCTGGCTGGCTTGTGCTCGGAAGCCCCCGGGGAGCTGATGTGGAGGGGAAGGGTCTCCAGGCCCATGGGGCCCTGTGGCCCCTGCTCGCCTCCCCCACCCCCAGCCAGGCTTCTCCCACCAGCTGGGACATGCAGGCCGGGTTGGGGTGCGGCGTTGGCAGGACAAACAGTCTCCAGTGTTGGGTGTTGTGCCTCGGTTACCAGGGAGGGAGGGTTCGGGGCCTGGCTCCCTGCCATGTTTGGGCCCCGGGCTGAAGGTGTGGGTGGGGAGGAGAGGCGGGAGGATTTGGGGTGTGGAGCTTCTCTTCCCTCTCCCAGGGCCCGAGGGCAGGAGGGCCGGCAGGGACTCGAAGCTCCCAGGGCCGATTGAGACTTGCTCCCGCCCTGCCTTTCTGCTGGCTCTGGGAAACTCAGCCGGGCCAGGGGAGCATGCCAGGGGCAGGGCAGGATCCCTGCTACCCAAATGGGGGTCTGGGGGGCTGATGCCCCAGCAAGGCAGGTGCTACAGTGAGTGTCCTGACTTCACACCACAGCCTGGCTCAGGCCACCCAGGAGAGGGTCCCAGGACCCCAGGCCTGACTTTGAGCAAGTCACTGCCCCTCTCTGGGCCTCAGTTTCCCCGTCTGTAAAGTGTCAGGGGCTGGCCTGCATAGTCCCTGTCCCAAGCTGGGCAGGCTTGTGCTGGGAGGTGGAAGAGTCGGGCTCTGGGCAGGGAACCAGGACCCGGCCTTGGAGCCCCAGCTGGAAGGCTTGGCACCCATCTCGGCAGCCCCGCTGCCCTGTCTGGGGCTGGCACCCAGTGACTGCCACCAAGGGATGCATGCGGGACCCCAGGGCTGTGGTCAAGAATGGCTGGCAGAAAATGTGTTAGAGGGAAGGGCCTCCCGCCCCACCGGCCCTGAGGGCACGGGCCTCCTGTCCCAGTCGTGGTGGGCAGTAGCCCAAGGAATCCCCTGGTGACTCCTTCTCCTGGCAGCCTGAATCCCAGGCCCAGGGTCTGCTCATGCTCTGCCGTGGGCCTCTCTGAAGCCCAGAGAGGGGCAGTGACTTGCTCAAAGTCATGAGCCCAGGCCTGGGGTCCTGGGACCCTCTCCTGGGTGGCCTGAGCCAGGCTGTGGTATGAAGTCAGTCAGGACATTCACCGTAGCAACTGCCTTGCTGGGGTCCGAGACCCTGGGCCCCCATTTGAGCAGCAGGGAGCCTGCCCTGCCCCTGGCGTGCTCCCCTGGCCCGGCCGAGTTTCCCAGAGCCAGCAGAAAGGCAGGGCGGGAGCAAGTCCCAATCGGCCCTGAGAGCTTCGAGTCCCTGTCCCAGCCTCAGCCCCCTGCCCCTCAGACAAAAGCCAGCCTTCTTGCAATAGAGCACTTGGTAGCCTCGATGGCCTGGAGTGTGCAGGGAGTGGGGGAGGTAGGACAGAGGCCCATCAGGCAGTCAGAGACACACAGCCTGGCGCAGGGGGCTGATCAGGCAGGGGAGCCTTGTGGGGCATAGAGAAGCTGAGGCTTGAATGAGGGGGACAGTGAAGAAAGGGAGGGGACTGAGGTTGTGGCCAGGCAATGCACACCATAAAGAACAAGAGGAGCATGGGCATCTGGCGGTGGGGAGCCCAACAGATGGCAGACTCCCAGCTCCAAGGACTTTGTGGTCAGGCTGGGACACTGGGAATGGGGCTCATCACAGGGGGCCCCATCCTCCCACAGGCAGACACTGCCTCTGGACCCTGACCCAGGCTCTGGACACCCCCGGAAATGCCAGTCCTGGTTCTCTGCTAGGGTAAGCACGTGAGCTAATGCCCTTCCAGTCGGATCCAGACCTGCCCTCCGAGGCCTCCAGCTGGCAGAGCGAAAGAGCAGAAGCCTGCCCGAGCACGTGACAGCCAGGAGCAGAGGGTCCCGGCCAGGGACACACTCCAACGCCTGCAAGGCTGGGCCTGCAGGGTGTGGGCGGTGGGGAGGGACCTGGGAAGCCCCTTCCCCAGCAGTTGTGCCATTCGCTGCCTGCAAATGTGGAGTCCCAGAAGCCTTCTCGTTTTCCTCTCTGGAAGCTGGAACTCGGCATTTGTGTGGGAAGCCTCTGATGTTTACAATTTAGAAATGATTTCTAAAATAATACCCTGCACAGGCCAAGCAAAGCCATGGAGACAGCCTGAGAGCTCATGGGGCCTGAGGGACAATCTAACCCAATGGCCCCTTTGACAAAAGGGTAAAGTGAGGCAAGGGGGGAACGGATCTGCAGCCAGTTAGGATCCAGTTGGGCCAAAACCCAGGCCCTGACCGTTCCGTGCTCTCCCAGCGCTGTTCCTGTCCCCTCACATGTCCCCACCGTGCAAACCCCAGCCCAACTGAAGGGGAGTCCTGTGTGTGGCCCCTCAGTAACCATCCCCCACCCCCACAGGCCTTTGCTCTGCACAATTCCAGGTCCCAAGGTCCCCACACCCTCCAATTTCTCCAACCTCACAGCTGCCAGAATTGTTTCTCCCGCTTTACAGAAAAGGGACACCAAGGCCAGAGAGGCCAGCCCACTGCCCAAAGTCCTTCTATGACAAGCTCCAGATGGTGGGGAGGGGGCTGTGTACGGGCCCCTCTAACTCGGGCAGCAGAGAGGCCCCGACGTGCAGGGCAGGGAGGGGCAGGGGTGAGTCAGGCATGGGGCCGGGCAGGTCCAGAGCAGCCCTGGCACACAAGGTCAAGGCCAGAGAAGCCAGGCCTCTGCCTTCCTTGTCCCCAAGTGTGAAGAGGGAGTCAGTAGGGACCCAGGTGGCCTCACGGTCGGGGGTGAACACACAGGAGGAGGTGCCACCGGGCTAGAGAGAGTGGTGGTGAGAGGCCAGTGCACCAGCTCGGGGGAGGGCAGGATGAACACACGTTGGAGGCAACCATGGCCTTCACCGCAAAGGGTGGGCAGGAGGGAGGGGGCACCAGAAGTTCTCCCAACCAGTGGAACATGCACAGGACTCTTCCTGAAAGTCAGGTCGAGTGTTTTTGCAACTTTTTATTTTTATGCAGAAGATGCACATATAACCACTGTACAACGCAATGAATTTTCAGAGTGAACTCACCATGTAACCAGCACCCAGATCTCAGGATTGTGATGGGACACAAGGGGAAAGGCATTCCAGGCAGGGGACAGTGCAGCCACAGCAAGTGCCCAGAGCTGGGAGGATCTAGCAGGCCCTCTTCTCACCCAAGAAGGGTGGGCACTGACACTCCAGACCTGCTCCAGGATGGGCATCTGCAACCCTAGAGCCCCCCAACACCCCCAGCCCTGTGTCCTGTCCACCCTCCCCACAAACCCAGCCTGCCCCACCCAGTGCTCCAGAGATATGCTAAGTACATGCAAATGATATGCAAATGAACCCAGGCTCCCTGCATCATCTTGGGCCACAGTGAGTGGAGAACCAGACCTCCAAACTCCAAGCGGTTGGACCACTCCCTGCCCACTGGCCTCACTGTCCCCACCACCCCCTGAGATACACAACCCCACACCCCAAACTCTCACCCCCAAAATTCTGACCTCCTGCCCTTCCCTTCAACTATGAATTCAACTTTGATTCATGGGGGCTGGAGGGCGAGGCCCTGAAGTGAGCACCAGAGCATTCAGCCCCTGCCCCCAGGAGCTCACAGTCGAGCCACAAAGGGGACACAGACACAGCCACCACTACCCAGGAAGAGACAGCCTCGGCCTGGCCTTGGGACAGAACTTCTCAGCCTTGAAATTACAGTGCTGACTCCGCAATTGTGGGAGTGGCCTGAGATCTGCATTTCTGAGCGGCTCCCAGGGGATGCCATGGTTGCTGGTCCCAGGCCACACTTGAAGTAGCCGGGACTGGCCAGGTGTGTGCAAACTGGCCCTTGAAGGGCGCTGGGGAAAGGCAGAGAGGAACGGCAGTCAAGGGAAGTGCCCAGATTCACATCCCAGCTCTGCCTCCCTCCCATGGCAAATGCTGCCTCCCATCCCACAGCCTCGGAGTCCTCAGCCCCGAGGCCCCCACCTGTGACAATAGTCCCCACCTCTCCACATTCCCTGAACTCCTTAAGGGCCTCCCTGGAGCCCTTGACGATTGGGAGATTTTTTTAAGTCAAGGTTGACTGGGAAGGGGCACGCAGAAGCTTTGGGGATGAAAGGAATGTTCTCTCTCTTGACTGTGGTGGTGGTTCCTTGGCTGTACATATTTGTCAAAATTCGAACTCTACACTTAAAATAGGTGAATTTTACTTTATGTAACCCATATCTCAATAAAGTTGAATTTTTAAGATGAGGCCAACAAGGTTGGGCCTTGAGAGATGACAAGGACAGGGGATTCACGGGGACGAGGGAATTGCAAGAGCAGAGGCCAGGGGGTGTGGAAGTGCAAGTCCCCTGTCGGGGTGGAGAGAAACAGCTAACCTCACTGAGCACTTTCTGCGAAGTGGGAGAGAGCCAGGGGCCGAAATCGGAAGGATGGGGCCCCACCCCACCGCAGGGGCTGCAGGAGAACTGCAGAGACTCGACCCGCTGAGCGCTCCCAGGTGGCTAGCAGCCCCTACCACTGAGTGAGCACCCACCACGTGCCAGGCACCGGTTGGAAACTTTACTGATTCAGGGTCATCCTGCCTGTTTTCTTATGGCTGAAGAGCTAAGAATGATTTTTACATTTTTAGGTAGTCCTTTTAAAAATCAAAAGAACAGGCCGGGCGCGGTGGCTCACGCCTGTAATCCTAGCACTCTGGGAG
>VBSM01003215.1:14288451-14303851 GCA_008086735.1 Cheirogaleus medius | reverse complement strand
CGACCGGAAGGAGCGGGCGGGAGGTTAGCCTTAGGGCGGGCCTGGTGTCTCGGGTGGCGCATTTACTAATGGCTCCCGGGCCTCCTTGGGCCACACCCGCCCCCTCCCGCCACCCCTGCGTCACGTCCGTTACGTCACTCGCCGTTGTCACGGAGTTGGAGGGAAAGGCGGTGCCAGCTCTAAGTGACAAACGCGCGCGCCAATGGGGGTGGGAGGCTTGGCCCCGCCTCGGGAGCTCGGGTTCCGGCGGGTTGCATCAGCCGGGTGGGGCGCCGTCTGCCAGCCCTGGCTCCCACGACACGTGATCAGCTTCCAAGGGAGGGCGGGAGGCCCAGGTTTCTCCGTGCCTGGGGCAGCCGGCCGTCCCGGACTGACCTGTTAGGGGAGAACCAACAAGGGCGCATCCGACCTAACCCAAGCCCTGACGATTTCAGCATTGGTTTCTGCGCTCGCAAAAGATACAGTGGGGGAGCAGGGGAAGGGTGGTCGTGCCATCCGACCTGTGACAGCTCTTAACGAGCTTAACCTTTCTTCCCAGACCCCTTTGCTGATGCAAGTAAGGGTGATGACCTGCTTCCTGCTGGCACTGAGGATTATATCCATATAAGAATTCAACAGAGAAACGGCAGGAAGACCCTTACTACTGTCCAAGGGATCGCTGATGATTACGATAAAAAGAAATTAGTGAAGGCGTTTAAGAAGGTAAGTCTTAGATCTGATTGTAGGGAAGTTGCGTTCGGTTTGTCCACAAGGGGGTGCTAACTATGTTGTGTGGCTTACCAGAAAGGATGGTTAGGTGCGTTGGTGCTGTTGCTTGGCCTCATTTGTTTTTGCTTGCTTCCTGCTTGCAGAAATTTGCCTGCAATGGTACTGTAATTGAGCATCCAGAATATGGAGAAGTAATTCAGCTACAGGGTGACCAGCGCAAGAACATATGCCAGTTCCTTGTAGAGGTGAGTCACTTATTCCGTTTGTGCCTCTTTGCTGGCAGATATCAGATCCTACCTAGTCTATTCAATTTCTGCAGGGGACATAGAAGTTTGATTTGTAAGGCTAAGCAAAACAATGATTGAGTTTTAGAGTACATTTCTACAAACAAAAAGGACTTGCCTGCCTTAAGTTTACTGTTATGTGGACCTGCTTTACAAATGCAAATTTACATAGTACACAGACATGCTAAAATAAGCCAGATGCTGGGTGGTTCCTGTGTTTGTAAGGACATGGATTTCCTAAGAACTAGAATTCTGTTACATCAATTGGTCCTTGATATAATTAGAGAGATTTCTGATACTTGATCTCCATCCTCATGCACCCTAATTCAGAATCTTGGAAGGCACAGTATGTTTCAAAAGGTAGTTCTTAGCTGAGTGTCGTCCTAAGTGTTGAGCCAGTGTAGGAGCAGGAAGACAGGATTGTTGCTGTCAGAAATGGGGACTTTGACTCTTCCGGTCTCCTGTTTCAACTTTGCCCTTTTCTCTTTGCAGATTGGACTGGCTAAGGACGATCAGCTGAAGGTTCATGGGTTTTAAGTGCTTGTGGCTCACTGAAGCTTAAGTGAGGATTTCCTTGCAATGAGTAGAATTTCCCCTCTGTCCCTTGTCACAAGTTTAAAAACCTCACAGCTTGTATAATGTAACCATTTGGGGTCTGCTTTTAACTTGGACTAGTGTAACTCCTTCATGCAATAAACTGAAAAGAGCCATGCTGTCTAGTCTTGAAGTCCCTCATTTACACAGAGGTCAAGCAGGAGGTGCCTGGCAGTGTCAAGCCTGAAACAAAGCAATAACGTGGTGTTTCAGCCAAGCCCACAGCCCTAAGATCACAGACAGCTATGTCTGGCCAGAAGCTCCTCGCGTCTCCCTCTGCAGAGTTCCTGCCCTAAGAGAATGTCACCACCTGGACGACCCACCGTGAATGTGAGGATGGGGTAAGGCAGCAACAGCAGCTGTGCCACTAGAGGGAGCCTTTGGTAGTAACAGAAAGATCCCCTGGTATTTCCAGGTGGGCAGAGCTTAGAGAGGCCACCTTCCCTCTGGTGGGGTGATAGGATATCTGGCTTTCCACCAAGGTCTTTTTGACCAGACATATCCTAGCTAAGGGATGTCCAAATATCAGAATGTGAGGCCAACCTTCTATCAGAGTTAAACTTTTGACAAGGGAACAAATCTAAAACGGATGTATCAGTTATGTAGCTAGCTGTAGAGCTTGCAACTTAACTAGCAACAGCTGTCCGATGCCATGTGAAGTAACAAACTGGTTTTTGGTTTTTTTTCCTTTCAGTTTTAATGTTATGTGTAATGTATTTAAACCCTTATTTAAATAAAACTTGTTTTCAGAAACACCTGACTTGCAGATTCTGCTTTTTATATATGGTCAATCCTGTGCATATGAAGGAACCCCAGAAATGGGCAGTGGAGGATATGTCTACATCCACAGCTCAACAGGGACCTGAACTTTTGGGCCAAGAAAACCTTTATGACCTTGACCCTCCCAAGTCAACTGTTTTGCAAGCATTTAGCCAGAGTCATGCTGTCCCATTAATCAGCATCCTGGAAGAAGTGCTGCATGCCTGAGATACTTGGCCAGCATCCCAAGGGATGCAGTGGTCACTGGGCTTCACTCTTAGCTGTGGAGGAGGAACTTGCCTTGAGATGACAGCAGGTTGGTTGATGATCCTTTGAGCTCCCTCAGTGATGCTTTGGCTAAGGACAGTGGAGAAAAGATCTGTCAGAAAAGGACAGTCATGGTATAGGTCTTAGATTAATCTAAGATTCACAAATTCCTAGGGATGGTATACAAAAGGATAATTTCTTAGGCAGTGGGGTTTTAGTATTAAAAGTTTTAGTGACTATAAAGTATTTGAGGAATTGGAATTGAATGTTGGAAGCCATCCCTGACAAAGGACAATGAAAAGCAAATGTTTCAGAGACAAGAATGGTTACTGTGTTAGTTGCCTGTAGCATTCAGTAGAGTAACAGTAGCTATGGTCTGTAGCCTGGGAGCAATATGCTGTACCATACAGCTTAGGTGTGTTATACTGTGTAGGTTTGTCTGAGTATTCTCAATATTGCCCAACAAAATCACCTAGTGACTGCATTTCTCAGAACATACCCCCATTGTGAGAAGCAACACAAAATTACTAAATTTACCACCAGTCAAGGCAGGTGAGTCAGGATGGAGGCCAGGTGGCGAAGCAGGTGAGGGGTGTGGAGGGCTGGAGGAACCCTGAGCCAGTGGCAACTGCCCTGGAACTGGGAGGTTGTGGTAATGTATTTTCTGCTGACAGCACCACAGACTGCATAATCTATTTTTAAAAAGATGCAGCTCATGCATGGTTCTGGAGGCCCAGAAGTCCAAAGGCTGGTGCCTGCATCTCACAAGGGCCTTTTGCTGTGTCATTACATGGTGGGAGGGTAGAGAGCAAGTGGGGGCCAAACTTACCTTTATCAGGAGCCTGTTCATGGGTGTGAGCAACCGTACCCCATCTGGGTGATACTTTTATTTTTTTATTTTTTTTATATTATCTAGTCTATATATTAAATATTACCTATAGAGTATCAGGTATCTCTGTTTCACATAAGCAAAAAATGATTTTTCAGCATTCATAACTGCTCCATGGAGGAATACAAGTAGTCAACATTAAACCCAACTCTACTTTCAGACCAACCATGCAACTTTAGATCATAGGACACATGGAACATTGCATCCTAATTCCTTAATCTGCAAAGATGTGTTCAGAGATAAGTATTATGAAATTGATAAGAAGCTAAAATAAGTTCTTAAGGCAAATAGCTATTAAACTTGGACAGAAGACTTTAATTTCTAATCTAAAAACAGCTTCACAGATCATTTGGAAAATCAGTCTAGCAGCAAACATAATAAACTGCATTTCCCCTCCATTCTTGAAGCCAATCTTTTTCAAGAAAAGACCAGGCCGGGCACGCCTGTAATCCTAGCACTCAGGGAGGCCAAGGTGGGCGGATCACTCAAGGTCAGGAGTTCGAAACCAGCCTGAGCAAGAGCAAGACCTACTACGTCTCTACTATAAATAGAAAGAAATTAATTGGCCAACTAAAAATATATAGAAAAAATTAGCCAGGCATGGTGGCACATGCCTGTAGTCCCAGCTACTCGGGATGCTGAGGCAGGAGGAGTGCTTGAGCCCAGGAGTTTAAGGTTGCTGTGAGCTAGGCTGATGCCACGGCACTCTACCCCAGGCAAACAGTGAGACTCTGTCTCAAAAAAAAAAAGAAAAAAAACTGGTCGGCTGCAATTGCGCAAGAATGTACTAAAACTGTAAACTCTACGAATAGGCCAAAGAAAACACGCAGTGTATTTGGAGAACTGAGCATGCAACCAAGTAGCTTGAGGAACGTTGATCCCCTTCCTTGTTTATCAGCCTCGCTGGTGCCCCCTTGTGGTATTAGTATAGAAACACAGGTTACTATTCACAAGGCTTTGCAATTAAGAGCTCCTTGACTAATTTTTAAATTTTTAGGAGATATACATAATTTCAAAGTTAGCACATAATGTGAAGCTTTATTAATTTCTTTTCTTGTATGCTCTTAATTCCACCAAGTTCAAATATTTTTAAAATGCATTGTTCTTGGGGATCTTGTTAAAAATTCAGATTTTAGGCCCCACTCACGACAGCTTGACTCTATTGGGTATTAGCTGAACAATGCCCAGGTCCTACATACTTTTCCAGGGTCTATGAAAATGTTTCAGAACTTGAACTTTAATCTCCAAAATTTGACCAAAAACCGCAAAATCCAAAAGCGATGAATAATGTTTAACACTAAAAACTATAACATTGACAATAACTGCAATATGATTCTTATATAGCTATTTGTAAACATAGTAAGAGTTCTAGAGAAATGTGGTTTTTTGTTTGTTTGTTTGTTTGTTTGTTTGTTTTTTTGAGATAGTCTAACTCTTGCCTGGGCTAGAGTGCCGTGGCATCAGCCTAGCTCACAGCAACCTCAAACTCCTGGGCTCAATCCTGCCTCAGCCTCCTAGGTAGCTGGGACTATAGGAATGCGCCACCATACCTGGCTAATTTTTTCCTTTTTTCATTATTTGGCTAATTTCTTTCTACTTATAGTAGAGATGGGGTCTTGCTCTTGCTCAGGCTGGTCTCGAACTCCTGAGCTCAAGCAATCCTCCCGCCTCGGCCTCCCAGAGTGCTAGGATTACAGGTGTGAGCCACCGTGCCTGGCCATATGGGTTCATTTTATTCACTTGGCATCAGGTGTGAGTTGGCTTCTAAGGTTAGAACGCCTGGACTAAAAAGATCTAGGAAATGGCTCCCCTCATAGCCATAGTTTCTGGTTTAGAAGCTCTGGTGTAGAGTCCAGAAATCTGCATTTCTAACCAGCATCAGCCAATTCCTTGGAGGCCATTACCCACACTTGGGGAAACACTGCTTGGCCAATGGGCAACTATTTAGGACACTTGGACAGGAGGGAAGCAGCATCCGAGCTCAACTTCAGAAAATTAATCAGGAGTATTCTATTTAAGGTATTTGAATGGGGAATGGCTCGGGGTCAGAACTTGGTTACCAGCATCTGAGAAACCAACCCTTGAGAGTTTGTGTGTAATGTACATGTGTGCATTTTCTTGGGAGACTATCCATACATTTCATCAGAATCTTAAAGGAGCCCACAACCCAAAGCAGTCCATCACTGGTCCATGTTTCCTATCCAGTGGTTTATCAAACCCTCAGGATTAAGTAAGGTTTTCCAGGTACATCATTACAAGTAGTAACAATGACTATTCCAATATCCATTGTTAAAATTAATGTGTATTTAAAAGATTTTAAAACCTCTCCTTTAAAACAGAGTGCGTGCTGGGCAGCAGGCACACATGCAGCAGCTGGGACCCCACACTCAGCGGCCCGTGCACTGACTCCCTCCTCCACGGCCACTGTCATCAGCCATCACCCCCTGTAGTAGCCCGGATGGTTGCACAGTTCAAATTGTCTTTAATCATAATCCTTTATGGTTCATTTATACCGACAATGGACAATTGGTTAAAAACAGGAAGCACAAGGAGCTTTTCAACAGAGGTTGAAAACTAAGGTAACGTGGAGCATAAACATGAGAGTCACTCTGTAGGTGTCAAGTTATTGATTCTCACTCCATTTCTGTGAAATAGGAGGAAACAATCACAAGAGAAAGTCTGGTGCAGAAAGATTATGACTTACGTAGGTTCCATGGTCCATCTCGGAGACAGAACTAGAGACTTATGCTGTTCAGCATCACCTGGGAGCTTGACAGGCAGACGTGCAAAATTTCAAGCCCCACCCCAGATCTACTGAATCCATGTTCATTTTAAGAACCTTCATTTAACAAAGTTTGAGACACACCAGTTTAGACCATAAGATCAGCAGACTTCATATTGTGATCTGCGAACTGGTTATTAAATAAAAAGAGACCATGACATTGTTTAGCTTTTATAAATGCACGTTCCATTGCAGTTTAGATTTGCGTTGAAACACACAAAATAGCTGAAACATGGAAAGCAACAGTTATGAACTGAGTATGCATTGAGCACTGCTGCATTAGGTGAGAAGTGTGGATACCTGGCTGGTAGAGGAGTCAGTGGTATCAAGCCTGGGCTCAGGCCTGAGAGCCTCAGGCCAGAACTGCAGGGGGTAGCCCAGGAGTGGTGGTGATCTACCCATCCCCACGCCTCCCAGCCTCACCAGACCTAAAGGCTGACCAATTAAGAGGTCAAAAACAATGTGGACAGAGCAAATCTAGTGACAGTTATTTTTATTTTTAATTTGGCTTTTCATTTATTGGGACCAAAGACAGCCTACATTTTTCACGTACTATTAGCAAACTTCTTGCCTATAAGTATCCAGAAACTCTTTTATAACATTTTGGTTATAAATTGAAATTTTAATGTAACAAATATAAGGGCATCCCAATGAAATTTCGTTTTAGAAAACACACATAATGGGATTTAAATCTGCATTTTAATATATATTTGTTCTCATAACTAAACATGATATGATATCGTTTTTGTTTTTTGTTTTTTTTGAGACAGAGTATTGCTCCATTGCCCAGGCTAGAGTGTAGTGGTATCATCATACCTCACTGCAACCTCAAACTCCTGGGCTCCAGCGATCCTCCTGCCTCAGTCTCACAAGTAGTGGGACTACAGGTGCGTGCCACCATGGCCAGTTGATTTATTTATTTATTTTGCTCAGGCTGGTCTCGAACTCCTGGCTTCAAGCAATCCTCCCGCCTTGGCCTCCCAGAGTGCTAGGATTACAGGTGTGAGCCACCGCTCCCAGCCCATTATCACTTTTTAATCTGTCTAAAGTTATGCTTTTTCTTCTAATTAAATATGCACTGTGTTTTGTCACTTTTTAAATGGGGAAAGTCAAATTGGTCTTTGAATGGTATGACCACTACAGATTGTATTTTAAATGAACTTTTAGAGAAAGAAAAACGTATCATAATTCATCAGCCTCAAATAAATTATCTTTTACTTAAAATTCCTGGCATATACCTGGCAAATGATGAAAAAGATCTAAAATTCTCCAGTTGGTCTTCTAGATTATTGATATAATGGGGAAAAGGATTATTGAGTCCAAAAAGTGTTGAAACTCACTGAAAGAGAAGGCAGCTGCTTAGCTGCTGAACACAAGACAGAAGACACTCATGTGGATGACACTATGACAAGCTTGCCCAGGCTTGTGACAGTTCACAGTGGTTCATGTAACACCGGGTTTCCCAGCCCCGGCACTATTGATATTTTAGGCCAGATAGTTTTTTGGGGGGAGTGAGCGGCCGTCCTGTGCGTCACAAGATGGTCAGCAGCATCTGTCACCCCTTCCCACTGGATGCCAACAGCACCTCCCTTCCCACCCGGGCAACTGACATTGTCTCCAGACACTGCCAGATGCCCCTGGGGGGTAGAACCACCCCACCTGAGAACCACTGATTTCACTCCAGCCTTTCCCTCCGGTTCTACCACATAGGAGTACAAAGGAAGAACAGCAAGTCACATTATTATAGGGGGTAAGCTTGCCCATTTTAAACTTCCCGTGGCATGAACTATTCCTCCATCCAATAAACATCGATTTATTTACCACCTACTATGTGCCAGACGCTGTCGGAGGCAATGAAGATACAGCACTGAGCAAAGATTCCTGCCCTCATGGGGCTTCCGTTCCCGCGGGGAAAGACGGGCAAAATCACACAAACGTAAATAAAATACATAGTCGTCCCTGTAGTGCTCAGTGCCATGGAGAAAAAGAGAGCAGGAAGGGGAGAGGTGGCGCCTCTCCCTGTCACACGCCAGAACGCGGCCCCTTGCCCTACACACAGTTGGAACTATTTAGGAATTTATACCATGGTGGGTTTAGCACCTGACTCCCGGACCAGGAGGCGTGGTTTGGCGCTCGGGTCACGGGTCACTGAGCGCCACGCCTGGCACGGTGTCTGCCACGGAGTTAAGGGCTCCGTCGATGGCAATGAATGAATGAACGCAGCCAAGAGCTGGCAGTGGGGTCTGGACTTGGAAGAGAAGTCGTGCTGGACACAGAGATTTAGGGCCATGAACATTGAAGGCAAAAGCAAAGCCGGGACGTAGGGTGGGACCACCAAGGGAGAGGGAAGGCGGTCAAGACAGTCCCTTGGGAACCACTAGGTTACAAGAGTGGGAGGGATGAAAGGCCGGAGCAGCAGTGGGTAGCGAGGGTGCGGGGTGCCCAGCAGGAGACCTCGCCAGAGATGCCAAGAGGGCTGGTCTCCGGTGACAAATGCTGCAGGAAACGACTGTAAAAAACCAGAAGAGCTCCAAGGCCCTGAGGTTGGTGACCACGAGAAGGCCCAGAAACTCCCCCAGGAACAGTGAGTGGGGGCTGTGGGTGCACACTACTCTTCCTTAACTTGTTTCTTTAAAAAAGAAAAAAAGGTTTTACTGGATGATGAAAACAATGCACACCACCTGAAAAGAAATTGGAAAACAAAGCAAAAAGCAGGAAAAAAGAAAATAGAAATGACCATAATTCACTATATGAGAATTTCCTTAAGTCCTTAACTATTCTTCGAAAACACCATTTTTAATGGCTAAATGATATTCCATCATTAAAATCTTCTTGGCGAAGGATTGTTATTAGAGGTCATTCTTTGACAACCTCTTTGATTTCATTCATAATTTTGGACTATTTGAGTTTTCTTGGTTTTGGAACTATGTATTTTTCCAGAAAATTGTTCCCTTTGTTGAGATTATCGTGTTTATTAGCATACAAGTATACATAGTGTTTTTTATAATTTTAAAAACTCTCTATTTTTTATCTTAAATCCTCTTTCTCCCTTCTAACCCCAACAACTTCCCATTTCCGAATGAACTGGACTGGCCAGATGCTTCCCTGCCTTCCTGGTTCCTCAAAACAGAATCCATTCTTAATCTTACTAACTCTATCATGTTTCTCTGTTTTTCTCAATTATTAATTTGCACTCTTATCCTTTTTATTTCCCCTTTATTTTCCTTGATCTTGATTTGTGGTTGTTTTTCTAACTTCTTCAGTTTAAAGATTACATATTTATACTA
The DNA here is from genome assembly GCA_008086735.1 of Cheirogaleus medius. Taxonomy (NCBI): domain Eukaryota; kingdom Metazoa; phylum Chordata; class Mammalia; order Primates; family Cheirogaleidae; genus Cheirogaleus; species Cheirogaleus medius. The sequence goes on along the minus strand of VBSM01003215.1, from coordinate 14,294,281 downwards.
ATTCCTTTGTTGAATTCTGAATGTTTAATGCTCTAAATTGGATTAAATTAATTTAATTTAATGCAGTAAATTGGGTGGAGATCTCTTGGTTTTCTCCTGGTCTCTCATATTCTAAGTATTCTGTGGTTTTCATTTCCTTTCTGAGTGCTATTTAAGAAAGTGGCTTTTTAAATTTCAAGCAATTAATGAGAAGGGAGGAGTTCTTACTTCTTAAGGTGATCTGTGTGCTGCCAGTTGTTTGGGCACTCACCAATCTCTTTTTCACTGGGGCTTTCCTATTGTGGATTTAAATGGTAGACATTTGACACCACCTTTTATAATTCTATTAGCTATAAAGTGATTTATCTATATTCAAAGTGTGACTTGCAGACCAGCAGCATCAGGCTCACCTAGGAGCTTGTTAGAAATGCAGAATTTCCTCTTGATCCAGAGATGGCTAAAAAAGAGAAAAAAGAAAAAGAAGGAAATGCAGAATCTTGGGCCCAGTGGGAACCAGCAAAATCAGATTTTGAATCTTAACAAGACTCCCAGGGGATTCCCATACACATTAAAAGTTGAGAAGCACAGTTATAAAAGACACTAATAAAGCCTTGCTCTACACACTGTATTGGAAATACAAATTCCATCAAAATAAAAAATTGTCAGGCTGGGTGTGGTGGCTCACGCCTGTAATCCTAGCACTCTGGGAGGCTGAGGCGGGTGGATCGCTCAATGTCAGGAGTTCGAAAGCAGCCTGAGCGAGAGCAAGTCCCCGACTCTACTAAAAATAGAAAGAAATTAATTGGCCAACTAAAAATACATAAAAAAAATTAGCCGGGCATGGTGGCGCATGCCTGTAGTCCCAGCTACTCGGGAGGCTGAGGCAGAAGGATTGCTTGAGCCCAGGAGTTTGAGGTTGCTGTGGGCTAGGCTGACGCCACAGCACTCTGACACTCTAGCCTGGGCAACAGAGTGAGACTCTGTCTAAAAAAAAAAAAAAAAAAAAAAAATTTTTAAGAAAAAAAGTAAAATTGGGCAGGGGATCTGAATAGACGTTTTCCCAAAGAAGATATACAAATAACAACCAATAAGCACATAAAAAGATGCTCAGTGCCATTACCCATCACGAAAATGCAAATCAAAACCACAATGAGATACCACTTCACACCCACCAGGACAGCTATAGTCAAAAAGACAGATAATAACAATTTTGGGTGGAAGATAGAGATAAATGGGAACCCTAATACCTTGCTGGTGGGAATGTAAAAGGTACAGCCACTATGGAAACCAGACTGCCAGTTCCTCAAAAAGGTAAACATAGAGTTTTCATATGATTCAGCTATTTCATTCCTAAGTAGAAACTTAGGGTAAAAACTTACTAGGTGATCACAGTCGGCTGGAAAAAGAATTCTCACGCCAGGAGTAGAATAGTTTTAGGAAAAAGAGTTTATTTTACTTTCTTGAGAAAGAGAGAGAGAGAAAAAATGTGACCATAGCACTGAAGAAAAGGCAGCTAAGGAAGTTGCTTGGAGTTTTAACACTGACTGCGACAGTAGAAAAAAAAATTTTTTTCCCTAGGGCCACAGTGTTTTGTTAAAACAAAACGATCTTCTCTAATTTGTTCTTTTTTATTTATTGTTTTCTGTGCATGAGTTATATGCAACACAATCCACGTTTTTAGAATTAAATTGTCAATATTAATTGTAACAATGAGAACATCAACAAGTAAGATTTTCAAGAACTGCAAGGTCGGCCGGCACAGTGTCTTGCCTGTAATCCTAGCACTCTGGGAGGCCAAGGCGGGCAGATCGCTCGAGGTCAGGAGTTTGAGACCAGCCTGAGCAAGAGTGAGACCCGGTCTCTACCAAAAATAGAAAAAATTAGCTGGGCGTGGTGGCGTGTGCCTGTAGTCCCAGTTACTCAGGAGGCTGAGGCAGGAGGATCACTTGAGTCCAGGAGTCTGAGGTTGCTGTGAGCTAGGCTGACACCACGGCACTCTAGCCCAGGCAACAGAGTGAGACTCTGTCTGAAAAAAAAAAAAAAATACTGCAAGGTTTTGCCCCACAAGGCTCCAGGCTCAAAACTGGCCTGAGTTAAATACATGGCAGTCAATGTGTTAAATGGTAAAAATGGCTTTTTTTTCCTCTGCTCCAGCAGACTGATAACAGAAGCGGCAGTGAAGTAGTTGCAGGTGCTCTTTATTTATTTATTCATTTGTTTTCTCTGTGAGGCTGACCTTATCTGAGTCCCTGGAATCTGGGGCTGGTGAGAACTGAAGTAGGGAGTTCACACACCTACTGTCTGGTTAGGGCTCTTCAAGGCTGAGAAAAAACTCTTAGAGATAACAAGTTAGGCCACAGGTGTTTTAATTAAAACAAAACAAAGGGGGTAGTTGTGTTGTGAGTTTTTCTTCAAAGGGGCAATTATGTGCTGTGAGTTTGTTTCTCTTACTTTCTCTTTGATAGTTTATTTTTCCTCTGTTAGATAGGTTGTTAGTAAGGCCACCTCTCACGAGGTATATACCAAAGAGAACCGAAAACATGTTCACCCAAAAACCTGTACACAAATGTTCATAGCAACATTGTTCATAATAGCCAAAAAGTAGAAACAACCCATCAACCAATGAATGATGAGTGGCCATCAACTGACGCATAGATAAAATGTGGTCTATCCATGCAATGGAATATTATTGGGACATAAAAAAGAGTGAAGTTGTGATGTAGACTACAACATGAATAAATCATGAAGACATTATGCTAGGTCAAAGAAGGCATACACAAAAGGCCATATATTGTATGATTCCATTTATATGAAAGGCCCAGTCTAGAAAAATCCACAGAGACAGAAAGTAGATTAGTGGTTGCCAGGGGAAAGGGGAAGTGAGGAGCGACTGCAAATGGGTGTGGGGTTTCCTTTGGGGGTAACCAAAGTATTCCGAACTAGGTCACTGTGTTGAGTGCACAGATTAGTGAACATACTAAAAGCCACTGAATTGTTTACTTTAAAAGAGTGAGTGGTATGGTATGTGAATGATATCTCATCGAATAAGTTATAATTTTTTTAAAATAAGAATTGTATCATTTCAAAGCTGGTTGCGTGGGCAAATTACGATCAGGGTTTTTGCCCTTACGTGGCAGCCTCACTTTGGCTGAACAGAAATGTCACTCTCACCAGCCCCACTCATGGGCTCAATAGATAACAAAGTGAAGCAAAGAGAAAGATCATGGTAGAGAAAGAAGGAAAGCAACTAGGAAAGGAAGACTTTTTAAAAACCTATGGTTGGGCCGGGGGTCGTGGCTCACACCTGTAATCCTAGCACTCTGGGAGGCCAAGGCTGGTGGATCACTCAAGGTCAGGAGTTCGCCTGAGCAAGAGCGAGACCCTGTCTCTACTAAAAATAGAAAGAAATTAATTGGCCAACTAAAAAAAATATATAGAAAAAAAATTAGCCGGGCATGATGGTGCATGCCTGTAGTCCCAGCTACTGAGGCAGGAGGATCGCCTAAGCCCAGGAGTTTGAGGTTGCTGTGAGCTAGGCTGATGCCACGGCACTCTAGCCCGGGCAACAGAGTGAGACTCTGTCTCAAAAAAAAAACCAAAAACCTATGGTTGCCAGCAGAGCAGCTGAACCCACCAAAAAGAAAAAAAAAAAAAAACCTATGGAGCTGCCTCTGGAATCAAACTGTCTGGGTTCAAATCCCAACTGCGTGTCTGATGTGCACTGTGTTCTGGGCAAATCACTGGGTTGAATTGGGGATTTGACTTGACCCTACTTGCAAGTCAGCCTATTAGTGTTTCACCAATGCTGACAGAAGATACAAGACTCCTGGGTCAGAGACAATAACTTTATTACTCACAACACAGCCATCAGCATGATTGGCATCAAGCCCCCTTGCCCCCAGTGTGGACGCAGATGGAGACCATGCAGGCAGTAGATGCATCAAAGCTGAGGACCACAGAGCTTGGGGGATCCACAGCTTTCACAGGAAGCAGTAAGCAAGCCTGCCCTTTGTCCCTTAGCTCCCTAATCACCTCATCCTTCAAGGTGGCTCACTTCAAATACAACCCTGAGGAATGATTCAGGTAAAGGGCGGTCATGACCTTGCATTCTTTTTTCTTTTAATTTTTAATTTAATTTATTTCATCGTATTATGGGGGTACAAATGTTGTTAAGGTTACATATATTGCCCTTGCCTCTCCTTCCCCCTCGAGTCAGAGCTTCAGGTGTGTCCATCCTCCAGTTGGTGCACATCGCACTCATTATGTAAGTATACACCCATCCTCTCCTCCCACCTGCCTGACCCTGATAAATGTTTTTTTGTTTTGTTTTGTTTTGTTTTTTGACAATTTAGATGACCTTGCATTCTTGGCAAACTCAGCAAGGACGTTCAGGGAAGCTCAGGGCCCATGGTGGATTGCGTCATTGCTTCTCCCAACACTCACCAACCCCTCTGTGCCTCAGTTTCCTCAGCTGTAAACCTGAATCCATAGAATTAACCTTCTCAGGGGGTTGTGGTGAGCATTAGAGGACATAATGCCTGTAGAGTGCTTGGTATGGGGACCTGACCACGACAGTGATCCCTAAATTTTCATCACCATTATTGTGTAGAGGGGAAGGTGAAGATTTGTGACAGTCATTGGAAGACTTGCCTGAAGGAGAGAGAAGTTCAAGGTCCAAGTGGAAGGAGAAGGTTTCCCTGCTCACTTCCCCGCCGCCATCCACGGCACCCAAGCTCATATCATACTGTCTCCCCTCCAAGAGAAGAGAAACAAAGACCCTCTTGATAGACACTGTGTCCCCAGGGTCACAGTGCCTAGCACAAAGTGGACACTTAGACAATTTGTGTTGAATAAATAGACGAATGAATGAATAAATGAAAAAGTAAAGGCACATGGTCTCTAAGCAGGCAGGAAGATCTGGGATGAAGGGCCCTGGTGGAGGGGCCGACCTTGAACTGACCTTCCAGTGATGGAGGAAAGGAGACAAGGACAGAAGGTGGACTCAGGCAGCTGCATTCACAGTGAGGAAAAGGTGGCTGACGTCAGATGACCTGGGGAGTGAAGGAGAGATGATTCACAGGGTTGCCAGGCAACAACCCAGCTGCAGAATATTAATTTGCAATTGAATCCATTGGCCATTTTTCAGGAACTTTGCTGTTGGTTTTTGCAGGGAGTGGGAGACAGGAGCTGAAGGTAGTGTTGGGGTGGCGTCTGCTGGGCACTGGGGACCGCCTGGCAGGTTCTGAAGCAGGACAGGGGCAGAAAACTAGGTGCATCACACACAACTGAAATGACAAATCTTGGGGCCCGGGCAGGGAAAGGGAGAAGTGAGACCAGGAGGGGTAGGTGGGCTGGGAGCTGCCAGCAGGGAGGGGGCTGGGGTCACAGCAAAGACAGATTCAGCAGGAGCTGCGCTTCTAGAGAGGGTGGGACAGGAGGCTGGGCCGAGGACAGGCAGCAGTGCGGGTGTCCAAGCCCCATGGGTCCCAGCTCAGCTCCCTCACCTCTGACCCAGGGCAGGGAAAGGCCACTCCTCCTCCCACAGAGGAGCTTTTTCCCAATTAAAACCACTATTTTAAATCACCAAACAAAATCTTTTCAAATATATTAAAACACACAAAAAAGCTGAAAGAATTTTAATGTGAACACTCATATACCCACCACCTAGATTCTGTAATTTACATTTTATGATTCTGGATCTTATATCCATCCATCTGTCCATCTTATTTTATGCATTTCAAATGAGTCGCAGGCTGGTCCCAAAGCAGTGGTGTTTACAACCAATTGATCACAACCAGCTATGGCTTTTTTTGTTTCTCCTCCACTCCCACTGCTTCACTTGACTAGCCTT
>VBSM01003215.1:14267176-14280962 GCA_008086735.1 Cheirogaleus medius | reverse complement strand
GCGATCCTCCCACCTTGGCCTCCCAGAGTGCTAAGATTACAGGCGTGAGCCACCATGCCTGGCCAAAATCAAGCTTTTTTTTTCTCCTGCAAAACAAAGTTTCTTATATGAGAAATCAAGCTTTTTAAAGACTTAAATTTGGTTTTCTTCAGAAGTCTTACTGAGAACTAGAGACCAAGACCTACAGGCTGGGGGCAGGTGCCACACAGCATCTCAGCCGCTGCTTGCGTACAGGTGTGGAGGTTCAGGACGTGGAAAATCACATCAAACCTGCTCAGAAGTTGCATTGAAACAGAGTCACAGCACGTTTGGGTGTAAGAGCACATCTGGTTATAAATCACAGGGCATAATCACTAGCCCTGGCAGACGTTTTCGGATGTGTAGAAAAAGACAAGGACTAGGATCATTTATCTTTTCAGAAATATAGTGACTCAGGCAAGAGACTCGGGGGACCATGTGCTCTATCCTGTTTTGTCTTCAAAGCATCTTTCCAGAGACCTGCACGGAGACCTGCATGTTGTCACAGCGTCGGGGCTTTGTGAAATTGCGCTGGCAGGCAGAAATGAGCAAACATGCTTCTGAGCGTTTGTTACTTTGTCTCACAAAAGCATAATATTTTCTTCAGAGCACATTTCACAATCTGTAGTTGTTTTGTTTGCAGTTTATTGTCTGCCTCTCTGGCTAAACAGGAAACTCTGTGAGAGTAGGGACCGCATGTCGCTCCTCCCTGCTATATCCTCAGTGACAAGAACAGGAGGAACCCAATAAATTACCTGTCAAGTGGACAGGTGAGTGGCTGGCGCAGGCACCTGTGGGCGTCTCACCCACGTTCCCGCGTTGTTCTCGTGTCTGCCCACAGCACTGCCGCAGGCGACTCTCTACCTGGGGGCTGTAGGAGAGGAACATTTTTCTCTACCCACCTTAGGTTCGTGGTGGGGCTCAGTAATAAAAGATGACAAGAGAAAAGCAAACACGTTTATTCGGGTGTATATCGCACATTTAGCACATGGAGTACCCAGAGATGAGCAAGTCAGAGAGGCGGCTTAGAATTCAGGCTCATATATAATGGCATCTTTGGCAAAGAACAATACATGTGCAGAGAAGTGACAGGATTAAAGAAAAGCACTTTCAAACTTCCAAGGCTGGCTCACTGTGGGAGAGCAAATATAAAGATACCCTCTGCTGTCTCCCATCATTCCCAGAAGGACCGAGCCCCAGCCAGCCACAGCAGTAACCTCCTCAATGACATTCTTTCTTTTCTTTTACAGAGACAAGGTCTCACTTTGTAGCCCAGGCCGGTCTCAAGCTCCTGGGCTCAAGCGATCCTCCTGTCTCAGCCTCCGGAGTGGATGGGACTACAGGCGTGTGCCGCCATGTCCAGCTAATGACATTCTTTATTGGCTCCCTTTCCTTCCCTGTCTCACATTCTTACTCTCCTACTGTTGTTCCTTGGGGTCACCACCCAAATAAACTGCCTGCACTCAAAAAAATCCGTCTCCAAGCCTGCCCCTGGGGGAACTCAAGATAGTTGGTACCAGAAGGGGTTGTAGGAAGCAGACCTGCATGACGGGATTCTGGCCAGACCCCATTGCGGGTGTTAAGTGGGATGCTGATAAGCCCTGGAGTGCTGTAGCATCACAATTACTAGGACTCTCATCTGTGGGGAATTAGGATGGGAAGCAGGTGTAAGAGGAGGCACAGGCTTATGCAATTGCTTCAGCATTTGAGAGAGAAGAGCAATGATAATTATAAGGACCGTGGAGCTGGTTGGCTATTGTTCATCATCAGAGAGTCCCTGAAGGAAAAACGTTATGCTCAGGCCAGTTAACTATCAACTCAAGATACGGCTTGCACGTCAAACAGCGTCCACCGCGGCAAGGGAAGACTGTGCTGAAAATCGAGTGCAAGATCTGATTGTAAGAGCGCAGAGTGACAAAAGATGCTGGAATCGGAACCACAGCAAGTCTCCTCTGTTAAAGTTCTAGAACAAAAAGAACGGGACCACAAAACCTTGGGTGGGACATTTGAGGAGACACCCTTATGCATCTTCAACTCCCAGGTTTCTCTGAATCCTCCAGGCTGGAAGAAGAGCCTCCGCCTTGCCAGAAGAGAGCAGCGTCCCCGTATCTGGAGACTCTGCAAAGACCTCCTTGAGACAGATGCTCCACAAGATGATGCTTCTCCTCAAGATATGACCCTGTCCCCCTTCAAGGGTTCCTCACCAAAAACTAGCATCAAGTCTTAGCAGGTGGAGAAGCGCTATCCCACCTATGGGGAAAAGGGATTACTCACCTCGAAACGCTGCAGGACCTGAGTGACCTGGGGAACATGGACCTGCAGGAGCCAGGAGAGCATACGTGGGAATGGATTTTGAGGCTGACAGACCAAGGAGGGTGGACTGGAGAACTGTAGAATGGCTGGACAGGGAGGAGTTTATGGATACGGGGAGCATTCTCCCCTGACTCAGGACTTAACGTCGTGGAGCCAGTCCTAATGTCTTGCTGGGATGGCTCCTTGAAGTTTGGACAAAACAATGGTCTGCAGCAATTGCACTGAAGATGCTCAAATTGCCTCAGCAGAGTATTGAGAAAAGGGTCAAAAGACTGGGAGCGGGGCACGAAGAATGGAATTACTATGTAAAACAAGAGAATCCACCGGAGGACTTATGTTCCCTGGAAGGATCCAAAACTCACTCCTTCCCCAGAGGATATAAGGAATGCACTAGTCAGGAAACATAAAGCCTTGTTGAGAATCCGTCTTCCATATAAATTTGCTAAGGCTGCCATAACAAAGTACCACAAGCTGGGTGGCTTAAAAATCAGAAATGTATTGTCTCCACGGTTCTGGAGTTTGGAAGTCTGAGATCCAGGTGTTGGCAGTGTTGGTTTCTCCGCAGGGTCGTGAGAGAGAATCTGTCCATGTCTCTCCCCCAGCTCCTGGTGGCTTGCTGGCAACCTTTGGTGTTCTCTGGCTTGTAGATCTCTGCCCTCATCTTCACATGGCATTCTTCCCATGTGAGTGTCTGCATCCAAGTGTCCCCTTTGTATAAGGACACCAGTCACATTGGATTAGGGCCCACCCTAATGACCTCATTTTAATGACATCCGCAATGACCCTAGTCCCAAGTAAGGTCACATTCTGAGGTACTGGGGGTTAGAACTTCAACATATAAATTGCAGGGAGGACCCACAATTCAACCCACAAACATCCAGGCCAGCGCTGATGTAGGGATGCTACTGTGGACCTGGGCTACCTCGTGGCAGTAGGGATGACAGGAGTGCAGAACAGGGGAAGGCAGGTGGCAGCACTTAACCATCAGTGGCAAGGTGGGCAAGATCAAACTGGCAACCAGGAGGCCTCGAGCCCCAGGATTTGCAGTGGTGACTTATGCCACATGTTCCTAGGAGTGAGACACAAGGGGGGCCAGTGAGGGTATTGTTCAGCCTCACAACTAAAACAGGTCAAGAGCAGATGAGCCAAAGGCTGATGTCGGCTGCCAGAATGGAAAGTCATGATCCCTTGCCTGGTTTCCAAATCTCCATCAGGTCTCAGAGCCAGCCACTCATCGGTGTCATTGTACACTGGGGGGAAGAAACACATCCAGATATTTCAAAAGCTCTTGTATGCAGGGCCTGAGCTGACGCACCAGAGAACCCAAAATGCCATCCTTCCTCTGCTCGTGTTAGAGAGGGAGTCTTCAAAGGCCAGGTGACAGATGGAGTCCTATGTCTGTCTCACGGTAGGTCCAGTGGGTCCTTGGACACGCCTTGTGGTCATTTCCCTGAGCTGTGAGTGCATAATTTGGATGGGTATACTTGACAGCCAGCAGAACCCTCACATTAATTCCCTGTCATTTGGACTAAGAGGTGTCATGGTAGGAAGGGCCAAGTGCAAGTTCCTGGAGCTACCCTAGCACCTGCAGTATCATATCCCCAGTGAAGTGGCGGAGATAAGCACCCTCCTTAAAGACTTAAAGAATGTAGGGGTGTGGCCAGGCACAGAGGCTCACACCTGTAATCCTAGCACTCTGGGAGGCCAAGCAGGGAGGATCACTTGAGGTCAAGAGTTTGAGACCAGCCTGAGCAAGAGTGAGACACTGTCTCTACTAAAAACAGAAAAAAAATTAACCAGACAACTAAAAATAGAAAAAACTAGCCAGGCACAGTGGTATGTGCCTGCAGGCCCAGCTACTCAGGAGGCTGAGGCAGGAGGATCGCTGGAGCCCAGGAGTTTGAGGTTGCTGTGAGCTAGGCTGATGCCACGGCACTCTAGCCTGGGCAACAGAGGGAGACCCAGTTTCAAAAATAAAAACAAAAGCAAAAACAAAAACAATTCTAGCCTGTATGCCATATTAAAAAAGGTGATGGGCTGGATTGTTCTAGAGCAAGGTCATGCCATCTGAAGAAGAGAATCATTTACTGTTTGAAAAGTCACTTCTGGAATGCTACTGGGCCTAGCAGGGAATGAGCACTTGACCGCTGGACAAGTTACTATGCAACCAGAGTCGCTCTTCACAAGCTGGGCATTCCAGACCCGCCACGTTATAAGGTTGGGTGAACCAATCAGCAATCCACTGCAGGGTGGAAATGGTACATTTAAGATTGGGCCTGAGAAGGTCCATAGGGCACGGTTACCCACACCCCCAGGTCACCTGCATCTACTGCACCTGTGTCTCTCCCTCAGCTCCCCTGTGGCCTCACTGGAGGTCTCTATGACCAGCTCATAGAGGGGAAAGACCCAGTCCTGGTTTATATACAGGCAGGCTTGACATGTCGGAAAAACCTGAAAACTGAATGCTGCTGAACCCTGGCCTCACTCACAGGTGACCTTGAACATGGTGAGGGGCCGTCCTTCCAGTGGGTGAAGTTTCAAAGTTCTGAGCAGTACACCTGGTCATCAGTGTAGTGTGGAGGGAAGAGTGGCCTCGGGGAAGGAGGTACACGGGCTCCTGGGCAGTGGCACATGGCTTGCCCGAGTGGTCAGGGCACTGGTAGGAGCCAGGTTAGAAAATCAAAGACAAAGACTTCTGGGAAGAGGCAGTAGGTAGATCTTTAAGGAGCACAAAGCACGGGAAATTTATTTATTTATTTATTTATTGAGACAGGCTCTCACTCTGTTGCCCAGGCTAGGGTGCAGTGGCATCATCACAGCTCACTGCAACCTTGAACTCCTGGGCTCCAGGGATCCTCCTTCCTCAGCCTCCTGAGTAGCTGGAACCCCAGATGCTCACCATCATGCCTGGCTAATTCTTCTATATTTTGTAGAGATGGGGTCTTGCTCTTTCTCAGGCTGATCTCGAACACCTGACCTATAACAGTCTATAACATTCACCCTCCAACAGTCTTTTTTTAAGATACTGAGCCCAGCCACTATCCTAAAGCAGCAATGCCAGGCCAGAGTGAGCTCCACGTACAGCTTGAGTTCATCTGAGTCTTGCCCCACTCATATGGCACAAGGGGAGGACTGCGGCAGACGGTGACGGTGCCGGTGCCTGCCCACGTCCTCAGCATTCACCACTGCTGTACGTGCTGACCGCGTCCTGCTACGAGTGCCAGTTACTCTCTGCCCGAGGGCTTTTCCTCTGCCCCTGAATGGCCAGAAGTACCCATGAGCCAGTGCCCCGAGCAGCCCCCAGCCACTGCCGAGTAAGAGTTGGAGGATGCACACCCCAGCTTCGCCAGCCCTCCAGTAGGCTAACTGAGACGTGTGTCTCAAACTCTAACATGCAGGTGAGTTACCTGGGCACCGTGTTAACATGCAGAGTCTGATTCCATGGGTCTGGGTTGGGACCTGAGATTCTGCATTTCTGATAAACTCCCAGGACAGGTAACAGAGTTGGTCCATAGCCCATACGTACAGTTGTAAAGATCTACACTTCCTCCCAGAGCTTGACAGCGGGACTGAGCCTCAGTTGCCTAAAACGCCCTTTCATTAGCTACCTTCCATTCCCACTTCCCCACACCCCCTCAGAGTGCTTCCTGGGATCACCTTCCAACTAAACTGTCATCTCCTGGTATCTGCAGGAGATGGGTTCCAAACTTCCGCCTTAGATAACAAAATCTGTGGACATTCAAGTCCCTGACATAAAATGGTGTAGTATTTGCATATAACCTATGCACATCCTCCTGTACACTTTAAATCTTCCCTGGATTACTTATAATACCTGACACAATGTACACGCTACATAAACAGCTGTTATGCTGGATTGTTTTTGTCTGTATTATGTTGTGTTGTTATTTTTTAATTGTTTCTTTTTCCCAAATATTTTTGATCTGTGGTTGGTTGAATCCACGGAGGCAGAACACTCGGATACAGAGGCCAACTGTACTTATTCTCAAACCCTATTCCAGGTCTGCTTCTGGGAGACCTCAACTTGGGACAGTGGGTGACTCTCACTCCTGCTTTACTCTTCACAGACAAGGTCAGCTTGGCGTGTCATTCAATATCAGGGTCCATCCTTTCTCCGCCGCGTTGCCCGGCAGAGCGTGCACGCACACGCACACGCACACGCACACACATGCTCCCTGGGAAAGACGCTGGAGGCGGGCCCGTTAGCGCACAGATCCTTTATTTCCCGAGCGGGCACGTACACGAGTTGACAAGCAAGAGGAGACTGAGAAGCACTGTGAGGAGTGCATCAGGCACCAACTGGGAGGCCTGAGCATGAGACCTCAGCTATTCATGAGCAAAGCAGAGGGAAAGGGCAGAACATCTAGAACAAGGAAACAAGGGGCGTGAGGGAGGACAGCGGGAGGGAGGGGCTGGGCCCAGGTGGGGAGCCTGGACACTCTCAGGCCACTGGTGGTGGGGAAGGAGGTGGGACACACCACTAGACAGAGGGACCCCTCACCCACCCACACGCAGAGACACTGTGGCTACTAACATTGATCAGGGACTGGGAAGAAAGGACGAAGAACAGGGCAGAGGGCCAGGTCCCTAAAGTCAACAAGGACTTGGGAGCCGCTCATGTAGGGTAAAGGGGTGAGGAGTATGTCACTAGGAGGGGGCTCAAAGCTTCCTACACCTGGGACCCGAGCCCCCACCCCAGCTCAGGCTGGCCCCACCTCAGAGCTGGGTCTGGTAGCCAGCAGGCCTCCCCACGGGCTGCTTCTGCCCCCGGGCCACCATGTGATCCAGGCCCAGCAGCCACAACTTGTGCACCAGCTGCAGAATGGGGGCCAGGGCTCCTTCAGCCTGTCCCAGAAGAGGGTCGAGGCTTGGGCCCTTAAGCTGTGGCCCAGGTTCATTAGGACAGAGGCTGGGCTGGTGACAGACATGGGGTCCCATTTCAGAGGAAAGGAAGGAGGGTCTGGGGTGGGTGGGACTTGGCCAGGCAGCGGAAGGAGAGGATTCAAGCTGTCTGTGGGGCCTCCGCAGGCTGCTGGGAAACAGCAAAGCCTGGAAGAGAAGGGGGTGGACGTGAACAGGGAGCCTGATGACCACAGGCCCGGCCTGGGGAGCGGGCAGGGGTCTGATCAGCCAAATCAGAAGGAGACAGAAAGCCACCATTGACAGTTAGGCAGGTTGCCCACTGCCATAAAGCTCAGTTTACAACCTGCACAACTTTACACAGCGGCCCTGATGAGGCCAGTGTTATTCTACCCAGCGGTGACCAAAGGGCCATCAAAATGGGGACAGGCCAGATATAATGGAGGGTGCCAACAAGTTATAAACTTCAGGGCTGACTCAGAAGGCCAGGTGGGGCACCAGGACAGCATCAGAGAGGATGGATGGGCCAGGGAAGGAGATATAACACGATAGCGAAGAGGACAGGCTCAGATCTCCTCCTCGCTGTGTGACCTTGCACAAGTCACTTAGCTCTCTGAACCTGTTTCCTCAACTAAGAAACAGGGATGATAATACCTACTCATAGGGCACGAGGATTAAAGGAGCTAATGCAAGTGCAAAGGGTCCGACGTGCACGAGCATCACTAGATCATCTCTGATGTCACTGTGAGCTCCACAATGGCAGGGCACACAAGGCCTGCACTCAGCAGGTGACGTGCACAAACACTGGGGTTTCTAGCTGGGGAGAGGAGCCCTGATCCACCCCCACCCTGCAGGAGATCCTAGCCAACTTTCAGACTCACCCAGGGGACTGCTCCGACTGTGGCACTTGCTGGTGGAGGCCTTTGTCCCAGTGGCCTGAGTGGCCCCAGAAAGCCCCTCTTCCTCCCAGGCCCTGGGAGGGTGGTCAGCCCTATCCTCCTCTAGCCTCTGAAAGTCCTAGGTTGGCACCCTGGGCCACTGCCCCACCATCCCGCCCCCCACGTTTGTTTTGGCATGCTGCTGCCACTGCTGCAGGGTTGGGGAGCCTTGGGGACAGGGAAGGTGGGGGTGGAGGGCAGGGGAAGGGGGCAGCAGAGACAGGAAGCTGAGGTACAGGGGGAGGGTGGGGGGGAATAGTCCCAGCCCTGACCCCCAGCCCAGCCCCTAGGAGAAAGTGGGTGGAGATCTGGAATCCTAAGCAAATTCCACAAAAACAAGCACTGGGGCCACAGTTCTGCTGAAGGGGACCTGAGGTGCCTATGCAAATGATATACAAAGTCCATGCAAATCAGCACACTGGGTGGGGCCAGGCTGGGGCAAGTGAGCATGTTGGGGGGCTCACCCACCCTCACCTTTCATCGGCTTGATGATCTGCAGCTTGTTTGGCTGGCTGGAGGGAGGCCCCCGCGGGAGCACTCACCTTTCAGGAGCACCTTCTGCTTCAGCTGCCTCCTGTAGTGGGCATCCTGCCAGTCGGCCAGTTGCTGGAGCACACACTTCATGTCGAGGCGCGAAGGGCCCAAGCCGCTGGCCTCCAGGGCCGAGGTCACCACGTTCATCCGCGTGGCCTCATCCACCTCAGGCTCCACCTCTTCCCAGGCCTCTGTCTCCTCGGACACCAGCTCTCCCTCGTCCATTACCCCTTCTTCAGCCAGCACCTCTTCTGTGGCCCCCAGCTCTTCCTCGGGCACCAGCTCCTCCGCAGGCACGAATTCTTCCGCCGGCTCAACATCCTCTGCCGATATCAACCCCTCCTTGGCCTCGAACCCCTGTTCCTGCTCTCGTTTCTCACTGTAGCGAAGATCATATCTGGGCAGGCAAACAGAAAAGCCTTTCCGTCCCTCTGTGAGCTGACACCAGTCGGAGCACCCAGCCACCCTCTGCTTCTGCCCCCAGGACAGCTCCTGCCCATGGGGCTAAGGAGGAAAGTGCAACCACCAGGCCCGCCCTACCCTAAGTCTGCACCCAGACCCTGACAGTTCCTCCGAGATCTGTTCCAGCCAGGGGCGAGGGTGAAATGGGTACCAGCCCATGCCCCTGGTGGGAGGGAGGAAGAATGGTCACCAACACCACATAAGCCCTGCCTACCCCTCTGTCCCCCACCCTGCTGCACAGAAGAGTCCAGCAGGGACAGTGCCCCCTCTGCCTCCCTCCTCCATCGTTTAACTTTCACAGCCCACCCCACATCTAGTTGCCATAGGAACAAATCCATTTTTAGTAAGGCTCAGACAGGTCAAGTGACTTGCCCGAGGACACACAGCCAATTAAGGGACCAAGCTGGGACTCGGTCCCAGATGTTCCCAGCTCCTGGGTCAGTGCCCATTTGCCTCTCAGCCCCTGCTCAGGTGAAGGAAAAGTTTGGTCCCCACTTGGAGCAGCCTTAAATCAGACAGCCACCTAGGAGGAAAGATCTGAGGGAAAAAGGGACTACTCCTTCCCAGAACAACTCTCCACCCAGCCAGCCCAGACAGTGGGCCTTCTCTGGGGTTGCGGGGTGGCACAACCAGTGGCGCGTGGCTATATGGCTGCTGAAAGGTAAGGACAAGTGATGAGGGAGCCCCTGGCCTGCTTACCTCGGGTTTGGCGTCTCCCCTCTGGGCCTCCCATAATTCCTTCAATAGAGAAAAGGACCTTCAGTGTCCAAGTCCCCGGCCCCGGGTCACGCGGAAGAATCTCAGGGAGAAGTGATGGGTCGGAGATCGTGTAAACAGAGAAGAGTGATGGATGCAAGGGGCCAGGGCAGCCACCAAGGTGGGTGTAGGGAAGTAGAGGAGGAGCGCCATGGAAGCACAGAGGTCAGAGCGTGAGGCAACGCCCCTCCCCCCATAGCAAGGCTGCTGCCTACTGGGCAGGCGCAGGCAGGGCCCAGCCGCGCACCTCTCCGTGAAGTACACAGGGTCTGAGATGATCCTCCGCAGCGACGTCCTGAGCTCCTCAGCCAGGGTCTGCTGGAAACTAGGAAGTGCCTGCTACAGTAGAGATGGGGGACATTACAAGAGTACCCTGCAGAAGCCCCACCCATGGTCCCAGGCACAGAAGGGGACTGAGGATCCCCATCAGCCAGCAGGGCTGCGACACGGGCACACAGAGGTTAAGAGGTGGGCGGCCAGGGGAGGGTCCTCACCAGAGGCACGCCGTACGCGTAGTGGGTGACAGACCCAGTGGACACCCGGGGTTGCTGGTGGAGGGTCTTCGCCTCCTCCTGGGTCTCAATCAGCATGCCCCCACCATCCGTGTACTTCTCCCGCAGGTCCTGCAGCTGGGAACCCGCCCGCAGGCTCTGTTGGGACCCAGGCCCACCCAGCCCCCCTCTCCTGCCTACCCTTTCTCCAGGCCAAGGGGCAGGAGGCCCCAGCCCTAGACCCAAAAAGTGTCATGCAGGGGCACGTGGGCAGGTCCCTGGACTCCACTCCACTCACTTCAACTGAACTGCCACCTGCTGGGCCGTGCCAGACTTGGAGGGAGCAGAAAGGGACAGACCTAGTCCCTGCCTGCAAGCTGCTTGTCCTCTCCAGAGAGTCAGGCGGCTGCCAAGGGCCTGAGGTCCCGCTCTGGGCCAGGGGCTTGCAAGGGCGGGGCAGGAGCCCAGGGGGAGCCTCACCTCTTCTTGGAGCTGCATCTGGATTTCTTTCTCCGAAGCCAGCTGCTGCTGCAACTTCTCAGTCTCCATCCCGTACTGGAAGGACCCAACACCAATGAACCCCCATCAGAGGGCCCCGCAATCCCAGGCACCCCTGCCTCCCACGAGTCTCCCCAGGCTCATCAGTGAGGCTTTGGCAGCCGTGGAAGTAAGAAGTCACATGGAATGAGGGCAAATAAGGCAAGGAGTCACATGGCCTGGGTTCTAGAAGACTCTGGGACCCTCTATGGGCCTTGGTCCCCTCCTTGGGACAACAAGGGGGCAGGATAGGGGGCTCTCTGAGGTCTCCCCCAACTCTGACTCTGACATAGAGAAGGGCTTGGGCCTGGCGGAGCTGTGAGGTGGGGGCAGGAGGAGGAGGCTTGGGTCCTGCAGGGCTGGGAGGGTCCCGCCCACACTGTCTCACCGACTGGCAGCGCTGCTGCAGCTTCGAGACCTGGGCCTGCAGCTGAGTGACCTCCTTCTGCTGCCGTTCATAGTTTTCCAGCCTGAGCACCAGCACCTCCGACAGCTCGGCCATCTGCTGGCTGGCCTCCGCTGGGGGGCAGGAGGGGGAGGTCAGCCCTGGCTCCCCTGGCCTCCAGGGACCCATCTGGCCGTCCCCAGAGGCCTCCGCCTGCCCCACCCTCGGCTGCTGTGGATCCCAGCAGTCCCCACAGGACTTAGCATTCCTCACTCAGGGATTCTTTTCAAGAAATGTTTATTGACTACACTGAGCAGGGCACTGGGGCGAGTGGTCAACAAGACCTGGTCCCACCCACGCTGTGCTCCAGTCTAATGGGGAGACAGATCACAAGACCGAATAACATGGGCTATAAGGGAGCAAGTGTCAAGGACATATGGGGGCAAGGGGCCACAGCTGCGGTGCCTAACCCAGCCTTGCATGGTCTAGGAAGGAATTCTGGACGAAGGAGCCACCCACTAAGCTAAGACCCACAGGGCAAGTGAGGGAAACCAAGCATAGAAGGGAAGACACAGGCCCCAGCTGAGTGCAAGAAGGCCCAGAGGTGACCTAAACCACCAGGGAGTGCTGGGGTGGTGGGCAGGCCCAGATCACACAGGCTAGGTATAGGGGGTTGGGGTTTATCCTTTGGCCAATAGGAAGTTATTTGGAGGTTTTAGGCAGAAGAGAAACATGGTCAGATTTTATTTTATACTATTGTTTTTGGAGATGGGGTCTCGTTGTGTTGCCCAGGCTGGAGTGCGGTGGCTATTCACAGGCGCGATCCCACTACTGACCACCACGGGAGTTTTGACCTGCTCCATTTCTGACCTGGGCCAGTTCACCCCTCCTCAGGCAACCTGGTAGTCCCTTGCTCCTGGGAGGCCACCATATTGATGCCAAACTTAGTGAGGACACCTGATTCACATAGCACTTTCTAGCCCAGAACTCCTGAGCTCAAGTGATCCTCCCGCCTCAGCCTCCCAAGTAGCTGAGACTACAGGTGCATACTGCCTCACCCAGCCAGATTTGGTTTTAGAAACTCATTTGGGCTGTGTGCAGAAGGCCTAGAAGGGCAAAAGTAGAGGCAGGGAGGCCAGTTAAGAAGTGTCCAGGCTAGAGACAGCCAGAGTCAGGAGGAAAGAGACTTGAGCCATTCCTAGGAGGTAGGAGCAACAGAACTTGGGGACTGGTTCCTAATCCAGTGCCCTGGTGACCAGTGGGGCCATTCAGGAAGCTGCAGAACCCAGAGGGAAGGAAGGTCAAGGGAGGGGAGAGGGGAACAGCATGAGTTCAGGTGTTGCCACTTTGAGTCTGCAACTCACCAGCTACACTTGAACTCCTCGGAGACCATCGCTATGCCTCACTCATCACTCTCCCCACCCACGGTGCCTAGGATGGCGCCAGGCACAGCCACTGCCCAATACATGACTCTAAACTGCCCCAGCCCTGGATGCCTGGTCTCTGGTAGCTTATGGCTCCCTCCTGACTACCCCAAATAACAAGAGACAGGCTTAAAGGAGACCCATGGCTTCTGTATAGCTCTTTACAGCTTGCACAAAGCACTTCCCCAGCTGTTGCCTCTTTTGATCCTAGTAAACCCAGGAGAGATCAGTGGGGCTGAGCTCGTTCATCCCTATCCTAAAGATGAAGGATCAGAGAGGTCAAGGAACTTGTCCAAGCTTACACAGCTAGGAAGTACCAGAGCTGGGCCTTGAACTCAGACCAGACTCCAAATCCTGAGTTCTTCCCTGCACTCCTCAGAAAGCCTTCTACCCAGAGCTACAACATTACGTACAAAACTGCTCCACACATTCCAGAATGAGCATCTGCTCCTCATCCTCCATGGTGTCGAGTTGAGAGGCCTGGAAGGAGGGAGAGAGGAAGGGGCAGGGGAGTCAACGCCTCCTGCTTCCGGGCGCCGGTGCCCCTTCTCTCCCTTCCTCACCTCCTCTCTCAGCTGGTCGTTCTCCTGCTCCAGCAGCTTGAGCCTCCGCTGCAGGGCTTCCAGCTGTGGGCAGCGGTGCTTCTTCCTTGCCTTCCGGGGAGTCCTGGGGAGGGAGTAATGGAGTTGGGGTGCAGGGAGTGGGCTTTCCCCCAGGGCTAAGGGTGGTGGTGTCAGTTAGTCCCAGCAACCCTCTAGGAACCCGGCAGCCTGTGTCCCTCTTTACAAAGGGGACACTGACGATCGTTTCAGAAAAGGGGCCAGCCAGGTGCAAAGGCAGGACACTCACGGCTTAGGGGCATCATAGGCATGATCACGCTGCTGTTCCTCCTCCTGCTGCTCCTGTTTCTCCTCTTCCTCCTCTTCCTCCTCATCTTCTTCATCCTCATCCTCATCAGAGTCTGAGTAGAGCTGAAGGAGGTCATCGCGCAGGTTCACCTGGTGTCTGAGGTGTAAAATCTGGCAGGAAGAGAGAGGAGTGTGGCCTGGC
>VBSM01003215.1:14229599-14245315 GCA_008086735.1 Cheirogaleus medius | reverse complement strand
GGCCTCAAGCAATCCTCCTGCCTCAGCCTCCTGAGTAGCTGGGACTACAGGCACATGTTATCACACCTGGCTAATGTTTCTATGTTTTGTAGAGATGGGGTCTCACTCTTGCTTAGGCTGGTCTTGAACTCCTGACCTCAATGGATCCACCCACCTGGGCCTCCCAGAGTGCTGGGATTACAGGCATGAGCCACTGCACCTGCCCAAGTGCTTTTCTTTTATTTTCTTATTTAATCTGACGATAACCCTACAAAGTAAGTACAATTATTCCCTCTACTTTATACAGATGGAAGAACTGGGCACAGCAGCCTGACTCGGGGCCCCATGCCCCTCTTCTGTTCTCCTCTCTCAACCATCAGGGAGGGGACAGATTAGACATCTAGGCCTCTTTTCAACTCTGAATTCTCAGAATTCTACCTATACCCTCATCATCCCCAAAGGCAGCAACTCTCCCACTACACAGGCAGGCAAGTGGAGGCCCAGAGAGCCGCCCGGTATCATGCAGCAGATCAGAGGCAACATCAGGCCTGGCTTTCAGAGAGCAGGAACTGGGTCCTCAGCTGGGACTGTAGGTTCCCCTCCAGCTTCCATTCCCTGGGGCCCTGCAGGGGAGGGGCCCGGGAGTCCCACAAATAGGTGCCCAGGTAACCCGGCCCTGGCAACCGTCCGGATGCCCCCAGGGAGAGGGAGGCAGAGGCTCTGCCTTCTAATGAGTCAGAAAGGGAAAGACATCTACATGGCTTTCCCACCTGGATGCCGTACTCTTAGCTACCAACAAATTCCTTGCCCTGCCAACCCGAGAGGCCCCCGCCTGCTGTCATCAGGGAGACCAGCGTGCAGGGGCCGAGCTCGGTGGAGCCCGGACAGCCAGTCCACCTGCACCTCTTCCCAGCAGGAACACTCAGGGCCCTGGAGGCACCTATGGACAACAGTCCTCAGGCTACTCCTCTCCACCAGCAAGCGTGGCCCCCTCTCCTTCCACCCCCCACAAGAAGGCCTCAGGCTTGAGAACCGCACCTCATCTCCGGGGGATGCCTGGGGGCTCCCTGAGGGCTGGAGCCCTGACTCTCCCATCCACCTTGAGGCTTCTGGAGCCAAAGGGATGTGTCCCGAAGTCCAGGGGCTCCCTGAGGGCAGCGGTGACACCTCCCACCAATGACCGAGCCTCTTCCTTCAAACTGGGGCACCCCAGGGCGGGGTCTATGCCTTCCCTCCATACTGAGGTTTCATGGAAGAGAAGTCTGGTCCCTCCCACACGGTGTGCCTCCTCCCGCAGCCTGGGTGGCCCCTGCAAGCATGAGCCGCACCTCCCCCCTTTGACTGTCGCTGCTCCCTAAGAGTGGGAACTGGGCCTCTCCGCTCAGAACAGGCCCCTACAATCTGCCTCCTTCTACTCGGACCTGTTTCAGCGCCCAGCCAGGTTTTCTGCCCCATGAAACAGTCCCCAGGGGTCCTGACCTTGGCTCGGGGGCGCACCCTGCGTGTAGGTGGTGGTCTTCTTGATCGTGTACTGGCGCCCGCAGCTGTCATCGTCCTCCATGACGCCCTTGCCGGCGACTGAGGGCACACAGGTGTTGGCGCCCGAGTGGATGCCTGAGTCGTAGGTGTACGTCTGCTGCCACTCGGTCACCTTGATGGGCTGCTCGATCAGGTTCATCACCTCCATCGTGGCTGCTGGTGGTGCAAAGAAGGAAGTCAGGAAGCAGGAAGTCAGCTGGCCCCCAGAGGGGCACCCCAACACCTGGCCCAGCCCCCAGCTTCAGCCCTTCCCCAGGCCCTGTGAGGGGGGTCTCTCCTCACCCCACCAGGGCTCCAAGGGCCCCAGTGGGGTACAGGATGGGGGGGCGGTGACTGCAGAAGGGCCTTGGGCCCAGGGAGGGGCTGACGATGAGGAGATGCCCTGGGGGCAGTGGAGCCCCAGGGGTGCCAGCTGTGTGAGTCCTGGCCTGGCATCTCTGCCCTCCACCCTCCGTGGGGGATGAACCCCTGGGGGCTGGGGCAGTGAAGGGCCAGACGCCCCAGCGGCCCTAGGCTCACTTGCTGTCTGGACCCAACACTCCCAGGAGCCTCCAGCAGCCTCTGGGGTCTGTGGACCCACCCTTGCCCCACGGAGCTCCCAGGGAAAGGCTGCAGAGGGGAGGCCACACCCAGCCATTGGACAGGAGACTGGGTGGGGCAGGGAAGCAGTCAGACAGGTTTCTCTGGAGTGCCCCAGGCTCCCTGGGAGACTCCAGGATCTCACTGTCCTGCAGGTTGGGCCAGATCACAAGCAGTCCCAGAGGCCCAGGCCCTAAGGCCCGTCTCCGTCTGGGATTCAGAGAACCACAGACCAGTTCAAATCTCAGCTACTTACTACCAGGGCAGTTCCCCTTTCTGCTGAGCCTCAATGTCCCTTCTGTCAAATGGGGTTACACCACCTCCCTGGTTGTGAGGACCATATTGCAAAGGGCCCGGCACAGTGCCTGGCACAAGGCAGGTGCCCAGTGTCGGGGGCCATGGCCGTTTGTCTCAGTCCTGCCTGCTCTTGCCTCTGGTCTCCCCAAACCCAGGCTAGGCATCTGCGGTGGGGCAGGCCTCTGGGTGGTCACTGCCTCTCAGGAACTCCTCTCTCTGCAGACTTAGGGGCACTTGAAGATTGAGGAATAGCTGGGCCCTACTTTGTACCAGGGAGGTGAACTTCCCACCTGGTCTGCATTTGGCTCCACTGTCTTGGGAACCGACCTCCCAAGGTCAGTGACTGGTGGAACTGTCGAGGGACGCTGAGATCCTGTGAGGGGTGCTATGGGCCAGACCCCGCACAAATGCCACCATGCTCACAGGCGGGTTTCACAGCACACGCTCTGTCCACCCATTCACAGATGTGGAAACTGAGGCTAGAAGTTGCAGAGCCAGGACCAGGCACAGGCGTGAGTGACACGGAAGGAAGAATGTGGCCACTGCCCATCCCAGTGCGGCCTCAGAGGGCAAGCAGACCCCAGGCTGCTCCACCCACGACGCCAGGCAGCACCCAGCATCTCAAACCGGTTGTCCCGCTGTGATGGGGGACTGGGGGAGGGGGAGGGTGGGGTGGCCCGTGCAACTTGGCCCCACCCCAGGAACAGAGAGCATCGGGATGTGTCTTCCGTGTGACAGCCCCAGTGCTAGCCTCAAGGAGGATGACGAATGACCCTTCAGGTCTTGCTGCCTTTTATGGCGATGCAGGGTGGCCCATGAGCACACCTGGAACAGGCAGAGGCAGGGGCCAGATCCGCTCCCAGCTGCCTCCTTCTCTTCCTGCCATCCCGAGTGACTCAGAGTTTCATGCTGATAAATAGAAGCAGGCCCTGAATGCCAGACAGCAGGCTCTGTGCCGCCAGATGCGTGCAGCTGCTTCCCAGGCCTGGGCCAGGGCAGCTATTTCAGGAGACCCACCCCTCCCCCATACCCCTCCCCCGCAGCGCCGGGCCGGGCCACAGGCAGGAAAGGGGGGCTTGGGGAAGGCAGACTCAGGAAAATCCTGCCTGGCTTCCTCCTGCTTTCCCCATCCGTCCTCCAGCCTCCAGCCACCAAGGCGTGTCCCCAGAGAAAATGGAAGAGACAGACGCTGCCCCCAGGGAGAAGGGAGCAAAACTGGACCTGCAAGCACTTGAGAGGGACTGTGCCACCGCACATCAGGAAACATGGTGGCATCAACCCTCTGCAGGTCACTCTGCTAGGCGGAAGGCTAAGCCGACATCTGGATGCCCAGCCTCAGTCAGCTCTGCCCAAGACTAACTCAACGTCTCCAGCCCTGGTCCATAAACACACCCCAGCCTAAGGGGAGAAGAGACATAGAGATGGCGCCTAACCCCTGTGCTTCTCCATAGAAACAGCAACTAACCCCAGGGCTTATTAGCTGAGCCAGAGGTGTGGGCCTAACTCCAAACCACAGGGACGACCTCCTTGCCAGCCCCATGTTGAAAGGGACCACCAAGGTCAAGTTGGGCCCCAGGCGAGGAGCTTCCTCAGCAGGCCCCTCAGCACCCGCACCAGCCCAGGCCTGCAGCCAAGAGACCCTGAGTGCTGGACAGCCACCCAGGGACAGAGAGAGGCCATGCAGAGGTCAAAGGATACCACTGGGGGTGGGTGCAGTGATCTTTATTATCAAATCTCATTCTTCCCTCAAAGCAACCCTGGTGGGCATTTTTCTAGTCCCAATTTCGAGGTAAGGAAGCTGGCTCCACACTGAGAAAATGGTAGCACCTGCTCAAATCCAGGTCAGCCTCCCAGTGGGACCAGCACCCAGTCCACTAGACAAGACTGGGTGGAGCTGAGCCCTTTTGCCAAGGGGAGGAGGGGGCTGACGAGGCCAAGGGTGCTCGCAGATGGGGGGAAAGCACCCAGTTGCAAATCAAAAGTCCCAGGTTCTAGTCCCAGCTCTGCCACAAACTTGCTGGGTGTCCTTGAGCAATGACTTTCCCTCTTCATCTACAGAAAGGGTGGCCCAGGCGATCGCAAAGGAATGTGGATGTCTAAGATTCTAGGAATAAGGAACCAGGATTTCCATGGCAGACAGGAGAAGGCTGAGGGCGGGCCAGGTCAGAGCTGGAAAGCACCTCAGAGAGAGGGCAAATACCCGGACTCTTCTTAAGGAAAGGACCGTGGGGAGAGCTATTCCTGCAACAGGAAGGCTGGAAGTCAGACCTCAGGCAGGACTGTCAACCAGCCCCACCTTTCTCCTTACCTACTCCCCAGGAGAACCAGGGAAATCCTCCCACAAGAAACAAAAGTGCTTGTTTCACAGTTCCCAGGGTGGAGGGAGCCACACCCAGTTCGGTCTCATCCCTCTCCACCCTGGACATGGAGTCAGACCTTCCGCAGTGCCCCTGGACAGAGGCCGGGTGGAAGTGGGAGAAACAGACACAGGCCCTGCCCACACGCCCCAGCCAGGGATAGACAGGGACAGAGACAGGGCGGGTTTCTGAGTTGAATGGGGGGCCTTTGTTTAGCAGTGCGCTCTATTGTTGGCAGCACAGGAGGAAGAAGCCAGCTCAGAGATCACAGGGTGGAGCGAGGGACAGCTCAAGGACAGGAAGACAGGAAGACAGAAGACAGGCCCTGGAGAAGGGTGCAGGGGACCCTTCCACCGCAGGCCACACCGGCTGAGTCTGCAAGCAGGCAAGGAGGCTGCTTGGGGTGAACCCTGCCCCTCCTTCCTGCCTCCTCCTCCACACTGGGCACCCTAAATCCAAGACTGTCCTAGCAGAGTGCAGCCCAGCCCTGACATTAAAAATAACCCCAGCAGAGCTACCTCTGGCTCCTGCCCCAGCCAGCACCTGCTGGGGACAGTCAGAAACGGGCACAGTGGGTTGGGCTACAGGGTGCCAAGTGTCAATAAAACACCTGGAGGCCAGGCGGGCTCGGTGTCTCACGCCTGTAATCCTAGCACTCTGGGACGCCGAGGTGGGCTCAGGAGTCCGAGACCAGCCTGAGCAAAAACCAGATCCCATCTCTACTAAAAATAGAAACAAATTAATTGGCCAACTAAAAATATATAGAAAAAATTAGCCGGGCATGGTGGCGCATGCCTGTAGTCCCAGCTACTCGGGAGGCTGAGGCAGGAGGACTGCTTGAGCCCAGGAGTTTGAGGTTGCTGTGAGCGAGGCTGACGCCACGGCACTCTGACCTGGGCAACAGAGTGAGACTCTGTCTCAAAAAAAAAAAAAAAAAAGACACCTGGAGACACAAGGAGGACAGGCTGCCCACAGGACTGAAGAGCAGGGTGGGGCTGGACCCCCCAGAGGTTCCCCAGGCCAGAGACCAGCATCCTGTGCAGACACAGAACCTGGGGCTCAGGCAGCGACAGAGCATGGGCAGAAAAGCATGGGACTCAGAGTGGGGAGAGGGGTTCCATCCACCCCCACCACTCACGGCCGTGTGCCCTTGGGCAAGTTTGGAGACAATCAAGCTGGGACTCTGTCCACAGGCAAGGCTCAGGCAAGCATTCTCGTATCGGAGAACAAAGATAGCAGAGGAGAAGGCTGGCACAGACAAGTGGCTGTCAAGGTGGTTGGCAGCCTGCTTTTGGGGGACCCACGGCAAGACCCAGGCTTCTTTCTCTGACCTCTCAGATGAGGGCTAGGTGGGGAGCTGCCTCCCAGCCCCAGGCCAGAGCCCCTGGGGAAAGTGGGGGGCAGGGCTGGGGGGAGGAATGAAGTTTGGGTGCTGGAAGAGGAGCAGAGACACTGAGCTGTCCCCCTTGCGGCCAGTCCTGTCTTCTGCAGCCAGCCAGGCAGGGGCAGTCCCCACACAGCAGCCCAGGGGAGGCTGGGCTCAGCAGGCTCCCGCTGCGATCTAGCCAGCAATCCCAAGCACAGACACAAGCAGGCTCTAGAAAAGTGCAGAGACAGACATGATCGCTTCCTTAGACAGCCTGTCCACCCCGCAGGCTGGGGCTTCCCAGCAGGTCTCTCTCCTCTGGCTGGTGGCCCCCGAGGGACCCTCTCGAAAACTGGAGATTCTCTGGCAGACACCGTGGTCTCCGTTGGCAGACTGGCCACTCCAAGAGGGCAGAGATTGAAGCAGGAGACAGGACAGAGAAGCTGGTCTTAAGCTTCTGGAGGAAACCCTCACTTCCAGTCTGGGGCACAGCCTGCACTGTCGCCTAAGGACGGGCCGGGCCTGGGGGAGGCTCAGACCTGCGGCCCCAGAGACTGTTTGCTTTCCTCCTTCTGGGCTCTTTTCCAAAACAAACAAACCCGGGTGGGAAAATGAAGGGGTTTGTAGGACAGAGAAATGCCCTGGACAAGTAGCTCCACCTCGCGAACCCTTATGCTCCCTGGAGAGGGATCCAGCTAGAACGGCATTCCCTGCTGGTGACCCTGGGCAGGCCAGATCCCAAACCAGCAGATGACCCCAGCCAGGACTCTTGGGAATGGAAAAACACTTCACCCCGCATCAGGAAACAACAGCAGAGGGCTGGCTGTGTCAGAATCCTTGCCCGACCCTCTCTTGGAAGAGCAGGAAAAACCCGCCTGTTTATTTTCACTAGATCCCTGTACAGCACACGCTGGAGAACATCATGATTTAAATAAAGATTTGCTTAAAATTTGCTACTGTATACAGAGCATGAGCTCATCAAGACCCAGGCTAAAGAACAAAAGGATGCTAATAAAAGAGAAGGGAAAGAAACCTTAGAGAAAATTGCCATTATAGAGTTGGGATGATGAGCAATTTTTTTCTTCTCTCAAACTTTTCTAAACTTCCCAACTTTTTATTTTTTTAATTTTTAAAAATTTAAAAATTATTTTTATTTATTTATTTATTTTTGTTTCTTTTTGATACAGAGTCTCATTCTGTTGCCAGGGCTAGAGTGCCGTGGTGTTAGCCTAGCTCACAGCAACCTCAAACTCCTGGGCTCAAGCGATCCTCCTGCCTCAGCCTCCCCAGTAGCTGGGCCTACAGGTACGTACCACCATGCCTGCCTAATTTTTCTAATTTTTCTATGTTTAGTAGAGATGGGGTTTTGCTCTTGCTCAGGCTGGTCTAAAACTTCTGAGCTCAAGCAATCCTCTCACGTCGGCCTCCAAGAGTGTTAGGATTACAGGTGTGAGCCACTGCACCTGGCCTAAACTTCCCAATTTTTTTAACAATGATCAGATATTACTTTTTCAATCAAGGGAGAGGGGAGAGTCACCCCCAGATAAGCAGCTTATTGATTGCCCAGCCACTGTCCCAATTCTGTCACCCTCCCTGCCACTGTCCCATAGTGGGGAAAGACAGAAAGCTGAGTGAGCTTCCTGCCCTGAGGGCCCCCAAAGGTCAAGATGCCCAGAGGCTGAGCAATGGGGAGTGATCAGAGAGCTTTCTCTTCAGGCCTGGCCAAGGAATTGGCTGGAAAATGGGACAATCTATGTCCCTAGACCTCCACCAGATCCAACCATGTCCCAAGAGAGAGGCCTCACCGTGTCACTCACAGTAACTCAAGCTCCGATACCTGCCAAACCACTCCGCTTTTCCTCTTCACAGGGGTCGCTGGGCCAGCCTGCTCACAGATGTCTCTCCCTCTGACTGCCATGTCGCTCTTCTCTCAAAAGACCCAAGATGAAGTCTCCCTAGGGACCTCAGCAGGTCTCAGACTCAGCCCAAAAGGTAATGAGTCCTGCCTGCCTCTGTCCTGGACCCCCGCCCCTCCTTCTTACTCTCCTTCAACTCAAGATCTCATCTCTAGCAGACAAGAAGTCCTTCCCCCTGTCTAGCCTCCATTCCTTCTATAAGAGCATCAGTCCCAATCGATCCTGCGTCCTCTGGGGTGACAGAAAACTGCAAGCCCATCCCCCTCTCTTTGTAGCAGTCTGCTGGGACTGAGCTCATTCTCTTTCCTACTGTCTCGACCTCAAGTCCCCTTAGCTTTCTCCAGGATCAATAATCCCCATGCCTGGGGTCCCCTCCTGCTGTCAAGGGATGTGTAAGCCTGGTGACAGGCTCAGGGCTCAGGCTGCACCATCACGTATGGAGAAGCCATTCCCCAAACCCCATTTCCAGGCCCATTCTGGTGTCAGCTGCCCAGGTGGCAGAGGTGCCAGAGCCAGGCAGGTCTGAGAGGACAATCTGACACCAGCTCCTCCCTCAAGGGCAAAGGCTCAGGCTGACAGACAGCACCCATGACCCCCACCCCGTCACCAGAAAGGCCCTCCCAGCAAGCGACCTACCCCTGGTCTCCTGGGCTCCAAAGCATGGGACAGCCAGTTCCCCGCCAAGAGCAGCCTGGCAGCAGTGACTGGTGGAACCCAGCAGGACATTAGCCTAAGCCTAAATCTGACTCTCATTTCTCTCTACTCCCCAGGGAGCAGCCCCCCCTTACCCTGGCACAGCCCCAGCCCCCAGCAAAGCAGGCAACTCCCACTTCCTATATAGGGACAAGCCCAGAACAGCCATGGTTCTACCCAGCTCAAGCCAGGAGGTAGCAGGGCTTTGACCCTTCCCCTCCTCTTTCTCTCCCAACCTCCCCCAAACAACTGCCACAGCCCCCAGCCTCAGGGAGAGAGTTCCTCCACCAGGAACTAAAAACCAAGCCATTGGGGAAGCTTCAGAGGGCAGCGACTAGGACATAAGTCACCCCCACCTTCACCACCCACACCTACTTTTATGGGCATTTCTGAATTCTCTTCTCCTCCATCAAGCAGAGGCTCTCAAAAATGGGTGGCAGGAAAGTCCTTTCTAGAACTTCAGTGGGGCAATGCAGCAGGATGGGTTCTAGGCTTGCAGCCCCAGAGGACCCAAATGCCAGTCCTGGCTCTGCTCAGCAGCTAGCTGTGCAACCCTGGGCAAGTGACTTAACTTCCCTGAGTTTCAATTTCCTCATCTGTAGAATGGAGATAATGATACCTGCTTCCACAGACAGCCATGAGGAATAAGTGAGAACAGTTCATGAAGGTGCTTGGTGTCTAAAGTCTTTCCTTGATCTTAAGTTAAGGCTACACAGGCAATGAGAGACAGAGCTGGGACTCAAACCCAGCTCAGCCCCCTACACCATCTCTCCAGATAAACAGCCCTCTGTAGACTAATCAATTTCCCATCTCTTTCTAAGGTGGCTCCTGGTAGGAAGAAATCTCACTCTTCGGTACCCACCCCATGGGCCTCCAGGAAGGGAAAAAGCTGCCAGCCCTGGCCTGCCCTTGGCTCCCACACACTGCATTTTCAGAACCCAGCTGCGGCAGCCCAAATGGAGGCTCCAGAGGGAATGGGGTGGAGCTGGGGTGCAAGGGAGGGGTAGAGTGGGAAGAAGAGGGCTCGTGTCACCCAAGCTGGAGCTTGATCTTAGCAAGAAATGACTAATTGGATCCTACCTTCTTCCCCTCCCCCTCGCGTCCAGTCAGTGGCCAGTTTCACCAGGCACCTCCTAGCAATACTTCCTCAGTATTATCTTTTCATCACAGCCACAAACCAGATTAGCTAAACTAATCATTTAGCCAGGGTAATTACAATGCCTTCCCCTCCTCCACATTGGCTCGAAGAGGAGAGAAAACAGGTTATTTTTGCCCAAACTCCATGCCCCTGTAGTTCCCCAGAGGTGCAGGCCCCTCCCCCCTCCCCCAGGGCCTGGGTTTCCACCTCAGCTGCCCCCTAGCTCAGGGCTAAACCTGACCCCTACTCAGGACACTCCAAGGGGGTGGGTCTGGTGCTCCCACATTCTCCCATCTACAACCAAAGGAGGTGGTAGGCTCTCCGCCCCACACCCCAGCAGGGCTGATCCCCCTCCCATCTTCCTTCCACACCCAGGACTTGAGAGAGGACCCGGCTCTCACAGTCCCCCAAGGGGGCTGGGCTCCAAGTCCTACGAAAAGACCACACTCTGGTTTGTACAAGCTGGTATAGAAAGCCTGGCTAAGAGCCCTAATTCGAGGGGTGGGGGAGTCGGGTAGGGCTCTTAGAAAATTGGGGGCAGAGGAGGTGGGGGCCTGATGGACCTCTGCCCCAGGGAGTCTAGTGTTGACGAAACCTCCCCCAAAAGCCATCCTCCTGCCCCACTTTCGCCGTCAAATTCTCTCAGGAAAGGGGGCAGCGAAAGGTCTGGGAAGGCTCCAGAAAGCATGCACCTTCCTAATTCAGAAATCAGATGGCAAGCAAGCCCCACAGCCTCAATTACCAGCTGGCTAAGTAAGGAGGGGGTGGGGTAGAGAAAAGAACAACCACTCCCTCCACCTTCCACAGTTTGGCCCGGCCCCGCCCCACCCCCATTCCTGGGGAGGGGGCAGACCTTGGGAGAGAGAGCCACTAGCAGGCAGGCCTCCTCCGAGGGGGTGTGGTGGTCCCTGGAGGCAGGAAGAGACGGAAGAAGCAGCTTCCCCTCTCAGCCCTCCCCCTAACCCCGGCCCCCACCTCAGGTCCCAGGGGCCCAGCAAACGGGATGCAGGTGGGGGCAGGGAGGACCGGGTCAGAGCGCAGACACTGGCCCAGGTTCAGCCTGGGGTCGGCTGGGGGAGGGGGCTTTGCACGAAGAGGGACCCCTAAGCCTAGAGGAAGCTCTGGACTAGGAGACAGGAAAACCCCAAGAGAAAGCTGTCGTGAGTACTTCCTTCTGCAAAGTTTGTTTTGGGTGATTTTTCCAACAATAAGAGGGTTAGGGAAGAAGGGTAGTCCTGTTCCCACACCAACACTCTGGAAGTCACAGCTACTGGAAACTGGGCCAGGTGGCCCTGAATTCTCCACCCATGCACAGACACCTCCTTCCAGACCCCAGTCCGAGCCACAGATGCCAGACACCAGCTGGGCACTGAGTCGGGCACTGCACCAACCCCACTGTCACCCCATCCCACATCCGCTGAAGGAGCCATAGCCCGGCACCCACGGGAGGCGAGGGAGGCGCCGCAGGTAATATCAACGAGCCTCCGGGAGCTGGCCTCTGGACTCCGTGCGCTCACCTGCTCGGCAGGTGAGACCAGCGTCGCTGGGAAAATGTGTGCTCAGCCCCCACAGTTGGGCAAGCTGGGTGCAGACAATAGGGCCCCACCCAGGCCTGGGGGAGTAGGGAGGGAGGGAAAGCGAGGATGACGCGTGGGATGGGATGAGGGTGGCCCTAAAGAGACCAGCGGCAGTAAGTTTCCCAAACGGTAAATCCCCGACTGCAGAGTGAGCCCTGGGACGCAGGCAGAGCAGGTCAAAGTCTCCCCCGCCAGCTCAGGGCGAGAATCTGGGACACGGAGTCGGGCGGGCTCCGCGGGTCCGGGGGAGGCGCGACCCCGGAGGTACCTGCCCTGATCGCTCTCCGCTTTTCTCAGATCTCCCGCTCCCGGAGCCCCAGGCGGGCTTTCCTGAACCGCGCGCCCCCTTAGTCGCCGCGCCCAGGACCCCAGCGCGCCCCCTGCCGCCGGTGCAGGCTGGCGCTCCCTGGCACCAGCCCTCACCTGCCGGGAGACCGCTGGGACCGGCCTCTGGGCCGCTCGCCGCCCGCTCCCTCTCCCCAGTGATACTTGCCCCCTGGTCGTCCGCACCTACGTGTGGAGCCTGGCCGGGCCGGATCGGGGTCGGGCTGGGTGGGAGCCGGCGCGGGCAGCGAACTGAGCTCGGCGCGCTCGGGCGGCGGCTGCTCCGGACTCTGGCCTAGGCAGCAACTCAGTAACCGAACAAAAGGCGAAGGGACCTGACAGCCAAGCCACGCCCCTCGCTCCTCTGAAGCTCCGCCCCTGAAGGAGACGCCCACCCGCTGATGCGAACTCACAGGCTGCTTCGCCTGACTGTCCCATCGAGGGGCGGAGCCTCGCGCCCAGTCCCCTTTCACGGCCGCCTATGTTTATCCGCTCGCCATTGGCCCCAGGGACTGCCAGTCGGCTCTGGGGATCGACTCCAACTTGAGGTCCCACCCTAACGCTGCATCTATTGGCAAATAGAAAGTTACTTCCTCCTGATTGGACAAGGGGCTGTCAGTAAGACTAAGGAGAGAACCAATGGAAGGGTTGGGGTGTGTCTTGCCCCACCCTAGCTCTGAGCAGGTAAGACTCATTACTCTCCCTTCCCCCTACCTGTCCAACAGGTGAGTCAGGGGCCACCATGGGAAAGGACAGACGCCTTCACCGGCCAGCAGACTCAGCGTCGTCAGGCATGATGCTTCTTTGGACTTATTCAGCCTTGCCCCAAAGTAGTAATAACATATTTGTGTAGCACTTCACAGGCTTTGTGCTGTGTTGGGATTTTTCCCCCCAAAGATACTCCTTTTATAATTAAAAGGCTTGGGTTTGGGTTCTGCCACTTAGTAGTAGCTTTATGATCTCAGGCAAGTCACTTGACCCTTCACTCTTTTTCTCCTCATCTGTAAATCGGGTAATTAGCCATATTATCTCACTGGAATGTGTGGGAATTAAATGAAATAAGGTTTGTAAAAGTACTTGGACAATTGCAAAAGGTTAGAAGTTATATTAATAATATGGGATTTTAAAATTCTCATGACGGTTCTGAAACATTGCCGGGACAAGGAAACAATCCTCATTTTAAAGATGAGGAAACTGAAGTTTGGAGAAGTCACAAAACTAAAAAGTGGCACACTCCAAAACAGAACCCCTTTTTCTAATTTCAAGATCCACCAAACCACATGTTCTCCTCATATAGACATAAAATGTCAAAGCGGCAGGGAAGGGGCAGGGAAAAGACACAAACAAATATTCCAAGGAGAGAGACAAGAGCAATTAATTAATACAAAGATAAAGTGTTGGCATAAGGAGGCTTTGATGGGTTTGGAAAACATCAGGCAGGAGATCCATAGGAAATCAAGCACTGTCATAAAAGAAATGGGGCAACTCGCCCCTCTGCAGGGGAAGAGCCTGGGTTAGAGATCAGAGAGAACCCCAAAGGCAGCTTAAGAAGACAGGGTATTTCCTTTCTGTGGTTGATGACGTGAATGCTGCTGATGGCTGTACAGTGTGCCAAGGGTCCTACAGAAATTCATTCATTCAACATGATCATTGAGCACCCACTGTATGCCAGGCTCTGGGTTAGAACCTGATGACACAGGAAATAATAATGATCCCAACTCGTGTGAGTGGTGGTGTAGAAAAGGGTCCCCCCTCAGCTGGGCGTGGTGGCGCGTACCTGTATACTCCCAACTACTTGGGAGGCTGAGGTGGAAGGGTTATTTGAGCCCAGGAGGCTGTGGTGAGCTATGATCACACCACTGCACTCCAGCCTGGGTGACAGAGTGAGACCCTGTGTCTGAAAAAAATAAAAGGAAAAGAAAGAAAAGGGTCCCCACCCCCACAACATCCTTGACTACTTTTCCCACCAGAGAAAGGAATGATGGTTGAACATTCTCCCTTCTGAAGTTGTGCCATCCAAAGAAGTCTTCCTGGAGGGGGCCGGGAGATAATTGACATTCCTGAGCCAGTTGCCATCCCACATGCCAGGGCCACTGCCCTTCGCTTTCTTCCCTGACTTCTGTCCCCCAGCTTACTTCTGTATCTTTACTGCTACCTACCCCTGCCCCCAACGCCCACACTGCCACATAGAGCAGTGGCCAGTGGGCCAGTGCACAGCTTGGGAGGGAAAGAGCTCGAAGTCCTAGGCCTGCCGCTGCCCTGCCAGTTTCCCTGCTGGGGTTTCATTCCCTCCCCCTCCCACCCACCTCCACACACATACACACACATACTTCCCAGCCCCACGCCTGGCTTAGGGCCCTCTCCTTTCTCCTGACTTCAGCAAACAGGCAGGGTAGGGCTGGTGGACTGCAGAGAGGGGTGGAGGAGCCTGAGTGTGGGTGGAGGGGCAGAAATAAGGCTTTGGAATAAAGTGTGTGTATGTGTGTGTGTGTGTGTGTCCCCAGAATGCCCCCTGCATATCTTAGCCCGGAACTCGTTGCAACACGCTAACCCCAAAGCTAAGCACACAGGTCGGGACTGGTGGAGGCACCACGGGATCAGAGCTGTGTCCCAGATTAGGGGATTGTCTGCACATTTATTAAGCACCTACTATGTGACTGCCAGGCACTGAGAATTCACCTGTATCTAAGCCTATGGAAAAGAAACAGAAAATGGTGTTTCCTGGAATCAGC
The DNA here is from genome assembly GCA_008086735.1 of Cheirogaleus medius. Taxonomy (NCBI): domain Eukaryota; kingdom Metazoa; phylum Chordata; class Mammalia; order Primates; family Cheirogaleidae; genus Cheirogaleus; species Cheirogaleus medius. The sequence continues at coordinate 14,230,818 of VBSM01003215.1, read as the reverse complement.
TGTCTGTATGGGCGATAAGGTCCCACAGGAGAAGGAGGTACCTACAGATCAGGATGAGAGTGGCTGTGACCACAGCCTCCCCTATAGCCCGATCTTGAAGGAAAAGACACAAAGCCATCTTATCCAGTCCCCTGCCTCCAAACCTTTAAAGGCAGGAATTCTCCATTTGACAAATCTCCAGGAGAGGAGACTCTCCCTCTTTAGAATGAATGCCCCTGTCCCCTTATTCCATCAGTGGTAAGGGCCTTCTGATGTCCAGCCCAATGCACATTTCTGCAGTTTAAATAAGTCCTTTCTGTGACCTAGAGCTCAGTGGAAGCAGAGCCCTGGGGACTGGCAAGAACACGTATGGTTAACGCGACCTTGCAGGCTTCTGGGGCCTCAGAGTGAAGAATGAAAGGGCAGCCAGTGGCCCGGCCTAAGCTGCCCCACAGACAGAGTAACTGGTGAAGAGGGGTCCAGCCAGGGGCTGCTGGGAGGGAGGGGACCTGGTAGGGGATGGGGCGGCACTTTCCCAGGGAAGGTGCACATGTGAGCCAGTGTCCAGGACTGGAGGGTCCCCCTCCCCACTCAGCTCACCCCCTCCCTCATCCTCCACGAGACCTCTGAGCCATATAAGGAGCAGGAGAGTTTCTGTTTTCTATTCGGATATAGTCCTTATTTTGCAGGGGCCCCTTCCCCAGAGACAGGCAGAGATTTAGATCCACATGAGCTATATATACACACACACCCTTCTATACTCACACCTCAGGGATAGACGCTCATGGGCGCAGATTCAGACACACAAACACCAGATGCATCAGCTTTCACTGCCCAACACACACACACACACACACACGAAAACAGACAATAAGAAGTTCTTCCTGGGTAGCAGACTTGAAACAAAGGCAATGTAGAAAGCTAGAGGCGTCTTGGGCACGAGCTGCCACTCAGCCCAGGGGCAGAGCCATCCTTAGACCTTGGGAAGAGGCGTCTGTGCTGGGTCCTGCCCTCCCCACATTGCCCACCTCCACACAGGGCAAGGGGATGAGCCCACACAGAATCCACACCCCTTCCGTACCACGTCCAGGCACTAGTGCCAGAAACTCCGGGGTTCCTGCCCAGCATGACGCCTGCCTTCTAGGCCTGCAGGTCTCTGACTCTGGTCCTTCCTCCCCAGAAGCACGGTAGCACCACAGGTGGCACATGCACACTTAGGCCAAAGGAGTGACCAGGGGCA
>VBSM01003215.1:14203814-14225678 GCA_008086735.1 Cheirogaleus medius | reverse complement strand
CCCCAGCCTCCATCCCAAGCTGCATCCCTCCCCCACCTCCATCCAGGACCCACGTCACTGACCAGCCTCAGCCTCGTCACCCTTGGCATCTGGCTCCTGCCACCAGTTGGCATAGATGCCCTCCTCATAGTCACCTTCCCCCTCAAACTCGGTGTCGGACGGGGCATCCTTGGGCTGCGTGGGCAGTTCTGTCTCCTCCAGCTCCATCTAGAACAGCCCCAGCCTTGAGTGAGAAACTAGGTCAGGGCAGGCCCAAGCCCAGAAGGGCTCCCTTCCTGGCCAAGGGGACCTCCTACCCACCTCTCAGTCCCCAAAGCCTCTCCTTCCCTAGTCTGAAGGTCTAAGGAGAATGTTTTGAGAATTTCTCCTGCTAAACTGCCCCCTCCCTGAACATCCGTGGCATGGGGATCCACCTGCAGAGATCTAGTGTGAGCATGAACAATTCCCCCTCCACAGTCCCGCCCCATAGGCACAAACACCCTGGTGACAATACTGCTGCTCCACACATAACATTTGCTCATACTGTCGCCCCTACCAGGAACACCTCTATTGCTCCCTGCACCGCTAGCTAGTTGTGCCTCCCTCCCTAGACCGTGAGCTGCATGAGAAAGGGACTGTGCCTTTCAACAACTAACCCCAGCCCCAAGCCTGGTGTCTGGCAAACAGCAGGACACAAATGATAGTCATCAAAATGGCTACACTCACTGAGCACCTACTATGTGCTAGCTCTAGGTGAAGTGCTTTACATGCTGGATGTCATCTAATTCTCACCACAACAGTGTGAGATGGGCATAATTCTCCCCATTTGATGGGAGATGATGGATGAAGAAACAGAAGTTTGAGAGACCACCTAAGGCTTGCCTGGAGGGTACCCACCTGGTAAGTGGTGTGGCCAGGTCTGGCTAGCACCTAAGCCTGGGTGCGGACAGTGTGGACCCTGCCCCTGTTTGATGAGCAGGGGCATGGGGGTGTGAGCTAAGGTGGGGATGAATAAATAACCACTGAGCAGAACACTGCAGAGACATTCCGGCTGTCAAACCCTCATTCGAAATCAATGTAATGCACTATGGTCCTTCCTTCCTGGCATCCAGTATTCGTTCAATCATTTATTCGCTGAGTCATTCAAACTCAATTCTGAGCAGGGAGCAGGAGCTCAGTGTAGGTGCCATGTTGAGAGCTGGGAGTAGCCTGGTCCCCTGACTTAGACTGAAATCCTCCAGACTAGCTGGAGAAGGGGCTCAGGGGTGAGATGGACCAGAGCTGCAAACAACCAGAAGTCCAGGCCACAGGTGGCCAGGGAGGCATGGAGGATCAGAGTTAGCACTGCGAGCCCAGAAGAGAGAGGCAGGGCAGGCAGTGAGGGCTTCCTGGAGGAGGCACCATCTGAACTGGCCTGGGAGAAGCAGGACTGGGACACAGAACACTGAGGTAGGGGAGAGAAGGGAAGCTATAGAAAAGGTACAAGGACAGGCCGGATGTGGTGGCTCATGCCTGTATCCTAGCACAGTGGGAGGCAGAGGTGGGAGGATTGCTTTAGCCCAGGAGTTCAAGACCAGCCTGAGCTAGAGCGAGACCCCGTCTCTACAAAAAATAGAAAAATTAGCCAGGCGTGATGGTGGCACCTGTAGTCCCAGCTACCTGGGAGGCTAAGGCAGGAGGATCGCTTGAGCCCAGGAGTTAGAGGTTGCAATGAGCTGTGATGATGCCATTGCACTCTAGCCTGGGTGACAGGGTGAGACCCTGTCTCAAAAAAAAAAGGCAGGGGACAAAGAGATCCTCTCCTGCTTCACTGCAGCTAACTGCTGGGGATTGGGACTGAACTCTGGCACGTGTAGTAGCCCCAGGAAAAGACCCAAGGACCCCATCACAGCCCAGCCCTGGAGGGCAGGGGCCACTCACCTCGTCGTCTGACTGCAGGTACATGCGGGTGAACTCCAGCAGCTCCCGCAGCTCCGAGGTCTGGTTGTGGTAGAGTGTGGCCTCCTGGAAGGAGGGAGGGTCGGTGTGACTGAGCCGGACTCTGCTGCCAGATGGCAGGAAGCCAGGGCTCCTAGGACCTGGGCCCACTGGCCCTCTTCCAGCTCAAGGACCAGGGAACAAGTATCAGCTCACGTGCTGATCGAATAATCATAGTTGCTTAGAGCGTTGGGTTAAGGAGGATTCTGAGGGTTCAATGGGAAAGAGTGCCTCAATCGATTAGCAACGTCTGCCACTGACAAGGAAAGTGGGAGTGGCACCATGTGCCCCATATTTGCCAGCCTTGCCCTAGACTCCAAGGGGTTTCCTCAGCTGGTCAGGCTAGGGGGGCCTGGGGAAGAGGGGCAAGGGCCAGCAGTGAGGGTGATGAAGGTGGGCAGGAGGGAAGGCTGGAACGGACACATATTTTGGTACCTCCCACACCCGGATGTCCCCATTTTGCAGGTGAGGCAACAGATTTGGCAGAGGTCATGATGCTCCCAGGACCACCCAGCTGTGGGGCTGGGCTTTAAACCCAGGACTCTAACCGCAACCCACATTCTTTCTTTCCACGTCCCCTCCTGTCTTCCGAGGAAGCCATGAGATATTTTTACAAACTGCACGCCAGCAAGTGGTACCCACCTCCCGGGGCTGGAAGTCCTCCTCCTCCAGGCCCCAGCGAGCCCGGTGGAAGCGGTAATACACCAGGTTCTGCTGCATGACACTGTCCTTGGGGTCAAAGAGCATGTAGCTGGCGGCGCTGCGGGCGGCCTGGCGCACGTCGTTCACTGCGGCAGGGCAGGGTGAGGAGCAGCCCCTTCAGAGTCCACCCCACCTAGCCCACCCCAACCCCCGCCTGCAGCTCAGCCCAGTGCCCCTGCTGCCAGCCACTTCCCAGAATGCCTGCTGGGCTCCGTACCCCACCCAAGAATAATGCAAACTTGCATGAGATGGGTATTTACTGTGTGTCAGGCCCTGTGCAACTCATTTATATCATACCCATTTTACAGACAAGAAATCTGAGGCATGGAGAGGTTAGATAAATTGCTCCAACTTCCACAGCAGGAGCATGGTGGCACTGGGGAATTGTAGGGGCTCAGCCTCTCTGCTCTCTGCCTACACCCATGAGGGGTCTCCCGGCCCCTTGGTTCTCAGCCCTACACTCCAGCTCAGGCCCTGTCTGCATCTTGGCATCTCTGTGTTGCCAGAACCCTGGAGGTTGTCCACCCAGCCCCAGTCACTGCCAGGATCTCTCACAAGTGAGGATAGCCACAAGTCCTGGTGCTTTTTATTAGTCCTATGACCAAATGGCCCTTTGCCCTCTGTGAGCCTCAGTTTCCACATCTGAAAAATGGGTTGGGGAATGTCAGCTGCATGGTGTTGGTGAGAGGATCTAGTGAGAAAAAGGGCCTTGTAACCTGGCAAGTGCTTTGCAGCTGCTGGCTGTCCAGTCATTTGCCCTAGACCCTCTAATTCTCTGAAACCACTCTCTGTTCCCACTCGCAAGCCCCTCACCTGCTCCAGACCCCCAGGGGTCCTTCCCCAACTGCCCACCACCCCTGGTGTTTCCTCCCACCACCCAGGGTCCTCGGTTGTCAGGGCTGGCTCCCCATGACTCTGGGAGGCTCCCAACGCAGCCCTCTCCCTCATCCCTTCCTCCCCTGCCCAAGCCCACCCAGGGGGCTCACGCTTGTAGTAGGCAAACTGCAGGTAGTGATACATGGTGGCCACAAACTTGTCCACGAAGTAGCCACCCACATTGGGGGTCAAATTGGTCTCACAGTCCACTTTGCACTGCAGGGACTCTGCAAAGAGATCTGGGGGTGGGGGCAGCAGTGAGGGGCTGGCGGTGTGGCTGAACTGCTCCATCCACCCACGGACTCCAAGTCCCAGCTCTGCCTCCTGGGCCCGTTGCCTTGTCCAGAAAATGCGTTGCTGTTGCGATCACAGGAGAGATAATGTGTGTTTAGGGCATGCGATCTGTGATGCTGAGGAAGATTACTCTGGGCAGGACTCACTCACCACCCCACTGCTCAACCCCCAGCCCAAGCCAGAGGGAGCCAGGACATCCTGGGAGAACAACAGGTGGGTTTGGGGGCCAAGACAGAAGCCCAAACAGAGAAGCAAAAGATAGCCCTTTCCTCCCCCGGAGTAGGGGGGGGGCACCATTGCCCCTGCAGTGCACTCTGCCTGGAAGCCTGTGAATCTAAGCTTCCCAGACCCTCTTGGGATGTCACCGCCTCTCTGCACGGATGCCCAGGACGTTGACTGTAGCGCTCTGACTGTAGCGCTCTGCACCCAGCATCTCTGGGCAGACTGGAGGCTCCCTGAGGGCTGAGATGACACCTCATTCCGGTCCAGCTCCGCTGCACTTCCTAGTGCTCCATATGTGGGGAATGTGTATCTGTGTTAAGGGGCCTTAGGAAGCAGGGCCGGCTACCTGCTATGGCTGGGTAGAAGTCCTTGAAGTCCACCTGCTCGTGGGCCCCTTCGCAGCCGGCCAGACACCGGGCAAAAACCGCCAGGTATTCGGCCAGGGCCCGCTCCATGTCCTCGGTGCTGCTGCGGAAATCCCCGCTGTTGTAGAGTTTCACAGCCCGGAGGAACACAGCCTGGGGGGTATCAGGGCAAGGGAAGTCAGGTGGACCCCAACACCTCCCCTCCTCTACAGGCCCTGTCCCCCCCTCCCACCTCGTAGGGCTGGGCCTCTAGGTCCGTGAGGGCGTCGTCGGCGATGTCCAGCATCCCCCGGTAGTAGCTGAGATACTTGGCGGTCAGCTCGTGCTTCGGGTTCCTCTGGAGGAAGGTGTAGGCCGCGGCCACCGCCTTCTCCAGCCGGTTAGCCTGGTGGGGGCGTGCGGGGAGCGGGTCAGGAGGGCCAGAGCCCGCAGCCCTGAGCGCATAACGGGCTTCGTGCTCTGGGGGAAGGCAACGCTCCCCCGACCGGCCGGTGCGGAAACCCGACGCCGCGCCCGAGACGGGCCCCGGGGCGGGTTGCGCGAGGGCGCAGCGCCCACCTTGAACAGCGCGTAGTGCAGGTACTGGTAGGGCAGGCGGCTCTGGAAGTCGCGCAGCAGCTGGCGCGGCGGGTAGGGCACCTGGAAGGCGGGCAGCGTGCGCTTGCAGCGTCGCAGGCAGGAGGCGCGCTCCAGGACGTGGCCGAAGAGCCACAGCTCGCGGGCCCACTCGTCGTCCTCGCCGCCGCCGCCGTCGGGGCCGGGCGCGGGCGCGGCGCCGGAGGCCGCGGGCGGCGCGGGGCCGCTGCAGTTGGCGTGGCAGAAGGCCTCGCTGTCGCGCAGCAGCCGGTGCAGCCGCAGCGCCGCCTCGAGGTAGCGCGCGCTCTCGCGCCAGCTCTCGCCCTCGTACAGCTCCAGCGCGTGCCCGTAGGCCTCGGCCAGCGGCATCAGGTCCTCGGGCGGGAAGCCGCGGAAGCTGTACTTCTCGTACTGCGCGCCGGCGCTGCCCAGCAGCAGCCACAGCAGAACCCAAGCCGCGCGACCCATGCCCCCGCCGGCCGGCTCTCCCGAGCTCAGGGGCGGCCCGGCCCCGAGGGGCGGGCGGGGGCCGGGGCTGGTAGCGCGCCTGCTGGGTCTTAGCGCCGGGCACCCATGGCCGGACGGCGGGGGAGGGGCCTGGGTCGCGTCCCCCCTCTTTCTCGGAGAGTCCAGTAGTGTCCTAGGTCCCCTACGTTGGCCCGACCTCCTGCCCTTGGTGGGATCTTCCCCTTGGCAGATAGATAGTGGGTGGATAGGGGAACGCTTCACGCCAAAGATGGGGCGCCCAGAAAGCGCCTCCCCACACAAAGATAGCGCCCCCACCTTAAGATCAAGTCAATGAGGGACGTGCCGCCTCCATCAACCCCGCCTGGGAGGGTGAAGCCGGGGGTACCGGGTCTTCCATCTCAGCGCCCCGCTGCACACTCCAGGTGTCTCCCCCGCCCATGTCGAGTATCACACACCTGACTGCAGCCTGCACGCCTTCCACTGTCAACTCCAGGTGTCTCCCCCGCCCACGTCGGGTAGCGCACACCTGACTGCAGCCTGCACGCTTTCCACCGTCACCTCCACCCACTCGATCTCCATCCCCGCGTCACAGAGTCCTTCTTGCAGTCTAGTCTTTGCGGGACAAAGCTGCTCTTCCCTGGAGAGACCTTCCCTTGGAGGACAGTTGGAGGAGGGGGCAAACACTGACATACCCCTCAGATTCCGGAGTCTCACCACCTACCTGGAGGGGCCTAGATTTGGGGGAGCCAGCAGAAGCAGCAAGGGATGCCTTCGCCGGGCTTTAGGACCCGGGGGCTCCGGAAAAAGAGGCTGAACTTTTTTTTTTTTTTTTTTTGGAGTCCACTCGGACTACTCATCTTTCCCGAACCTCCCTCCCCGGCCAGGCCTCAGGTCTCAGCCCCGGTGGAGATGGGGGAGGGGGATCCGGAGCTCTTTGTGGCGCGTTGCTCCCACTCCACCACCCTCAGCCTGGCCCCCTCCTCCCATCCCACCCCAACCCCACACACCCCGCCCGGGCAGCTCAGTCTCCCCAGCCCCCATTCCACGTGGACCAGCCTGGGGCGGGGTGGGAAGGGGGAGAGGAAGCGGGGGAGCCACCTCCGGGAGGAGGGGAAAGGAGGCTCGCTTGGCCTCACTGCCTGAAGTCCCAACTCCAGGCACCATGTTCCCCGCCGGGCCCCCCAGCTACACCCTCCTCCGGCTCCCCCTGCTGCAGTTGCTGCTGCTGCTGGTGCAGGCCGTGGGGAGGGGGCTGGGCCGTGCCAGCCCGGCTGGGGGCCCCCTGGAGGATGTGGTCATCGAGAGGTACCACATTCCCAGGGCCTGTCCCCGGGAAGTGCAGATGGGGGACTTTGTGCGCTACCACTACAACGGCACTTTCGAGGATGGCAAGAAGTTTGACTCGAGGTAATGCGCTGGGCGCCCCCAGACTCGCCACTGCCCTTCCCTGAACCCCGGATCTGGGTCCTGGGTTACCTTGTTGCCCCTTTTAAGCTCTGTATCCCAGTACTCACTCGGTGACCCCCTAACCCCAGACAACACCCTCAGGGGCTCCTGGACATCCATCTCCCCAAGGATAGCCCCCTGCTCCAATTCTGAACCTTCACCTCTCAAAGGACCCCAATTTCTTTCACACAAGCTCCCCACGTCCCCCAAAGTACTTGATAATCAAGGTGCCCTGTTTACTTACCATTGCTGTGTTTAAGGACAAGGTGGAGGGGGCTGTTCTGGCCTACAGTGGTGGGGGAAGGGATGGTCCCTGCTACGTGGGAACCCTGGGTAGTCTGTCATCAGCCTGGGACCCTCTTCCTTTCCACCTACCCTGACTCCCTTCCTGGTTCTATCCCCAGTTTTCAGTGCCTTTGTGTTTAGAGAAGAGGGAATAGAACATTTTTTGGAGGGGGTGGGAATTTTCAGCAGCCGGTGGGTGGACACAAAGCTGGTGGACATTATAATAAGACAGTTGGATGGACCTGGGGGGTAGGGCATGGCTTGGTGCAGGGGCCCCATCTGTCTACGTGTCACCCACTGGGACTGTGCCGCTCTGGGCTCCTCGGAGGGTTTTGTGCCTCCCTCTGCGGTTCTCCGCACCCCTACCTCCCACCCTTCCAGCTGTACCAGGCCAGTGCCCAGCTGCCTACCTGCCAGCGTTTGGTTTGCACTGTTGTTGGCGGGAGCAGGGCAGGGCTGTGCGCCAGCCTCAGGGGTAAACCCTGGGTCTCTGAGTTCATCCTTCTTAGACCCTTCCCCAAAAAACACACAACTCAGCCCTTGGGAAATTAGCGGCCAGGAAGCAGGCAGTATATATATTGGGTGAGAATACAAACTTCAGAATTTAAAGGGTCCAAATCCAGGCTATGACTGCAGACAAGGAATTTTGTCCCTTTAAGCTTCACTATCCTTATCTAAAAAATGGAGATAAAAACAGCACCCACTGGCTAAGGCTGCTGTTAGGACTCAAACAAGATGAATGAAAGTAGATTCCTCACAGTGCCTGGCATCCTTGAGCAGGTTTGATACACATTAGCCTTGACTGTTACGAGAACCATATGCCCTGTTGGAGTTTAACTTGTAGAAACTTCTGCAGAGCTTGGGCCTTCCTAGCAGCACTATGAAGGAAACAGGCCAGACCTGAAACCAAGTGCAGGCAGTAGCCAGGAGTACAGCCCTGGTGGGGACTCTGAGAGCCCGGCTGGGGCCTAGCTCTTGAGTGTTGAGCTTGGAAAACTTTCTTAACTCATGGCCCCCTTCCATCACAATAAAAAATTTCTGAAAACTGAAAATAAATGAAAAGCATATAACTAAAAACAAATAAAAGCCTTGGCAATTTTAAAATAGGCCTTTTCACAATTTGAAACCGCCACCCGTCCCCACCTCTGCCAGCTCTGCTTCCCCTTCCTTTTCTTGGAGAAGTGACAATGCAGTGACAAAAACATGGGCTTTGGGATTCAGCTGACCACATATCAGCTATGTGACCTTGAGCCAGGCACGTAGTCTTTCACGTCTCAATTTTTCTCATATAAGAAAAGCAAAAACAAGAATGCCCATTTCACAGGGGAGGCGATTAAATAAAATAATGAATGTAAAATGCCAAGCATTTAATCTGGTATATAGTAAGCGCTCAGTAAATGTTCCTTTGCCCCTCTGTGCTGTGCTGACCACTCATCTGCAGTCCGCAAACAGTAGCAGTGGCCAGGCCTGTCCACCCCACCCTACCCCATCCCAGGGCAATAGAAGGCCCTGGCCTCCTGGAGGGGGGCCCCTTTTGTATCAGCCCATCCTCTTAAGGTGGGCATCGCGGCTGACCTAGGAGGGAGACCTGAAAGACAGGAGAGGAGCGCGTGTGTGCGTCTCACCTGCGTACGGGGCAGGGGATCGTGTGTGCACCTGTGCATGATGCGACCGTGGGCAGGGACACAGACCATGGCTGTGTGAGCCCTCCCCTCTGCACACCTGAGGCCCCCATATCCCATCTCTCCCTCCCCCAGCTATGACCGCAGCACCTTGGTGGCCATCGTGGTGGGCGTGGGGCGCCTTATCACCGGCATGGACCGAGGCCTCATGGGCATGTGTGTCAACGAGCGGCGCCGCCTCATCGTGCCTCCGCACCTGGGCTACGGCAGCATCGGCGTGGGTGAGAAGGGCTGGGCACAGGCTGGGGGCGGAGGAGACCAGGAGGCAGAATCAGGGATCCCAGGGCCAGAACACTGAAGTGCAGAGACAGGGAGCGACTTGCCCAAGGTCATGCTGCACATGCAGTGTGAACAGTGGCAGCTCTGGGACTAGAGTTTCAGTCTCCTGCCACTGGGATGAGAGGAAGGGGAGTGACAGGGCCCTCTTGGCTTGGTTGGGAAGGAGAGAAGCTAGGGGTGGGGGGAGGAGGGGAGCAGGACCCTCAGACCCCACTCCAACCCCACCCTGGGGTCTGCGCCAAACACAAGCCCTGCTGCTCTGCCCTCACAGCGGGGCTCATTCCACCCGACGCCACCCTCTACTTCGACGTGGTCCTGCTGGATGTGTGGAACAAGGCGGACACCGTGCAGGTGAGCATCCTGCTGCGCCCGCCCCTCTGCCCCCGCATGGTCCAGGACAGCGACTTTGTCCGCTACCACTACAACGGCACTCTGCTGGACGGCACCTCCTTCGACACCAGGTGATAAGGGGCCGGAGGGCAGCCCTGGGGCACTGGGGGCTGTGGCATAGTGAGGGAGGAAGTCCTGGGCCCACTGCCTCTCCCGCCTCAAGCAGCAGCACCTCCACCTCATTCTCTGCAGCTACAGTCGTGGCGGCACTTATGACACCTACATCGGCTCTGGTTGGCTGATCAAGGGCATGGACCAGGGGCTGCTGGGCATGTGTCCTGGAGAGAGAAGGAAGATCATCATCCCTCCATTCCTGGCCTATGGAGAGAAAGGCTATGGTGAGGGCAGGCGGGGATTCAAGGAGGAATTCTCCAGAAGAGGGAAACCAGGGCTCCGCATACAGTTGTTCAGGTTGTGTACTGCACAAGCGCATCCATCCAGGGAGGCAAGTCAGGATGAAATCTAGCCCTTGGTGATCATCTCACTAAGAAGGGATGCTTTATTCTGATTCACACAAAGGCTCAGTGTGTGCTAGTGGTGGCCCGGGGGGAACCCAGCTCAGGCCTCACAAGAAGGGCAATAAACCAGGCTGCTGATGGGAGGGAAAGGGCACGGTGCCCACCTAGGCCTTCCTGGGTCAAGGAGCCCCAGGTTGCTGCTCACCTGTGTGGCTCAAGCCCTATCCCTTCCCCAGGGACTGTGATCCCCCCGCAGGCCTCCCTGGTCTTTCACGTCCTGCTTGTTGATGTCCACAACCCGAAGGACACTGTCCAGCTAGTGACACTGGAGCTACCCCCGGACTGTGTCCGGAAAGCCGTGGCTGGGGACTTCATGCGATACCACTACAACGGCTCGCTGATGGACGGCACCCTCTTTGATTCCAGGTCAGGAGGGTCCTGGGAAGGGGGGATGGCAGCTAGGGAAAGGCATGGAAGAAGCTGAGGCAGGAAGGAAAATTCCAGGTGCTGGGGTCGCCCTGGGTAGCAGGTGGGGGGTCACTCTGAGCTGCCTGGAAGGGAGGGGCCCCTTTGACTCCCTCCCTGGCCTCCGCCTTGTGTTACAGCTACTCCCGCAACCACACCTACAATACCTATGTCGGGCAGGGTTACATCATCCCGGGCATGGACCAGGGGCTGCAGGGCGCGTGCGTAGGGGAGCGCCGGAGAATCACCATCCCACCCCACCTCGCCTACGGGGAGAACGGAACTGGTAGGGCTGCTCCCTGCTCCTGCTTCCGAGGCCACCCCTGAGCTCACCCCTGCACCCGCAGCTCCTTCCCTGAACTGCCCATTGTGGCCACCCCCCCCACACACCAATGGTGGAATTCCAGCCACCACTCTGCCCCTCTCATCCGAGAAACGAGAAACGTGTACAGTTTACATCCGGTCACCTCCCTGATTCGTGCCACATGGACTCCATCCATTTTCTCCAGGGCAGTGGGGCACTTCCATGGTGGAGAAGGGCAGCCACCTCCCGGGTTTGGGGAGGGAGGGTAGTTGGAAGAACAGGACCAGCATAGCCCTATGACCCAGCTGTGCTGGGATCCTCAGTGTCCTGACCTGTAAAATGGGACAAATCATATTGCCTGCAGGGTAAGTTACTGCATTTGCAAGGTGATGTGTGGCAAAGGGCTTTCTAACTGAGATGCCCCCTCCCCCGCCCCTCACCCCAACAAGAGGGTATTAGAAGAATTGACTCTGTGGACAAACGTCCCATCCATCCTCCTGTGGATCCCCATGGCGGGCAAGGGGTGTCAGGTCTAGGGGCCTCCGTGGAGACCTCAAGCAGCCTCTCCTAGAGCTCCCAGCTGACCCCACTGCCCCATTCTGGCCTCAGGAGACAAGATACCCGGCTCTGCTGTGCTGATCTTCGACGTCCACGTCATCGACTTCCACAACCCTGCAGATCCGGTGGAAATCAAGACACTGTCCCGGCCCCCTGAGAGCTGCAATGAGACTGCCAAGCCTGGGGACTTTATTCGATACCACTACAACTGCTCTCTGCTGGACGGCACCAAGCTCTTCTCCTCGTGGGTCCGGGGTGGGGCCGGGGCTGGGCAGCTGTGTGGGCACAGGTGTGGGGAGTCCTCCTAAGGGTTCCCCCGACTCCAGCTCCTCCCTCTGCATCCCCGAGCCTCTGGGGGGCACTCAGTCTCTTGCTCCTCTGAGTCCCCATCTCAGAGAGCGTCAGGGAGCCATGAGGACATGGGATTCTTTACTCTGGAGGGGAAGGGACAGAGGGGAAGGGACTGTGAAGCCAGCAGCAGGGGAGAGCTGTTGTTTCCATTGTATGGAAGGACACCAAAGCCGGGAGAGATGAGCCCAGGAGGCCGCACTTAGGGGCAGTGGCAATATAAGAAGGGAGGCCCATGTCTGCACCACTGGGCCCCTGCGCTCTGCTGCGTGGCTGGGCACTGGGGAGGACTGGAACTCAGGGCTGGTCCTGGTCCAGCTTGGGGAGAGCGGGCTGCGAACTGGCCATCTGCTCTCCCTCAGGCACGACTACGGGGCACCGCAGGAGGCGACTCTGGGGGCCAACAAGGTGATCGAAGGCCTGGACACAGGCCTGCAGGGCATGTGCGTGGGGGAGAGGCGACAGCTCATCGTGCCCCCGCACCTGGCCCACGGGGAGAGCGGAGGTGAGGGGCCTAGATGGCTGGTGGGGGCAGCCAGGGAAGCCTTCAGGGTGCTTTTGTACCCATCCCACACCCCACTCTCCAGCCCCCAAAAGGGGAAACTAAGGCTGGTGGGCTGGAGAGCACACTGTGAAGCCAGGCCTGATGGGGACCCTTCCCTCCCTCCAGCCCGGGGGGTCCCTGGCAGTGCAGTGCTGCTGTTTGAGGTGGAGCTGGTGTCCCGGGAGGACGGGCTGCCCACAGGCTACCTGTTTGTGTGGCACGAGGACCCTCCTGCCAGCCTGTTTGAAGACATGGACCTCAACAAGGATGGAGAGGTGCCCCCTGAGGAGGTGGGTGAGGCTCAATCCTTATACCCACGCCCACGCACTCACCCCACCCGGGAAGCCAGCTGGCGGGGCACATCTGGCAAGAACAATGCATGTCCCCCATCCTGCCTGACCACCCCCCCCCTGTGCTGAGTGACATGCCTCAGGCCCCCCCCTTGTCCCTGCCTTTTCCTTGGCACACATGCAGCCTGTTCTACCTGGGCCATCACCGACTGTCCCCTGCCATGTCCTCCACCCTGGCCCCATCCAGGACCCCAGCACCAGCGCCTGTCCTCTCCCAGTCCTTATTGAATTGGGGGCGGGGGGGCAGCCTGGAAGAAAAAGAAAAGAAATCTCCACCCAGGGCCCCTCTCAAGGCCACCACAGCTGCTCAGCCACGACTCTTACTGCCCACCCTCCCGTTTCCCCTCCTCCAGTTCTCCACCTTCATCAAGGCTCAAGTGAATGAGGGCAAAGGTCGCCTTATGCCTGGGCAGGAGCCAGAGAAAACCATAGGGGACATGTTCCAGAACCAGGACCGCAACCAGGACGGCAAGATCACACTGGAGGAACTCAAGCTGAAGTCAGACGAAGACCAGGAGCGAGTGCATGAGGAGCTCTGAAGGGCAGGGGCCTGGGCCTGGGCCCAGACGCAAAGGCCCACTGCTAGGGGGACGTGGCAGTGGGACTGACCTGCTGACAGTCACTCTCCCCCTGCTGGGATGACGTCTAGGAGCCAGACATCTAAAATGTTGTCAGAGGAAACATCTCTAGTCTTCCCACAGCACAGATCTCTGTTCCATTTTCCTCTTCCAACCCCAAAGTCCTTCTTTAAAAGGAGTTACACAGCCAGTTTGGGGGCAGTGGGGTCTGAGGTTGGATAGGGCCATTGCTGGCCCCTGCCCCGCCCACCCCACATCACTAGACAGCAGGGCTAAGCTCACTTCTTTATTTCCCCAAACTTCCCCTTTATTTGTGCTTCTCCTCGCCAACCGCACCTCCCCAGGAGCATGGATCTGGGCTGGGGGACCCCTCTGGCCCTCCTCCCCAGCCCTGACCGGCTGCCAGGGAAGGGCGGCTCCCAGAGGGCAGCCCTACCTCACCTGTCCCATCCACCCTCCTTGATTCACTTGTCCCTGGTCAGGGCTGAGCTGTCCCTGGGGTGCTGGAGGTCAGGGCTGGGCTTTGAGTCACCCTTTTTCCTTTAAGAGGCTCCCTTCTCTACGGCACCATAAGAAGAAAGTGCAGGGTGTATGGGAGGTAACCTGCTTAGGTGGGTTTTAGGGCTATGAGATCTTTGGGTTTGGGGCCGAGGGGTGGGAGGGGGGTGCGCAGAGCTCTGCACACTCAAAAGGCTAAACTGGTGTCAGATCCCTCTCATTCGTGCCAAATAAAAGATAAAACTGAAGGCCTCAGGACATGATCTTTTGGAATGGGGTGGACCCAAAGATGGGTGAAGAAAGAGGAGGCAACCAGGCAGTTGCCCTGGCCTCGTGAGCACTGGACAGTGAGCCCCAGGATCAGGGGCTCCCCCTGCCCGGAGGTTTCCTGCTTTCCCCAGGCCTACCCTGGAGGTTTCATGTGGAGAGGGAGCCCTGGTGTCTCCCAGGGAGAGTGGATGTCCAGAGGAGAGAGGCCTGCAGGGAAGGCGTGGAGAGATGATCCCTGTCCCCAGTTGTCCCAGTTGAATGGGAAAGACAAGGACCTTGGCTTCAAACACAACCTACAAAGTTCAAGTTAAACGGCACAGATCGGATAACACTTTTTCAGTAGATCATTTTCAATGCTGTGCTGTTCCCTCCTCTCCCGCTCCTGGCCATCGGCCATTCCCACCTGCCCATCCTCCCTCTTGCCAGAGGAAAGGTAATTGGGTTCCAATATCCAGTGTCTTGGGGCAGGACTTGCTTCAGTGCCAGCCAGGCCATCTGCCTTCACTTGCCTGACTGGACTCTGGCTGCTGTGACCGAGATGACATGACCTGAGCGTTCTGAGGATGGGGTGGGGACTTGGGAGAGCAAATCATGGGACTGGCTCCACACACTGAACTGCCCCACAAGCACCGATTTCTTGCCCGGGATCCCCTAAGAGAGATAACTGCTCCTCACGGCCAGTGCCTGACACTCCCTGGCCCCAGAGCATCCAGAAATCTCTTTGATTGAGGTCTGAACGTGGTTACCAAGCTAGCCTCACACGGTAACCACTCCCTCCTCCCCAAATCTAACCAAGCAGCCCTGAATTGAAGCAGAGAAATGCAGCTTGATGCAGAAAAGGCACAGGCTTTGGTCAGAAACAATCAAATCCCAGCTCTAGTTCCTACTTGTGGAGTTGGGGCGAGTTATTCATCCTGCCTGAGCCATGTGCAAGCAGGAAGAACTCCACCTACTTGTAGGGTCATGGTGAGGATCAACCGGCAGGCATTTAGGTGCCCAGAGCAGCGCCTGGCGCACGCAGGCACTCAGTAGCATTTGTATTGCTCCTACTTCAGATGCACACATACACACAACTGCCCAACCACCAGCCATCCTCTGCAGGGGGTGTGCAAGTGCTTTTCTCTAAGGGTGGACAGGCTAAGAAAACATCAAGTTGGGTGTGGAGGCTCATGCCTATAATCCCAGCACTTTGGGAGGCCAAGGCAGGAGGATCTCTTGAGGCCACGAGTTCAAGACCAGCCTGAGCAACATAGCAAGACGCTCTCTCCAAAAAATACAAAAATTAGCCGGGTGTGGTGGTGAGAGCTTATAGTCCTAGCTACTCAGGACACTGAGGCAGGATACCTTGAGCCCAAGAATTCGAGGTTACAGTGAGCTGTGACATCACTGTACTCTAGCCTCGGTGACAGAGCAAGACTGTCACTAAAAAAAACAAACACCAAGTGAACTGGTTGTTGTACTTTTTTTTTCTTCAAAAGGCACCTTAGAATTCAGCTAGTTCTTGACCATGCAAGTCAACAGGGAGGGAGGGAAGGAAAGAAACCGTGAAGACTGCCAGCAACGCCAGGCAGTAGTGCACACATCATCGATACCTTGGCACACAGTTTCCCTCAGGTCCCTGGTCTCAGCACTCCCTTGTGGGTCATTATCCATTTTAGTGGCCCTGGACCCACAATAGGTGGAGGAGGAGGAGGAGGAAGGAGAGCCAAGATCATTGGGAAAATCCACACCCAAATGGATTCCCCTGGGAACCCTTAAAGAGGAGGCTCTCAGACAGGGCCACCCCAGCTCAACCAATCCCAACTGAATTCCAAGTTTGATGGCTGCATCAGAATAAAGTCAAACCATTCCAGGCCAGAATCGCATTCTTCCAACCATCCCTCAACCCTGAACCGCATTTAGGCTGTGCTTGGAAAGGCCCCCAGGCTAATTCATTGTGGTTTGCAAAGTGCGTTCCATGGAGCCCTAGAGACTTCTCAGAGATTCCTGCGCAGGCTCTGCCCCTCCAGCCCACAGCCCCTGAATCAGAATAGCTCTGTTTTTCCAGGTTTTTTTAATTTTGATCTGTTTCACACATTATATTTGTTTGAAGAACAGCATCCAATGTTTAAAAATGTTAAAAAAAAGAATCGTTGGACTAGACAATCCTTAGAGCACGAACATGCTGTGGTCCATGGTTCATCGGGAACAGCGCCTGTGCCTCCACCTGGCAGGGCCTCCCTCAAGCCTCCAGTGATGAAGGCACCAGGGGAGAGGTGGGAGGGGCGGGAGGGGCATGGAAGGGCCCAGTCTTGGCGGCCCTGGACTATTCTCTGTGCTCACAGAGGAACGGCCTCCCAGAGGCGTCCCCTCCTCATCTTGGCCTGCAGGGCCTGGCCTGAGCCTGTGCCGCCCTCAGGAGCCCTGGATCTCCACCCGGTCCCCCTGGTGCAGGATGTGCTGCAGCAGCCCATTGACCACGTCCAGCGTCTCGTCCTTCTCCAGCACGATGTCATAGGAGTCCATGTAGCGCTCCCGACGTTCCTCCACCTGCCCGGGGTGAGGGAAGGAGCCGGAGAGTCCCCAAAATGCCCAACCACCCTTGCTTCCTCTCAAGCACCTGGGGCTGGGGAGGCGGGCATTCGAGCAGCAACTCCCAGCTCCCTTTAAAGAGCCTCAGGGGTTCAAGGTTATGGGAAGCTGTCCTTGGGAGACACACATGGGTGATGGGCAGGGCTGCCACAATTAACCCTTGGGTCAATGTCAAAGGACAGCAACAAGGATCAAAACAAAAAAACCAGACGCTGCCTCTAATCCCCCTGGACTGAGTTTCACACGGCTCAAGCATCCTCATGGGCTCCAGCACCTGCTGGCTGAGGAGGAAGCGCACTGGTGGCTGCCTAGCTTGTCCTCATACTTTGTGTCTCTTTATAACCACGCTGTTTTCACCCATCAGTCTCCAGTCTGTCCCTGTTATTTTTCTTCTCTAAATTATAAACCTATGTCCTGAATACCAACATCTCCCATTTCAGTCATGCCTTCCAGGTACGATTTAGGAGAACTGGTAATTAGCCTCACTGTTTCCTAAACTCTACCACCTTGGACAAGTTACTTTACCTCCTTGCCTCAGTTTCCTTATCTGTAAAATGAGGATAATAGTCACTACATCCAAGAGTTGTTGTAAGACTTCAATCAATTAATATCTGTGACATGCTGAGAACAAGGCCTGACATAGGGAGCACCTGGCACAATCCTCTCTCTGAACTCCTGTGGCAGGCCACATGGTGAGCACATAGCTGTCATCACTGGGTGTCTCTGTTTCCTATGAGATTATGTGCTCCGATAGAATGTGGCTTATGTCTTACCTCTGAACCTGTAATACTCTACACAGTGTGCAGCACATAAGTGTTCAAATGCACTGGTAACAGGAATGCAGAGAGGACAGACCTGGTTCCCTCCGTACCTTGTCATTTAGGAAGCCGATCTTGAGAATGTTCTGCACACCAGGAACCCCATCAGCCATAGTGAGGTCTCCCATGGAGTCTCCCAGCAGGATGATGTTGGTTTTGCCCTTCAGCTGCTGGAAGTAACTGGAGTTCTCGCACACGGAGCTGTTCTTGTTGTACGTGTGTATGAGCTGGCCCTTAAAGCCCTGTAGGAAACCCTAAAGAATCAAGACAAGAGACAGACAGAAGGGCTACAGGGACACATGTGGCACCAGTTTTCCCCTGTCTTCATCACAGAGGAAAGGGAATTTGGAAAGCCATAGATAATGCCAAAACTTGACTGTTGCCTAAATCAGGGGTCAGCAAACTAGGGCCCATGGGCCAGATCTTGCCTGTTTTTGGAAATAAAATTTTCCGGGGACACAGCTACACTCATTTGTCTGCATATTGCCTATGGCTGCTTCTCTGTGCCATGATGGCAAAGTTGAACAGTTGTAACAGAGACTGCTCACAAAGCCTAAAATATCTACTTCCTGGCCTTTTACAGGAAAAGTTTGTAACTCCTGGTCTAAACTAACAGGAGTCATCAAATATTGTTGATTATCTGTTTTGGTGGAAGCATGAAGTTCATGACATAAATGCTGTTCAGGTCACATGTGTGCTAATGCTCAGCTGTGGGCCACATCCTAATCACAGGTCAATGTGATGAAAATTCCAGTCATCGGTTTTATGGGGAAGAAGTCGGAATGCGGGTGAATCAGAGTAGCCCACTCTGGCTCTAGAAAAACAAGTCAAAGTTCAAACCCTTCAGGACCCAGGATGGCACATGACCCATGGCAGTACATGGGCTTAGCTGACCCATAAACTAGGTATCCCATGGCACTGTCGGCCAAACACCAAGGAGAGGGTCCTTTGAAATTAACCCATAAATAACTGCAACTGTCTGAGGGCAAAGGGCCAGGCTGGGTTCATGTACAGGGTCAAGTGCCCTGGCTGGTGGTCCCCACCCTACTTCCTTCCCCAGCCCAAGTGAGAGTTAGCTCACATCTTCATTAAAATCCATGTAGTTAGACACGATATGGATGTTGGGGTGGAATACTTTCATCTGTCGGATAATTTCCTCCAGGATATCACCAATGCCCGCCGAAAAGATGAAAAGGGGAATGTTGTTATGGTAGAGTGTGTTGAAGAACGTCTTGTATCCCTCCCTGAAAAGAGATGAAGGAATGTTGAAGTGGCACTGCCTCTGCTCCTGCTCTTTGTTTTCTACTTGGGTTATATGTTTTAAAATTTGGCTGGGTGTGGTGGCTCATGCCTGTAATTTCAACACTCTGGGAAGCCCAGTGGGCAAGATTCCTTGAGGCCAGGAGTTCAAGGCTGCAGTGAGCTGTGATTGTGCCACTGCACTCCAGCCTGGGAGACAGAGTGAGACCCCATTCCTAAAAATAAATAAATAAAATAAAATATTTATTTTAAAAAATATTTTAAATTGAGCACACAACATATTCAGTGAGTGGTTAAAGTATACAAACCTTGAGTTCAGCTCAGTTAATTCTGCAGTATGTATACACCCATGTAACTAACCAGCTCAAGATTCCTTTATGGTCCTTCCCAGCCAATACCATCCCTCCCTATTTTGACTTCCTATTGCCATTGACTAGCTTTGTCTGTCCTTGAACTTCATATAAATGGACTCATACAAAATGTACTCTTTTGTGTCTGGCTTACTTTGTTCAATATAATGTCTGTACAGTTTAACCATATTTTGCATTCAGTGAGCAGTTCATTCTTTGTCACTGCTACATTCCATCAGTATTATTCCACCATATAAATATGCTACAATTTATCTATCCACTTTCCTCCTGATAGACAATTTAGATGTTTCCAGATTTTAGCTATTTATGCTGCCATGAAAACCCTGCCCATGTCTTAGATGGTGGCTATATGCACTCATTTCTCTTTGATATACACCTAGGAGAGGGATAGA
The DNA here is from genome assembly GCA_008086735.1 of Cheirogaleus medius. Classification (NCBI taxonomy): domain Eukaryota; kingdom Metazoa; phylum Chordata; class Mammalia; order Primates; family Cheirogaleidae; genus Cheirogaleus; species Cheirogaleus medius. Next base: position 14,206,352 of record VBSM01003215.1, on the reverse strand, counting down.
AGATAGGCGTTATGTTTTCTGCTACCGTTCATACAACCAGGCAGCTATCCTGGGAACCTTCACTGGGGAACACCCCACCCCCACCCCAGCACTTACTGGGCCAGCACAGGTCTCTTCTCTCTTGGCTTTTCTGGAGCCAGCAAAGCAATCTAACAAATTAGGATGCACAATCCTTTTTTTTTTGTTTTCTTTAGAGACAGAGTCTCACTCTGTTGCCCGAGCTAGAGTGCTGTGGCATCAGCCTAGTTCACAGCAACCTCAAACTCCTGGGCTCAAGCGATCCTCTCACCTCGGCCCCCCAGAGTACTAGGATTACATGTGTGAGCCACCTTGCCCAGCTCGGATGAACAATCCTGAGGACAGGCACCTCTGTCGGCTCCTTCCTCTATGAGTCCCCACCCTGCCTCTAAGAAAGAAAGCTCCAGCAGACAGGGCAGCTCAGTGAAGGCCACCAATGACCAAGGGTCCCAGTCTAGCTAATTCCATGTCTGGATAAAGAACATCAGTCACCAGAGGGACCCAAAAGTCTTTCACCATTGTGAAAAATGAGCTAGACTCTGTTCTAAGCAATGAAGCCCCAGTCATTTCACACTGTATCCACTACCAGCCAACTGTTTCCTGGCAAGGGTAGGAAATCCTTTAGCTATAAAAGGAGAGTAAAAACAAGACCTTCTTCCTATCAGTTGCTTGTGTTGCCATGTCTCTCCTGGCTCTCCAAGCAAATAACTTCTCTCCACCCTCCCCCAGCCTCCTTTTTGTGAGCAAAACAGTTTCAAATGGTCATCATAAATGTTTTCCAGAGCAAGCAGCTTACCTGAGCATTGCATTGGACTCTCTGACCACCTGGGCTATCTGAAACTTCTGAATCTTCTGCTGACACAGGAGATTGTGCGCTTTGGTCCACCTAGAAACAGACACCCACAAAATCCCAAATTCAAATTGCTCAGGTGAGCAAAGTGTCCTTTCCCTTTACAGAACAAAGTCCCCTTTGACAGCATGAACGACGAAGGCCTCATCCTTCTCCACAGAGCCATTTCCTAAAGGACACTGGCTGTCCTTAAAAGGAAGAGGTGAGAAAGTGACACCAGAGAGGCAAGTGTGGACTGCTGGAGTCAAAGCTCTCCTGAATCCTTTCCTCTGTGACTCCACACGCTGCAGAGATGGGGCTCTGCCAGCGATGCTGGTTTCTACAGGAGGGTTGCTAAGGTTTGAATGTGTCCCTCAAAGTTCATGGGTTGGAAACTTGATCTCCAATGCAGAGGTGTGGAGAGGTGGGGCTTAATGGGAGGTGTCCAGGTCATGGAGGCACTGTCCTCATGAGTGCTATTATCTTGGGAGTAGGTTCCTTAGAAAAGGAAAAGTTCAGCCCCCATCCCCACCTCTGCCTTTCCACAATGGGGTAATACAGCAAGAAGGCCATTATCAAATGCCAGCCTCTTGATATTGGACTTCTCAGCTTCTAGAACTATAAGCCAATGAATTCTGTTCATTATAAATCACCCAGTCTGAAGTAGTCTATTATAGTAGCAAAAAACTCTCAACAAGGGTAAGTGACAAGGGTCATTTCCCCACAGCACTTATCCCCCAAACCAAGGGGTTTCTAACTGACCCCAGAGATTCTCTGAGGGACTCGACTCTAGCAGCAGCCACGGCAGCCCCAGGTGTATCGGCAGTTTGTTCTAGCAGCTGGGCTCATAGCATCAGGCTAAGCCCTCAGGAAGGTAAGGGGAGCCTGTCATCTCTTCAAAGCCCTAAGAAAACCCACCCCTCCTGCCCACCCCATCTCAAGGGCCCGGAGCATTTCTGCACCACCACTCACCACTCCACCATGTGAGGCAACTTCTCCTTGATGGTCCGCTGGGGGTCAATCTCAATGGGGTAATAGTGGTGAAGGAGCGCCGAGAGCTGAGACATCCACATGAGGGGAAAAGCCGTTAGTCCCCATCAAGTTTTCCCCAACAAAGTCCTACAACTTAGTGTACGAAAAAAATCACCCAGAAGATGCAACTTGACATAAAATTGTTAGTTTTCTCAAAGTTTGCATTTGGGGATGCATCATTTACAACAACGGTCCCCAGCCTTTTTGGCATCAGGAACCAGTTTCATGGAATAGAATTTTTCCACGGCCCACGGTGATGCGAACAATGGTGAGCAGCTGCAATGGCCATAAAAACAGACGAAGTACCACTAACTCGCCGGCCGCTCACCTCCTGCTGTGTGCCTGGTTCCTAATTTCATGGAACACAATTTTTCTAAGGGCAGGTGGCGAGGGGCTCAGGCGGTATTTCTCGGCCTTGTTCCGAGGTTGGGAACCACAGACCACAGATTTACAAGACTCTGGCTTCTTCTCTCTTACCATCTTCTAACATAATTGCTCAAGACACTTGCATTTAGCTATTTGGTAAAGTCCGGGAGCACCTGGAGCCACAGAGCTGGTCATTCCTTTGCACTCACCCTGAGAGAGTGAGGTCTACGACTGAGCAATATAAGAAGCTTTCACTTTCATGTAAAAGGGGACTAAGTTTTTTTTTTTTTTTT
>VBSM01003215.1:14187602-14203714 GCA_008086735.1 Cheirogaleus medius | reverse complement strand
AAAAATATATAGAAAAAATTAGCCAGGCATGGTGGTGCATGCCTATAGTCCCAGGTACTTGAGAGGCCGAGGCAGGAGGATAACTTGAGCCCAGGAGTTTGAGGTTGCTGTGAGCTAGGCTGGGCAACAGAGTGAGACTCTGTCTCTAAATAAATAAATGAATGACACACAGATCATAAAAGTAGAAGATTGTACTTTGGTACACAGCATGTGTGGACAATTCCATCAAAGTGTCAACATCAAGCAAATTCATAGCATCTACACGTGTCATCTCTGGCTGAGGTTTCTGTCTACAATGCCAGGACACTCCAGGGTGGCTGCTTCAGAGATCATGTATCATGAAGAGGCAGTCAGTAACACTGCCCAGTATAAATGAGAATGGACTGAGTAAAGAATTTTAATATTCGCATGGTCTCAGGAATATGACGAGATCAAATGGAATCCCTGTCCATCTGTCCAAAGAGGATTAAACACGAAGATTACATAATTACAAAGGCAGAAAGCTCCTGAAATGTATTAAGATTCTCAATGTGTGTGTTTTTAAGAGTGTGAGAACATGTTTCTAAAAGTGTACTGGAACTCAAGAGAAGAATATAATCTTGAAAAAAGAAAAAAGGTTTCTTATGTAAACTTTGCTCCCCCACCAAACCCATTGATACCAAGAATCTTAGTTTCTCTAGCTTCTTTATCCTTGAGAGAGCATCCAATTATCTTATTTGTGGCACAGCTTTCTGTAGGTTCATAAGATCAAGGATGTTGAGGAACCAAAAAAGTGACTTGACAAAGGCAATCAGTGGTGAAGCCAGAGGTACCTTGAACTAAAAGTGGCATCTTTAGAGGGTCAGGTTTTACAAATGTAAGAGTTATCTATAATTTACTGCCAATTTTAATAACAAGTAATCATAACAGAGTCTTGGAAGAGCTTACGAACATGAGAGACCAACAGACCAGTTAGCATGCAATTAAGTGAATAATTAAGTGGAACTAAATGATACAGTTATTCAGCAGAAACAGCTCAGCAACCTGCAGAGCAAAGTGCAGCTACGCAGCATGGCTCTGCTCTGGCAAAGCTGTCCTGAGGGAGGAGTATGGAGCAAGGTAAACCAACAGTGAAGGCTATAGAGATCACTTTCTGGTATTTGTATACATCTTACAGAAATGGGATGGGAGCTATCATATATTGACATTAACTCAGAAGTCATTCTTGATATTTTTTGCCTTATTAAGAAATGTATATTATCAAGGAAAGAATATAATGTAGTGAGAAGAGTCTGGGATAGAATCACATCTATGCAAAAACTAAGCTCTGCGACTTGGCTGTATAACTCTAAGTAAATTGCTGAACCTCTCTAAGCCTCTGTTTTCTCATTTGTTAAATGGAGACAAAAATAGTCTTATCCATCTTTTGGAGTTATAGGAGGGTTAAATAATGATGTTCAAGTCTCTTGTAAACTCTATAGCTAACAGTAAACCTAATGTCCATATTCTAACCATTAATCATCATATGACCTGGCCAATAACGAAAAGCTATCCTAATGTATTAAGCCTGGATCCACCCAAGCATAACAATTTTTTTTCAGATTAATTTCCTAAGGTTTCTCTCCTGGAATCTTTGGTTCTAACCAGGAACCATTTGAAGTTACATATGACAGCCATTTCTGAGCAAAGAAGTGGAGCCACCCACCTCTTTCTGACATTCCTCACTGATGATCTTGCTGTTGTCCAGAATATCTAGAAAAACACAAAAGTCCTTTTACTTGCCCCTTAGAAGTCATCACCTTGTTAAGCCCAACAAGACAGCTAGTATGTGACTTACTGTGAGAAGAAGGGCATCGCTTTCCATTATATGCAAACCTGCTCAAGGTCATGTCAAAATCAGAAATCACCTACAAGGTAAAAGAGAGATGAGGTCTAAATAGGTACCTTCTCATGTGGCCCTGCCTCAGCCTGGGGGATGATTATGGAAGTCAAAACAGCTTAGTGGCCAGGCTGTAGGCAAAGCCTTGGGGGAGTTAGAGAGGGACGGAGGGGGGACAGGGAAGAAGTGATCCTAATTAGTACATGTTAACCCTGAGGAAAATCCAGCCTGGGGGAGGGGGACCTGAAGACTCAGGACCCTCTGGCTCTTTCCATAGCATCCATCTCAATGCCATGTCATTCTTCCTACGGGGTATCCACCTTTATGGCCCATCTCCACATCTTCGACTTCTTGGTGAGCCCGCTGGCCTGGGGTGTTTTCTGTCTAATTAGAGGAAGCATCATAAACATATTGAGAAATATGAAATCTAGGTTTTAGGACAGCTGGGATCTCCTTCAAGGTAAAACAGGAGACCCAACCTGCTTCGGGCCCTGGCCATTTCTTGGGGCGGAGGACTTCCAGGTATTAGATGCAGAGCAAAGCCGGAAGGCCCAACGGGCAGGAAACCTCCCCAGCCACCCCGAGACCCGGCTGACCCAATCTCAGCCCAGCGGTACCTGTAACCGGTCTCCCCCGCCCCTGCGGAGGGCGCCCACGATCTCCTGCACCCGCCCGGGCTGCCGCATCAGGACCGAGGCCTTCATCAGGGTGCTCACCTGTCCCGAGACCCGAGAGAACCGCTGACCCCGGCGCCGAGGCGGGGCCGGGGTGCGCGAGGGGGTGGTACTGGCTGGGGTGGCGCGGCAGGGCCGGGGCCTCGGAGCGCCCCAGGGGTCGGGGCCCGCCCCACGCCAGACGCTTCCTCCCGTCTCACCTCCTCAGCCATGGCGCTCAGGACCAGACGGCGGCGCCAGGGACAACGACCGCCCCCCGAGGCCGCACTGCGCAGGCGTCGCCTCCCGCGCGGGGGGCGGGGCGGAGCCGGGCCAGGGAGGGGCGGGGCTGGCGGGGTCCGGGGCGGGGCCGGCCGGAGAAGGGCGGGGCTGGCGGGGTCGGGGCGGGGCCGGGCCGGGCCTTGGGTGTGCAGGGAGACGCACGCGGCCTGGGTAGGCTGGAGCTGTGCGCTAGGTAGAGAAACTTGTGGTGGGTTCTATTGTGAGGAGGAGAGTGAGGGTCCCGAGATGTTTAGGTGGGTGGGTGAGCTCCTGCCGCTCTTTCTGGAGCAAAACCCTGGCAAGAGTGGGCATGTCCAGGCTTAAAGTGGTGTGACAAAAGCACGGCTGGATGGGAGGGATATGAGGGAGCCCGGGAGTGAATTCTGGTAAACATCCAGAAGGTGCTTCATTAACTGGGCCCACTCCTCATTCCAGAGGAAACTGAGTGACTAACACATCCAGGGAGCTGGAAGACCCTGGACTGCTGGGCCAGGATGACATTTAATCAGCTTTACTTCTCCCTTCTGCCTCTTCTGCTGTGGATTTCCTGGAACTGAGTGTCTGAGGAGCAAGTGTGGAGCCATGGAAGGTAGTTGGATGCTCCAGGAATATGGACCTGGGCAACCTGAAGCTAGCAACGGGAACTAGAATCAATAAAAACTCTTATTTGGTGTTGGTGGTCACAGTTCTGTTTCGGGATTGAGGATGAGGAAGGAGGTGTGGGGTGGCCTTCAGCCTGGGTGAGCTGTTGGAGGAGGGGAGAAGGAAGGGGGAGGGTCAGGAGAGAGTTCCAGAACATGAGGGCACAATCCTGAGTGATCTCACTGCTGGCCCAGGATTCTGGAACTTGGGCTGCCTGATGGGCCCTATATGAAAGATGTAGTAGGGAAAAGGAGCGACAGCTGGCTAAAGGGGCCCCCCACAACCCTCCCCGACACCCTAGGAGAGCGGCCTCTCTCCGCTGGTCCCAGGGTGCTATGGAGATGGAGAGCACGGCGGCCTCCACACGTTTCCACCAGCCTCACATGGAGAGGAAGATGAGTGCGATGACCTGTGAGATCTTCAACGAGCTTAGGCTAGAGGGCAAGCTCTGCGACGTGGTCATCAAGGTCAATGGCTTTGAGTTCAATGCCCACAAGAACATCCTCTGTAGCTGCAGTTCCTACTTTAGGTATAACAGGGTTGCCAAACTAAGCCAAAGGGGAAATTGGGCCCATTTTGAGACCTTTTGATCCATCTTCTGGTTACACCACCATTTAGGGACACTGTCAAAGCTCTGAGCTACCTTAGGCTGGCTCCTTTGTCTTCTGAAGAGGTACAGCTGAGGATCGGAGCCTCTTTCTCTTTGATCTTTCAACTGGATTTCAACCAACTGTTGGTGGGCCAGATGCTTTTGTCTTTGAGTCTCACCCAAACCAAATTTTGGGAAGGTTGGACACTCCTACTGAATTTCTTACTTAAACCCAGATGACAATGCTACTCCAGGCACCCCTTATACTCCTATCCCAGTAGAGACTTTTTCAAACAGGATGATACATTAACAAGGATTGAAGGGATGGAAAGGGGGAATGAGGGGGAAGTACCCAGGAAATAGTTTATCAGAAGAAAAAGGGAGTTTGGGCCAAAACCGTTGTAATCCAGGAGATGAAAGGGCTATTTTGTTCATGAGATGAAAATGTTTGAGTAAATAATTCCAACAAAGATTTGATAAATATGTCCCACCAGTTGCTAAAAACTCTCATTCATCCTAGAGCAGGGTCCACAAAAAGACCAGCTAGTAAATTTTTTTTTTTTTTTGAGACAGGTTCTTGCTCTGTTGCCCAGGCTAGAGTGCAGTGGCATCATCATAGCTCACTGCAACCTCACACTCCTGGGCTCAAGCAATCCTCCTGTCTCAGCCTCCCAAGTAGCTGGGACTATAGGTGTTCGCAATCACGCACAGCTAATTTTTCTAATTTTTTGTAGAGATGGAGTCTCGCTCTTGCTCAGGGTGGTCTCAAACTCCTGACCTCAAGCAATTCTCCCACCTCAGCCTCCCAGAGTGCTAGGATTACAGGTGTGAGCCACCCTACCCAGCCCATATAGTAAATATTTTAAGCTTTGCAGGCCATACAATCTCTTGCAATTACTTTAACTCTGTCTTTATACTGCAAAAGCAGCTGTAGACAATACTAAATGAATGGGCATGGCTGTATTCAAATAAAATTATTTATGGACACTGAAATTTGAATTTATTATAACTATCAGATGTCACAAAATATTCTTTTGATTTTTTCCCCTAACCATTTAAAAATGGAAAAAACATTTTTAACTTGTGGGCAGTATGAAAGCAAGAAGTGGGCTGAATTTGGACCAGAGGCTGTAGGTTTGCAGACCCCTGTTCTGGAGAAAGAATTTGATCTCTAAGCCCATATTTCCTTAAACCTCTTAGAAAAAGAAAGCAAAACATATAAGGGCAGGGACTCTGTCTTGTTCTACACTTAGAAAAGTACCTTGCTACCTAGTAGGAGTCCAGTAAATAGCTGTGGCATGGTAGTCATTTATTCATTCAAGAATTATTTATTGAGTGCCTATTTGGTGACAGGCAGTATTCTGGGTCCTGGAAAGAAAACAATGAATAAAGGGATGAACATTCCTGTTCTCATGGACCTTACCTTCCAGTAGGGGGAACAGGCATTAAATGAGTCAAATATATACCAGATCATCATAAGTGCTAGGGAAAATAAGGAAGATAGGGAATGGTGGGTGGCAATTTTAAATAGGATTGTCAGAGAAGGCCCTGCTGACAAAGTGACATTTGAGCAAAGACTTCAAGGGGATGAGGGAGTGAGAAGTATGGAGATCTGGGGTGGCCTTTCAGGCAGAGGGACAGCAAGTACAAAGAACCACAGGTGGAAGCACCTCTGGTATGTTCATGGAAGGGAAAGGAGAGAAGGGAGGCCAGAGTTAGGGGAAGGTGAGAGAAAACAGAGAGGTATTAGTGGTCCAGATGTCAGAGGGCTTTTGTAGTTCCTGGTAAGGACTTTATATTTTACTCTGAGTAAGAAGAGAAGTTGCTGGAAGGTTTTAAGTGGAAGAGGAACATAAACTCTTAAAAAGATCACTCTGGGCCAGGAGTGGTGGCTCACACCTATAGTCCTAGCACTTTGGGAAGCTGAAGTGGGAGGATTGCTTGAGCCCAGGAGTTCAAGACCAACCTGGGCAATAGCAAGACACTCCCCACCTGATCTGTCTCTACAAAAAAATTAGCCAGCATGGTGGTGCACACTGGTAGTCCCAGCTACTTGGGAGGCTGAGGCAGGAGGATCACTGGAGCCCAGGAGTTGGCTGCAGTGAGCTATGATGACGCCACTGCACTCTAGCTGGGGTAATAGAGAGAGACTCTGTCTCAAACAAAACAAAACAGCCCAAATCATTCTGGCTGCTGGGATAAGACTATAAACTCTGAGGTATCAAAGGCAGAAAGAAGAAGATCAGTTAAGAGGTTACTTTGGGTAATCTAGACAAGAGAGGGTAGTAGCCTGAACCGAGGTGAGAAGTGATCAGATTATGCGTATGTATTGATTGAATGAAACTTATTTTATAAGTGTAGTGCAAATTTAATTTCCTTAAGCAAGGTAGAATTTGGTGGGCCATGGGTTGAGACAGAAGAGATCTGGGTTTTACTCCCAGTTCTAACTCTTCATTTCTCCATCCACAAAATGGAAAAAAAGACCTAGTTATCATGAGGATAAGGTAAGAGCAACCAACCTTGTAGTTCTGGGAAAGGTTCTCTTCTTGCCCACTGTATAAAGCATATGCGTGCAACTCAGTTTCTCAGGCAAATTATTTCCAACACACTCACCGTGAACTATCTGGAAAATGTCCAAACTTTCCTCAAGAAGAAAAGGTGGGGGTGAAGGGCACATGGCAAACAGGAGAGAAATGTTTCAGTGGCTGCTAGTTTCTTTTGTTTTTTTCCAGAGCTTTGTTTACAAGTGGCTGGAACAACACTGAAAAGAAGGTATACAACATTCCTGGCATTTCCCCCGATATGATGAAGCTAATCATTGAGTACGCATACACCCGGACCGTGCCGATCACACCGGACAACGTGGAGAAGCTGCTGGCTGCTGCAGACCAATTTAACATCATGGGTATTGTCAGGGGTTGCTGTGAGTTCCTCAAGTCGGAGCTGTGTTTGGATAATTGTATAGGCATCTGCAAGTTCACGGACTACTACTACTGCCCTGAGCTAAGGCAGAAGGCTTACATGTTCATACTGCACAACTTCGAGGAGATGGTGAAAGTCTCAGCAGAGTTTTTAGAGCTCTCGGTCACTGAACTTAAGGATATCATTGAGAAAGATGAGCTCAACGTCAAACAGGAAGATGCTGTATTTGAGGCCATCTTAAAGTGGATTTCTCATGACCCCCAAAATAGAAAGCAGCACATTTCAGTTTTGCTTCCTAAGGTTAAGTTTGATTATTTTTGTGAATTTGTATTTGTTCACTCTTGATTCATTTATCCTAGTGGGATTGTCCTAAAAAGCCACATTCAGACCTATGACAGATTCCAGAGCTGTATTTACATGTGCTTATATAGAAGGCATTTCCTACTATTCTCTGGAATTTTACAACTTTCTTTCCCCTTGGCATCGTTAGTTTTTGTTACCCCAGTTGTATTCTTTGACCAAAATTCTCCCTGGTGGTGGGGAAAGAGGAGGGCCTTCAAAAGAATTCTAAAGAGTCTTCCTTTCACCCTTCCCTACTCTGTGAGTTTCCCTGTACCCAAGGTAGAAGTTGGACTAGGAACCAAATCATAAGTATTGCACACAATTGTGGCCAGTTGGTGCTAACTAGTGTTATTTTACATATAGAGCCAGAGATATTCAATTACTGAACAATGACTACAGCTTTTTCTGGTCTAATAGTTCTGTCCAGTGGCCGAGGAATGGGCTCACTCTGTGACCACTTAAGGTGCCTTCTATCTAGCTCATTCTCAACATCCAAATGTATACCACTTCCTCAAAGCAAATATTCTATTTATTTATTTATGAGACAGAGTCTTGCTCTGTTGCCCGGGCTAGAGTGCCCTGGCTAGAGTGCCCTGGCATCAGCCTAGCTCACAGCAACCTCAAACTCCTGGGCTCAAGCAATCCTCCTGCCTCAGCCTCCCAAGTAGCTGGGACTACAGGCATGTACCACCGTGCTCGGCTAATTTTTTCTATATATATTGTTAGTTGTCCAGCTAACTTCTTTCTATTTTTAGTAGACACGGGGTCTCGCTTTTGCTCAGGCTGGTCTCGAACTTCTGAGCTCAAACGATCCACCCGCCTCGGCTTCCTAGAGTGCTAGGATTACAGGCATGAGCCACTGTGCCTGGCCCCAAAAGCAAATATTTAAACTGGGAGTTATACATTTTGAAACAAGGCAAAATATTTTCAGCAATTCAAAGGCAGACTGTTAAGTTGGAGTTAAGGATATGGTATTTCCAGGCACCTTCACCTCATCTGAATGACTTTCTGTGTTTCTTTCTTAGGTTCGCCTGGCTCTAATGCATGCTGAGTACTTCATGAACAATGTTAAGATGAATGACTATGTCAAAGACAGCGAGGAATGCAAGCCAGTTATCATTAATGCCCTAAAGGCCATGTATGACCTAAACATGAACGGACCCTCTAATTCTGACTTCACCAACCCACTCACCAGGCCCCGCCTGCCCTATGCCATCCTATTTGCAATTGGTGGCTGGAGTGGTGGGAGCCCCACTAATGCCATTGAGGCATATGATGCTCGGGCAGACAGATGGGTGAATGTCACTTGTGAGGAAGAGAGTCCCCGTGCCTACCACGGGGCAGCCTATTTGAAAGGCTATGTTTATATCATTGGGGGGTTTGATAGTGTAGACTATTTCAATAGTGTTAAGCGTTTTGACCCAGTCAAGAAAACTTGGCACCAGGTGGCCCCGATGCACTCTAGACGTTGCTATGTCAGTGTGACAGTCCTCAGCAATTTCATTTACGCCATGGGAGGATTTGATGGCTACGTGCGTCTCAACACTGCTGAACGTTATGAGCCAGAGACCAATCAATGGACACTCATTGCCCCCATGCACGAACAGAGGAGTGATGCAAGCGCCACGACACTCTACGGGAAGGTAAAGAACCAGGGAGAGAGGGAAAGGTGTGCGAGCAAAGACCAGGCCCAGAAATGATGCCGTTCTTCCTTTCTGGGGGTGGATGGAAGACAAAGTGGCAGTACTCTTTGCAGTAGTCACTCCTTCCTCAAATGACTAAGTGGCTATTTGTAACTATCTTTTATTTGACTTATTAAAAAGCAACGCATGCACACACAGAAAAAAAAAATTCAGAACATATAGACTGAAACAGCCTTTTTTCCTACTCCCCAGAGGTTAACAATTTTTAATGACCTTGGAACTCTCTTCACACAGGTCTACATATGTGGTGGGTTTAATGGAAATGAATGCCTGTTTACAGCAGAAGTGTACAACACCGAGAGTAACCAGTGGACAGTCATAGCACCCATGAGAAGCAGGAGGAGTGGGATAGGTGTGATTGCTTATGGAGAACACGTATATGCGGTAAGTTTATCTTGTACTACAACAAAAACAGTGTCCCCTGGATTTTCTATTAGCAAATAGGTTTACGCTACCATTGGTAAGGATTTCAAAAACTTTTTTCATGGAAGATAATGGAAGAGGGAGGTATGAAATCAGTTTCCCCGCTGCCTCCCACCCAGCTTCCTCAGTGAACAGAAACAATGGTAGCGGTCAACCGTGTTGCATTTCTTTTGCTATCCACAGGTAGGCGGCTTTGATGGAGCGAATCGACTTAGGAGTGCAGAAGCCTACAGCCCAGTGGCTAATACTTGGCGTACGATCCCCACTATGTTTAATCCTCGTAGCAACTTTGGCATTGAGGTGGTAGACGACCTCTTGTTTGTGGTGGGTGGCTTTAATGGCTTTACCACCACCTTTAATGTTGAGTGTTATGATGAAAAGACCGATGAGTGGTATGATGCTCATGACATGAGTATATACCGCAGTGCTCTGAGCTGCTGTGTGGTTCCTGGGCTGGCCAATGTTGGGGAATACGCAGCTAGACGGGACAACTTCACAGGATTGGCACTGCGAGATGAAGTAAAGTATTCTGCTTCGACAAGTACCCTACCTGTATGAGCCTCTTCATTTAGCTAATAAAAAGTCTAAGCAGTAAGAATTAATTCTTTTTTTAAATAAATGCAGTGTTTAAACTTCTAAGAGTACTGGAAAATGTTCAACTTAAGGGAGCCCAGGGCTGGATGAATGAGGGTGTAGGAGGGACGGAAGAAGGTAATTATATTCAACAGTGCATAATTAAAGAAGGAAAAAAAATCACACAGTACGAACTAGCTCTAAAGAAATATGTTTATTTAAAACTTACATTGAGACAATTAGTAGCTTTAACACAGAACAAGATAGCTTCAGGAACTTAAACAAGCTATTTTATAATGCCATGTCTCAAAGTGTTCTAAATACTATATCTCCTCTGACTTAAAGGCAGACAATCAAGATTATAGTTTTAGTAGAGTAGGGCCCTAGATACTGCTAGCCCAAAAAACTCACTGTATCAATTCAAACTAAGTATTTATTTTACAAAACTTCAAGGAGCCCTAGCACAAGGATCATAAAATCTTCAAACATCTAGAGCAAGTACTACTTTTCACCAGTGCATTATGCAAGAGGATTAAGTTACAAGTGCTCTATAGTATGTGCTTCAATGTAAGACATTTGTAGTGATGGTCATATAGAGTAAGACAGAAGCCCTACAAAGTGATAAAGAGCAGTCAATTGGCTATCTAATTAAATTCCTTGAAGCAAAATGACTACCATGTTGTGTTACTGTTATTGTACTATATCACTCAACTATATGAGCTGTTTTGTTTCTAATGACCAGAAGGTATGTTATTCTGAAAGCATTATAACAAAACCCAAAATGGACTATTCTCAAGAAAGTAACAAACCGGAGTGATGAACTGTGCCAAAATATTTGACAGTTAAGGAGAGACTGAATTGTTTCTCAAATATTCTACAGTTAAAGCACCCTATTTTTCTAGTGTAGGCAGAGTACTTGCTTCACAGTACTGTATACTTTCAAAGACGTGAAATGTGGCCAATATACCCTTCTTATTTAAGCTTAATTTGAGGAAAATACCAAAAAAGTCCCTTTAGTTATATCTGATTAGACCAAGTAACTAAAATATACAATTCAGCTCACCTGTATTACAGTATAGGGTTGATATTAGAATTATGAAGCAGAAAACGAAGTATTTTAAACATACCACATGCTACCACAAGTCAAGAGATAAAGAGGAAAAAAGTGTGCCCCAGGAGCTGCCTTACTAGCAGCCTGAAGTATTTAAAAAACAAAAGCACACAAATCTTCCATAAATACTATCTTTCTAGCTTCAAATTTCTGTTCTACATTAAAAGGTATTTAATTTTTTGGTCCCAGAAATACTATACAAAACTAGGTGATCAAAACAAAACTGATGTCAATGAATTTTAAGAGTTTTTGGCAAAAACGTTATTTTGAACTGGCACAGCAAAAGCAAAGTTGAATATCAAGGTACACAAGACTAATCATGCAAACAACTGCAAGTGTGATGTATTACTTAAACACTAAGCTCATGACTGACATTCTCAATATATATACCACTGATTTTTTTTTTAAACCATGGTGGGATAAAGGATACCCATTCTAAGATATAAGTAGCCTCACTCAAAGTTATATATAGTTATCACTTTTTGGTATAATTCTCTCTCCCTTCCACCAAACAAAAGCAAAAGCAACAAAGGTTTGCTTGAATACACATTAAGCTGTCTTTTAAAGCCATGTGTTTAACTGCTTAAATCACCAAACACAATCTTTAAGTTTTCATCTAAAAGGAAATTTCTTTCCCAAGAAGCCATTTTTAGGCCTGGTCTTCATAATTAGAACCTTTCCAAATACTCTGGGAAGTTATTTCCAGTTTAGAAATTTAGAATGTCAGCCTTGAACAGATTTAAGCAAATCTGGTTTCTTTCCTTATTAACAAGTTAGTTAGGCTATTTCAGAAACACAAGTTATTGATGTGAAATCACAAATGTGAATTCAAATATAAAAATTAGAAATCCAGTAGTCAGGAAAACCTGCACACATCATCATGCAACGACGGACTTACCCCTTCTTTTCAGCCATGGCCTAGGCTGCCTGCTGAGTTAAAAAACAACAGTTTCAATCAAGTTTTTAAAACCAGATTATACCTAAATCTTATGAATTATAATTTCTGCCACATCATGTGGAAAAAGATGACCCCACAAATAACTTGGTAATGATTGTCTCAGAAGACAACTCTGAGACCAAAAGACAAAAAAACACATCATACCCTTCTGGAGAAAAACTGACATCCTAGTGAGATACTAAATTATTTCAACACAACCAAGAAAAGGAAGTGTGCTAGCAGAGTCTATCAGAGAGAAATGAGAACTTCATTCAATGAGCTTCATTCAATGTATGTCTTGCTTGCATATATCTCTTACAAGTAAGAATTAGTGCTTCTCAAAATTCGAATGGCTTTTATTAAAGTAACTGCAAAGAAATGGAAATTATAGTTTCCTAAGCCCCACTTCAGTCAAAATTAAATGGATTTAAAGCAGATTTCCAACACATTTATTTAAAACCTTTGTCCTAGGCAGAGATACTAATTTAGTAATTTCAGAAAAGTTCTTAGTATACAGCCCAAGAACTCAAACATTAATAGTCTTGCAGCAAATAGAGAGCCAAAATTTCTGGTTGTGCTTTTTTCTCTTTTTTCCAGAGACAGGGTCTCACTTTGCTGTCTGGGCATCATGAGGGCAGTGGCATCATCGTTGCTCACTGCAACCTCAAACTCCTGGGCTCAAGTGATTCTCCTGCCTCAGCCTCCTGAGTAGCTGGGACTATAGGACCACCCTACCACTCCCGGCAAATTTTTCTATTTTTTGTAGAGATGAGGTCTCACTCTTGCTCAGGCTGGTCTTGAACTC
The DNA here is from genome assembly GCA_008086735.1 of Cheirogaleus medius. Classification (NCBI taxonomy): domain Eukaryota; kingdom Metazoa; phylum Chordata; class Mammalia; order Primates; family Cheirogaleidae; genus Cheirogaleus; species Cheirogaleus medius. The sequence goes on along the minus strand of VBSM01003215.1, from coordinate 14,190,874 downwards.
CTGACCTCCAGCAATCCTCCTGCTTCAGCCTCCCCAAGTGCTAGGATTACAGGTATGAGTCACCACGCCCGGCATTTTTTTGTTTTAATATTTGATCACACAACTAACAAGAAGGTTAACTATAGTGGACTAAGGTAAAAAAAAAAAAAAAATCACTGAGCTTGTAATCTGACTTCTAGAATAGTATTCTAGAATGTCTAAGAAGGTAAAGACACTCTTTAAGAAAAAAGAAAAGTATACTGGACTGAAATTACAAACCGTTAGAACAGGAGTCCTTTATGTTAACTAAATGCTAAGAGTCAACCTGAGTGCTAACTTTATAAAAGCTTGGGAGTGTGTAAGAGAATTAGAAGAATGCATAAAAATCAATAAAAGATAACTGTAGTGATAAAGTTTTAAGAGCCAAACCCAAATTTGGTATTCTAGTCCCAGGCATCGTTCCAATAAAAGTCTAGGGCAACTGGATAGAATATAACAATCAGGGCCAGAAATAACAAGTCTTCTCTTTAGCAACATTTCTCTAAAATTGTTAATTCCTTCCCATTTTGAAAAAAAACAAAAAACATTTTCTTATAGAAAGGAATGATGACTGACTCTACAAAATATGCATTAGAGCAAAAATTAAAACTGAAGGCATTGAGTATCGATTGTCATAGGCATTATTTATACTCATTAACATATCCTCAAATAAGCCTGCAACTCCTGGAAAGAGTGTTTTTAAATTTTTAAATGCCTTTGATTTCTCAGTCTATACTAATACTTTTCTTCTTAGAGAAACAAATTTCACGTATGTAACTTCCTCTGTATTCAATCAATCAGCAAAAGATCTATACTTTTGCCAACTATCACCATCTCAGAGTGATGGCTTAAAGTCTATAAACAGCTGCTAAAGAAATGAAAAATATTCAAAAAATGCATGAGCCAATCACAAATTTCTTATCAGTCACCTCTTCTAAAAATGAAAATATCATTTCTAGATAAATACAACAAAATATCAAACATTTTGAAATCATCTTGCTGAAATCTTGTGCATTTTCCTTCAAATTTCAGTCTCACTATTGCACATGCCTCCTGCAGATAAGCACTCAATGCATAAATTCTGACCTTGTCAAAAGCCACCATTCGTGAAAAAGTGAAAAAGAATATCAAAGTAAATGTGCAAATAAAATTGGTGCTTAAAGCATGTTCGAAACCTAAGTCCCCAAGACAAAGGAGTTACAACTTGTTGGCAGAAAAACAGCCAAGTAACTACACCTGATTTTTCCACTTGTCTTTAATAAGATCTTATTTAGCTAGCACATACACACAAACCAAAGACAGATAAACATTGCAAGCTAACAAAAATTACCACGTATTGAACTGAGTTTCCCATTCTTCAGTTTTGAACTGTACTTCCTTGTTGAGGGGTAATAATCAGTTCAGGTAGAAAATAAGTTATCGACATACTTTTTCAAGTAACAGTCTGTTTATCTTCAGCTTCACGAAACAGGTATGACAGTTTTAGGCTGCATGTATTAGAGAACCTAGCATTCAATCTGAGAGCTTGGCACTCGCCGCATGTTTAGGGCATGCCGATGTATTTCCTGCATCTGTCTGATGCGGTCTTTCTGCCACATTAGGTTTTGAGGCATAGGATATCTCTGTGTGCCATGCAAGTACCGGTATGGGATCCTCACATGACAAGCAGTGGCTCTACAACGAGGTTGTGGCATGGGAGGAAGAAGCATCCACCTCTTTCTCTCAGCACAGTATCGGTAGGCTTCTTTCCGATACTGTTTGTCAATATCATCACTGTTCTTCCAGCCTCCAATAATGAAAACGTCATCTTTGTAATAGCAAATGGCTGCTCCTTCGATGCTTAGCACTTCTGGAGGCAGGCTTTCAAGGATCTCATCAGACACTTGGCTGGCAATTTTTCTGACTGCCTCTTCATTTTCTAAAGAGTAACTCTTGGGACAGCATGATGCTGTCTGATAAAAGTTTGAATTGACTACAGACATTTGGAAAAAGCAGTAATTGTCAATAAGTGGCAAAGATTCCACATCTTGCCACTGTCGAGTCTCTGTATCATAGCAAGTAATTACAGCCCTTAATCCATCTTCAGTGTCCCGGTCCACGGGAGTGCGGGCAGCAATGTACACAAAGCGGTCTTCAATGGCTAGGGCTTTGACATCTCGAAGAATCTTTGGTGCCGATTCCAAGTTGTGCCATTTATCAAGCTCAGGATTATAAACAGTCACATCTTTAAAGCCAGGACTAAAGTTGCCATGTCCTCCAATGCTATAGAGCTTCCCTTTGACTTCTGTCAGCCCAAAAGAATGCTTTCTTGTCATCAGACTACAAACATGTTCCCACGTATTCAAATTTGGGTTATACCTTTCTACCGTTTTAGCAAACCCTGGTTCCATTGATCCAGCAACATACACATAGGACTCTGTTACTGCAACAGCATGTCCATCAAGGTGATTATGAATATGGGGCAGGTTTACCCATCTGTCCTCATCAACAAAATAGCCCACACATTCACTTAAATAGTCCCCTCCTTCCGACACACCTCCAATAACCATGATCACGTCCATGTTTTGCCCATAACGAGGTAATAATGAGACATGAGAAGCAGGGTGCTGGAATGTGCCAGATTGTATATTCTCGGCTCTCAGGGCATGCCTCTCCACTGCATCAGCCACCAACTTGACACAAACTTCATTATTGGCTACCAGCCTCTCTGGTTTGACATGCCGAGTAAGGTAGGTAGGTTTCATCTGGGACAACCGGAGCAATTTAAAAAGTTCTTCAAAGTATCTCTCTCTCTCTTCAGCATTTCTCTGAACCCACTTCAAAACCGTTTCAAAGAGAACCTCTTCAGAATCAACTGTAATTTCCAAGTCTGATAGCCAGTCTCGAATGAGATGGAAAGGTAAAGTATAAAATTCTTCATCCTGAATTACTTTGTGGAAATTTCTCCGTATCATATCAGCAGCTTTCAGAGCAAGCTGGCTCAGGGTGTACATGTGAGCTAAGCTATGAATGGCCACACAATTTGAGAGATGAAGCTTTTTCTTGAGAAATTCTCCACAAAATTCTTTCAAACGAATTAATAGGAACCTGAAATTCAGAAAAAAAGATTATTTTTCAAATATGCATGCTTTATGTGGTTACATTTTGAGAGTAGCCGAATTATACAAATTGAAATGGTGAGATTAGTCTCATTTTATATATATATATTTTTTCTATATATTTTTAGTTGGCCAATTAATTTCTTTCTATTTTTA
>VBSM01003215.1:14162232-14184703 GCA_008086735.1 Cheirogaleus medius | reverse complement strand
TCAAACTCCTGGCCTCAGGCGATCCTCCTGCCTCAGCCTCCCGAGTAGCTGGGACTACTGGTGCACATTACTATGCCTGACTAATTTTTTACATTTTTAGTAGAGACAGGGTCTTGCTCTTGGCTCTTGCTGGTCTTGAATTCTTGACCTCAAGTGATCCTCCTGCCTTGGCCTTCCAGAGTGTTAGGGTTACAGGTGTGAGCCACCGCCCAATCACTCCCAGTGCTCTTATATGCAACAGCCTACCCAGACATCATCTTAACCAAAACCACACTCCTAATCTTCCTCCCAAACCTGCTTTTATTGCAATCTTCCACATCTTAATTAACTCCATCTTTCCAATTGTTTGGGTCAAAAAACTAGCAGTCTTTTCCCTTACACCCATCAAATCCATCAGTAAATCCATCTACCCTACCTTCAAAATATATCTAGAACCATAACATTTACTACCTTCACTTCTTCCTCCTCAATCCAAGCCTCCACCACCACTGCAACAACCTCCCACGCTAGTCTCTCAGCTTCTGTCCTTGCCACTCTCTCCCCAAGGCTCCATCCTTTTTACAACACAGCAGAATTCATCAAATCAGACTGCGTCATTCTTCTGCCCCACGCCTTACCATTTCATTCAGAGTAAAAGCTCACATCCTTCCTCAGGCCAACAAGGCCCTGTGGGATCTGGATCCATCACCATCACCTTCCTGAGGCTTCTCCTGCTCCTCTCACTCTGCACCCCTTAATACAGTCACACTGGCTCCCTGCTGTTCTCTAACACCTAGACAAACTCCATCTCAGGGCCTTTGCACCTGTGTTCCCTACCTGAAACACTCTTTACCTCACTCCTTTCAGTTCTTTGCAAAATGTCATCTTCATGAGGCATTCTCTATCCACCCAATTTAAACAACAGTTCCTCTCCACCAGCACTTTCTATGTGTCCCCGCCATCATGCTTTACTTTTTATTACAATGATAAAAATCATCTAACAGCCTATATAGTCTATTTATTGTTTGTCTACCAACGGTAAATGCAGTAAGAAAAGGGACTTTTGTCTGTTTTGTTCACTGCTGAATCCCAGCATCGGGTGTGTGGTCTGATGCATAATAGGCACTCAATAGGTATTTGTTAAAATAACGAACCTGCAAGATGATACTGTCAAAACAGACTTCTCCCCACCTCTATAAACAGTATGCATCTGCCAGCTAACCAGTCTCTAGAGCATCCATTCCTGTTCCCTACAAGCCGTTTACCACAGTAGCAGAATAATCTTTTAAAATATTTAAGTAAGATCATTTCTTTACCCAGCTCCTCATCATACTCAGTCAAACCCAAACTCCTTATTCCAATGCATCTCACACATCCTTCTCCTATTCACCCACTAGATCCAGCCTCACTCAATTTTTTTAAAGTTCCTTCTCCAAGCCAAACTGGATCCTGCCTGAGGGCCTTTGCGCTATCAGCCTGGAATGTTCATCCCCCATCTTTGCACCGCCAGTATTTTTCTTGCCATTTAGCGGTCGGTTTAAGTGTCACCTCCTTAGAAAGGTTTTTCCTCTACTCAATCACTATCCTTTCGTTCCATTTGAACCTCAGCACAGCACTCATCACATACTTTCCTTTTCATTGCCTTTGTCCCTCTACCTAGAATCTGCGCTCCCTCGCCGGACCTGCGGCTGCAACCTCCGAGCCCAGCGCGCTGGCTGCCCCTCAGCGGACGCTCCCCAGCGAGAATGAACCGAATGCATCCACCGAGGGCTCGCTGGCTGCGGTCCCCAGACTCTGCCCTACCCCCTCCGCGGGCCAGCATCTCCCCTTCTCCGCGCCGCGCCCTCCCTCTGCGCTCCCGCCTCACTCGTCTACCTGTCGGCCAACTCCAGCACCTCGTGCACGCTGCCCGTGCTGACGCGGATGCGCCCGGTGTACATGTATTCGATAACGGCTTCCACTGTGTCGGGTTCGGGCCCCGGCTCGGAGCTCCACTTGCGCATCTCCACCCGGCCCGAGCGGGACTCGGAAAACTGGCCTGAGAGCAGGGGCGTGAAGTACTCGGTGGCGGCAGCCAGCACCGAGCGGTGGGCCCGGAACTCGCGGCCTCCGGCCCCGCCGAAGCACAGGGTAATGTCACAGAAGAGGCCCTGGCGCCGCTGCTCGTTCTGCCGCCAGGACAGCTCCGAGCAGTGAGAGCTGCACTCGAAATCCTCGGCCTCTGGGCCAGGATCGCCCCCGCTCGCCTCCATTGCAGAGATCCCGGGCCCAGGCCCGAAGTCAACCGTGCCGCTGCCTCGGACTTCGGCAGCCAGCCCCGCCGAGCCGGCAGCGGCCGTCTCCATGCTCTCCATCTCCAGCACCTGAAGAGATGCAGCCGCCGCCGCTGCCGCCGCCGCTGCCACAGCCGCTGCCGCCATCTTGACGCCGCCGCGCCAGAGCTCCGCAGTCTCGGAACGACGCCGCCGTTCTGGTGCGACACAGAGGGATTCTGGGATTAAATAGTGCGCGCGGGGCGGAGCCGGGCCTCCCGCCGGCCGCGCACGCGCCGCCGCGCCTCCCGCAATCCGCCCACCCTTGATGGGGTTTGACTGCAATTCTCTCCCAGTGGTGATGACTTCACTCGGGGCCTCCCACCCTGGTCTTGGTGGGAGGGTGGATGCTCTCGGCAGTCACTTTGTAAAGTAAAAGCCACCTTGGACCTCCACACGTGGTTAAAGCCTTGGTATATAGGAAAAATATAGGATTTTTATTTAAAATGGCTTTGGAGTAAACATTTTAGAAGATAAAAAGACCAAGCCCCGGCTAAGTGGATGAGGGTGAGCAAGTTACTTATTATCTCTGAACTAATTTATCTTCTAAAAACGGGGATATTGTCTGCCTTGGAAGATCACTGCAAGGGTTAGATGAGATAATGCTCAAGTCAGGTGTTTTGCATAGAGCTTGGACCGTAGTCACTGTTGAAGATGAATAAAAACCACTTTTGGGTTTTAAGCAAGGGAGCGGGCCAGTTCAATGGGTTTTTAAAAATATCACTGGTGGCTGTATGGAGAATGGAGCCTACAGGGACAAAAGGAGAAACAGGGGCACTAGTTAGCAGACCAGATGTGGACCAGATCAGAGGGAGAGTTAAAGGGTAAATCAACAGAACATGGCAACCAGAGTAGAGGAAAGGGTGACTCCCAAGCTTTTGAGCTGAGTATCTTTGTTTACCATTCACTGACAAAGGCGGAGGTACAGATTTAGGGGAGAGGATAATTGGGGGTTTTGTATTTTTTGATGCTAGTGTTTTAATTCTTTTTTTTTTTTTAAAGAGGTAGATGAGCATTTTTAACTATGTGTACTGAAACTTATCAGAAAGTACAGTTCAAAGGGAATACAGATGACAGGAGACAGCAGTATGCCTTCATTGTTACTATATAGTTTATTTAAACCAAACTATGATAATACAGAGAAGAAGAGACTGAGGTGGCAGCTGCCTAGAATCTTTGTGGATGACAGATGCAAAGCAGCTGGAGACGAGCCCTTGGACCCACACTTCAGTTACAGACAAGTCAGCTGCATAAATACAGAGAACATAAGACACAAGACATTTCACAGCTTTTTTCTTTGCGTTTCCATTTTAAACATATGTATGTTACAACTTTACATTTTAAATTACTACTCCACATATTCTGTGACAATGGTTAAGGATGCAATGGTCCCATCCCCTCAACGTAAGCAGACTTTGATCTGCAACACATAACGTTTCAGTGGGATACCAAACCCTTAACACATAACATACAAAAAGATCCTTAAAAATCAGATTAATACAATGTTCTTCATGTTATATAAGGAGAAAGAAAGGGAAATGGAAAAACAAGACATCAGGGGTGCTTTAAATGTATCTTGAGGTCTTAAAAATTTCATTCCCTTTCTCCAAGGGAAAAAAAAAAGTTTTAACTAATGAAAAAAGAAAGCAACATCATAACACCCTACAATGAGGAACAACACTATCCTGACAGTGCTTATATGCTTCCATATAATAAATACAGCATGTAGCAGAGCAAATGTCACAAGTATTGGCTTGGTTTTTATTTCTATGCTTATAAAAAAAATATTAAGCTTCTTTGTGTGGACTGAACAAGTGTTAGCCTCTGGGTGTTGGCCTTCAGTGCCTGTACACCAGTGGCTGTTTACATTCCAGGCCATCCTATGGCAGGCTTCACTGCCAGCTGTCTGCACCCTTTTTCCCAGGGGGAGGAGTTCTTGTCTTCAGTTTACTGCAACAGGGTTCCTGACTCAGTTACATGCTCATGTGTTCTGGAAGAACATATGAAATATCATCCCACGGATGACGATACAGCCCCTGCTTCAGCCTCTTCTGGTCAAGATAATGTCCTAAAATGAAGCAAATGTATCTTTTTGTTAGAGTTCTGTAAGCCTGGCGAGGGGGGAAGGATAATGAAGGGATATCTTTCTAACACAAAACAAGCAGATGTAAAGCTGTTGGGGAAGTGGATCCAGATCTATTCCATAGGGAGATAGGGCACCTTTGGTAAAAAGGAACCACTAGATTTAATTCTATTTTCCTGGGCTAGCAATTGTTTCTAAGAACTAAGGATAAAGATAAGGGGAAAGTTACAGTAAGAAAGGAAGGATTAAGAACAATGATTAAGGAGCCGCGCGCGGTGGCTCATGCCTGTAATCCTAGCACTCTGGGAGGCTGAGGCGGGCGGATCGCTCAAGGTCAGGAGTGCGAGACCCCCGTCTCTACTAAAAATAGAAAAAAATTAATTGACCAACTAAAAATATATACAGAAAAAACTATGTAGTCCCAGCTACTTGGGAGGCTGAGGCAGAAGGATTGCTTGAGCCCAGGCATTTGAGGTTGCTGTGAGCTAGGTTGATGCCATGGCACTCTAGCCCGGGCAACAGAGTGAGACTCTAACTCAAAAAAAAAAACAAAAAAAATATATGACTCTTGTGTAGAAACTCACCACGTGGGCAAGTGGTGTAGGTGAACTGTGAGGGTTAAAAAACAAACAAACAAAAAAACCCAACCCTTAAAATAACAGCAGGGAACTTACCAATGAAGCCCATACTCCTTCCCAGCACAAAGATGCCATTGAGGGCTCCAATGTCAATATATTCATCAGCTTCCTCCCTGCAACACACAATCAACTTGTAGTTTTAAAATGGCTCACGTGACTGTCCTCCTCCTGACAGACAGCACTATTTCTGCCCAGGAATGAGAAGCTCTCTTTGGTTTTTAAGTAGAAGAGACAAGTGTTCTGGGTGGTAGGATAACAGGCAATTTTTCTTTTATTCTTTATACCTCTGCTTATTTTCTAAATCCTCTATAATGAGCATGCATATTTTTATAGTTGAAAGGAAACGACAAAAACAAGTCAGTGTTACGAAGAAGAAAATGGCTGCGATGCTTACCGAGTGAAGGACCCGCAGTGTCTAAGCATGTCTACGAATGCAACTCCAATGAAACCGTCTACGTTCAGGATAAGATTTGGTTTCTGGGAAGGCAAAAAATGCAAAACGTTTACCATTATTTCTCATTTTTTCTTTGTAATTTTCTACTGTTACCAATACCACTATTACTATGAATTTTGATGACCATTCAAAACCTCCCACCAACCCAGTTACTTGGGAGGCTGAGGTGGGAGAATGGATTGAGCCCAGGAGTTCGAAATCAGCCTACACAATACAGCTAAGGCTCCACCTCAAAAAAAAAAATCCCCAAAACAAACAAAAACCTCCCACCAAATATCCCCATTGGTTAAAACAGTGTCTCACTCAGTTCAATTCCCAGCACCTTGCAATGGACCCAACACCTCGTTGACATTTAATATATGTCTGCTGAATTTAGTTATGCAACAGAAATAAAAATTTCCAGAAAACCAGATTTGATTTTAGCTGCATAATCAAAATATAACCTGGCTTCATTTCCCCCAAGAAATTCATCTAACATATGATTAAGGGAATTAGAGTTTTTTTCTTTGTTACCTTTGAGGTGGTAATCTTCTCCACTTCCAGTGCATAATCGAGCAGAGGGGTGGCAGGGAAATGCTGTTTGACATAATCTTTGAGGATCTGCACTCGCATGTCTGGGTTGTTTATCTACAAATAGACCCAAAGTTACAGAGGAACCACTCACACGCTGCTGTTAAGGGATGTGTTTGTATTTGTGTCACAGGTGATCAGAACTGTACATGTCTTATCCCAGAGGTGATTCAGGGACTTATGATCCTCGTGTGTGATTTCATGTGGCACCTACCATGACACTGCTATGGGGCTGAAGGTTGGTGAAGTCCTCTCATATCTCGTTGGAGACACAAAACCACCTTTTGTAAATTCTCTCTTTTACATTACAGCCGATCCCTGGAGATGTTCAGGGAGCTGTCCAGGTCCCACAGTGTGACACCCTGGGGCTGGGACTCCCACTCTCCAACCCAGAGTCTCAGGTTCTAGCCACCAGCCACACTGCCCACCAGCTCTGTGGCCTAGTCATGCTGGAATGAAGTTCTACACTAAGCAAGCACATGTTGGGAGTAGGACAGTCAAGTATCCCCCAAATTTTAGGAAAAACGCCAGACCTACAATGAATGAAACCAGGACACACAGAGGACACAGGCCCTGTGTGAGACTATATTAACTGTGTAAAATATTTACTGTTCTTCCCCACTGGTCTCTCTCAATCAGGTTTGGTTTGATATTATCAGTCTTCCTGCCCCAGTGACATCAGGTTTAATCCTTGACTTGCTTGGCCAATGAAATGTGAGCGCAAGTGAACTCCATAACTCCAGGCAGAAGCTTTAAGAACCTTCCTGTGATCTTACTGTTGCTCTTTTTGTGCCGACATGAGGCCAGCACATCCCAGATAGAGGCTGCTCGTTCAGCAAAGACGTTTGTGGTGTGAATAAGAAATAAACCTTTCTATTGTAAGCCTCTGAGATTTTTGGAGTTATTTGTCACCGTAGCATTAAATATTATCTAGCATATGGTAACCCTTATGTCTCCTCAACTCTGGCCTTAGTCCTTTCTCCTATAAGATTCATTTGAGAAGCCAAAGTTACCAAGTTTCCTTTTCATCATATTTTCATGCCACAACTGAATGAGATTTAAACTGTTAAAAAGAAATCTGTATGATAAAATGGATAAAATTGCTGCCTTCTATTCAGCCTGTCAACACATCCAAAGTTTTGCATGTTGGAGTCGAGGGCTCGAGTGCTCCCAGCTAAACTGATGCCCTCCCGTCACCACCCACCCTGTAGATCCATCCCCCGCCTCCTGGGGAGCAACTCACCGATTTCACTCGGTGACCAATGCCCATGATCAGTTTCCCTTCCTTCTTCATCTTGTTCACAAACTCCATGGGGATAATGCCACTGTCAAAGGCTTTACTGAACATCTTGGCTGCTGCGTCCAAGGCACCCCCAAACCGATCCCCCTGGAGAAGAAACACACACACATTGCCTCGAGCTGTAAGAGTTCCCTTCAGCTTTGCAAACCAACCCAGCATGTCCCAAACAGCCCTCAGCACAAGGTTTTATACTCAGGGGCTCCTTCTAAGTAAGGACCCTGCTGCAGCAGAGCAGGATGATGCCAAAGTCCAGTGTCCCCACAGTTCACCTCCTAGGATGACAGAACTTACAATGGTGAGCAGCCCCGAGGTGAGGCTGGAGACCAGGTCCTTCCCAGCTCGGGCACAGATGATGGTGTTGTGAGCCCCAGAGACAGCTGGCCCGTGATCAGCTGTCACCATCAGACACATCTCAATGAACTGGCAAGAGTACTTGGGCAACCTAGAGGAGGGTGAGTGAGGGGTGAGGAGAGGTGAACAAGGCAATGCTCCTATTTTCTCCCTTCTCCCCGAACAAGTCACTCAAATTCAGGAAGGGTAGCTACCTCCCAATCCAAATCTAAGACTAGTGCACAACTCTTAAGGCAAAATCTCCTAATTCTTCAGTAGCTCTGGGTTTTGCTGTTATCAAATGCTGCTTTTAAAATAGAATTTGCAACCAGGATTTGAAATCTCTTCTTTGGGCAGCAGTTTTCGGCATGAGTTGCCACACCTGGATTTGACCTGTACTTGTGGCTACTCTGCTAGACAGAGAAGTGAGACTCCTGTCCCTTCACAGTGTAAGAGGCCCCAAGCCTCCTTCCTGCAGTGTTCAACCTCCCAATAATGATCAAGAACAAAGTCTGCAGACGTGGGAAGCAAGAGCAGAGAGAGAGAGACCTACTCAGGTATTACAAGCTGTGAACTTTTCCCAGGAAGGGCCCAAAGCAGGACCAAGACCCATCTCTCTGCAGGTGAGGGCAAGACACAACCAAGACTTTGATCTAGCCTCTGCCCAGTGCCACCTCAAGCCAGGGCTCTGCAAATCACATGCTCACTGGCTCCCTTGCCCATCTGTCAGTCCTAGAGGAGGGCTAAACTTGGGAGTTGCAGACAAAACCAATTTTCTCTAACATGCAGGCTTGATGAGATGCAAATTTGCAAAGAGAACACGATATAAGGTTATAAGGTATTTCGTGTCTGTTTAGCAACTCTACCAGGCACATGCTCCTTAGGGTCCCAGACCTTTCCAGTTCTTCCCCCTTAAACCCTACCTTTCTGTCATGAGTTATGCATTTACTTTTTTCTGTTTCTTTATATATTTTTTTATTTTCAAATTTTTTTTTGTTTTTTTATTTCAGCATATTATGGGGGTACAAATATTACGGTTATGTATATTGCCCATGCCCCCTCCCCCCATTTTATTTTTGTTTTTCAAAAAAATATGGAATGCTTCAGGAATTTGCCTATCATCCTTGTGCAGTGGCTATGCTAATCTTCTCTGTATCGTTCCAATTTTAGTATATGTGCTGCCGAAGTGAACACTGTCCTGTTTCTTTAAAAGTTCCCAAAGGAAAGGGGCTATTCTAAGACCTCTGATAAGGTCATTGCTTTAGGCTTCTCTTGGTATAGACTAGTCTTTCTGTCCTTGGAAGACTTAGGAATAGCTTGTGTCTCTTTCCTCTAGCCTTTCAGTTGACCTGTAACCCTCAAGATTGACCTTGGACACCCCTCCATACCTGCCCACCCCACTTCCTTTTGTCAGGGGAAATGGTTAACTCTGCCCTCTGTGCCTTACCTTTTCTGGAACCAGAGGAGGCCAAGGACCCCACCGATGCCCATCTCTTCCTTGAAGACCTCGGTGATGGGCATGCCCGCATAGATCAGCTCCTGTCCTCGCTCGTCACAGATGCTGGTCATGAATGAGGCAGGTTTGCGGATCAAACCCAGCTCCTGGGCAGAGGGAAGCAGGGTCATGGTGACCACCATAGATATTTCCAGGACTGCCCCACTTTGTGTATCCTGCAGGTATCTTAAAACTCTGGCAGCCAAGCAACAACTCTCAGACAAACTTCTCCCAAGAAAGATATGTAAAAGCCCTTGTATTAGAGCATTGAGGGCACAGAAAACCGGAACTCCATGCCCAGGTACCCACTTGGCATCAGCACTCTTTCAGTCCTTCACTGAGCGTTTGCTGGGCCAGGCAGTACACTAAGCAGTTTACACCCATTGCTTCATTTTAACTTTACCAAGGAGAATCACTCCTTGTGTTATAGTGGAAAAATGAGGCTTAGAGAGGTTCAGTAACCAACCCAAGGTCACTTGGGCTAAGACATGGTAAAATGAATCCAAAGGAAAATTTTAAGACATTTCACATACAGCTGCCAACCCCCACCAAAATGTGAAGAGGTAGCAGTTGTGGAAATGGGGGTCCCCTCAGCATGTACTTTACCCAGGGCAGGGATACTCCCAAATCCCCCATTTCTAGCGTTGGGGCACAATGAGGTATCACCGTCCAATTCTGTCCAACCCCATTTCTTCAATTATCCCCTTTGACATTTTAAAAAATGCTTGTTACGTTTTTATTATAAAAGTAACATGAATACGTTCTTCTTTTAGAAATTTAAAGCAGAACAAACATAGCTCATTTGACCTCCACCCCAATCTTGGTCTTATATTCCAAGTGTTAGTTTAGTGGACATCTTTCTGGACTTTTCTTTCCCTGCTTTTATTTACATATACACGTAGACACATGGAGAATATACAATGTTGTTTTGTGTGCATACCTTTTTCATAATCATAATAGATACACTGTTCCATAATGTGCTCAATGAATCTGAGCTCTATAAATGTCTATAAATGTACACACAGACCTAATTAATTCCTTTTAACTGCTATATGGCATCCCATTTTATGATAAAACCACAGTCCACTGATAACTATCAACTAAAAAATATTCTGGATGTGTTTCTTTGGGTGTTATATGAAAGCATTTCTCTGAAGTCACATTCTAGATATGGAATTCCTGGGCCATAACATATAAGCATTTTCAAATGTCATTGTTGTTACCCAACTGCCATTCAGAAAGGTTGTCCCAATTTCCACTCCCCACTAACAATGAATAAATGCACTAGTTTCCTCAAACCTGTACAAACACAACATTATCAAATATTTTTTTATCTTTGCCAATAAAAATTGGTATCACAGCTTTTTACTTTGATTCTTGTTATAATGAGTTAAGTTGGGCATTTTTTCATGTTAAAATGCCATTTCCTACCCATTTTCTAGAGGGTTATTGGTCTTTTAAACAGTGATTTCTAAGAGTCCTTGTGTATTAAGAAAAATTAGCTCTTCATCTGTGCCCCATAGACAATTAGGCAGAGTGGACTCTACTTCACCCCTAAACTCCCTTAGAAAGTGTGAAATAGCCCTAGGGGACATTGTCTGTCCCCAGGGCAGGCGATACAGATGTGAGAGACACACACCGCCCCTGGCCCTCCTGGGCTCTGCATGTGTTCCACCAGACGGTCAGAAGGGCCCCCTCACAAGCTCCAAGGAGAACAGTAATGGGTGGAATCCAAGAGTTAATCATCGAGGTTTCTTCAGATGCCCCTGGAGAAGTCTCCTTCGGGGACGTGGTTTAGAGCACAAAGAGGTGACTACATGGTTGCTTCCACTAGTTAGGAGGGCCTGGCCTCCAGGAGTAGGAGCCAAATCAACTCAAAACCCACCACCTTACCCCCCAGCCAGGCTCCCCTGCCCACACTGTTAGGAACACGCAAGGTACATACTCTGGCCCAGGAGTAGTCCATGGGCACTGTTGGGGGCGGCACCTCCTGAGCAGGCACAATGGCTCCTTTGGCCACGAGATCTTCATACACAGACCTGGGAGGGAGGTGGGAGAAAAATCCACATGGATTTTTTTATTCTGGGCTCTTCTAAGCCATCCCAAAAACGCTCCTCCATCTAACCCAGCAGTGTAGATGTCTTCAGCTCTGAACCCTTTCCTGTCAGTGGCTTAGTCTCACCAGTTGGATTCCGAGAATTAAATGAAAACAAGTTCTGGCCAAGACTGCACTCACCCCCTCCTCCCGGCCAGCTCACGTCCCCTTCTCTGGATGAGACTTTATTGAAAGCTGAATCTGGAGGCCAAGGAAGGACAGTGGGGAGCAGCTGGGCGGGTTTAAGAGGTAGACACGGGAAGAGACCTTAGGATATGCAATAACTTTATCAGGCAGAGGTGACGCTCTCTAAACACTTTCATGCTCATCTCCCATTTAAGGTTGCCAACTCCCAACCAAGTGGGTAGGCTCAGAAACTCAACGCATTTTAACGACAGCTTGAATGGCCTGTAACTGCTGCTTCTACAAACAAAATGAAAGGAAGGCCAAAGAGACAGAGGATTTTGAATCACCCACACAAGTGTACTAGATACAAGAATCTCAGCCACCGTATGCTGGAGAGACCGCTGACCCCAGAAGGGACTTGGAAAGGGAGGGGACGGCTCGCGTCGTTCCCACAGTCCACTTACTGGATGATTTCTCCAAGCTCATCAAAGCTCCGGGGCACAAACACTCCTGCTTCCTTCAAAGCCTGGTTCTTGGCTACTGCGGTTTCAGAAGCCTGGTTGGCACAAGCTCCAGCATGGCCAAACTGGACCTGGAAGGCAAAGGAGAGCATCTTGTTAATCCTCCAAGAAAGGACAAAGGACCTGGGAAACACCAGCACTGGTCACAGATGAGCACTGTGCTATGCTTTGCATGAATCACATCATTCAAGCCTCAAGCAAATAGGCACGAAGGGGCTGGATGCAGTGGCTCATGCCTGTAATCCTAGCACTTTGGGAGGCCAAGGCAGGAGGATCGCTTGAGAAAGGAGTTCAAGACCAGCCTGAGCACCACAATGAGACCCCGTCTCCACAAAAATAATAGAAATATCAGCTGGTGTGGTGGTGCATGCCTATAGTTCCAGCTACTCAGGAGGCTGAAGCAGGAGGATTGCTTGGGCCCAGGAGTTTGAGGCTGTAGTGAGCTATAATGATGCCACAGTACCCTAGCCTGAGCAAAAGAGAGAGACCTTGCCCTAATAATAATGCAACAGAATATGGAAGTGAGTAGGAGGAAGAGAAAGCCAATCAAAAGAGCTAAGTGGTGACTGTCTTTAATCAAGCAATGGGGAAAATTTATTAACCCAAGGAGAAATGTGGTACAAAGCCCTGGCTCAGGATGGGGTGCAGTGGATAATCATAGCACTATCTGTTTAAATTTTAAATGACACTTACTGCGTACATCCAGGCCCTTTTCTAAGATAAGAGCTTTACTCATTCAATCTCTCAGTAGCTATGATGGTTTCCTATAAAAAAAGAAGTGGAGGCACAGAGGGGTAAAGTGACTTGCCGAGGTCACCCAGGTAGTTACGTGGTAGCATTTGAACGCAGGCAATTTGGTCTCAGTCTGTGCTCTTAACCACCGAATAAAACAAAAGGGTGAAAACGTTGAGAACTGTTGCTCTAGCAGCAGTTGAAAGGTCGAAAAGGTTGAAAGACATGCCTTTAAAGTACAAGTTCCCAACACATTCTTTATAGGACTTAATCTCCATGAGTGGATTGTTGGAAAGGAGAAGAGATTCCATACTCAGAAACTCTTGGTTCAGGAAGTTAAAGAAGTTTCTTTAACCCTGAGAGTTCTCAAAATGAAACCCAAAATTTCTAAAATGGAGATAAATTAATTAAAAACAAAATACTGAGGACCTGGCCTACCTATGGCATGACGAGGAGTGCCCAGCCAGACACGAGAGCCAGGTCCCTGCCCTCGTGGAGGTGTTCTTAGCATGGGGGAGGGGAGGTGCGGGGACTGGCAACGTAAAGCAGGTTAAGAGAAACAATGGACAAAGAGGAATTATTTTTGGCTATTGGGGGACCTGGGGCAAGGGGCGGAAAGCCATCAAGAAGAAAGAGAATCAGGAACAGCTTCACAGAATAAGCAGACTGAAGAAGAACAGAAACTAATAGTTGCTAAGACCTAAACAATTACTTTCTCATTAAGTCATGTAATAACCCCATAGCTTCCCATTTTATAACTCAGGAAACTAAGGCACAGGAGGGCTAAATGACTTGCTCAGGTTGTACAGTCCACCAAGACATGATTTTCTTTTCTTTTTTTGAGACAGAGTCTTACTCTGTTGCCCTGAGTAGAGTGCTGTGACATCAGCCTAGCTCACAGTAACCTCAAACTCCTGGGATCAAGCGACCCTCCTGCCTCAGCCTCCCGACTCCAGGTATAAGCCACAGGCGTAAGCCATGACGCCTGGCTAATTTTTCTATTTTTATTAGAGATGGGGGTCTCGTTCTTGCTCAGGCTGGTCTCGAACTCCTGACCTCAAGTGGTCCTCTCACCTCCCAGGGTGCTAGGATTACAGGCATGAGCCACCGTGCCTGGTCCACCAAGATCTGATTTTAAAGGTTATGCAAGTAGAGCTCATCCTTGAAGGATGGGCAAGATTCCATGACTACCCCTTCCTTTTCTTACTTGGAAAAAAAAAAACAGCCCACACATACTGTTTATTTTTATACAAAATGGATCATATTATAAGCATTTCCTGTACCCTGCCCTTTCTTAGATTTAACATGTCTTAAACTCTTTCTAGATTGACATATCAGGATCCACTTCATTGCTGTGCTTGCCAAGTTTTACATTAGTACATGGATGTGTGGTGGTGACACTGTCCCCTGATAAGCATTGAGGTAATTGCCATTTTGGCCATTATAACATTGCACTGTGTATCCTCGTACACACACTTTGAAATATTTTTGCACGCATATCCATAGGTTAAATCTGCAGAAATGGAATTGCTCATTCCAAGGAGATACATTTTACAATGGGACAAATATTGCCACTTTGAGGTGGGCAGGAAATCCAAGGGGGAGAGGCAAGCATTCTAGGGAGAAAGAGTAGGGTGACAAAGGCTTACTGATAGGAAAAACTTAGGGCTTTAGCTTAAGGATTATCAGTGTTGCAGGAAGCCTTGAAGGACGAGTTTGACCTATTTATATACACAGCACTAAGATAAGGCCTTGTGCTCGCAGGCTGTTCAACAACTACTGATGAACTATTATAATTGGGTGACAAGTGGTTGTTTCCTTTAGTTTCATCATCACTGTAAGAGCCATCTGCAAGGCACAGGATTCTGAGGCTGGAGAACAGGGGCTGAAGTCTGGCTGCCGATGCCCCAGCTGAAGACAGCTCAGAAGCTCAGCAGACAGCAGACGCTCCAACAGCGTTTATATGCAACACCTATTATACGCCACCGGGCACGTTCACATACATTTTATCACTTTAACAAAGCTTTCCTTCTACCTCCTCTCCCCACACAGAACTTCTCCCAAGCCCCAGCCAGCTCTGAGCCCAGGCCGTGCCCTCCCCTCCTCGGCCTCCCTTTCTCAGCAAAGCCCTTGTCATCCCCTGAGCTGCGGTTCCAGCATCAGCCTCTTGCTGAAGCCTTCTCAACTCCTCCAGGCAGCAGGCTGCTCCGTGAGCCAAGCAGGGACCCAGAGCCTTGTTCTGGCCTTAATCTGCTGATGGGTTTGTCTCCTCCAACTAGATGTGGATGTAAGCTCCCGGCGAGCAGGGCCCTGGCTGCACTTCGCAGTAACCAAGCAAGTAATAAACGTTCAGTGAAGAAATGAGCTGCTCAGTAAGATGACCACGTGGTTCACCGCGAATGCCCCCTCTTGCCACCCCCACCCCCCGCCCTGGGCCATGGGTCCCAGCCATACCTCGGAGGAGAACATGGTGGCACAGGTCCCGATGCACCAGCAGACCACGGGCTTGGTGATGCGGCCCTCCTTGACACCCCGGCAAATCTTATATTCCTCAGTGCCCCCTATCTGCCAAGGAACGGGGAATGAGAAAAAGCCCTCAAGTTAGTGGAGCCCATATAGAGATACAAGGTGATTAGAAAA
The DNA here is from genome assembly GCA_008086735.1 of Cheirogaleus medius. NCBI lineage: Eukaryota > Metazoa > Chordata > Mammalia > Primates > Cheirogaleidae > Cheirogaleus > Cheirogaleus medius. Next base: position 14,169,428 of record VBSM01003215.1, on the reverse strand, counting down.
TGAGGGGTATGAGCTCTGGACAGATAACAGAAAGGGAGTGTAGTTTCAGCCTGGACGATTCAGACTGGATGCAAGAAGGAATTCTAAAGGGACAGCAGGTCTCCACTTCCTGATCTAACAGCAGAAGGTTGTTATCAAATTCTTGGCACAGTGAAAAAAAAACCCCCCAAAACAAAAGACAAACAAACAAAAACAGCAGAAGGTGATTTGGCATCAGACCTGCTCAGAGGTATAAGCAAGGGATGAGGTTATGGGACTCTCCTAAATTTTTTAAAATGCACTTTTTATTCCAGCTGTCCCTTGCCCACCAGATGGAGCTGACAGCCAGCCAGAGCTCCTTTACTGGCAATAACATCTTGGGCTACTGGGAGGTAACAACTCCCTTTCCAGGATCACACATGGCAGTGTTAACAGTGACAACCTCCAGGCCCCAGAGTCCAAGGGGTGGGATTAACAGAGACTGTCACTTTAAGTTTTATATAACCAAAATGCATGAATTTTTAAAAACTGAGATTATGCATTACTTTTACAATCATAATTTTTTTTTTTTTTTTTTAAATAACTCACCTCTCCAAGAACCACAATCATTTTGACTCCTGGCGTGTCCTGGTAACGTAACACATGGTCCATGAATGTTGAGCCGGGGTACCTGTCGAGAGCAGGGGGAACACACAGGATCAGGAGGTGGCTTGGGGAGCTGTGGACAGGTGTGGGAAGCACACTTATACTGGGAACACTGGCAGAAGCGATTCTATGACACTGACTTCCAAGGCTGGGTTTTAAGAGTGTCTGGCACTTTTTCTCAAATGGCTTGTCCTGGGGAACCAGCTGCCATGTCCTCAGGACACTCAAGCAGCCTATGGGGAAGCCCACAGAGAACAGCCAACTTGCTGGCCATGTGAATGAGCCACCTCCAGTGCCAGGCAAGCCGTCAACTAACCACTGCCCTGCTGGCATCTAACTGCAACCTCCTGAGACACCCCCACCTCCACAGGCCAGAATTGTCCAATCGAGCCTCTCCTGAATCCTGACCCATAGAAATCTTGAGTTTTTTTACACAGCAATAAATAATTAATACAATATGCTAAGCTAAGTCCCAGGATGGCAGGTTGTTGAAAGAAGTTCTACACATTTTTTCTACTGCCACATAAGTTTGCAAAAGGACTGCTTAAGGCCAAGCAAGTTTCTCTAAGATCGTCATGTGTCAAAAGGCAAGCAGTCTAACAAGCAGCATCTCCTAGACTTATCTGACCTAGATTCTTTGGTCAGGGAGTACCCAGGGACCCCAGTTCCCCAGGCCGTACCCCTGAAAACCTGGTGAATCCTGGTAGAGCCAGGGAGACAGACAAGGTGACTCACTCTTCCAACAGCTTTTGGTTTCTCTGCCCCAAAGTAGTAGTAATAACAAATAGTAATGACTAACATTTATTATGGATTTACTAAGTGTGAGACATTACATTACTGATGACCTACTGACTGATCACAGTTCCCACTGACAAAAATAATGAGGACCCTATTATTAACTGCAATGAACACTTACTGAGCACTTACTAAGTGCCAGGCCCTGTGTTAGACACTTTATATATATTACCTCATTTAGTCTTCCCATACACCCCATTGGATATGTAGGGACGATGGCAGTCAAGGGAGGTTTAAGTAACCTGGCCAGGCCCCCTGCCCATAAATAAGGAAATTGGGATTTGAACACCTTTGGTCTAATTTCAGAACTGGCCCTCCTAACAACTGCACTCTGCTGCCTCCCTATGGCCAACAAACAACAAAGTAACCTCCAAAGCTCAAACACCTTTTTATTTATTTATTTAGGGATGGGGTCCCCCTCTGTCGCCCGGGGTTGGAGTGCAGTGGCGTAATCATAGCTCACTGCAGCCTCGAACTCCTGGCCTCAAGTGATCCTCCTGCCTCAGCCTCCCAAGTAGACAGGACTGCAGGCACATGCCACCATATCCCACTAATTTTTGTAATTTTTATAGAGATGGGGTCTCACTATGTTGCTCAAGCTGGTCTCTAATTCCTGGCCTCAAGCGATCCTGCCACCTCGGCCTCCCAAAGTGGTGGGATTATAGGTGTGAGCCATGCAATGGGTCCCAAACATTTACTAAAAACACATTTGCCCTTAGGCCAAGACTGATGATAAAACAATCAAACAAACAAACACAAAAAACACATTTCCCTGCACTGTGCTTTCTGATTTCGTGCTCTGTCGGTCCAGAGACAAGAGTAGAAATGCCCTAGTTTATGGGCTTCAGCAACATCCAGTGTGGCAGCAAGGAGCCCACAGGACCCAAGGTCTAGTCTCTCAGTGTGGCAGGTCCCTCTTTGACTCCCAGCTGATTACCTGTCCCCACCAATGGCCACGCCCTCATAGACGCCATCCGTGGTGCGAGAGATGATGTTGTTGAGCTCGTTGGACATGCCTCCAGAACGGGACACGTAGGCCACGCTGCCTGGGCGGTATAGCTTGGAGGCCAAGATGTTGTCCAGCATCCCACCAGTATTCCCAATCTTAAAGCACCCAGGCTTGATGCCTCCAACCTGTGAGGCAGACACATCAGTCAGGGTGGAAAGTGACTTCCTGATTCATCACAGGACTCAGAGGAATCATAAAGCCCCTGTGTTACCTGCCCAGCCCCTCTGGCCAGGTGTGGGACAGATGGCCATGAAAACCTACCCACTGGATTTCCTGCATAGAAAGGATCTCTTCTCTCTCTCTCAAAAGACATTCCACAGGAAAAAAGAAAGCCTTATTTGTAAAACATGGCTCACTACTTACACAGCTAAGAATACTGAAAGGTAAGTCCCTTTCCTTGCTCCAGAGGGGCTACAGCATCCAGCAAAGGCAACAGACCTGTGCTTCTCTGCTCAAAATCACCCCTTCCCTGCCAGACGAAAGGTCCCTTGCTTAGCTCAAAAATCCTAGCTTCAACTTTTTAATGCAACAGCTAAGAAAAAAAACAAACAACAAAAACATTCAGAGCTTATGAGTTTTATATGAAGACCTTTTGGGCAAAAGCAAGGCCTCCAGGCAGCTTATTCTTTGGTTTATAGTTAAAGGAATAATCAAAGACTGTGCTATGGTTATATGAAGGTAGACAAACACTGAAGAAACCAAAACCCAAAACCAACTTCTCATTAGCCCCTTGAAACTATAAAGGTGATACTGACCAACGAGAGAGCCCTTTAGAAAAGTTAACTAGAAATTGACAGACTGACTTTCAACAGGGATTCTCTAAATCTTTCAACGTAGGAGGGAGGCAGAAGAGTCAAAAAGTCAGCTTTCTAAGGGCCCTGAACTTCTTAAGATAGCCTCGCACTCTAAAGGCTTTCCGGAGGAGGGGACACTCACAGTGGCTGGTCCGATGATGGTCACTCCCTTCTGGTCCGCCTTCTTGATCAGCTTCCTGGTGAGGGCCTCGGGGATGCCTTCGGCTATGATGGCGATGGTCCGGATCTGCAGAATGAGGACAGTCCCTTCCTGTTAACTGTCTCCGTCAGGACAATGAGACAGCACTGTTCAAGGGCTCACTTCCCATGCCCCATGTCCCTTTTTAGGGTCTAAGGACAAAGTAACGTTAACAATATGCATCTCCTTCTTCCCACAGGCCCCTGTTCCTACCTTGATCACTCTAACTCTCTCCCAAAAAGAGAGGCGGTGGACACCTGAAACTGACCTCCACTGGCCAACACCACAGTGATTCAGTATGCAAGCAGGAGCAAATGTTCTGAGACCCTCCAAAAGTCACAGCAGCTACATTCTCTCTCACCCAAAATCTCAGACCTACCTCTGTTCACTACCTGTCCTTAGGCCAGCTCATAAATAAGGTATTGTGGCTTTTCTCCACAGCACCTTCCAAGTCTTGACTACATCCCCACGGCACAGGGCCGCCGAGTGGGAGAAACGAGCTGCTTCCACACTCAGCCCAGACAGTGGGCAGGAGGGGGACGGAAATGATCCAAGAATCATCTCTCTTTGGTTATAAACAAGGGCCAGTGAACTTCTGTAAAGTGTTGACATAGTATTTTAGGCTTTGTGCATTATATGGTCTCTGGCAGGTTTTGGTTTTTTTTTTTTTTTTTAAGAGATGAGGTCTCACTCTGTCACTCAAGCCAGAGTGCAGTGGTTCAATCATAGCTCACCGCAGCCTTGAACTTCTGGGCTGAAGGGATCCTTTTGCCTCAGCCTCCCGAGTAGCTGGGACTACAGGTGTGAACCACCACATCCAGCTAATTTTTCTTATTTTTTTGTAGAGACAGGGTCTTGCTATGTTGCCCAGGTTGGTCTCTAACTCCTGGCCTCAAGGGATCCTCCTGCCTTGGCCTCCCCAAGTGCTGGGATTACAGGCATGGGTTTTAAGTGTGAAAGCAACCATGGATAATATCTAAATGAGAGCATGGCTGTGTTTTAATAAAACTTTACAGAAACAGGGGGTGGGCTAGGTTTTGCTTTGGGCTGTAGCCTGAAAACCTCTGCTCGAAAGAAGCAGGTCATTTTTAGCAGATGTGCTTTCCTTTTCACTTTCTCTAGATAGCAGAACAATTTTATATTCTCCAACCAGAAACTGAAATGAGCCAACCTGGGTTCAGAAGGTAATTTTGAACAAAATAATCAATATCCTAATTTATAAAGGGCTTTTACAAGTCAATAACAAAAATAAAAGACAAACACCCCAGTAGAAAAAAAGGGAAGGGAGGGCCAATAACAGAATACAAATGGGCCATGTTTTCTAAAGCTCATTTTCATAAATAACCAAAAGATATGCAAATTAAATGGAATGCCTATTAATTCGGCAAACATTTAGTGTTGACAAGGGGATTGAGACACAAGACACAAACTACCAATGGGAGTTTATGTCAGTACAACCTTACTGGGGCTGGATGGTTCAAAGCCTTTCAAACCTGCACATTCTCATGCAGCAGTTCAACTTATAGAAATTTATGTTAGGGGAGTAATTGAGGATATTTGCAAATGTTAGTTCAAGATGCTCACCATAAGACCTGAAAAAGCAAACACAATGTTGCTAATACCTATTTATTGATGTGAAAAGAGTAACTGAAGAAAGCAGATTATACAATTGTTCCACACAGTATTATTCCATTTGTTCAAATCTAGAAAGAGGTGTGGATAAGGATACACTGAAATGACAGCAGCCAGATTTCTGGGAAATGGGACTCGAAATATTTATTTTCTTCCAAAGAAATATTTATCAGTATTTTGAAGTTTTTCTATAATAAATGTTAATACTTTTATAAGAAAATGCTTTGGGCAGGGCGCAGTGGCTCACACCTGTAATCCTAGCACTCTGGGAGGCCAAGGCAGGAAGACTGCTTCAACTCAGGAGTTTGAGACCAGCCTGAGCAAGAGCGAGACCCCGTCGCTATTTTAAAAATAAAATAAATAAATAATAAATGAAAGCTTTCAATCCTGTTTCTCAAGCCAGTGCTGGAGAGCAGAGAGCAGAGCTGGTGGGCAGAGGAGCCTGAACTGACTCTTTGTAAGCCCAGGAAAGCAGCCTCCGCCCAGTCTGGTCTGACCTGTCCTTGGTCACTATCCTGACTTCTGAAGATGACGTGTCTGCAACCACTTTCACCCAAACCACTGACCACTCCGAATGCCCAGCCCTTTGTCCCACGTGGCAGTGACTGCTGACACCACGCAGAAGCCTCTCCTGCTTCCCCACCCTTATGCCCCCCAGAGCCCAGGGACCTACCTGAGCATAATTCATGGTCTCCATGGTACTGTCATAAGCGGAGCGGAGAGAGGCGAAGTTGATCAGCACATCGACCTCTGGGTGCTTCCTCATGGCATCAGCCATGTTTTTGAAGACAGGGATCAGGATCTCCTTGTGTCCCCAGTAAAACTTCTGCTTATGGTCCCCACTATGAGAAGGCAGAGGAAGGGTTAGGACAGCCTCAGTCTGTTAGGACTGGGGAGGGGGAAGCTGAGTGGAGGAACTTCATCTAGAAGGTAGAAAAGGCAAGTCTCTGTCCTCAAAGAATTTCCATCTAAGAGAAAAAGATCCCCCAGGAATATCTCTTGCCTCCATCTCTTTTGCTGGGCAGAGCCTTTTCCAGCAAAAGGAATGAGCTAACCAAGTCCCCAAGCTTTGTCTTAGCTGAAGGAGGAGATGCTGCTGTGCCATGACTCACGTGAAAGGGTAGACCATGGCAGCCACCGAGGGCTCGTCCCGGGAGCAGACGTAGTCAAAGTCCAGCATGCCTTGCACTGCCCGGGTCTGCATGCCCCACACGATGGCCTTGGTGTGGCGGCTGAAGAGGGTGGTGCTCTTTCCTGGTGGGCAAAGACACAGCGAGTGCACCCAGAATACATACTCCAGGGAGACCCACAGGGGGCAGGAGCTGCCTGCCAGACCCCTCCACCCACCACGTCCAGGATGGTGGCTCACCAAAACCACAAAGAAATGTCAAGAGGACAAAATTCTGAGTCCTTGGGGAGGAGGTGCCTCGATTTTTCCAGGAGGCAGCAGAGAGAGCAATTGAGCTAAGAGGACCTGCCTGGCTGGTCAACAGCTCAGTGATGAAGACAGAAAAGACTCCCCATACGGAGGAAGGCCCCCTAGCAGGAGGAGAATCCCTGCAGGACCTGCTTCATTTCACAGGCAAGGTGTGGAACCAGCTTACATGCAAATGAGGTCTTGATAAATTATTTTTAAAGCCATTGGAAAAAAACGTTATACTCTCCCCCTTCTGCTGGCTTCAGGACTCAAAAACAACATCCCAACAATGCTTACCACCCTGTGAATCTGGACATAAAACCAGCCCCAGTCAGGACTTGAATATTCCCAAATCCTAGGTCAGTGTAGGCCCAATGAAGAGGTTTGTGGCAGCTGGAGCTGAGGACAGGCAGCCTTATCTCTATCCGAGGTTCTGACCAGAGCTCTGGCACAAGGCAGGAGAAGCGAGCAGTTGCACAGAGCTAGTGCCCCCAACCTCCCCTCTCCTGCTCCTCCCAGTCCTCCCTTCCACCAGGTGGCGCTTTCCCATTGCTCAGAACATGCTCTCAGGCTTTCCAGCAGGCAGTTAAGACGGGCAAAAGGAGGGAACAAAAGGAGCTGGTAGAAGTGCAGTCCTTTAGCAGGCACAGCGGTGTGTGCCTATAGTCACAGTTACTCAGGAGGCCAGGAGTTCGAGACTAGACATAGTGAGACCCAGTCTCTTAA
>VBSM01003215.1:14148880-14162222 GCA_008086735.1 Cheirogaleus medius | reverse complement strand
TTTTAAAAAAAAAAGTGCAGTCCTCAGGCTGAAGGGAAAGGACCCTTCACCACCCCACAGGCAGGTAACCCTCCTTTTCGGCTCCTTGTAAGTCCAGGAGGAGGAAAGCAGCCCTCAGGGCAGGTTCTGAGTTCCTCCAGTGAGAACATCTCATCTAGCCCAGTGGCATCTGGTATTAATTAACCTACTGTACTAGTGCAGGTTTGGCTAATCAAGTTCAAGGTCTGGTAAATCCCTGTGCAGGCCTGCCTCTGCCATCGCAGCAGTGAGCTTCTCATGACAGAGGCTCCCCATGTTGCAAATACCAGGGATTTATTGTCACCTGCACCCATCTGGGTTCTGATGAGACACCAGATCACGGAACAAGGGAAGCCACCTAATCCAGTTCTCCTACTTTCCTGTTCCCGGAAACTGAAGCCCAGAGATGCCAAATGACAGAGGTCCTAGGTCATATAGCACCAGAGCCAGATTGCACAATAATTGAGATGCAGCTCAATTGTGCAACTGAACAGGGAGACTATAAGTCAGTTCGACTTCACCTCTGTCTTCCTCAGGAGAGCCCACACCCGAGCCAGGGTGTGCACATGCGCACGTGCACACACGCATCTGTCTACCCAAGAAGCTCCAGGAATCAGGACAAAGCCTGGAATCTACAAATCAAACCTCCAGCAGGACAGGGCAGAGCCAAAGTGCCCACCTTCTCAAGCAGAGAGAAACCAAAGCAGAAGGGGGCGATCCTCAGACCCCCAGCAGCAGGGAGGCCCAAAAGAGAACCTCTGCTCTGGGGGCTAAGCTCCCGCACCAGACTCCTCCTCCGGCCCTCTTGAGGGGAGGGCTTGTCCCACCATGATCTGCTCCTGGCCCTTCCCACCCTTTTTCCTCTCCAACTTCCCAGCACAGCTCAGGGACTGGAAATAACAAGAATAAAACCACCCTCCTCCTCGAGGACAGAAGAGCTCTCTGAGAACCAGAGTTTCCCTGTTCTCTTGGCATAGGGCTCAGACTCTGGTTTAGATTTTTTAGGTAACCATGGATCTTGCCAGAGGCAGGAAATGCAGGGATTAAAGGCAGGTGGTCAGAAGGCTGCATTCCCGGCCTTTCCAGCTGGTTATCAATAATCTACCCAGGTACTCCTTCCCCTCCCCTGAGCAAGAGGACAAAGTCCCTGCCCCCATAGCTGTGAATGCTGAAGTTACATGGAAGCCTTAATGCTTCGAACCAATTAATCTAGCTCAACAGGTGAAGGTGTGTGTTAGTGTGTGCAGGTGTGCATGTGTACACGTGCTCGGACAATGTCCATTGTAAAATATGACCTCATACACCAGACAGAGCTCGAATCCCTTCCAATTACCTGGTCTATAGACGGACTGCACGCCCTTCTGGCTTTCTGTCTACCTCCTCTATCTATCCTGTTCTTCCACCATAACCCTGGAGAAACCTAAACCTGGCCCTGGTATCAGGAGTTCTGGGATGAAGCTGGCAGTGGTGAAGCCGGGACAGGAAAGGTGAGAAAACAATGACATCATGAGATGTGAGGATCAGACTCAGGGTGATCTGTGGCTCCCTCCTGCATGCCAGCAGTGACAAACGACCACAGCTTTCTGCCATTCCCCCTTCAGTTGGACAGCTCCCTCCTTCCCAGGCGATACCCCCTCCCTGACACCACTCCTCTCTCCAGAGCTGTCAGCCTGGCTCTCACCACTTCCAAAGCATCCGCCCGCCTCCCAGGCTTGGAGTACCAGACAGCCACACAGTGAGGAGGGCGCCGAGTGGAGGCGCATACTAAGCAGGGGAGGAAGAGCAAAGACTAGGACTTGGGGCAGGCCACACTGAGGCAGGGACAGAAAATAGACCAGACAACACTGCAACCCACCAGGGGAGAGGGAAACACAGCACACGGTAAAACTGTAACCCGCTAACAAAGCCACACGCGGAGCTAGGGCAGGGTGGGGGCATCCTACCTTGCAGGGATCTTGGACTTGGGACTGAATCTGTCAAAGAAAATGACCAAGGCAACTGAGTGACCACTGATGGCTGGAGGCTTTGGAGGTAGAGGTTGGGAACAGGGCAGGGTCCCATGGACAAGCCTTTCATGGTTGACGCCCTCGCCACTGCTTGACTATTCCACAATGGATGGGAGGAGTACAGTCAACAGAAGAGCTGAATGCACCAAGGTGCAGAATGGAAGCAAGAAAGACCAAAAGCTTGTGGGGAGGGAGGGCATGGGCAATATATGTAACCGTAATATTTGAACCCCCATAATATGCTGAAATAAAAAAAAAAGAAAGACCAAAGGCCGAAGGGGGCAGAGAGAGGGGCAGGAGGACGAAGGTTCGCAGGTGTGGGTGTGCTCAAGACTGACGCCTCCCCCAGGTCCCAAGGCTAAAGCTGGGGACTCGTACTCCTGTCTGGCTCCCTAACTGGCCCAGTCCCACCCTATTAATGCCCAATCCCTTTCTGTCCCCATGTGACAGTGAGATGATTAGAGCAGCATGGGGCTGACCTGTGACCACAGCACAGTCATTCTGTGCTTTGGGCAAAGCTGCTGGTTTGGGGATCACAGGGCAGGGGCTTCGAAACTCAAGCCCCTGGAGCGAGTGTCACTATCTCCCGAAATGCCTTAAGCAAAGTCTGTACCAGGAAGAAGCTGCACAGGCTGCCTCAGCCCAGTGGTAGCTAGCGCTGCTCATCTAATGCTGGTTGCGAAGCCTGGCCAGATGGGATCACACTGTGATGCATCAGAGGATGGAGAGATGAACTAGGGCTTTCCTTACAGTAGCCTCACAGAGCAGGGAATGACTTTGTAAGAGCCCAGGGACGGTGGGGTGGGAACTGCTGTGTCGGAGCTTGCTCTGCCATCCTGAGCTCCTGGCTCCTGTCCTCCACTCAGGAGGAGAGTCTCGAGGAACTTTCTGCCTCTTAGTGTTCCTGTAGCCCTGTCTCCTCTGCACCTTGGTGCCCAGCTCACCCCCCCACAAGAAGAACTGGGGGAGATGAGAAAAAGGTGGGGAGGGAGGTGACCAAGGCACGGCATGCGTCCTCAGCCTCAGGAGGGTGCACGGGGAAGGCTCAAGTCATAACCTCACATCCCACTCCCGCCCCACACCCCAGGCCCACGCCCACAGCAAAGCCCATAGCACGTTTCATCTGCCCCTGCCAGCCCGGGTGGGACGGGGAAAGGGAAGAGACAGGGAGAGCACTGAAGGGCCGTTCCCTGCAGTGTGCTGGAACCTCTAGCAGTTACCTTGCGGCACGGCAGGCTTGGCCTTCTTTGCAGGTGCCACCTCGTCGGCCCTGGACTCAGAAAAAGACGCTGTCCTGCTGGGGGCTGGAGTCTAGGGTGGGACAAGGGAAAAGAGTGAGAGAGAAGTCACAGGTAACAGCTGGGGAAAAGCCACTAGTCCTTAAAGTCTTCAAATAAATCAGGTAATAAAAATTAGGTGCATGGCCAGGCGTGGTGGCGCACGACTATAGTCCCTGCTACTCGGGAGGCTGAGGTAGGAGGATCACTTGAGCCCAGTAGTTTGAGGCTACAGTGAGCTATGAAGACACCACTGCACTCTAGCCTGGACAACAGAGCAAGACTCTGTCTCAAAAAAAATTAGGTACAGCACTGTTCTTTATAAGCTGCTTCCAAAAGTACTATTCTAACAATCCTCTGAGATAGGAGTCAATATTGTCCCATGTTACAGATGAGCAAACTGAGCCTTCAAGTGGGTAAGATACCTGCCAAGGTCTGTCCCTCAGCAAGATGTAAAAGAATCACAATTTGAACTTGGATCTGATTTAAAAACCCTTGGTCTTTCCATTGTACTACCTTGACTGGGGCAGAAAAAAACAATTGGCACAGAGATCCAAAAACCAATCATGTACTAACTTCCCCCTGTATTTTCCCTATGGCCCCCAATGGCAGAGAAGGGGGACTGTACCTTGGATTTGGGGGATGGGTGGAAAAGACGAGAAGGTTCCCTCCTGTAAGGTGGGAGGAAGGTGGCACCTACCGACGTGCTCCCGCTGGCATTGAGAAGGAAGTTTGCAGTGTGGGCCGCTGTGGGTGGCTGATTAGGGATGGGCCGGTGGCCGAGGGCCATGCCCACAATGGCTGTCATGTGAGTCTCTGTGCCAAAGACATGGATGGGGATCCCAGTAGTCTTCCCTGTGAGGGAAAAAAGGAACCCATCATTCAAGTCTTCAAATAAGCGGCCAAGTCCATGTGACTCTCCATGTCTAGCACATTCAGCACAAGATCAGTTATCCAGGACAAATCACCATCATAATGTCATCACCAGACAAATCTTTCTAAAGACCACCTGCTGATAAGTACAAGAAACAGCTTCACTGGCAGACTCAAGTGACCAAAAGCACTGGCAGAGTCTGTACTCCTCCTGTTCCTGGCCTGGACCCCGGCCCTCCAACCCTCCTCAGCCCTCACCACCCGGGTCCCCACGTCCCAGCCTCCCTGGCCTGGTCTCTGCTCCTGAATGCCCTGAGCTCGTTCCCCAAGGCCCTGGCCCTGCTCCTCCCTCTGTACGGAGCTCTCTTGCCTCAGAGCTTCACCTGGCAGCTCTCAAGCCCCTCGGCTCAACTCCAGTGCCACCTCCTGACAGGCCTTCCCTGTCCTCAGCAGAGAAGAGACTCCCCCTGCACCACCCAGCCCTCTTCATCCGACAGACCCTCGCTGCCCCATGCCCTCCACACACGCTCTCCCTGTCTCGGCTTTGTTCTCCTTCACAGCACTCGGCACACCCTGTCACTCCTGTCCGTGCCCCAAGCTCTAGGAAGGCTTGCTGTCTGTCACGTCTGTGGCTACACCCCGGTGATGAGCACGGCACCTAGCACAGAGCAGGCAGTCTGTAAATATTTGCTAAGTGCAGAGGTGAAGGACAATGCTTTCCTGCACCTTCTGCAGTTCAGGACAGGCGCTGTGCGGAGGACAGAGAATGGAAGCGGAAGAGAGCTGCATATCCGGACAGAGGAGTGAAGAGCATGAAAGAGCCCAAAGCCTGGCTTTCAGGAACCCCAAGTGGGCAGGCTACCAACACTCAAGAGTGCAGGGGAGACGAAGGTCCCCAACCTTACCAACTTCTCCCATCACCCGCAAGCCCTCCTGATAGTTGGGGCCACCTCTTCGGACAAAGATCGTGACTTCGTGCTCCTTCAGGGGGCCCTGGTAATCTCGAATCGCTCTCACGATGCCCTAGAAGCCCAAAGGGAGAACAGAGACATGTGACTAAAAACAAGGCAGCCACAAATCAATTATCATAACCATGATAAACAAACATAACAGGTGTATGTGACAAGAGCAGATTCTCAGGAAGTGTGGCCCTGGCAGGCAAGGACTGTACGTGTGTCAAGTGGACTATGTACAAGCAGCCTAGGACGCTGGTCACTCATCAGTTTGCTGAGGCGGGAACATGGGGTACCGAGAGAATCGCTCCTCGATGCCCTGGTGGGCAGGGCCCCATCAGCAGGGCTTTGCTGGTCTCTCTCTTGTCTCGTCTACAGTCATTCTCACCTTACACTACAGCGTGGGGGGGAATCTGTGTTGGGCCCTGCACAAGGGTTCTCAGAGGTACCAAGACATAGTCTTCTTCAATGTCAATGTCAAGGTCCTACAAAAGCTTCTAAGTGATCTGGGGGGACAGATCTTACCATGGACACCCACTGTAGAAAAACAGGAGGTTGCAAAAGTATGTACCAGTTCTGTATCTCCAAACTTTTGAGCTGGGACTGGTTTCTGTCACCCAAGGCATTTCACACAAAGCTGCACGCTCAGTTCCTGCTCCTGACCTAACAGTCCTGACCACGGGTGCCACCTCTTAGATGGGGGGCTACTCAGGAGTGAAGACAAAGCCATCAGGGCTCACCGGTCTCGGATTTGTCTGTTGAATCGGGTCCAGTTAGGGAGACCATGTTTCAGACCTGGTCCCTTACTTGAGAGCTCAGACTTTCAAGACTGACACTTATTTATTCATTACTCTCAACACTTACGTGGCACTAGCAGACGTGGCATGCTCTGAACAGCCTCACTGAGCACCTGGCAGTGTGGAATAATAAATGGCCTCCTGAAGTGGCTACCTTAGAAGGGGACGTGTTAGCTCGGGTCGTGTTAGCTCTGTCATCTTTGTTGGCCAGCAGTCCCACGTTCTTTAAAGCATGTGCAAATATCCTTGACCCGTGCAATGGGACCTCAACTGACGGGATCCTGATGGGTCAGCAGGAGCCCCAGGTCATCAAAACGCTTTCCTCATTCTGATCTTTTAGAAAGGGGGCTGATGACTGAGAGAGGAAAGACCGGGAGTTGCAGAGAACCCAGAGAGCCTTACAGCGGAGTGTTGAAAATGAGCATCAGTTGAGCCCATTCTCCAACAACTAGTCCTGAGAGGGGCGAAAGCAAAAATTCTCATTCCTTCCATGCTTCAGATGGGAGAACTATGGTCCAGTGTGTCAGCTGCTTGGCCAGAGACACACGGCTTCAGATGCACATCTCCTGTCCCAGTGCCTCTGCTCCTCCAACAAGAGACCCAGGGGCAAGAGCCCCCTACCCAGACTAAGTAACTCAGGGGAACTTGCCTCTGCTCCAACCTTGCTTGCAAGACCCCTTCCCTTTTTTCTCCAAACCCACTGTCCCCAGAAACTGCACCATAGCTGCGGCTGGTTACCTTGAACGTGGCGGCCACATTGGTGAAGTTTGCGATGCTGCCTCCGATGATGAGGATCTTGCCTGGGTTTGGGGAAAGAGAAAAGTCAAAAAATGGTTAGAGAGGTGGACTTGAGCATCCTCCCAGAAACACAACTCAGGGAGTTCTCTTTCCTCTGTGTGAGGGGCCTCCATCTGCTAGGACGTATCAGGGAGTGAGTGGGACAGTCTCTCCTGCTATCTCCTGACACTCAGTCTCATCAGCTCAACCCTCCACTACCTAAGCCACAGGGCAGTGTCAATCCAAACCTGCAGGATCTCTCAGCATTCCTGCTCAGCACCCAGAAATCCAGCCTGGTTCTAGATAGCTCTGGTGGGAATCTCTCTCTCTCTCTCTCTTTGGCTCAGGCAAGGGGAACCGATTTGTACAGCCTCAAAGCACTGAAAAGTGGTAAAGGGGTGACACTGGGTAACACATAAGCAGGTCACTAGAACTGAGTTTTTATAGCAATCAGAGCGAGAGCACACTGCAGCGCCCTCCTCCTCACACCTGTTTATAGAGCTTTACCACACGTGACCTCCTTGCCCTCTCGGACACCATTCCCCACCTTGACCCCCATCTGATAGATGTCATTGCCCATCATGTAGTCAGAGAAACCAAGGCCCAGAAGTTAAATGACTAGCCCCAAGTTGCAAAGGACCAGGACCCACAGCCTGAGTGACTCCTAGTACAAAGCTGTCTCCACTGCAGGGCGCTGGGCTATTTTGGGAGAAGGGGTGTGTGTGTTCGTGCACGTGGGCATCTCACCATCTGGGTGCTTTTCTCGGGTCATAAGGGAGAGGATCGTCTTGGCGTAATCATAGGTTTGCTGCTCACTGGGGGCACCCGAGTACTCTCCATAGTTCGCCAGCTCATCGACACCCCCGAGATCACAGATGGTATCACTGCCAGGGAGACACGGAAGTCAGTGCCAGCTCTAGGGTCAGAGGGTGGACATACACATGCCCCGAAGCACTGAGGTTAGCCTGTAGACCTCCAACCCTCAACTGTGCTATGTCACATTCTTCTGGGCAGAGCACTTCACCAGCCCTAGGGTCCCCAGGGGGCCCTGGACAGACAGTGGTAGGTAAAATGAACAATGAGATAAGAAAAAATTGCACAGTGCAGGACAGCCTGCCCAGTACAGAAAACTGTGCTGCAGCCAGAGGAAGGAGCCCCAGCCAGCCACAGAATGTGGCAGATAACACATCTACAAACGAGCAGATGACTACTATGGCTTCAAATGAAAAAATTGCTCATTATTACAGAGGGTAATGTTTCTTTCTTTAAAAAACAGAGTCTTACTCTGTTGTCCCAGGTAGAGTGCAGTGGCGTCAGCATAGCACACTGTAACCTCCAACTTCTGGGCTCAAGCGATCCTCCTGCCTCAGCCACCCCAGTAGCTGGGACTACAGGCTCCTACCACCATGCCTGGCTAATTTTAGTATTTTTTATAAAGGCGGAGTCGTGCTCTTGCTCAGGCTGGTCTCCAACTCCTGCTGAGCTCAAGCAATCCTCCCACCTCGGCCTTTCAGAGTGCTAGGATTACAGGTATGAGCCACTGTACTCGGCCTCAAAGGGTAATATTTCTATAAAACAAAAAGTATAAACATTTACACAAGCATTAAAACAGCTGGGAGGATGAACAGTTATATGCTTGCTGGGTGACCTGGTCAGGGAGAGGGTGGGGAAGTGGCCAGGCAACTTTCACTTTCTAGTTCATTGTCTGTATTTGCTGTACCTTTGAATGGTGCACATAGCACTTAGCTGTAAGAACTAAAACTCATAAAAGTAACTTAATTTTGAAGCAAACAAGGATGCAGGAGACACTGTGCAGGGCAGACCTTCTGCAGAGTCCCTCCAAGCCCTCTGGGATGCCACGGTGTTTATCTGTCCCATGAGTTCCTGCCCCACACCAAGGTGAGAAACTGGAGACCCCCAGGCCACACACATGTGGATACTGGGTAGACCTGCTGGCACCCCTTCAGCAGTCCCCTTCAGTCACCTGTACACGACGGAGGCGCCACCCCCAGCCACCATGGTCCAGATCCTCCCCTTGGGGTTCAGCAAGGTCAGCTTCAGGCTCGCTCCGCTTTTGGCATCCAGGTCTGCAATGTAGGCTTCCTAGGGACCAGACAGCAACAGGTGGGCCCTGGGGGCAGCCCCCTCAATGGGTCCCAAATCCTAGTACCCCTTCCCTTTCCTGAAGGCACATGAAGAGGTCACTAATCACCTTAATGGGGACTATGCAGGGCCACACATGCCTGGGACAAAACATGACGGTATCTCTAAGTACTATACCATCCACAGCCACAGTCACCACCTGTGGACACACTTCACAGCTCCCTTCTCTGATGTCAAGTCCTTGGCCTTCTGCCTAAGTCCTGGGCCTCAGCATGTCACCCTGCTCAAACCCCAGCCTCAGTATCTGCCTGTCCTGCCCATCACACACCCCTCTTTCCCTCCCCAGGCCCTAGCCACCTCCCTGCTCAGCCTCTTCCCCTGGTCTGGGCTATTTTGCAGAAGACCTGATCCTACTGTGTGGACCTCTCCAAGGACGGGGTGGGAAGGAGCAATTAAAATTCTCTCAGCAAGTGGCCAAGAGAACTACCTTCCGACAGGATTAGGGGGAGCCACTTGGAATTATCGAGAAGCAACAAATCAAGCTAAGAGCCGAGGGAGGCTGATTGAGAGAGAAGTCTAAAAGGATTTCTGGCTGGGATTCAGAGGCTTGGCTGACTCCCGCCCCCAACCCCGTTGGGATTTTAAGAAAATTAAATGGTTCTCGGTCTTCCTTTCCCTGCCAAATGGACAGCTTCCGAGGGGGGCCAAATGCATGTCTGAGATTAGTCACCCTCTCCCCAGCCCCCATCGCTCTTCCTCTCCTCTCCAAACCAGCCTTACCTCAGGATACGCCTCCCGCCCGAAGGGGGGAGGGAACTCTATGTCACCCCACTTCACTTTGCAGATGTAGTCGGCAGTGGCGTCCACCTTGGCTGCCAAGTCAAGGACATAGACGCCATCTTTGGTCACCACTGAGAAAAGAGAAGTAATTAGAAACTGGCTCCAGGCAAAGGTGACCACCACCCTCCAAACCCCCAAACACCACTCCCATGGGGTCCCACGCAGGCCTTATAACTCCCTAAGCTTGACAAGAAACAGAATGGCCCTTACGAGACACAGCTTTGCCCCATTAAAGGAAAAACAAATTCTGCAAGGCCATTTCCCTGTTCCTGACTAACAGGTAATGGGACAGGAAGGTCTGTGTTAGTTGCCAGGGCAATTTTCAGACATCTCTGTAAAACGCCATGCTACCTGCTTTAAATATCTAACTATGTGCCCATCTGTGGCTCAATCATTTAACAAAAGTGTTTAAAGTGCACGTTGCTGTCAAAGACCCCCTAAGGTGTGTCCATCTGGGTTTCCGGGGCCAGGCCAGGGGAAGCCCCAGTGGCAGGTGGAGGGTGGTGGGGAGCACTGGGCCCGAGGCCAGCAGGATTCATTTCCCGCCACCTCACTGGACATCCATCTTCCTTTCCTCCCAGGGTCATTTAACTGATTAAGTTAGCACAAGGCCATCTGGTCCATTAACGCGCTTGCACCTTCAGCTGGAATCTGATTTGATTTCTCAGCTTCCTGGACCTTGCCCTGAGAGCCTTGGCCAGAGCCAGCCCCTGCTGCTCTCCCCCAACACCACCTGCCTCCTTCGGAGCCCGGGAGGCTTGGACCAAGCTCTTTCCTGGATTGGGGGTCAATGATTGACTAACTCCCGGAGAGGGAGGGGAGAGTGGGGCTGCCCAGTGCGCCCGGAGGAAAGAAGGGCCAGAAGGGTCAGACAGAGGTGGCCCAACTCCTGGTAGGGCACCTAACCCAGTGGCAGACACAGCAACAGCACACAGATTCAAACCAGGACTTCCTCACCTCAGAACAAGTAAAGACCAAAGAGGTTAGAGTTGGTTAAAAGAGGAAGAACTACAGTGTCCTGCAAGATCAGAAACGGGAACTGGCACTGAATGAACCTGGAGACGCCCTGCTCCCACACACCTGTCTCGCATTGCCCTCTGGCAAGCGAGGGTCTGGTTCTCCGAATGCCAAGGCCAGGGTTACCGCAGGCACTGCGACCCTGTTGTAGCTGACCCTAGCCCCAACCCACCCCAGCAGAGACAGTTACCAAGGGGGTTGATCTCAAGGTAGGTGAAGTACAGGTCCTCGTAGAAATTGAAGAGGCCGGAGATAAAACTGGCCAGAATTCTAAAGGGGGAGGGAGAGAGGGACAGTCATCTGTCGGGAAGTGGACTTAGTGGCACCCCAGCTGCCCGCAGCAATCTTTCACTGCCACCGACAGCTCCGGTTCCCGACACGCGCCCTGCTGGCCCCTCGCTCTCCTCGGCAAACCTTGCTCCCTGGACATCACTCTTCAGCCACTGAGGCGGAAAGGAACTGTCAGGCATGACGCTGGAGGAGGAGGCCCCAGACAGACGGGGGCAAGGAGGTGAGGGACGCTGGCGGCATATTTCAGTCTGGTCCTGAGCCAGTCCCTGCTCTGTACCCAGGTCTCTTCCTCAGGACAAAGGCTATGCCTACCGCCTGCTCCCCCCAACACACGAGACCACTCTGCTCTCTGTGCCCATTCCCACTGCCACCCTCCCTCCACCCTTCTCACTCAACTCTTTCTTATCTTCAGGGGCACGGGCCAGCAGGTGTTTCTTGACGTCCTCAGGATTCAGCTTCTCATCCACACCAACAAGCAGCTTCTGGGCTTTGGCATCCACGTCACCTACGTCCACCCCCCCTTCGTGGTGGAACAGGACGTAGTCCCCTTCGCGGGTGGCATAGATGCAGACATAGAACTCTTCCGCCTTGCAGGTAAAGAGAGCATGAAGCCAGTGAGGGGAAGACGGGGGCGCCGCCTCACACCAGGAAAGGAACTCAACCCCTGTGGTCTCATTTCTAAAACCCAATAAAAAAATCCACCCAGGGGAGACCCACTCACCATCTTTCCCCCAGGGACAAGGAGAAGAGAAGGGGCCACTACCCTACTAACAGTCCAGATGGAGCCAGTGTACCCTGACCTGGGGGAGGGGTCCTGCCTTCAAGTCTTTCTCATCCTAGCACTGGGAAGTCCCCTCTGTTACCAGCCCTAATTCCTCCCTGTTGTAAACTAAGCCATTTCTTTCATCTGTGGACTCCTTACTCTGCAGTACCCTCAGATCCTCAGTGCAGCTTCAGAGACCACAGTCCCTGTGACTTTCCTCCACCAGCTGGTTGTCTTTCATCATTTTAATGTGGACAAATACAAAGCCCCTGGAGGAAGAAGGCCCAGCTTGGAGCCACCCCACACGTACCTGTCTGTGGGGGACGAAGGGTTCGATCAGAAAGTTCTTGAGGAAGCCTTTGGCCTTGCCAACCTACAGACAAATTGAAGGAGATGAAACTCAGGTAGATGGCACATCTTGCCCCCAGGGCAGGAGAAACCGTCCAGAGGTGGGGTCCAAGCACATCACAACACCCAGCAAAGAGAGATTTTTCCACAAAAAATGAGGTCACAGATCCCTACGTTCAAGAAGTCCTCATGAGATACCCTCTCTTGCCCCCTTGCTCTTGTGCCAGCCATACTTCAACATGCAGTGACCTTGCACGTTTCTTTTTGGCCTCGTCTAGAGGGTGATATATGAGCTGCACAAATGAAAGAGCTCAGACAAATCAAGGCTATCCCAGAGCTAGGGAAGGGAGATGGGAGCTCAGGTGAGGGGGGAGGTGACCATTCTGCTTTGTCTGCCCTCAGGTAGGCACAGAGACCCAGCCTGAGGACATAGGTCCAGGCCTGGAGAATGGACGGGGAGGAGGGGAGAGCCGGAGCTTGATGGGGAAATTTTTCCAGACTCTCCTGGCTGAAGACAACAGGCCTGCAGAGCTAATCAGTTTGAGTGAGTCCCTGGCGGCAGAGGCCAGACAGCCCTCATCCCGGTACGTCCCAAACCCCCCCACCCGCCCTGTGCGTCACTGCTGAGTCAGGGACCAGACAGCAATCTATCTGAGGTAATGAGCCACTCCTGCTGGCCCCACGCTGCTGCCAGCTCAGACATCCCTGACATCCCCCTCCCAATGGCCAGCTGAGGAGCAGGGAGCATGACGTGCTCCCATGCTCAGTGCCAACCCTATCATCCTCTCTGCAAAGGCCTGGGAACTCAAAGGTCAGGTCCCTCCACCCCAGAGCCACGTGCAACTGCAAGGATCCCTCTTTAACCCAGAGGGCCAGAAATCGGGAATTAACATTAAGAGCTGCTTTGAAGAAGCCCAACAAGGGAGGAAGACATCTCCATCACCACCTTCATTCCTACTTCCAGGGCAGCTAAGGAAGGAAACGGCTCATCCTTGGTCCAGGTTCACCCCAGACGGGCACCAGGCCCTTCAGAACCAAGTGCATGATGCCAGATGTGGACAGTGCATCCTTCCCAGACTGAGCCAAGCCTCAGCCCCACTCCCTCCTTCAATCCTCCAGCTCCCTTGGGGAATGAGGAGAAGAAACATAATTTCATTTCTGAGCATCTTCTAGCCTTCCTAAACCATATTTCACTTGAGCCCTCTCATCTACATAGTTGAGATTAATCACTAAGCCAGGAAAAGTCAAGAATTGAATTTAGGCCAGGCACAGTGGTTCA
>VBSM01003215.1:14123690-14148780 GCA_008086735.1 Cheirogaleus medius | reverse complement strand
TGACCACGTCTGCTTCTGTTACCATGGCACGCACAGCCCAATCCTACACCCAGACTCACTGTGGCCTCCTGTCCCAACCGTGGCTTCAGCCAGGACTTCACTCCATCCAGAGTGAGGTTGACTCCGACTAGGCCAAGCTTTCCACGCCTCTTGATCAGCTGGTCTGGCTTGACTACCAAGCTCTGGAACGAGAGGGGGTTTGTATTTAGAGCTAGGAAGGAGAAAAAAAGAACAAGAGGTGACAATGTGGGGACCCAAGGCAGAGGGCAGCCGGGATGACTTCCAATAAACCGGGCTCCAAAGCCACCCCTACCCATCCTTCAGGGTCAACTCTAGGAAGCTTCCCTCACCTACCCCAGCCTACATCTTTTTTTTGGTAACCAAGAATCTAGAGCCACCCATGCCTAGGATGGGGACTGGCATGGAGGAGATGACGAGCAGGTACTCAGCAAATACACACTGAGTGAATAAGTGATTCCCTACTTATTGTGGGATGTGATGTATTAGCTTCTTCATTTAACAGAGAACTCCTCAGAATACAGACCAGACCCTGTGTCCCAAAAGGAAAAACAGAGAGATAGAGCCTTGGAATGTCAAAGAACCTCAGAGGTCATCTGGTCAACCCCATCACTGTGCTAGAACACTGTCAATAACAGGCCCAGCAAGCAGCCCCTAACCCCTGCTCACACATCTCCAGCGCCAGGCAATTCCCTGCCTCCCTCTGTGGCTGGGCTGCCTCACAGTGGCAGGAACCCCACCACTGGTCCTAGTCTTGCTCTCTAGGCCCTGCCAAAGAAGTATTTTTTTTTTTAAATAATTTTTTTTTTAAGACTAGTCAAGTGAGTAGTGAGAAGGTGGGAAAGTATAGAACAAGGAGTTCCATCAGTAACTGCCTGTGAACAATCAAGATAACTCACTACCTTGCAGGCGTGGGGAACCTGTCGCCACCTGTCACCTTGAGGCCACATATGGCCTTCTGGATCCTTGCCTTGAGTGCAGCTTTTTGATTGAATCCAAATTTTAAAGAACAAATCCTTTTAATCAAAGTAAGCCTTACCAAAGGAGTCGGAAAGCTTTCTAACAATGGCCCTGCAGGGATCCAAGACAGAAGCCTCCACTCCAACCTGATCGCCCAGGGCCAGGGCCATTCTTCACAAAGTGAAAGGTCAACACTTCCTAATAGCCCTGACACACTCCTGACAAGCTCCACATAGGGGAGGAGAGGGCACACACCTGCTTTTTATTGAGCATCTACCAAGCGCGGGGCAGCACACTAAATGCTTTCCAGAGTGTTATCCCCATTTGACAGATGGGGAATCTAAACTCAAAGAGGTGAAATGGCTGGCCTCAGGCCACATGGTTAATAAACAGAAAGCTGTGATTTGGACACCAGTTTGTCCAGTTCCAAGCCCATGCCAGAGTACCCCAACATGCAGGGCCCACAGGGAACATAAAAAACCCTGCTCAGCCCACTGCCCACTACCCACTACCCACTGATGTGATCTCGGGACCCCCCTACCCCCAGTGTCGACGATGGCTTTCTCTTCCTCAGACCCTGGGCCTGAAAAAATAGCCCAGGGTGGGAGCAGGGCTCACCTGGCTGAGCAGCCACGGGTGGTCCTGCAGCAGGCGGGCCCAGTCTGTGTCAGGGGTGACCCGAGCATACTTGAACCGATTCTGGATGGCTGAGGTGGTGCAGATGAACTTGTAAAGGAGTTCTTTGCCCGTCTGCTCTGAAATTGCCTTGGCCGACATGGCTGCAGAGGGACCTGCTCTACCTGTCGAGGAGAGAAGAGGTGGTCAGGAGGGAGCAGGGCTGTGGAGGCGTTATCTTGCCCAGCAGGGCAGACCCACTCTCAGCTGCCCCCAGACAATAAAACCAGACCTCAGCTTTTGTCAAGAGGGAGAAAAAGGGATGCCCCAGAGCTTTATGGGGAGCAATGGAATGGAGAATTCAAACAGAATTCAAACAGCACTTACGCCAGCAGAGAAGGAAGATCCAGAGATAATGGGTGAGGGACTATGGCAGAGGAAAACAAAGGTGGCATTTGCCCTGGGACTCTTGCTGCAACCCTGCCCCTACTCCCTCCAGGCAAACTAGCTTACTCCTGACCACATTCATCCTGGAGCAAAAGGCACTTGTCAGGAGACCAAGAACACCAGCACACAGACACTGAAATGCACCCATAGGTTCTCTGACCTGTGTGAAGCACACAGAGAACTGCAAAAGGCTGGCCTTACTCTCCCTAGAGCTTTCATCTCCCCCATGCCCAGACTCGCCCACCCCACACACCCCACACCAGGCCAGGCCAGCAAGTTTACTTAGCCTCAAGTGGGAATCATGCCCCCGGACCCTCATTAGGTGGGGAGGAGGATGGGGGAGACACTGGCCTCCCAGAGCAGACACAGGGAGGGGAAACTGTGACCTTTAGTACATCCCACCCATCCCACTGAGTCATCCAGGTTTAGAGAAAAACAGTACATCCCGGTTTAGAGAAAACCCACAAAGCAAAACACACCCCTCTCTGGGGACCACCCTGTACTGGTCACTTCTAACTGAGCCAGAACAGGAGGAGGCAGAAACCACCCTAGGTCACATGTACAAAGAAACTCATCACATATGAGCCCTGTGAGGTACACTGAGATTCATAACCCCATCTCTCAGATGAGGAATAACAGCTCAGAGGATTAAGATAACTTGCCCAGGCCAGGCACAGTGGCTCACACCTGTTATCCTAGCACTCTGGGAGGCCAAGGCCGGAGGATCACTTGAGGTCAGGAGTTCGAGACCAGCCTGAGCAAGAGCAACATCTTGTCTCTACTTAAAAAAAAAAGAAGAAGAAAATTCACTGGGTGTGGTGGTGTACACCTGTAGTCCCAGCTACTTGGGAGGCTGAGGCAAGAGGCTCACTTGAACCCAAGAGTTTGAGGTTGCAGTAAGCTACGATGACAACATTGCACTCCAGCCCAGGTGATAGAGCAAGACTTCATCTCAAAAGAAAAAAAAAGATAACTTGCCCAAGAAGCCCAACTGACAATAAACAGAGTTGAGACCCAGGACTTGAAGCTGGGTCCCCAGGAAAATCCACACCAGTCTGAGAAAAGACCATTTCTCCAAGAACTGGGTCCACATGTCCCTTTCACTTCAAAGAGTCTATAAGAATTTCTTCACCCTTCCTTCCTTATCACCTTGTCCTGACACACCCATTTTCCCCATGAGGGGAAAGGTGTCAGGAGTCAGCTGGGGAGAGGAAAAGGGGAGGGGGAAAAGAAACCAAGTCATTCAGGCTAAGGGCTTGGCCAGATCAGGAAAGGTCACTCCTGTCTCTCCCACAAATGCCCAGAAGCAAAGCTGTTGAATTTGCTGGGGGAGGAAAAAAAAGTTAAATGTAAATACAGGAAGGTAAAGTTAGGAGCTGGCTGGTTTACATGTACAGGAGAGGTGGCCTCCACTCACAGCTCAGGGAAAGCCAATGTTCCAGGGGCCACTTTGCAACCCCCTCCCAACTGGCCAGGCTGGTGGGGCTTCAGGTTCTAATCCTGGGCTTGGCTGGCTCCTTCAGCCTTCCAACTAGTCTCCAGCTGGGCACAATGGGTGTATTCAGCCCAGTGTCTGGCCCAAAGTTGGGTAGCTGGGAAAGGGCTCAGAAGAGATGTTCCCTTTTCTGGCCTTCCCTTGGGATGACTTGTGACTCCTTCTCAGTGTGAGTTTCCAAAGGAGACACCTCGACCAGCCCCACTACCCTATAGTCCTCCACCCCCCACCCACTCCCACTCCATTTCCCAACCTTCTAGACTCAGACCAGAAAAACTGGTCCTGAAATCAAATGGGTACACCTCCACCCCCCCTCCCAAACACAGTGTAACCCAGGGCAGATTGAGCAGAGAGAGGAGGGGGAAGCGGCTGACCACCCCCAGCAGTTCGGACACCCTCAGGAAAAGCTATCACAAATTCCAGGAAAAAGGAAGCCCCTTGGCTAAGCCTCTCTAGAAGAAAGAAGTCTGATACTTACTCTCAGTACAACAGTCTCCTGAACCCGGCACCTCCCAAAACAGACACAAGACCCAACTTCAGAAACGACAAGGGAGAGAAAAGTGACCTGCAGCCAAAGAAAATCACAATTTTCTTAAGCCTCAGCTACAAGAGCCCATCCCCATAGGGTCTTTGGAAGGGGCATGATACAGGACAGAAAACAAGATTTGCCAATTTACCAAACCAAGAGATGTGCCACCCGAGCGCTTAGGCTTAGGGGAGGTCGAGACAAATAATTTACACAATTGAATAAAAAGGCAGAGAGAGTCTGGTCCCTGCGTATTCACCAATGCAGGATGAGAAGGCAACTGGCTCACAAACACAGAGAGTGGACTCAGTGGAGATAAATCGCAACTTTAATTGTTCAGTCTTGAAGCCTCCTAAGGAGACTCTCTTAATCTTTCTGAGGTCTCAGACTCTTGAAACTCTGAAGAAAAGCCCAGAAAAATGTACACATATCCAACTGTGCCTATCATTTCAGAGTGATCACCTGTGACTATGATCTGATGGCCCACAGATGGAAACATTTGCTCTAGTGACAAGGGACTTAAGGTATATACCAATCTGCACTTCACTCTAGCCTGACCAACAGAGTGAGACCCTGCCTCTAAATAGATAAATAAATAATTAAAAGATAAATAAAGTATACGCCAATCTTGGCTTGGGGACTCCCCCCCACAAAGTCTTAGGCTGCCTCGCCAGTAGCTGAATGTGCTGTCAAACTGGTGATATACAGTTGGGCAGACCTTGGACTCCAAGAACTGTTACCTGGTAACGGGTAAATTTATAAGCCGTCTGGAGGAAATCACGCCAAGGAACCTAAAAACACACACACTCTCTAAGAGAGGGACCTTAAGAGCTGAATGGGGTCTTTTCTGCAGACTGAGTGAGTGACCAGGATTGAGTTCAGCCACTGAGAGAAACAGCAGCCCACAGGGAAGGCTGAATGAAAAGAGCCTGTTCCCCAGGATGTACCCCTGGAACACAGCCAGTGGAAAGGAATCTCTGAGGATGCTACTTAGGGTCTCTCTCTGGGAAGGACAAAAAGCACTCATTTTAAGATTAGTATCTTCAGGACTGGGATTTGAGAGGACAATCCCTGGCTTAAATCAGAAAGGGAGAATTCTGCAAGTGCCACCTACTACAATAAGAATAGTGTCAGGATGGGGATGGAGACACCAGCTGTCCAGAGTCTGAGGGTTCTTGCCATTACCGCCCCCCAAGCTGTTTAGAGTTTTTGAAGAGGTGAAAATTATCCCTCTAGGCAGCTGGGGTCTACCAGCTGTCCTCCACTCAACATTTCAGAAATCCAAGGAGCTGAGCTGGCAAAGTTAAACGGTAGAGGGGAGGAGTAGGCTAGCAGACCCCCTAATGGCATAACTCTTCAGTACTGCATGGTATCTGCCAAGGTTGGAGAGGGCAGCAGGCGCTGGGCCTGGCCCCGTGCCAGGCTCGACAGGAGGGCGGCGGCAGCATCCTCCAGCCCCCTGAGAATCTTGCCTCGGTCAGGCTCCGCGTCAGCTTAGGGGTGGGGTGGGGAGGGAGATGGGCACCCTGGCCATCTGTCGCTTAGGGGCTGGGCCCGACGGCACCTCCAAGAGCGGGGAGGGTCTTCCCTGCGCCACCGCTCCGGGCCAAGTCCTCGCGCGGCAAGGGAAGGCCTCGGGCACCCTGGCCCGCGTGGCCCGCCCCAGTGGCGCGCCCAGCTCGCTCCCTCCACTTCGGCGTCCAGCTCAATGGATTCGCCACAGAACTAAGAGGAAGGGCCAGAGTCCGGCTTGTGAAGGGTCGAAGTGGGGCCAGTCGCCACTGCTTTCTCCACTTCCCGCCCCGGCATCCGGTGAGGGGGCCCGAAAATGCCCGAGGAGGCTCGACAGCTGTCCCCGGGTGGGGGAGAGGGGCGCCAGGACGGGGCAAATGCAATTTGGCGGAGAGAAGAAGGACGGCAAACCCTGTGCAAACTCCCAAGAACTGGAATGTGGGAGGCTGGGGGGGGGGTCAACACGCGGCCACCGGCCGGGGTCCCAGGCGAAAGCTAACCTAAAGCTAAGACCCCCAAAACTTCCAAGCAGGTGCAGGGAGGGTGCGCGAGCACCCAGCCAGCGCCGGCGGTTCCGGGTTGGGGGAGGGAGGCAGGAAGCTCCCAGGGCGAACTGGGGTCCCGCCTGCAAAAAGCCCACCCGCACTCACCTCCTTGCGAAAGTCTGTGCGCGCCGCTCCCTCCGCAGGCCCGACGCACCCCACTACCCGCAGCGCTCTAGCCGCCGGCTGCCGCCCGGGATCCGGCTTTTGTTCCGGCCCAGGCGGCCTTCTCCCCGCCCCCATCGGCTCACGGCGGGAGCGGCCCCGCCATTGGTCACACGCGTTCCCTAGCCTGAGCGCCAGGGCTCCTCCCAATTCGCTGCCGGCGTGGCCCCGCCCCCGGGGGCGGGCCCGGGGCTGCTGGGACTTGTAGTCCCGCCGGCCGGTCCACCGCAGACGGCCTTCGGGCGCGGCTTCTAGGGGGCCGGCGGGCCCGGGGCGGGGCCTCGGGTGGGGAGATGGGCCGGGCTACGCTGGGAGGAGAGCGTACGGTGCTGGGGGCCATGGCCTGATCGCTTTCGGGGCTGGGCTGACTGCCACTCTGCTAGGGGAGCTTCGGGAGAGAGAGGGGGTTGTTAGCTCAACTGGCTGTAGCGCAGCTTTGCGACCTGGAGTCCCCTTCCTACCTCCCTTGGGAGAAAGTGACGTCCCCACCCCGGCCGCTTGTAATCTGCTACTCCAAACCCGGTTGCTTGGACCCTCCTGTTAAGCAGCCGTGGCAGACTGCTTTCCCTTACGCACATGGCGCCTCTCCCCTCCATACTGCCTCCCCATTGAGCTGGCGGGGCGAGGCTGAGAGCCCAGGTTAACGCAGCCTACTTCTCCATATGGGATAGGGCGGGGGACGTCATGAGCAAAGCGGCTAGCAGGGCGCCAGTCACAGCGAATTCCGTCCCACTCACCTGCTCGCCTCAGCGCGGATGGGGCGGAGCTAAGAATTCTGTGGGAGCTTCTAGCACACAGGGCTGGGGCCATTTCTGCCAGTCTCTTGCTCCCATGTAACCAACGTCTTAGACACTAGAATGAACGAACTGCCCCCTCCCCTTCTCCATTACCTGTGAGACAGACCGTATTTTCCGAACCAAAAACTGGGACACCCAGTCTGACAAGTGCTGGCGAACTTGTGGGGCAGAATATGTGAAATCAGACAGTCCTGGAAATCAGGACATATATTCACTGCTCTGACATTCCGGAGCCTCCGTACCTGCACCCCAATCCTGTAGGTCTCCCTGAACCTAACAGCTGTCTGGCTCCAAAAAGGAGGCCAGAATCATCCACTGACCAGCGCAGGTGAAGAGGTCAGCCCAGGATGCAGGGAATCAGCAGGCCTATGCCTCTGCCAAGCACTTAGGGTCATACGCACACTGCAACAATGTTGCGACACTTGTGGACAAAAACCTCCCCAAGCCCCTCTCCCCTCAGTGCTGTTGCCAGGAGTTGGTAGTTGAACTTGCTATCCACGCCTGAACCAAGTGTTCCCAGATGATGTCACTTTCTGGTCCCTTACAATACATTCATCTTTTCAAAATAGCAGCTCTCCACCTCCTCTCTCCTCTTGGTCCTAAAATAAAAGAGAGGCCCTAGAGAATCTTCTACCCCTTCATGAGTTGAGCTCCATCTCTCCCAAGAATCTCCCCAAATAGCACAAATATCAGTGAAGAGTGCCCTCTCTCTAGGTAAAGAAAATATCTCCTATGAAAGTACTTCATTTCTGGCCTTGGGGAACAGCAACTCAGGTTCTTTGTGGGCCAGGCAGAACATAGTCAGGAGGGATCACCTGGCCACAGCAATTATCCTCCTGCCTCAGCCTCCGGAGTGGCTGGGACTACAGGTGCTCACCACTACACCCAGCTAACTTTTATATTTTTTGTAGAGACGGGGTCTCACTCTGGCTCAGGCTGGTCTCAAACTCCTGGCATCAAGAGATCCTCCCATCTCAATCTCCCAAAGTGCTGGGATTACAGACACCGCGCCCCAGCAACAAATACTTTTTAGGTCAATTTGGCAATATCAATAAAAATTTTAAATGCAGTTGCCCTTTGCTCTAGCAATTCCATTTCTATCATTTTATCCTTCAGCTATATTTGCATGTGTACATGAAAATAAGGATTTTTTTCTGTTTTCTTCACTGCTGTATTTCCAGAAGTTTAAATAGCGACCAGTACATAGTAAGTGCTCAGTAAATACTTGCTGAACAATTAAGTCCTCCATCTAGGTGTTGCTGGGATCAAGCTTTACTATTCCTAGGCAAGGGCAATAAGAAAATAACTGTCCAGGGTGTGAGGGAGGAGAAGTGCTGGCCAGAGGGTCCATGAGCCAACACTGAGGTTTTCCAGTTCTCTCTGTGGTTCCAGTCCAGGCCTCTGCCCAACCCCCAGCCTCCCCAGGGAAGACTTTCCCCATCCTGCCTCCACAGAGATTCATCTGCCCTGAATAAATCAATCTGGGCCCCATTTTCTCATCTTTCTGTTCTGCTTTAAAAGCTCTAAACCCTTATGATATTCCCATTTGAGTCACTTCCCTCCTCTGCTAATCTGGGCTAGAAGACAGGTCCATGTAGCTGGATACGGAGGGTGATAGGTACTATCTCCATGCCCAGGCTGTGGGCATTCTACCTCAGTTCCAGAAACCTGAGACTGGCTAATGACTCCCTCCTAGATTTGAATCCATTTTAGCTAATATGTATTGAGTATCTATTATATGTAAGGCATCCTCCTCACAGCGGCTGCTTGAACTAAGTGTTATCATCATTTGCAGATGATCAACCAGCCATCATATTGATGCTCTGACTCCAAGTCCCTGGCCCTGTCCCCCGCCAGCTGCTGCAGGTGAGGAGGGTAAGAAGATTCCATCCAGCGGGTCTCCCTCATTTGACTGCAAGCAACCAAAGACCCAGGAGTGTGCTTTGTTCATTTTATCATCCCCAGTGCCTAGCATGGGGATTTGGCACATATTAAGCACTCACGGTATGCATGACTGAATAAATGGTAGAATGAATATATGAATGAAAGAAAGCAATTGTAGGGGAATGGCAGGGAGAGGAGGTAGGAGATGCAGCCAGGAGGAGGGTCTACCTGAGTGTCCAGTTCTGAACCCACTTCTCTCCCTGCAATATCCAAAGACGGGTGCTTTCAGCAGAGCCCCATCACAATCCATCCTGTGGATAACCAGGTGGTCTTCACCCCCTGCACCTGTCGCTTTTGCCCAGTACTGACCAGCCTCCCATTGGAGACAAAGGCCCATGTGTCCTGGGGAGGCTCCCCAGGGAGGTGCAGGCAGAGCCCTTCCTTCTAATGTGACAGAGGCTGCCAGCCCCCAGGGAAGCTGGAGGGATGGCCAGTTCAGCTCCCTGGGCAGCAGCTATCCCTCTGGATGGTAGCATCTGTGCTCAAGGAATAAAGATTGTCCAGGCAGCCCTCCTGGCTCCAGACTCGCCCCTTCCCAGAGTCACCATCCCCCACTCCGTTCTCACCCTCTCTCAAAAACTGCCACTGCCTCCTCTCCCCAGGTATATTTCTGTAAAATTCCCTCCTTTTTCTGGAAGAATCTGTGCAGCCCTCCCTGCATACACGAATCACTTACCCCTGACTTTTCCATGTGACACGTCTAACCTTGTCTCTGAATGAATTTATTATTTTTGCCTCTTGTCTCTCTTTGCCATGTTCTGTGTTTGGGAATTCTCTCAAGCCTGGGCAGGAGCAGAGATCATGGTGTACAAATAAGAGTTGCCAGCCTCTGTCAAGGCCTGGGTCTCTACCCAACACCAGTCTTAAAAGAGTTTAGGATGGCGCCTCACCCTAATGTTGGGAATCCTCATCCCAAGCAGGGTTATCTCCTCTCTCCCTCGTAAGTTAGGTGCTCCCTGAAGGTGGCTCAACCCCAAGTGCTGCTGATTCAGGGCTTCTTGATCACATATTCATAGAACATCAGAACCAAAAGAAATCTCAGAAATTGGCCGGGCACGGTGGCTCACGCCTGTAATCCTAGCATTCTGGGAGGCCGAGGCGGGAGAATCGCTCAAGGTCAGGAGTTCGAAACCAGCCTGAGCAAGAGCGAGACCCCGTCTCTACTAAAAATAGAAAGAAATTAATTGGCCAACTAAAAATATATAGAAAAATTAGCCAGGCACGGTGGCACATGCCTGTAGTCCCAGCTACTTGGGAGGCTGAGGCAGGAGGATCACTTGAGCCCAGGAGTTTGAGGTTGCTGTGAGCTAGGCTGACACCACAGCACTCTAGCCCAGGGAACAGAGTGAGACTCTGTCTCAAAAAAAAGAAATCTCAGAAATCTAACCCTCCAATCCTCTTATTTTACAAAGGGCACAGGGGAAACTGAGGCCAAAAGAGATGACCTTACTACAGATGGGAGGGTAGATTGATGCAACCACTTTGGAAACCATTTGGGATTATCTAGTAAAACTGAAGAGTCATGTACAGTGAGCTCTGAGGTTGCACTCCTAGGTATATACCCCAGAGAACCTCATGCACACATGTACCAGGAGACACATTTGAGTTTGTCCTAACAGAACTATTTGATGTGACCAAAAACTGGAAGGAACCCCCAGAAGTCCTTCAACAGCTCAATGGAGAGATGGGTTGTGGTATATTCATACAACGGCAAACTTGACCGCAGGGGAAAATGAATGAACTGCAGTTACGTGCAACAACGTGGATGAATCTCAAAAAACATAATGTTGAGCAAAAGAAAGTGGGACATAAGAGAATAAATATAGTATGATTCAAACAAATACAGTGTAGAGTTAAACAGGCCAGACTAAATTGCATTATTTGGAATGGGTACGTGGGGGCCGGGGGGGGGCAGTACAAAGAAAAGAAGGAAATGATTATCACAAAAGACCAGACAGTGGTTCTTCCATTCAACACGTATTCACTGCATACCCTCAATGTGCCAGGTATTATTCTGGGCACTGGAGAAAAAATAGTGAATGAAAGAAGCAAAGATGCTCACCCTGTGTAGCTTACATTTTATCTGGGGAAACAGGCAAAAAACAATCCATAAAATAAATAAAGAAGTTATATAGTATATCAGAAAGTGGTGCTATGAAACAGAACAAAACAGAACAGAACAGAGTGAGGGGATCAGGAATTCCCAAACGGGAGGTGGAGGGCTAATCGGTTGCAGTATTTAAGAGAGTGGTCAGGGTAAGCCTTCTTGGAAAGGAGCAATTTGAGCAAATGTGTGGAAGAAGGGAGAGGTCGGGCAAGTGGCTGAGGGGAGTATTCCAGGCAGAGGGAACCGTCAGAGCAAAGGCCCTAAGGAAGGAGCATGTCTAGTGGGTTCTAGTTGAAGGAGCAGTAAGGACGTCTGGAGGCTGGAGCACAGGGATGGGGGCGAGCAGCTTCCATGCTGAGTGAAATGGAGAACCATGGCAGGGTTTTGAACAGAGGAGTTACATGCTCTGCCTTGCATTTGTTTTGTTTTGTTTTGTTTTGTTTTTGAGACAGAGTCTCACTCTGTTGCCCAGGCTAGAGTGCCGTGGCATCAGCTTAGCTCACAGCAACCTCAAACTCCTGGGCTCAAGTGATCCTTCTGCCTCAGCCTCCCGAGTAGCTGGGACTACAGGCATGCGCCACCATGCCCAGCTAATTTTATATATATATATTTTTTTTAGTTGTCCAGCTAATTTCTTTCTATATATATTTTTAGTAGAGACGGGGTCTCGCTCTTGCTCAGGCTGGTCTCAAACTCCTGAGCTCAAACGATCCACCTGCCTCGGCCTCCCAGAGTGCTAGGATTACAGGCATGAGCCACCACACCTGGCCTCTGCCTTGTATTTTTAAAAGGAATCTTATGACTATTGTGTTGAGAAGGAAGGGGGCAAGTATAGACCAAGGAGACCCAGTAAGAGGGCTATTCCAGTAATCCAGGAGAGAGGTGATGTGGGCTCACACCAGGGTGCTAACAGGTACCCTGAGGAAGGAGCTGTCACTGAGGAGGGACCTTGCAGGGAGGCCCCTGCTGGCAAAATGTATCTTGATTTACCTGTGTGTTGATCACATGGGTATTCACTTTATAATTATTTATCAAACTGTACATGTATGTTTCATGTATGTTTCTGTATCTATGTTCTATTTCACAATAAAAGAAAAAATAAAGAGGTAACATGAGGAGCTATAAATGGCGGAGACAGGCTGGAATCCAATTCTGGTACTCTTTACCCTGCTAATCCAACCCAAGGCATGGGTCCCAGCCCGGCTCACCTATATCCTGGTGCTGCGGACTGGGACCCCCTCTCAGCCTCAGTGTTTTTTCTGTGAAACCAGGAAAATACTGCCTGGCTTTCTCCCTCACTGGGGTGTTAGGAAGATCAAAAAGTGCTTTAGAAACTGCCAAAACCCACACATTATGATTATCATTTTATTGTGTTTTAAAAATAACTGTGCAAATATATCTAATGTACAATAAACTGCACATATTTAAAGTGTACAGTTTGATGAGTTTGGAGGTAATGAACATATCCTTAACCCTTTAGAGTTTCATTATACTCCTTGTAATCTATCCCTCCCTTTCCTACTGCCATGTTCCCAGAAAACAGCCGCTGTTTTACTTTCAGACCATATAGATTAGTTTGCATTTTCCAGAATTTAATATCAATGGAATCAAATAGTCATTTTTTGTCTGGCTTCTTTCACTCAGTGTAATTATTTTGAGATTTAGTCATATTATGTATTTATCAATAGTTCATTCCTTTTTATTGCTGAGTAGTATCCCATGATGTGGACAAACTACAATTTGTTTATCCACTCATCTGTTGGTGGATATGTTTACAGTTTGGGGCTATTACAAATAAAGTGGTTATGAATGTTCATGTACAAGTCTTTATGTGAACATATGCTTTGATTTCTCTTGGGTACATTCCCAGGAGTGAAATGGCTGGGTCATATGATAAGTGCATGTTTAACTTTCTTCTTTTTTTTAACTTTTTAAGAGGCTGCCAAAGTGGTTATATCATTTTACATTCCCACCAGCAGTATATAAGAGTTCCAGTTGCTTAACTGCTTGGCAAACACCTAGTGAAGTTAAGGTTGGTCTTTTTAATTTGAACCATTCTGATGGGTTTATAGTGGTATCTTTTTGTGGTTTTTAATTTGTATTTGACTAATGATGTTAGGCAACATTATCATGTGCTAATTTACCATCCCTATATCTTCTTTGTTCAAGTAATTTTTAAAATCTTTGGTCATTTTTCATTTGGGTTATTTTTCTTTTTAAAGAGTTGAAAGATCTCATTGTGTATTTTTGTTTCTTTTTTAAAAAAATTTGTTTTGATAGTTGGAGATCCTAACTATCTATCTGTTAGGTAGATAGTTAGGATCTCCAGCTTTGTTGTGTACTTTAGATACAAGTTCTTTGTCAGATACATGTTTTGCAAATAATCTATTCCAGTCTGTGGCTTGCCTTTTAATTTTATACTTAACAGTGTCTTTTGAAGAGCAAAGGATTTCAATCTTATGAAGTCAAATTTATTTATTTCTTTTTCATGCTTTTTGTGCCCTATTACTTCTATCTTTATTTTTCCCTTTTACCCCTTGTATTTTACCCCTTACATGTAAGTATTTCTAGTTAATTTTTGTATATGGGGTAGGGTAAGGGTCAAGGTTTTTTGTTTGAGACAGCCTCTCACTCTGTTTCCCAGGCTAGAGTGCAGTGGTGTCATCACAGCTCACTGCAACCTCAAACTCCTGGGCTCAGGCGACTCTCCTGCCTCAGTTCCTGATTAGCTGGGACTACAAGGTGAGTGCCACCACATCTGGCTAAACTTTTAATTTTTTTGTAAAAACAAGTGTCTCACTATATTGCTCAGGCTGGTCTTGAACTATTGGTCTCAAGCAATCCTCCTGCCTCAGCCTCCTAAAGTGCTAGGATTACAAGGGTGAGCTACCGTGCTTGGCCTGTTTGTTTGGTTTTTTGTTTTTGTTTTTTACATTTGACTATTCAATTGTTCCAGCCCCATTTGTGGAAAAAATTATCCTTTCCCCATTGAATTTACTTGGCAATTTCATTGAACATTGAGCATCAATTGATCATATATGTGCAGATCTATTTTGACTCTATTCTGTTCCATTCATCCATATATCTATCTTTATGCTAATACCATTACTGTAGTTTTAAAATAAGTCTTGAAATCAGAGTGTAAGTTCTCCTTTTGTTCTTTTTCAAAATTCTTTTGGCTATTCTAGGATTTTTCGAATGTTTGTTAATTGTTAAAAAATGTCTGCTGGGATTCTGATTGGGATTGCATGGAATCTACAGATCTCTTTTCCGAATTAACTCCTGGTTGCTTCAGCAGTGGTCCTCATCTCACCTATGAGCCCACCTTAATAACCTAGAACAGAACTGGTTTCACTCCAGTGTACTGTGTTGCTGCTCCTTAAACACCCTGTGAACTTACACACCTCCAGCCTTTGCTCATTTCCTTCCCTACTTAGGTCTCTTGGGCACCATCCTACTTGCCCTCAGTTCAAATGTTATCCCTCTGCGAAGCTCTCTCTAATCCATCCCAGACCCAGACTGAATCATTCACTTGTTTGGGCCTCACGCCACCTGTCCTCACCTCCCTCACAGGCACACAGAACTCTGAATTACTACTTAATACCACTTTGAGTGGTCATTACTTGTTCATTCATCTTTCTCCCCAATTTGACAAAACTCTTGCAGGCAAGGGCCATATCATTATTATTATTATTTCATTTTTTTTAGAGATAGAGGTTTCACTGTTGCCCAGGCTGGAGTGCAGTGGCACGATCATAGCTCACTATAACCTCAAACTCCTGGGCTCAAGAGATCCTCCCACCTCAACCTCCAGAACAGCTAGGACTACAGGCTCCTGTCACCATGCCTGGCTAATTTTTATTTTTTGTAGTGATGAGGTCTCGCTATGTTGTCCTTGTGGGTCTTGAAGTCCTGGCCTCAAGGGATCCTCTTGCTTCGGCCTCCCAAAGTGCTGGGATAACAGGTGTGAGCTACTGTGCCTGGTCTGGGACCATATTATTTTTTACCTTGATATTAAAGGCATCCTTTTTTGAATTAAACTTTTTGAGATAATTACAGATTCACATGCAGTTCTAAGAAATACAATAGAGATTCCACCATACCCTTTGCCCAGTTTCCCTCAATAGTAATATCTTGACAAACTTTAGTACAATAACATAACCAGAAAGTTGACACTGATACAATCCACTGATATTTCTCAGATTTCCCAGTTTTACATGTAACTTATGTGTGTATATGTGTCTGCATGTGTGTAGTTAAGGGTATCTTTTTACTACTTAAACTTTAACAATGACTTATTTAGCTCCAACTATATTCCAGAGAACTGAATGCTAGAAATATAAGACAAAGTCTGTTTTCAAAGTAACATAGTAAAGGCAGTTATTCGAGTTACTCAGGGTGTTGTGGGAGCCCAGAAGCACCTAGTTCACTTTTTTTGTGTGGTGGTAGTGAGGGAATAGGGAAGGACATCAGGGTAGGCCTTGGTCGAGGCCTGCTCCTAGCAGCTGCTCAATAAATGTGTTAAATTATGTTGAACCCAACATATTCCATGTAGTCTCATGCAAATCCTCACATCCCTGAGGGTTCTACTATTTTCACATTTATCTGGCAGGTGGAACATTCGAGGCTCAGAGCCCTTACATGCCTCTCGCAGGGTCACGCAGTAAGGACGTGACAGGAGTAAAAACAACCCATGAATTCTGACTCCAAGCCCAGTGCTCTTTCCTCCAATGGCGGTAAGTAGGGCACATCCCCTTGCCACGTATGCCTTCTCTCTATTTGGAACTTTGCCTCCACCCCCTTCCTATTTTCTTGGCTGCCTTGCACCGTAGCCTTTCCACGTGGCAACTGCGAGGAGAGCTGACGGTGAGAACAACAGCAAACACCAGGGAGCTCGGCCGCCCGGCAGCCACAAGCCACGCGCTGATCACTACCCTCACCAGTGCGCCGCTGCGCGGGCGCATGCGCACGCCGGGCGGAAGTACCCGAGGTCCCGGCGCCGCTGGAGCCAGGGGCGGGACCGGAAGTCACTCTGCATCTCTCGGTTGCCAAGAGACGGAGCTTCCACAAGCCTAAGGGAAGTTCTCCAGCTTCTTTTCTTCTATTTCTCTGCTTTCGCGTTTCCAAATCTGGTCACCATGTCGGACCCCGAAGTCGAGGTCTTACGAAGCACCTTTCCCTCTTACATGGCGGAGGGCGAGCGGCTATACCTGTGTGGGGAATTCTCTAAAGCCGTCCAGAGCTTCAGCAACGTGAGTCGCGCTCTGAACCGGTCCACCACCCGTCACCACTTTCGATTACAGTTAACACTGAGGCCCTGATGATGCCTGGAGGACCCTATTGTTTCTATTATTCACTGATTCCTGATTGATACAGCACTGTCACAGATAAGCCCCGTGCTTGGTCATTCCTGCCAGTTCCCACTTGTGTTCTCCATTCTCTGCATTAACAGTGACCTCTTCCTCTACTTTTACTTAAATGTTTCGTGATAAACTGGCCTCCTTTCCACAGAGCAGCCTCAATTTCCCATCATTGACTGGGAGATTGGCTGGGAGGTTGCATGTATTAGCCACGATGTCTCCGGCACAGAGTTGCTTATAAAAGGTGGTCAGTAAGTAACTAACATTATTATAATAACCTTAGTATAAATTGCACCGCCCCACCCTAAGGGGACTGGGTACTGTTTGATAATATCAGGCACACTGCTGAGCGCAGCACTATCCTATGAGGGAGATACTATTATCACTGCATTTTATAAATGAGGAAACTGATAGCGAAGTTGAGCAACATGCCCAAGGTCACTGAACTAGCAAGTTGCAGAGGAAGGATTCAAAGCCAGGCACTTAGACTCCCGTGCTGAGGTGCTAACCATCATACTATATACATCCGCACAGGTAAACTATAAGATATTCTTATGACAATTTCTTTTGCTACAAATAGCCTGCTTCTTATTCCAAAGGGAGTGGTAGGGTAGTCCTCTAACCAGTCCTGAGAGTCCGTCTAAACTCAAGCTTCTCAACTGCTACTCAGAGTCTTTTGTCCCTTTCAATGACCAACCACACCCTAAAACCAGAAATGATGACCGGATGGATGAACAATTGAGTTCAGGAGCCCTGCCCCCACTCATTTTCCTCTTGCTGAACCGTCTCTCATCCTGGAGAAGCCCAGGCAGAGAAAAAAGAACACCCCAAGGAAGGGAGCTTTGGATGAGAAGTGGTCTGTTTCCAGGAGAGACAGTAGTTATTTCCTCTTCTTAGAAAAATAGGAAGGTCCTAGAAAGGGATGGGTACAGTTTGATACCTCAGGAAGGACAGTACAGTACAGACTATGGTAATCATCTGTAACAGAAGAAGAGGACATGGGGAATGTGGGAATCACCCACCCCCATTTTAGGGCCAAAAATCACAACTTGAGTTTTTCTGGCATTTTCACAGTAATCCTCTGAAATAGTGATTAGTTCTCACTTAGCTAAGTAAAAAGAGAAGGCTAGTGGAATTCAGCCTTCTTACAGATTGCATTTTGTCCTAAAATCCATTTTGTCTATCTTAAAAATGCTTAGCCTTTGAAATTCATCTTGAGTGTGTTGTGCAGCCATTTCAGGTTTGTGGTTGAATTTGATGTGCATAAAATAGCCTTTGGTTCTATTGCCAGAATGGATTGGGGGGAATCTTAGGCATTGGCAGAAAAGTCAGTGTATCCACAGAGTAGCATATTCTTGCATCTCAACCAGTAGCTTCTACAAAAGCTGTAATTCAACCTTGTTCAAGATGAGCTATGTGCAGATAATCAAGTTGACTGAGCAAAGATCAGTGTTATGCTGCTTTTGTCGGATAAGATCCAGAGCATGTTTGCTGGCCTGAAGAGTCCCTTTGAAACTGCAGGAGGGTCTGGGCTGCCCTTTCCAGTTGAGCTTCTACTTTGTTCTTCATGGTGCCTGTCAACCTGAGTGGTTCCTTTCTCAGGCTCTTCTTCTTCAGAATGGAGACAAGAACTGCCTGGTTGCCCGCTCCAAGTGCTTCCTAAAGATGGGAGACTTGGAGAAATCCCTGAAGGATGCTGAGGCTTCACTCCAGAGTGACCCAACTTTCTGCAAGGTGACTGCATGGGTGGGAGGACTCAATCTTGCTTTCATCACTGCTATTGCCTGTACCAGCCTCTGGTTACAAGTACTTGAAGAACTGGCCAGACTGCCTAGTGTTTGATGCCATTTTCTCTCCGTAGGTCACTTGCCTAGCTCCCTGCCCCTGTATCCCAGCCTTGAGCCTCAACCTAGGACCCTTCTGTTCTGCCACACGTGAGTCCTGTAAGGCCTTATCTGTCCACATTGATTTGACTTCTTCTCATTCCAGGGGATTTTACAAAAGGCTGAGACATTGTACACCATGGGAGACTTTGAGTTTGCCTTGGTGTTCTATCATCGAGGCTTTAAGCTGCGGCCTGATCGGGAATTCAAAGTTGGAATTCAGAAAGCCCAGGAAGCCATCAACAATTCAGTGGGAAGTGAGTGATCTCAGGGTATATATCCTTATCCAGGAAGGCTCTTAGAATCCTTAGGTTTAGAGGAAGGCCTTAGGTGCAGTGGGTAAGCAACTGCTGCCAGGCCTACAGGGAGTCCCACGCTTGGATTTGGCTACTGCTAACACTGTTGAGGATTACGAACTGTCCACTGGGAGGATGAGTCCCTGATCCACTGTACTGAGTGCTACAGCACCTGGTTTTCCTAAAGGCCAGGTTAGAATGGCTGTTTCAAAGTAGGCCTACTTTTAGCCTGATATCATAAGACAGAATGAGGTCCAGCCTTCCCTAGTCCCTGGCTTCCTCTCTCACCACCTGTGTACTAAGGGGTTGGCCTTACCAGTCAGCTCAATGGAAGGGGGAGGAGGGAGGCAGGTGAGAGTTTGCCACTGTGGGTGGCAGAGTGTGGAAATGGCAATGGCACATGAAGGGGAGTGCCTCTGTGCCCAGGGCCTCCCTTTGTTTGGAAATCTGGTCACCATGGCTGTGGGTTAGTTGGGACTGTCCAGCTCCTAGAAGAGTGTTACGCCCAACAGCCTGCACCATTTGCCTGCTAGGCTGGCTCCGGACCAGCTCTGCCACAGCCTCCACCATCCCCCTGCCAAAGGCAGCCATTTCTACATCAAACTATGTGATAGGTTGTGCCTGGCCACCCTGAGCCCCAGCTTCTGTCCTTGTAGGTCCTTCTTCAATTAAGCTGGAAAACAAAGGAGACCTTTCCTTCTTAAGCAAGCAGGCTGAGGTAAGGGCCCTGGTTCTGTGGTTGTGTCCTTCTAAGGGATGAGGCCATGTATGCCTGAGAAGCATAGGTCTTAGTGGCCCTTTTGCCTGGGAACTATTAAGCTGCCGCCCATCATGGGTAGCCATGGGATTCTGCCCCAGCTCCAGAGAGGTCTTGGGAGTCTAGCTGTTGCCCGACCAGGCATACTCCATGGTTCTCAGCCCACAGAGAGGTCCTGGAGTTGGAGAAATCTGGAATCACAGACTCTGGGGCCATGGCTGGGTACACTTTGCAACTTGTTGAAGCTCTGTTGGATGTTGCTCCATTTTCCCAGAATATGAAAGCCCAGCAGAAGCCTCATCCAATGAAACACTCCTCATACTACACCAAGACAGAGTCCAAGCGGAAGGGCTCACTCAAGAGTGAGAAGATTGTCCGCCAGCTTCTGGGGGAGCTCTATGTGGACAAAGAGTATCTGGAGAAGCTCCTATTGGATGAAGGTATCTGACAGTTTGTTGGCATGGGGACTTGGGGCAAAGGAAATCTGGGCGGATGCTTAATGCATGAGCGAGAGGCAGAGCCCATCTTGTAATATTAGCTGACACGTACCTATGGACAGGTTTTATTAGCAGTCTCATTTTACAGATGAGGAAACTAAGGCTCAGACCTGTGGAAACTAAGTACACACATAGGTAGGCAACAACATGGCTTGTATTTGAATCCAGGAAGTCTAATTAAAGAGCCAGTGCTCTTAAGCTCTGCGGTACCCTGGGAGGGAAAAACAGAGATTAGGGCTCCTTTACCACCGTCATCCATGAAGGTCCCCTGGGCCTTCAGTCTGTACAATGGGCAAAGGAATCTGGCAGACAGGTGCTCAAATCCAAGGATATTAGTGCTAGAATGTTCTGAAACATCATCTGTTCCAACCTCTTCTTTCATAGATTAGGAAATAGGGACCCTGAAGGGAAAGTAACTTTTCCAAGGTGACAAGCAAGTTAATGGTGGAATCAACACTGGAACCCAGGCCTCCTGACCTCTAGTCCAGTGCTCTTTCTACCACACTGTGCTGCCAGTGACAGGACATAGGACAGAGCCCTAAAATGAATGTCTCACATAAACATGGGGGTGGCAGTATTGCCATTAGCTGATAAGGCTGAGCAGGGGTCACCCTTGAAACAAATGCCTTTTTTCCAGAACTGGCTTTTCCAGAACCTTTCATGTGCAGGGTTCCCTGCAGGGCCAGCTTCATTGCTGGCACATCTCCTGGGTAACAGGCTTGAATGCTTCCTATTCTCCAGAGGACCTGCTGTGGAGGGAAGAGGTGGCCTGAACATTACCCCAGGTGGCCTTGCGGCTTTGCTACCGGCTCTAACCTCTGGCCAGGCAGTGGGAAGGGCTTGGGCACGCACTGTCCTCCAGCTCCCAGCACACACTGGCCCACTTGGCACCTGGGGAATCACTGGGCACTGGCAGCGTGGGCCAGGTCGTACATTTCGACTCAGTCTGCTCTGAGGACACAGCTTGAAATGGGAGAGCCCCGAGGGCTGGAGGCTTCTCAGTGAGCTACCACTGTTCCTTCTAGCTCCTCAGATCTTGCCATGAGGGGCCTATACCGTGGAAATTCCTGAAAGGGGTCTCTGGCCTCATCCTGGCCTGGATAAACGCACTCTGCCACCATTGTGCTCACTTTCCTCACCGTTTCCGCAACTCTAGGCAGAGCTCCTCACAGAGGGCCCTGCCACAGGGAGTGGAGCCAAGAGGAGGTGACTCCCTCAGAGACCTGTTCTCCTGGTGCCTCCTCACACCCCTTCCCCACAGACCTGATCAGAGGCACCATGAAGGGCGGCCTGACAGTGGAGGACCTCATCATGACGGGCATCAACTACCTGGACACCCGCAGTGACTTCTGGAGGCAGCAGAAGCCGATCTACGCCAGGGAGCGGGACCGGAAGCTGATGCAAGAGAAATGGCTGCGGGACCGCAAACGCAGTCCCTCGCAGACAGCCCATTACATCCTCAAGAGCCTGGAGGACATCGACATGTGTGGGTGGTGTTCTCAGAGGGGCAGGGCAGATGCCTACAGGGGAGGGAGCAGTAGTCGCCTGAGCCCCAGGGCTGTCTGACCTGCGGATGGTATCTGGGGGGAGAGGAGTTACCCCATCAGCCAAGGGAAGGCCACCGTCACCTCCACATCACCTCTTTCCCTTCCCAGTGCTGACCAGTGGCAGTGCCGAAGGGAGCCTTCAGAAAGCTGAGAAAGTGCTGAAGAAGGTACTGGAATGGAACAAAGAAGAGGTACCCAACAAGGATGAACTGCTTGGAAACTTGTACAGCTGCATAGGGAATGCCCAGATCGAGCTGGGGCAGATGGCGGCAGCCCTGCAGAGCCACAGAAAGGACCTGGAGATTGCCAAGGAATAGTGAGTGCCCTGGGGCAGGCCAAGGCCATGGGCCTACAGAGAAGTGGGGCCTGGGGCTCTGTGTGGCCTTTGCCAGGGCTGCTGGTGGCTTAGCACCCATTTTCAGTCCTGCATGCCTGGGGCAGATTCCTCCAGAGGTAGCGACCACCTGCCCGGGACTGGGGGTAGGGAGCACATCTAGGCTGTTAGCTTTTTTGCCACAAAGAGGGTAGCGGCTCAAGATTCCAAAAAACTCCTAATGATCTGGCTCTTAGGGATATTTTTATTTTTACATCACCTCAACAGGCACGCAGCAAGCCCCAGGCATGCCAGAGGCTGCTCGGGTTGGCAACACAGCAGTGAGCAAACACAAGGGCCGTTTTGAAAAGGGGCATAGCTTATTTGCAACCGTGATAAGTGCCATGGGGGAAAAGTACAGGATCCAGTGCTGTAAGAAAGGAGGACTTAAGTGGACATTGGGGACACACACTGGGAGGCCCTGAGGCAGGAGGAAGCCTGAGGCTGGAGAGCACCCAGCACTGCCCGGGAAGAGTGGGCGGGGCTCGGATCACACGGTGCTGACCAAGAGCAGCGTGGCACCCAACCCTCAGCTGCCACCACTGCCCTCCCTGCCTCTGCCCTCTCTCTCCAGCTCCTCCCATGAATCTCCTCCAGAGACACATGCTTTTCCTCTATCAACTCTCCTTCCCCTGCCGACAGGCAGGCCTGGGCCCCTCAATGCCTACAGGTTAAAAACCAAACCCTTTCTCCTGGCCCTCAAGGCCCTCTCTAAACCCACCTCTGCACCGCCCTCCTATAGCAGTCTTCCCCTGGGGTCACGCTTCCCTGAACACTTCTGTCCCCTGCCCTTTTCACTGATCCAGGCCCCACATGCCGTCCATTCCCAGTTCATTTCTCACCTGCCCTCACCGTGCTGAGCAGGAGTATCACATATTGGTCATTCCAGAAGTAGGAAAAAAACAGCTCTAAAAACAGACTCATTTTCGCATCCGGGCTCTGCCACTTAGAAGCTCAATTAAGTCGTTCTTCGCCTCAGTTTCTTCATCTCTAACGAAGGTATAATAATAGCAACTCAGAGAGACTGTGAGGATTAAATAAGATGTGGATCCAACCATCTCCCATGCACAAATGACTTAAAAATCTTTACTTCTCGCCAGACCTCTCTCCTGAGCCCCAGACCTGCATGTCCAGCTGATTGTAAGGCATTTGCGTTTGGATGTCCTGCAGCAATCCCAGACTTCTTACGTTCAAATCAGAATCCCTTCTCTTCCACACTTCTTGTCCAGGATTCTTTATCCCTGTGGATGGCACTGTTGGCCACTCACTCCCCAAGCCAGAAGCCGGAGAGGCTTCCCAAATACCTCCCTCCCTCACTGTTCACACCCAGCCCAGGCCAAGTCGTCTGCCCTCTCCTCCTCTGTCTCCTCCTCTGTGCTATCCGGGCCTTCTGTTTCCCTCCCACAACTCAGTCCCGACCCTCCTTACTCTTTGCCTGTTTTCTGTGACCTGGGCTTCCTGCAGCTCAGCTGGCCCTTCCGTAAAAAACCAATCCTGTGGTCAGGATGAAGTTCCAGCACCCTGCTCAACACAGGCTGCCCCTCCTGACTTGACCTCGGCTGGCCTCCCTTGACCTGGCTTTCCTCAGGCCCCGGGGCATCCTGGGCCCAGCCAGCACAGAGCTCTGTGCACACACTCACGCCAGGCCGAGGCTGCCAGCCTGCACTCAGCTCCGGAACAGCACTGCCTCCCCTTTCCCCAGCACTGCTGGTGGTGTCAGGTTCCTCCCACAACATTTGGATAAGGAGCCCCCTTCTGGAAAGCCTTCCTAGTGCCCCAGGGGTGATATAAAAATCCCTCATGGGCTGTGTGCAGTGGCTCATGCTTGTAATCTTAGCACTGTGGGAGGCTGAGGCAGGAGGATCGCTTGAGCCCAGGAGTTCTAGACCAGCCTAAGCAAGAGCAAGAGCGAGACCTCATCTCTACAAAAAATAGAAAAATTAGCCAGGCGTGGTGGTGCGCACCTGTAGTCCCAGCTACTCAGTAGGCTAAGGCAGAAGGATCCTTGAGCCCAGGAGTTTGAGGTTGCTGTGAGCTACGATGATGCCACTGTGCTCTAGGCAGGGCAACAGAGTGAGACCCTGTTTCAGGGGAAAAAAAGTCCCTTCCCTGCGCCCCCTCTCCACAGGTACCCTGTCTGCTCTGTTAAACTTTGGACTTCGGAAAGGGCTATGTTGTATTCCTGGCACCTGCCACATTAT
The DNA here is from genome assembly GCA_008086735.1 of Cheirogaleus medius. Classification (NCBI taxonomy): domain Eukaryota; kingdom Metazoa; phylum Chordata; class Mammalia; order Primates; family Cheirogaleidae; genus Cheirogaleus; species Cheirogaleus medius. The sequence goes on along the minus strand of VBSM01003215.1, from coordinate 14,124,738 downwards.
GGGCAGGTAATAAATGAGTGCCAAGTGACTGAATAAGTAAACAGGTGTTCCTTAGCAATGTTAGTTTCTTTTTAACTTCTACAAAAGGGCCTCACTCAGACAGAGCTCCACACTTACCTGTGAGTCCTGAGTACTCTGCAGTCCCTCATTTTAATCAGCCACTTGCTGGGCTAAGTAGCTCCTCCAGCACCCCCAGCCCTCGGTTTATTTCTCTGAATACTTTATACAGGATTTGATTGCATGCTTTCTCATTGCTATTGTGATTTCTTTTCTTTCTTTTTTGGAGACTAGCAGGAGAGACTGACTCAGAGGAGCTATGAGAGCAGCAGGTGCAAAGTGTGGCCCAGGGTCCCGGGAGAGAGGCAGGCAGGAGCATGGCACAGGCTCAGAGAGGACAGCAGGGTCAGGGTGGCAAGGTGGACAAGAGGGAGGGAAGGGCATCTGGGCAGAGAGATGTGGCAGGGGTGGAGGATGCGGGGCACTGCAGGTGGTGGGGCAGGGCTGGGGGCCCACAGGCACTGAGGCTGGGCAAGGAGTTTATCTGTACTCCAGCACTGCTGTGGGCCTTCGTCAGAGCAAAACCTGGAACTCTGCCACCCACCTTCCTACATACTTCCCTGGGATCTTGTTGGAATTGTCTTTCTGGCCCCTTCCAATGTATTTACCTGCATACTTATGTACACATGCACACGTAGGATTTTAAAAACAAAAGCAATTTGTTATGCTTTTTTTTAAAAAAGAGAACATGGCTTGGAAAGGGTCTCATTCTTTGACTTTGCAGAAAGGCATTTCACCACACTCAGTGATGTATTTAACTACCTCTCTGTGGGCAGACACTTAAGTTGTTCCACTTTTGCCAGTACAAACTGCTCCCGTGAAGCTCTGCAGGTATTTGTGAGTATTTCTGTAGGCTATGACAAGGACCTTAGGTAGAGGAATGGCTTGGTCGGATTTGCATTTTGAAAGACAGGCCTGGCACCAGTGGGGAGGATGGCACAGAGGAGGACACTCCATGGAAGCCGTGCTAAGGAGGGGTGAAGCAGGGCAA
>VBSM01003215.1:14110414-14122404 GCA_008086735.1 Cheirogaleus medius | reverse complement strand
CCACTCCCAGAGCCACTGCAGGCAGCACACAGGCTCAGGAAAGGCCGCACGGCGACCTCACAGGCACATAGGCAGTTGGAGAGGAATCCTGTAAACATCCCACCTCCCACTGCCAACCAGGCCGCTGTCCCTAACCCGTTCCCACATTGAAATTCCAAACCACCACCGGCACATGGCTGAACCCCAGTAAGCATCTGCCAGAGTGAACTAAATGGGGCCCCTGTCCTTGGGGAGCTTGCGCCATGGTTGAGAGTGGCCAGATTGCCTAAGTCGTGGGCAGCACAAGAGGCATGGCCTCCCGCAGGGACCAGACTGGAGATGCAGCAGGCACTAGGGAGAGGGAGCAGGGACCCTGGGAAGTGACACCCGAGGATACTCCCAGCTGGAGGTGGGCCTCATGCCAGGCTCTGAAGGACAGGACAGCAGGGTTTGGCCCAGCTGAGAAGGGGCAAGAACACTGAAGATGTGGGAGGCTGTGGGCACCAAGGGCCCATGGCAGGCAGAAGAGTGACCCTGGGCCTGGGTTCAAGGGCCAGTGGGGTTCACGGTGGCGGGGTGGGGGTTACAGGACCCCAGAGAGTCAATACACCAGCCTGGACTTGAAGGGCTGTAGATGACAGAGAAACAACCTATATCCTCAGTCTTTTGGGAGGGAAGTTCAGGGGGAGCTGTTTGCAAGGACCATGGTGAAGCTGACACTTCCCTCTTGTGGTGGGGAAATCACACCCAAGAGACCGCAGAAGGCACAGTCCCGGGGCAGCTTAGGCCTATCACATTGCTGTCCTCTTCCTTCTGTGGAGGGGACATGGCTCCTGGTATGTCTACCCTGCTCCTAGCTTTGGCCTCGAGAAGAAGAGCTCCCACCTTCACTAAAGCCCGCCAGGTACTGCATGACTTACACATGTGGTCTCCCATTTAGTTCTCTTCCATGTGATCGCCCTGCAAATAGAGAGCGTGGCAATTCAATTCAGTAAATATTTACTGAGTGTGAGTCGGCTCTGGGCTGTGAAGCCCAAAGGTGTACGACCATGGTCCTGGCCCCAAGAAGCTTGGTGTCAACAGGAAGATTAAAACAAAAGCACAAACCCTAGTTCCTGACCAGGGAATTCAGAGTGACAGAGCCCCAGTTGGGAGGCTGGAGGTTTTCCCAGCAAGGAGGGTTTGAGGTTGTCTTGAAGGCTAGGCAGCCACTGAAGGGTTAAGAGGCAGAGAGAAGGTGCCTGTTGGCCCTCATTGACTCCTCGTGGGACCAGGTCCCTGACACCTCATGGGACCAGGTCATGGACTGGCATGTCCAGGCAGCAGGGCGCATGGGGGCAGACCAACCCTGCGAGGGAGCGCGAGTGTCCAGGCCCAGGGCTGCTCAGTACACACTTCTGAGTGCTGCTGGGCTCTGCACGGTGCTCGCCCCGGGATGCTGTGAGCAAGGGACAGAATCCGCCCTAAGGTGCCCACAGGCTTGGCCCAGGCCCCTGTGGAGTGGGAACTCGAGTTGGAGAAACTGCAAATACCTTTGAAGTCCCTTCTGAAGGCAAGCCAGGCCCCCCAGCCTGTCCCCTCAGTGTATTTCTGGGTCCCTTCCTCAGCTTGCTGCCTTGCTTAGGGGCTTGGATTGTTTTCATTGACTGAAGTCAAAAGCTGCTTTAGGTAAAAATTTGTACACAGACACAGGTCTCAAATACATGCCTAAGCTCAAGAGAAATGACTTTGGACTTGTAGTGTGTATCTCTCATACCACTTATTGCAGATAATTCCAGATATAGAGTAACCTGAGGGCAGGCGTCTTCAGAGGAGCCAGAAGGAAGCTGAGGGTGGCAGGGTTACCCCAGAGCCCCGCCTTCTGGGACTGGGGCTTAGGTGAGGAAAGGGAAAGGTGCAAACAGGGTTAAGAGCTCACCACGGTCCTCTACCATCCACAGGCCTTGGACGATGCCAACAAGGGCATCATCGAAGAACTGAAGAAAACCAACTACAGGGAGAGTCTCAAAGAAAAGAAAGAGAAAGGTGAGTTCCTGGAACCGTGAGGAAGGCAGCTTGAACATTCCCTGCCTGCTTTCTCTTCCTTTGGGCCTAGCCACATGTCCCAGCAGCTCCCCCGGCCTGGGGGCTTGACATGTTCTGATTTCAGTGCCACCAGCAGCCCCAGCCTGTCCCTGGGGCAGGAAAGGTTCAGCTCACCTCAGGCTGGGCTGTTGGCCCTGAGAGCCCACTCATCTATTTCTTCAATTATTTCACTAAGTACTTGTTGAGCACTTGTCACGTGCCAGGAAAGGGTTAGATTCTGGGGAGACAGAGGCCCGTGCACAGCCGCGGGGGCAGGGCGGACCGGTGGGGCTGGCAGCCGCCAGCTCCCGCTGGCAGGTGCTGCCGTGAGAGTGCCAGAGTGCCCGTGGCGGGCAGGTGAGGCTGCGACAAGGAGGAATCATCTACCTCTGGCTCCAAAAGACGCCCAGAAGTTTTCCAGGACAGAGGTGGAAGGGGGAGGGAATTTCCAGTAGGAAGAGCAGGAGCAAGTCACAGAGGCAGAGTGACAGCAGTTACCCTTCTGGGGCTGTCACCTGCGTGCCAGGCACTGGGCACCAGACAGGAATTACTGTGCTGGCTCTCTCCACCCTGGGAGGTAAGGGCTGTTTGGGGGAAAGGGGCTGAGTGAGGTGAGCCACCTGCCCGGGCCCCACAGCTGGGGAGGGGTGACTCAGAGCCTGACTCTCCCTTGCCACGTGGCACTGCTCCTGCGCTGGCAGTGGAAGGGCAGGTGCCAGAGGGGCACCAGGTTGAGCTGAGGTGCAGGGGCTGCCTAACAGCTGGCCATCTGGCCTTGTCACATTGTTTCTCCCAAGGCCTTGAGGGAGTAGAGAGGCCTTGGCCCCCTGCCCTCAGGCTTTCCTTGCCTGCGGGGAAGGAGTAAGGGAAGGAGAAGAAGTAGGTGGCCCAGAGCCAGGCTCCTGGGGCCAGCAGCAGTTGGGGCCTAGAGGAGCACGGTGACAAGAGCAGTAGTCGTTGGTGCGCCTGCGGTCCCAGCTACTAAAAAAATTACAAAGAAGAAAAGCAGTAGCTGATGGCCATTCATGCCTCCGGTGAGCCAGGCATTCTTCTAAAGGCTGATTTATCAGATCCTTCCTGAACACGATGAAAGAAGTATTGTTTGTGTGATTTTATGGATGAGGACATGGAGGCAGGGGGTGACAGTTGCACATTGGTTTTGTCTTGGGCAGTATGGCTCTAGAACCCATGCTTCTGCCGTGGTGCCGCACTGTTTCTGGTGACGAAGACAGCCTCTGCCCTTCCCGGCCAGGTGGTGCCTTCACTCCAGGCAGATTGCAGCCAAGGGGAGCCAGGGCTGGGGGCCCAGGAGGATGAAGCCTGGTGCAGATTCTTGGCTGCAGCCCCCCAGGCTCCAAGGCTGAAGTCCTCTCTGGTCAGGCCTGGCAGCAGGAGGTTTCTGGGCACCTGAGCAGCCAGATGACAGCCCTTTATTATGCAGCACCTGCCATGTGGTGGCCAAACTCCTGAGACAGGGGCTCTGTCTCTGCCCCCACATGCCCTGGGAGCTGCTGTAAGAAGCCAAAGGGGAGGCAGATGTGGAGGGAGGCAGCAGGGAAGCAGATGCTCCATGTAGCCTTCCCTCACGGCCCTCCCCTCGCCAGGCTGAGTCCTCCCAAAATTCCATCTGGAAGGCTCTGGTGGAGCTGCCGGCACTTCCCTCTCAGAACAGCAGGTGGCAGCATCGCACTGTGTTCACCTCCGAAGGGCGGGGAACCCTGAGGCCGGAGAGGTTGGGCAGGCGCCTTGTTGTAGACACCAGCGCCTTCCAGGAAGAGAACGTGAGGGAGACGCAAGCGGGATGGGTCACTTATCTCTGTAACTGTTAAAAACAAGGAGCGAGGCACCCCGGGGCTGTAAGATAGCTCTCCACCCGAACTTCCTGCTGGCAGCCTGCTCCTACTTTGATAGGAACAAACAAAGAATGTGCTTCCCAGGGACAAAGAAAAAGTGGCAGAATGAGGATGCTGGAGAAAAGAACCCTCTGTGGTTTCCCAGCACCTGTACCTTTTATTGTAGAGAAAAGAGAATGTGCTCTGGGGTCAGACTGTCGTAGGCTCAAACTCTGGCTCTGCCACTTGTTTGCAGCGTGACCACTGTGCGATTGCTGTCCCAGCACTCTCAGGTACCTTGACTCAAATCAATGACAGTTTCACGACCCCCAATGGTATAATCTCTGTAGCACCTCATGACGCCCAGAGCTGGGCTGGCACCCAGTAAATGATGGTTCCCTTCCTCTCCTTCTGGAAAGGTGGGCTGTCAGCACCAATTTACAGAGCTCGTGAAAATAGTCGTTCTCGGGGCCTTTCTCTCATCCGCGTCTCAGAAGCACAGGCATGCACAGGGATGAACTTTCATCTTCTCTCCTTTCTCTTGTTTTTCAGAAGAGGCTGCTTCATTGTTTGAGGATGAAATGATAATGACAAAGGAGAAGGAAAGGAACACAGTGAGAGACGAGCCTGAGAAGGTGATGAAGGAGTGGGAAAGAGAGCAGATTGAGATGGACAAAGAGACAGATGACTACGAGGGGTTCAGGAAGGCCCTGGAGACCACATTAAGTGTACAGCAGAGAGTGGAAGCAGGAAAAGCCAGAAGTTCGGGAGAAGTTGCCAAGGGTGTGTCAGAGTTGAGCACAGGAAGATTAGGAGACACAGGCAGGAAACTACCAGAAGTGGGCAGGAGAGAATCAAGGGAAATTTACAGGCGGCCTTCAGGAGAATTAAGCAGAAAGGAATCAGAAGGACTAAATTCACTTTCAGAAGTAGGCAGGACAGAGTTGGAAGAACAGGGAAAAACAGAATTGGGAGAAAATGGAGAAGTGAAAAATCCAGAAAATGCAAAAACAGAAGAGGAACATGAATGAAGCCATGGTCAGTAGGCATTAGGATCAGGAGGTTGGTGTTCAGAGGGGTCTTGGGATCTTACTAAACTGGACCTTCAAGATGAGATTTGTCTTTAATAGGAAAAATGGGGGACTGGGTCCCACAGGTCACCTCTGCCTTTTCTTGTCACTATTTTACCATTAAATAGATACCTTTCACTCCTACAAACCCCAAGTCTATCATTTTGCCTCCTCACCCCCACACATTCTCAGAATAGCCTCATGGAAGAAATGAGAAAAGTGCTAAGAAGAAAGGGTTTCAGGAAAGTGAAGAAATGGGGGGCTCAGGCTCCAGAGAACCCAGCAAGGTTAAAGGGAGGAGGAGAGAGGCCCGGGAGTGGGGGTGTGTCTGCCCAGCCATGGGCTGTTGGTTATTGTGCTGAGGCCGATGGTGTGTAGGATACCCTGGGAAGTTTTGTGGAAGAAACAATGGTGGGGCAATAATGGGAAGGCCTCAGCTCTCACACGGTGGGAAATGCCCTAAACCTGGAAGGCAGAAAGTAGCCAATGCTGGGACTGATAAGAGACGTTGTGCTCTAGTGCCCAGAATAAAATGGCTCCTGCCAAAGAACGGGTGAGTAGCCTGGGAGTGGGGCAGCAGGTGTACTCCATCTCTGCCACTTCGGGGTGCTACCATCAAGTAAGAAGCTTGTTTCCTCCTGTGTATAATGCGGTATCTGCCTCAGGAGTTGGTGTGACGCTTATGAGTACAGCACTTGGTACACAGGCAACTCGAAAACCCAACCGAGCTTTCAGAGGTCTCACAGAGGAGGTGGCAGCTGAGCAGCTGGCCTCAGAGGCTGAGTTAGGATTTCACTCCGTTATTCATCTGTCCCTTTGGCCATTGCCATCCTGGTCCCATCTCGCAATTCCTAGAAGGAAGGGTCTGGGCTGAGTCTGACTTTAGGCTTGCACAGGGCGGGGACTGGGATGAAGTCAGTGTTAATGCAAAACTTACCAGGGTGCCAACAAACTTAGCAAGATAAAAATATTTTAATGCAATATTGTAAAAAAAAATCTGCGAAAAGTCCATGATGAATTAAATATCAAAATTTAAATAAAGACAGGATCCAACATTGCACTTGCACGATCCTCCCTAACTCGCTTAACCACCGGCTCGGGCCGAAAAAGCGTGTGGGTCCCTATTTGAAGAGTTCGTCATAGACGCAAACAAGAAAGGAGTCGAGCAGCTTGCGGGCGCCGGCGGGCAGGTGTGCCGCGGGGCGCGGGCCGCCCAGCTGGCGCGAGTTTCGGGTTTCGATTCGCGGCGCCTGCGCGCGGAGGGGCCCGCCCCGTCCCCGGCCCGCCCCGTCCCCGGCCCGCCCCCAAGCTATGTAAGCGGCTCGGCTTGGGGTCGCGCCACCGCCAGACTCCCGTGTCCCTCCGCGCAGGCGGGCGGCCCGGAGAGCTCGTGCCCGCGCAGCCGGCGCCCCCTCCTCATCATGGTGAGCGGACGCGTGGAGGCCGGGAGGGGAGGGGGAGGCCCGGGCCGGGCACGGGGGCAGCACCATAAAGGAAAACAAGGGTATTTGGGGACTCTCGGGGGAAGTGGCATGCAAACGAGGACCCGAGGTTCCGGGTTTGAGTTCAAGCTGTTTTGGGACCCCAGTGCAGCACCAAGGTAGGGAAGGAGGCGGGACTTGGGGGAGGAAAACGGTGACGTTTATGAGGAAGGGACCCGGGAATTGCAGAAGATGCTGCTCCCTGGGGAGACCCGGCTGGCGGGTGGGCCTGGGGGAGTGAGCGGGCGCGCCCCAAACTGCTTCGGAGCCCGCGCTGGGGCAGCCCGTCCTCGCTCTCCCCTGCGCATGCCCACGACCCTGTGTGATTAAACCACATGCCAGCTAAGCTCCGCCGAGGCTGGCGAGAGGCGGGGCCCGTTTAGAGGAGGAGACGGTTTACAGTAAAGACTTGTTACTGGTGGCTTGTAGCAGACAGGAAAATAGGTGGCTCAGAGAGGTGCTGCTGACACACAGCGAAGTGGTGAGTAGAGCTAGACCCTGAAGGCAAGTGCCCTGTGCCGCCCAGTCCTCGGGCAGGCACAAAGACCACGACTTTGTGGGGGGCCGGGAGAGGGCAGAAGAGGAGGTGGCAGCTTGGTGAATGAGGCCCTTTGTCCAGTGCTCGCCTGCCCCCAACCACCCTTTCTGTGGGACCATTGTCCCCTCATCCCAGACAAGAGAGTATTATCTGTTGCTGCCATTGTTGGGGGAAGGGAGGCAGTCTTGGGGTAACCCTTCTTTGCCCCCACCCTTCTCTGTGCACTCAGAGCCAGGGCAGCTGTGGCTTGGCCCAGACACAGAGACCCCCACCCCCAAAGAGGACGTCCTTCATAGGTGCCAAGAATATAAAAGGGCCAGTCCCAGAACCGCAGACTCCGGGCCTGCCCGCCATGCACTCCAGCACATCTTCCACGTTTTCCTTTTAGAGGTGGCAGCAATGGGTGATCTTGAGACGAGGACAGTAAGAGTGTAGGAGAGCTTCAGACAAGCCTCCCTCTCCTTCCTCCACGACCAGAAGCAGACAGGTACTCAAGGACGGAAAAGGAGAAAGTCCAGTACTGCACTGCCTGGGAAGGTGCCCACAAGTAGGCCAGGGACAGGGGGCAAGGCTGGCAGGGTGCCCAAGACCGACCTCCAACTGACACCTCCTCTTCCCCTCCTTACACAGAACAGAGGCTTCTCCCGAAAGAGCCACACATTCCTGCCCAAGATCTTCTTCCGAAAAATGTCATCCTCAGGGCCCAAGGACAAGCCTGAGCTGCAGTTTCCCTTCCTTCAGGATGAGGATACGGTGGCCACACTGCAAGAGTGCAAGACGCTCTTCATCCTGCGTGGCCTACCAGGAAGCGGCAAGTCCACGTTGGCACGGGTCATCGTAGATAAGTACCGTGATGGCACCAAGATGGTTTCTGCTGATGCTTACAAGATCACCCCTGGCACTCGAGGAGCCTTCTCCGATGAGTACAAGCGGCTTGATGAGGAACTGGCTGCTTACTGCCGACGCCGGGACATCAGAATTCTTGTGCTAGATGACACCAACCATGAGCGGGAACGGCTGGAGCAGCTCTTTGAAATGGCCGACCAGTACCAGTACCAGGTGGTGCTGGTGGAGCCCAAGACAGCCTGGCGGCTGGACTGTGCCCAGCTCAAGGAGAAGAACCAGTGGCAGCTGTCGGCCGACGACCTGAAGAAGCTGAAGCCTGGGCTGGAGAAGGACTTCCTGCCTCTCTACTTCGGCTGGTTCCTGACCAAGAAGAGCTCTGAGGCCCTGCGCAAGGCTGGCCAGGTCTTCCTGGAGGAGCTGGGGAACCACAAGGCCTTCAAGAAGGAGCTTCCACACTGTAGGTGGCGAGGTGGGGGTGGGGGGAGGGACACTAAACCCCTGCACTGGTTGCCTCATTTGTCAGCCCACCTTGCTGGGCTTGGGTGCTATGTGCGTTAGGTCCATCCTTGTACTCAAAGGACTGGGTGCTGGCTGGAGGGGGCAGATGAGGCCCACCTGGAGGAGGCAGAAGCAAGTTGGCGCTTCAGAGGCAGCTCTGAGTAGCACGGCGGGAACACAGGTGGAGCTGCTTCCCAGAGCACCTTCCCTCCACCTCTCTTTTCCCAACTCCCCTTTCCCAGCCTGGCCGTAGACCACTGGCCCAGTCTTGGAAGGAGGAAAAACAGCTTACTATCATAACAGGAAATATGTCACCATATGATGCCACCTTTCAGGGAGAATCTGGCCTAGTGTTTGCAAACTCATGTCTAGCAGCAGAACCATGTTCCCAAACAAAGTATTACATAGGATCCTAAGCTGCAAAAAAAATTAAAACTAGTACTATTGTTCCTAGACTGGTGAAGAGTTCCCAGGCCTTGGGCTAGTTGGGGTACTCATGGGTAATGAATGTGGCATCCCATGGCGTCAGAGAACATGAGTCTCATACGTAGTCTAAGATCCTTTGCTTTTCAGATGGGAAAACAGACCCAGCAGGAATGTGGGATTTGTGGGCTGGAGCCCTGGGCTGTCTCCTCCTAGCAGGGTGCTGTCCTGCCAAGGGCTCTTTGTTCCAGTGACAGGGTAGGTTAAGGATAAGGGAGGCTCTCATTCTCCTGCAGTGGCCTACTGGGGAAACGTCATTCTAATCCATCTATGCCGTTAGGCCATTTCTGGTTCTCCCCAAGTTTAGATTATCTTCAAACTTGAAATAGTCCACTCATGTTTCTTTCTTAGCTTGTGTTGCTCAGAAGCAGGTAATTTGCGTGAGTTCTCAGGGAATTTTTTTCTCAGCTCCTAAAGCTCAAATTCTCAGTAAAGCTTCGAGAGGCAGGGCTCCTGGTCCTAGCTGGTGGCTCTGCCCTGAAGTTACTGCCACTCAAAGTTGCTTGTACCATGCGTGAAAAACTGGAATCCTTTTCTAGCCTGGGTTACAGCAGGAGAAACGTCATGGGCCATGAACAAGGCTCAGAGTAGAGGTCTCCCTCTCCTGTGGAGGGTAAGAGACATCCTCACAGGCACTCAACTCTGGGAATAGACAGGAAAAAGCTAGTGACTCCAAAGACAGTCATGGGCATAGAGTCTGAAAGTTGGAATCACAGACACTCCACACCTCTTCATGGCTGTCACATAATGTCGTCCCATTATAGCCTGTGACCCTTCCTACATCAGGCCCTCCAGAGGCTGTCATCCTCCAAACAGGCCTGCAAGGCGTGTATTAGGGTGGTGACTTTGTAACTTCCCCAGATGGGTCCCTGAGTGAAATGAGGCGTTAGTAAGTTACCCAGGCGGTCTTGTGAAAATTGGGGTATGTGGTCACCCTAATTGCCATACTGGGGTTGATAGATAAGGGTCAGCCACTTGCCCCAGGCTACATGGCTAGTAAGCACAGGACTGAGATGTTAACTGTTCTTTCTGGCTCTTTCTGTTATACTACATTGTTTCTAGTCCTCTTTTTTTCTTTCCACCCCCCTTTTCATGACTTGCCTTCCCCTTTCAGAGGTGATGCTGGTAAATCTTGGATTCCCCTGGCAGGTACCACCTATTTCTGGGTTGCACATGCCTTAAGCATTTGGGGATGAGATGTAAAAGATCTACACAATATAGAGCCAGGGAATATAAACACTTTTTTTTTTGAGACAGGGTCTCGCTCTGTCACCCTGGCTAGAGTGCAGTGGCATCATCATAGCTCACTGCAACCTCGAACTCCTGAGCTCCAGCGATCGTCCTGCCTCAGCCTCCTGAGTAGCTGGGACTATAGGCACATGCCACCATGCCCAGCTAACTTTTTTTTTTGTGGAGACATGATCTCACTGTTCCCCAGGCTGATCTTGAACACCTGGCCTCAAACAATCCTCCCACCTCAGCCTTCCAAAGTGCTGGGATTATAGGTGTGAGCTTCCTTGCCTGGCCTATACACTTTTTATAGCTCTTAAGTTGCCATTAGTTTAATCAACTAATGAATGAATGAATTGTAGTGGATTGATCAAGAATTTGTGCTTAATGTCTGAGTTTTTTCCTCTGGGCCTGCAAGGTCTTGGTGGTGGATGTTGGTATGCCCCTGCGCCTCTGCCCTGACTGCACCCTCTTTCTCCTTGCAGTTATCTCTGGGGATGAGCCCAGGGAGAAGATTGACCTGGTCACCTATTTTGGGAAGAGACCCCCAGGCGTGCTGCACTGCACAACCAAGTTCTGTGACTATGGGAAGGCCACCGGGGCAGAGGAGTACGCCCAGCAGGATGTGAGTTTTCCCCAGGGACAACCAGCTGAGGTGGGGAGGGCAAGGGGGCTGTAGGTGGAGATGGGTGCTGGTGCCAGGCGGGGACCAGAAACCAGACAGCAGCTCAAGAAAAATGGCATCTCTTCCTCCAGCTCTCCCATCCCCAGGCTTAGTGGCACAGACCTTGGTTGCCCATTCTCAAGAGCCTGCCCTGGCAGTACCACCTGCCTGTGCGTTCATCCCCAAGGCCTGCCCACGAGTGCCTCTACCTTCTGCAGATTCAAAGGGAATGCTGGTTGGCAGCAGGCTCCTGCTCTTGCCTGTCTGAGCCTGTGTTAAGTTCCAAAGGTTAGGAGTCCCTTGCCCCCAGGGAGCCTGGTGCACTGAGGTTCCTGTCCCCAGGTCTGAGGCATAGTCTTGCCCCAGAGTGAGAGCTTATTGGCTTATGGGCACTAGACCCTTCTGTACCACATGGCCTGGACCCCATGCCCATAGCCACTGACCTTAAACACCAGGCAGCCGCGCAGTCACACAGCTCAGTCTCCAGCCTCCTTCATTGTCGCCTTCTTAGGGGGGCCTTCCCTGACCCCCATCCCATCTCCTCCTCCTCTGCCTAGGCTAATACAACCATGTTACTTGTTTGTTCATTGGTCTCCTTCCACTCAAATGGAAGCTCCCCAAGGGAAAGGAGTTTTTAGTTTTGTTCACCCATGTTCCCAGCACCCTAGGCATAGTTGAATGAATGAATACATTAACATTTGCCACCACCATTTCTACCCACATTCCTTCATTTGTCTTATTAAGCACCTATTACGTGCCAGGCACTGTTGGGACAAAGGATTGTGAGCAAAAATAGAGATGGTCAGATGGGAGAGATGGGCTTTCTCAAAGAATCAGATAGATGTAAACCAAAGTGTACGGAGTGTGTTTCGATCAAGGGCATGTCTGAGTCCCAAGGGTGTTGCCTGGGTCCCAGCGTGAGCTGAGCAGTGATAATAGCACCTGCTGTGTATGCCTGGACACTCACTCCTTTCACCCTCACATTACCTCTGAGGTAGGCTCTGGTATTATCTCTGGTTTGTAGGTGAATAAACCAAGGCACTGAGAGGTGGAACAGCTTGCTCGGAGCCCTGAAGCTCAGTTGGGGAGCTAGGCTCTGAACTAGCAGGTTGGGCCTCACCCCTGCTGCCCTGCCTGAGTGCATGCACTTTTCACTCCAGCCCGAGCTGGGCTCAGGGGAGGGCTGCATGCTGCAGATGCTTGTGGATGATGTGCCTTTAACAAAGCCCTCCGCTCAGCTGTGCGCACTTGTTAGCCTTTGCCTTTTCTCCCCCAGGAGTAACCCCCCCTTGGTCAGCAGCCTCT
>VBSM01003215.1:14078619-14095795 GCA_008086735.1 Cheirogaleus medius | reverse complement strand
AAAAAAAAAAAAAAAAAGAGGGAAAGAAAAGAAAAAGCCAAAAGCTTAATTTAAATGATAATTTACTATTCTAGATTTTTTGTTCCATACTACTTCTCTTATTACACACACACACACACACACACACACACGAACTTTGAGACAGAGGGTAGACGAAATTATCTTATAGTTGTACTTTACCTTCCGAAAATCCCGCTTCTCAAAATCCGTTTCTGCTATTTTCTCATATTCCATGACGGCATTAGCATTTTTGAACTACATTGGAAAATCAGATATAGGAAATTTTAATGAAGTTGTAGATTCAACAATCACAAAAACCAACAAGGACTTGATGAATCTGAATTTCAACTGAGTAAATGTTATCTCCTCTCAAGTATACGAGACTACCTCTTTTGACACAAACAGGATCAGACTCATACCTCCTGTGGTGCTTGAGCATTTTTATGATCTAGTTCTAGAGCTCTCTGGAAACTGACACATGTTGCCATGGCATTCCCTAGAGAGAGGTAGCACCTGTCCTCTTGTAGATGCCCCTAGAAGATTTTCTTTAAGAAAATCAGAACCACAGACATTTCACAAATTTAGCTGATGAAGATACAGTCAAGACTCCTTTAACAGAAAGGCTAAGACTCAAACTTCACCCTTAGTTTAAACTTTAAGCCAGGAACACAAGAGTCATGCCTTGATATACATAAAATAAATGCAATGCAATACCAGGGATTGAGCATAAGTTTTGAGATTCTCACTAAAATGCATCCAGGTATAAATTGTATATATAGTCATGTGCTGCATAATGACATTTGGTCAACAACAGACCACCTACATGTCATATATGGCGGTGGTCCCATGAGATTATAATATTGTATTTTTACCATACCTTTTTCTATGTTTAAATAGACAAATACTATTGTGTCACAACTGCCTCCAGTATTCAGTACAGTAACATGCTGTGCAGGTTTGCAGCACAGAAGCAATAGGCTATATCATATATATAGCCTAGGTGTGTAGTAGACTGTACCATTTAGGTTTGTGTAAGTACATCCTATGATGTTTGCACAATGACAAAATCATCTAATAGAATGTATTCCTGTCATTAAATGACGAATGACTGCATGTGGAGATGGAACTAAAACATGCTTTAGCTGCTACCAATTTAATCAGGATTTGAACTTACCCAAATTCTTTAACTTCACTCAAATCAGTCCCTTAAAGTATTTGCCTATTCCTCTGGCCATCTCAGAAACCCTCTAATTTTCACAGATTTTTTTAAAGCTGTAAATCATATTCAAAACTCACTTTACAGGTAAGGGAGCTGAGGCTTAGAGAGATTATGAGACTTGCTTAAAGTCACCCAGGTGTGACTGATGGAAAAGTGGGACTAGATCTCAGTTCTGACTTTTAAGTCACTACTCTTTCCAAATATACCACACTGCCTCCTTTGATACAAACAGGATCAGACCCATACCTCCTGTTGTGCCTGAGTATTTTTATGATCCAATTCTAGGGCTCTCTGGAAACTGCGACAAGCTGCCATGGCATTCCCTAGAGAGAGGTGGCATTTGCCCTCTCGTAGATGTCCCTAGAAGAAGAAACACAAAGGAGCATGATTGGCCAAGCACAGAGAAATAAACAGCAGAACAAACACCCACACAAAACCAAGACACGATGAAAATGGCTGAGCAGTAGTTCTCAACCAGGGCAATTTGCCCTCTGGGGGACATTTAGCAATGTTAGGAAAAATTTTTGATTGTTACAACTGGGGACAGGGGGTGCTACTGATACTTAGTGATTAAAGGCCAGAGATATTGCTAAACATTCTACAATACACAGGATAGCCCCCCACAACAAAGAATAATCTGGCCCACAATGTCAATGGTGTCAAGACTGAGAAACCCTGGGCTTGCTCAACTGTAGCAACTCAGCCTTCCCCAAACAGCCCCATTACATACCCGGACAAAACTGTCATCCAACCTCACTGACTGTTGTGCATCTCCAAGAGCTTCCCGAAACCTTCCAAGCATCATCAACGTGGCTGCTCGATTACCATAATAGCTAGCATTCTTAGGACACATATCTACAGGAAAGGCAGAGGAATATAAAACAAACTTTAGCATAGGTCTCTGCTTCAAAAACTTATGGGGCATCTCCCTCAGAATGATGTCAAGGGAACTGACCTATAGGAATGTTGACACATTCTCCTTAAAAGGCCACAGCCAAATTTTTGATTACCTGTGCAAATAGCAATGATACAATCAATTTTAAAAGAAAACAAGTTGCAGCTTTAAAGTGCACTGATTATCTTTTAATGGGGAGTGGCAGCCCCTTAATCTCCTTAATGAACTGTGTTTTGTGTAATGAGAGATTAGAGTGAATGTGCATTTGTTGACTTAGCGTAGTAAGCACTGTTAGGTGAGGAGAATGCTGACATGGGATTGACATATGCTAGCAAGTTAAGCGTAGAGATAACTAAGACTTGATTTAATCTACAAAGGTCATTTTCTAAGATAGTACATGATTGGCAATGACTGAGATATATTTAGGTGGGTGGGTATTTTTTTGCCATAACATCCAGTATTTCTGGAATTGCCTTTCATTCACCAAAAGAAAATCTACTTGCTCCAGCTAGAAAGTTATCACTCATGAGATCAATCATCAAGTCCAAAGGAGTCCACATAGTAACAGTTATCAACCCAATAAGCAAAAGGTTACTTCTTAGAGAGAAGCTATTTATAATAGTATTTGGCAAATAAGTATTTTCTAGCAAAAGTATCAGGACCTTCTCACCTATGGCTTTTGTATAATAGTTGTAAGCTTCGTTGTAATCTTTCTTGGCATAGTATGCATTTCCTTGTTCCTTGAAAGACTCTGCTTCTCTGAAAAGGAAAGAGAAAATCACATTACCATATGTAAGGAATAACCCCTGTAATCTTATAGGAGCAATCTTTGGTCTGCAGGCCCCGGCATATTGAGCTGAAAGTTAGTGTGATACTTGAAGGAATTTATAGATTTATTCAATAGGCTGATGGACCAAAAGGAGGTGCTAATAAAATAATGCAAGTTCCTCAGATGCTACTTTTTGTCACTTAGATACATTCAAACTTAATCAAGAAAATTCTTCTCATGTTGCCTGTCCTGCTTTGCCATTCCTGCCTGCAGGCATCCTTCTGCAGGACAGGCAAATTTAGACATTCCCTCACAGCAACTGAATTTTTGTATCTATTTCCTTTCCACTGTGTCACAACTGCTGCTTTTTCTGCAAACTTACAGAAAAACTGGTTATAGGTAATTCCATTCAGGGGCAACTGATTTCTCAATGTGAAATGGGTCACATCCTTAAGAGTTTTAATGATTTAGTCTCCTGAAGTGGCTCATGTGTTTGTCACTGGAAGGACAAGCAGAGCAAAAGCAGACGGCCAAGGAGTTAAAAGCATAGCATATTGGTGTTTAAGATGGGGACAGAGTTGAGTGACAGCAGAGATTAAGAACTTGGATGACAGGGACATATGAGGTATAGTGCCATGCTGGAAGGAATACCCATCTACTGGTGTTTCCTCTGCCCATCATGTCTATGTGGGTAATTAATGCCCCCTTTACAATCCCTCCAGTACCTCGTATATTCAGCAAGTGAGTTATATGAAAAAATTTTCCCCTACCCCAATGATTTTTTTTTTTTTTTGAGACAGGGTCTCATTCTGTCACCCAGGCTGAAGTGCAGTGGTGCGACCATAGCTCGCTGTAGCCTGGAACTCCTGGGCTCAAGTGATCCTCCTGTCTCAGCCTCCTGAATCGCTGGGACTACGTTTAGCTATTTTTTCTTATTTTTTGTAGAGATGGGGTCTCACTATGTTGACTAGGCTCAAAGATCGATTTTTTGAAACTGTGCCATTAGACAAAAATGTACTGTCCTAAAGGAACAATGTTATATAATTGGGTATTATATTCTTGACCAAGTAACTGGAATCAAATCAGACATGACCAATAGTGTTTTAAAAGAACAAACCAGTTACCTCTATCAAAGATATCCAAAATCATTCTATTGCCCAACCTGAGTGATGAAGATAATTCTTTACTGAAATGACTTCTGTAACATAACTATCTGAACATTTTTGTTATAAGGAAGAATTTGTTTCTTTTCCTGTCCTTCACACATACACACAAAAAAGAACTCAATTCAGGGTTGTCTGAAGTGGGGATGAAAGTCACAGTTCTTAACCTTAGTGACAGTATAGGAGTTTACAGCTTGATTCTATGGACACTGGCATTGGGGAGACTTGTGATTTATTTACTTACGTATTTTAAACTACAAAACTGGCAAAGTCACCCCCCTTCCATTCTTCTCCATCACTGTCCTGGTAAGCCCTACTAATATGAAAAGGCTGCTAGAAGAAAGGAGAAGGAAATGGGAAGGACCTGTAAAATTGAACAGATTTGAACTGTGATGGACATAAATCTGCTTGATTAATTTTATTATGCCAACTGTCACAATGCTGTAAAGAGGCCATCTGCCATTAAAACTCTTCAAGAAGGATCCCCCAACTGCAAGATTTAAAGGACCAACTGAAATCTTACTAAATGGTATACCATCCTGTAACTCTAAATGAAGCAAAGTACTAGAAAAACTCCGAGGAGCCTGTCTTCTAAGAGCATACATGCCAAGGGATTTGAAGAAAGAGCTTCCCCCAAATTGGATTTCAGAAATTGAGTCAAAATGTTGTGAAGAAATGGAATAGTAAATTCTAAAGTAGAGGCTAGACCAGAACTGTATCTGAGAAGATCTAGCCTCCTCTTCAGGCAGCTCGTAGCTAAGAATAGACATCTAGGCACTTGGACAGACACTGTGTCAGCAGTATAAAGCTTGTTAGTCAAAAGTGAAACAATCTCTTGAACTACTGAAAGGTGCCCCTCCCTTCCTGAAACACTACTCCCATGGTGGTGAGTTCAGCATTGAATTCTGGTAAAAATATCAAGGATGATTTCTGTGGGATATTACTAATAATTATTGAGGCTAGGTAGTTTCCATACATTATCCTCTCTAAACAACTAGTCAAGTGAGTTTCATCATTCTCATTTTTCAAAGGAGGAAATTAAAGCTTGGAGGTTAAATAACTTGCCCAAGGTCAGGATGTGACCCACAGTTGTCAGAATCCAAAGCTTACATACTTTCTACTGTGCTAAGCTTTCTTTCTGATGCTCACCTCCACCTACTGCTTAATATTTTGAAAATTAATCTGTACCACTGGGAATAAAACAAGGACAATAAATATAAATTTCTTTAAACTAAGACACAAAATAGCCCCAGCATATAAAATTCAACCTCAGAACTGAAATCTGGATTTAAACGAGCTAAATGACATTCCTAACAATTAGTCACAGAGGGAGCAGGGCTCCTTTCTCTTTAAGATGCAAGATCTAGTGAACTGGACTTTGCCTCCCCCAAGAAATGCATTTTATTTTAGTAAATGGTGAGTAGATTCCATTCTAGAGCAAACAAAGCAAGTAATGTAGAGTCAGCCCACAGCAAAAAGAACAAGAATTGTGTTGTGACAAGTTACCATGTTTTTAACCTCACACTGCATAGCATCAGGCCAGAATTAGCTATTCCCACACAACTGCCTCATGTAAAGGACTTATTTTCATAGAAACGTGGCTGATTAACAGCTGCCTAAACAATAAGCACTTAGTGCTTTTAGACTGAATGCTTATCTTTTACCTCCAGGTCCAATACCCAAAGTGGAGTCCCCCCTTCATTTTGAACCTCTCCACAAAATACACAACAAGCTTTAACAGATGGCCCTGACCCTAATAGACCAGGTCAGGAAAGAATGGATCTTTGGAATCTAGCACGGCAGCCGCAAGAACTGAACAGGCTGCATCAGGGACAACTCCAGGGTTAAATCCATTCAAGTCCTGCCCTGGGAGTCTGAGAAAGGGCTGAAGCTTGTTCAAGTTGTCCTTATAGCAAAAGGGCTGAAGGATGAGATGTCAAAGGTGTGGGACTGGAAAAGAAGGAGAAGAGCTGGTTAAAAGTGGAATTGAGGGCACTATGGTAGCATCTGCCACTCCACTCACTGCCAGGATCAATTCATTTGATAACCAAATGAGGTTACAACATGTACCTACTGAAACACATCAGTACTGAGAAAGAAGAATTAGGATTAATTAGGTTCACCTGGACCAGTTTAAAAAAAAGGAGAGAGGAAAGGATTCCTGAGGGAGTAAACTAACTGATAGATTATTTTCTGTGGCTACAAAATTAAATTCAGACCAAACCCTGTAATATAGTACCACGGCAAATATACCTCTAGTGCTTTTTAAGATTTTCCAAGCGTTTCCAATGAAGATTTTCAAATGGCCTTCAGGAGTGGTGATGGCAATAATTTCACCTGTCCTCTAGTAGATGAAGAGCTACTGAAGCACCCAAGGTAACTGCACAGGTTTCCTAACTCCTAGAAGCCTGTTTTTTTTCCCTCTAGATCCTGTTAGTGTCAAGGTTTTTAAATTAAAACTAATTTATCCAGTTTCTCATCCAACCCTTTGGTCAAGTTTAAGCAGAATAAGGTTCACAGCGCTGATTTACCAAGAGATGCTGGGAATGACTATACCTCCATCCATCCAGTTCTTTCACTTTAATTGACAGCAACAAATTCTTATGAAAACAACCATTGAAAGAAAGGCTTTCAAAAAAATCTGTCTGCTCTGGATGTATGATGGGAGGATCTCCCACAAGAGGATGAGCACTGGAGGGCCTGGCCTTTGGAGAACATATCACACTCTTGTTCTGCTTTGCTATTATAAAATGTTTCCGTCACTCCCCACCCCCCCGGCCTTACCAGCAAGAAAACTGCAGCTTTGAAACCTGCTCTTCTACACTATACGTGGGTTAAAATCCTTTGAACATGCATTGGGAGTTACATTCTCCCCCTCCCAAGTCAGCATTGATTCACTGCTGATGCTAATTACCCCAACACACTGCCAAGGGAATCATTCAGTATCACACAGGTCTTAGCAGGGCTCAGTGTCATGTGATCAAATCAGACAACTTGGGCCTATGATTGGCAGCCACCTTTGCACATTTACAGCTCAGCTAAATTAAAAACACATTAAAACACCACAGTTGATATTGCAATGTGCCCCAAATCAGATGCCTTATAAAAATTTCCATTTTCTCTCTAAATACTTCCAAGTTGAACACTTAAGCAAGATCTCTGCCTTAGGCCAACTAGTCTAACTTTTAGCAATTAAACAGGCACTCAGAAACTTTCACGGGCCTCCACTAATGTAGGCTTAATTGGGTGATAGTTTTTTAAATGTCTTTAACATGGCAGGGTTCTCTCTGGAACTGTTTGACCTACCATGTATTTGTAGATTGTTAAAACTATGAGATTCTTCATAATTTGTACCGTATAATTTTAAGATTTATTCTACCCCATTGCATGAAAAATAAGGACCAGCATGGTTTCACTACTCTGCAACATGTGTAACCTAGGAAATGCTGATTGGATTTTTATATGACAAAAAAAATGCTACACTGCTTTTATTTCAAGTATTTGGCTAGAATAATACTTTTAATAAAGTTAAGCTCTTACAACAGCATTAATAGTTTAAATCAAAACAGATGCAGTAGCTTGAATGAATTTTTTGTTTGTGGGTTTTCAGGGTTTTTTATTTTTGTTTTTTGTTTGCATTTTCTTGATGTATTCTGCTATTCCTGAAGTCGAAGGAAAAAAATCTAGTTTTGCTAAAATTACAACTGAGGACAAAATGATTTTTTTCATTAGAGTAGAGGATTAGTAGCTTTTGACTTTTGAGAATATTTCACTAGCAGTAAGAACTTTAGAAGATGTCTTTCTCTTCCTTTTTCCCCCCCTTTAGGCTATTAACAATAATACTTTATACTGCCAATGAGTCAAATATCCTTTATGCATTATATTATACTCACTACTTCCAAAATGTCACCCTACTCTATGATTGTTGTGCTCCATTTTTTTAGTCAAATTTACTAGTTGCCCGTTCATCTAGAAATGTCCTCCACCCTTCAGAATTTATGGGATCTTGGCCAGTCTCAGAGTAGAAATTCCTTCCTCCTTCCCACAGTCCAAGACCTCTTGTCCCCAATGGCATGTCACAGGGCCTGTTTCATGTTGTACTCTCCCTGACCTTCATGAGATAATAAAATAAAAGAAGCCCAGGAGTATGACCTCTATTCCATCTTAGCAAAAGCAAGTTATTTCCTTCCTTCCTTTCTTTCTCTTTCTTTCAAACCTTCTACTAATCTAGGAGTGAAATGTCAATGTAAGTTTCACACAGATAAGTGGAAGCCATATACAAGTTGGAACAATTCCACAAATACTGCAAGGTACAGTATGTTGGGTGCTTCGTAACTGTCCAGCGAAAACAGATGGGTGCTCTATCCAACTGCTACCTGTTAGCATAGCTGCAAAGCTATGCAGCTTACTTTACCCAATTTCCTACAGAATAGACAACTTCTGCTTTCACTTTAAAGCACAATTAAAACAATATCCTACACCCTCCCCCACAACAAAAGAGGGAAGGTGGAAGACAAAGATGAAGAAAATTCCTTAACACACCAGTTCAAATTGTTCTGTGTGTGGACATTCAAGGAGAAGCCTCAACAGGCAGAGCCAGGAGGGACCCAAGATGCACCAAGAGGAGTCACAGATCAAGTCTCTACAAAGCAGTAGCACTCTCTACTGCTGGAGCAGGGAAGGACACCAGGCAGCGCGCTGGAGTTGACTGTTTTATTCAGTGGGAAAAAAGCAATCGACCAATTCAATCCTGT
Organism: Cheirogaleus medius; assembly: GCA_008086735.1. Classification (NCBI taxonomy): domain Eukaryota; kingdom Metazoa; phylum Chordata; class Mammalia; order Primates; family Cheirogaleidae; genus Cheirogaleus; species Cheirogaleus medius. The sequence continues at coordinate 14,086,995 of VBSM01003215.1, read as the reverse complement.
CAGAAATCCTACCACCGTAGGCAGAAGGATGTTCACTCAGAAATAGATGCCTCCAATTGTGAATTTTAAACTTATGCTAGTTCTTAAATGAAAGGTGTCACAATCTATGGCATCTACCTAACCTTCTTTTACCCCTGGGGAGAGGAGATTCAACCATAAAACTACTTCTGAGAAACAAGCCTCTCTAAAGCTGCTCTGAGGACAAAAGTCATTGATTTTTCAGCATTAGCCAGAGGCTTGTTTTCATAACATATCCCCAAACCCACCATTTTCCCTCCCTTGGTTCCCCATTCTGTGACATTTCTCACTACACTTATGGGGACACCAGTACCCATCAAAAATCTAGAACTGAGGAAGTACAATTAAGAAAACCTGTAAAATTTTTTCTGAGTTTTTTTTTTGGGGGTAGGGTAGAGTGGGAACCAGAGTGGGGAGCCTGGACTGTCAACTGGTATTTTGTTTCTCTAAGTTCTCCTGATTACTTAGTTCAACAGGTAGTTTCAGAGCAAACTGTCCAAGGAAGAACTCTCAGGACAGAAACCCAAAAACAAGAGAGGTCCTGTTTGCCCCTCAAATCCTCACCAAAAATAATATAAGAATCAGAGAGATGGTTAACACAGCTTATCTGAAAATCTAGCCTTCCCACGAAAACTGTAAGTCACATGCCAATAGAATATTAGGTCTCAGAGTCAGGCTTTGAAAGTCATATATTCCTCTTATTAGCATTCTCAAAAGCCTCAACAATTCACACTCCTGCCAACAGTGGGGTAAAACACAGGAACTGCCATTTTGATCTGGTTGGGGGAAGGAAAAAACTGTTACTCCAATAAAATGAATAGCCTACTGTATTAACTACGCTCTGAATCCTGCTCTTACTGCTGAAATTCACACAGTTTAAAAGAATACCTGGAACGACCTCTAAGTAACTTCCACATCACTCAGCACTGAAGAAAGGGGACCAAACATTAGTGGAGCAAGGAAAAATGGGTTCTCAGAGGGACTTTGCATCAGGCCACAAGGCACTTAGGCAGCCGCTGACCATTGTTCTCCAATCTTCCAAAGTCCTAGAGAAAGAAGGCAAAGGCAAGTGCCCAGTACTCGGCTTTTAAAAACTTTTATTTAATAAAATACTAGCCTCAATGACTAAACTAATCCATGATTGGCTGGAATGTACAATAAGGCTGGGCTTTCAGCCAATCAGAGTTCTGGTCGTTGGGACTAGACTAGACTCTAGAGCAACTGCCACTCACTTAGCCCAACATTTTCTCAAAATTGGTCAGTTTTCCTGGCACTGGCTAATATGTGGATCTAACTAGAGAAGTAAGAGAGAACCTTCCTCTGTATACTACCTTTGCTCCAGTTATGATTATCTAACAAATTTGCTAGTTGTTAGTACCAGGGTTCAATTAATTTGCCCGTATTCAGGATTCTGTATTCCTAGGTTTATCCCTTCCTTGACCATGACTCATTTCTCCCATTTCCCATTTCTTCATCTTTGACCACACTTAAAGCATACCAAAATGAAAATGAAGTGTTTCTCACTGATTTGGGTTCAAGGTCAAAGATAAATTCCCATTTAGCTTGCAGGTTTCCTGAAATGTCTAGAGGAAGATTAGGACAACGAATTCCTAAGAATTTAAAACATGGTAAGGAAGAAGAGGGGTGGGGAGGAAAGGCATGCCTACAAGGTCTTCAGCTGAGTAAGGCCGGGAACTCCAGAATGCCCTGTGAAGCTGCAGCAAACAAACAGCAACTACAGCAGATCCTGGGATGTGGATTCAGGGTTTAGTTCTTCCCACTAGTAGTATGGATAGAAAAATAAAAGGCAAAATCCTAATCCACAAAGAGTTTACAATATCTAGATACTAAGAAAGGGCCTATGAATAATTGCTCCTATTTGATCCAGCAGGAAGACAGATACCGAGAAGTTAAGATTATCAGCTCAAGGAATCAGGAAAGGATGTCCCCGCTCCTAAGGGTATGGCTTCCTTGATTCTTTTAGACCTCACTGTCCAGTCACACAAGGTACACACTGAGACATTTCCCATAATAAAAGGCTACCTATAGAGACCAAGCTGCTCCCCAGCCCCGAAAGCTTTAAGGTATTCACATTTTAGGTAAAGCAGTCAGCAACTTCCCAAGAAAGTTAGTTGAAACGCAAAACTTCTGAAATTTAATCTTCTGGCTCTGTTCTGGTTGGCAAAGAGAAACAAATAATCTTCATGATTTTGAAGTGCCAGCTAATACATCTTTTATTTCAGCCTCTTAGTGGCTATAACTTTGTCAGAATGACAGGCGAAAAAAACCTGAAATCCATTTCTTTCTTCTCTAGAGACACTAAAGCTAAGGAAATAAAACATGTAGCCATTTAAAATGCCACAACCATGAGGTCCAATGTCTTAAAAGCTCCTCTCATTTTGCCCCCTGTGGGACTGTGACAGTTTAGCAGCAGCAGGATGCACTTGAGCCAAGATGTAAGGAAGGAAAGGACTCCTTGTTGGACCTCACAACAACCCAAGAGACTTATGAACTCTTGTGTCCCTGAGTGAACTGGCAGGACTATAACAAGAGAGACATGAACTTGGCCAAATGACGCTAACCAAGCCAGACAGTAAAAGGGCATTTGTAAGGGATGTCCTTCCCATTGCCCTCTGCTATGCCTACACAGGAGGGTTCCAGGAAACATGAAAAACATAAAATCACCTCCCTCCAAAGCTTCTAAATCTCCACTCCATTTTCAGCACTCGAAAATCATAAACAAGACTTTTTCATACTAGCAGAGCCTAATGCTAAGGATGCCTTATATGACAAAAAGTCAAACTCATTTTTTTGTTTATTTCACCTATTTTCATTTTTATTTGTGCACAGAAGTGGTATATAATAAACATCTATGGTTTTTAATGTCTAACAGAGCTCTATATAAATATATGAAATATGTCTATTTGGTAAGAATGCATTTTTGATAGTTTATGTTTTCTTAATGATATAACTGTGCATTTTACAATCAATGACATCTTAAATTCCACGAAATAAGGTGGTTAACATGAGTAAACACCCTCCATTATTTTGGTGTACTGCTACCAAACATCATATATTTTGTGAGATGTGGTCACATTACAGCATTACCTATTTTATGTTTCTTAATATATCGTAACTTACTACAATTTTATAATAGGATATCCTCTAACGTTGTGATTTTTTTAAGAAAAAGGATTTGCTTTAGACCAGGGGTCCTCAAACTACGGCCCACGGGCCACATGTGGCCCGCCGAGGACAATTTGTTCCCATTTTGTTTTTTTACTTCAGAATAAGATATGTGCAGTGTGCATAGGAATTTGTTCATAGTTTTTTTTTAAACTATAGTCCGGCCCTCCAACGGTCTGAGGGACAGTGAACTGGCCCTCTGTTTAAAAAGTTTGAGGACCTCTGCTTTAGACTGAGGGCTTTGAAGTAAAACCCAAATTAGGGACTCTCTATATCAGAGGTTTACATTGAGTAGGATGAGTTTTTAAAACTACCTATGGTCAAGTCCCTATTTATTGCACAAAAAACTACTGAACTCTTTCCAAATACAAATACATTCCTACTATTCATTTAAGTTCTGTCTCTGTTGGGAGGAGTTTTGTTTCCCATTTTGTAACTCCTTAATGGTGTAAATGAGCTAATGATGCTTAACTTTAAATATCTGGAAAGCAGCAGGAAACAACATGAAAACTCAAAACTAAGAAAAGAGAGAGGACTTTGGTGTCCTGGCTTCTCTGGAATCTCTAACTTATTACACTTTGTTAAGCCTCTCAGCTCCCAAAAAGGTCAGGAACATGAGACACTGACTAACTTGATAACTATTCACTGTGCATGAGTACTACTTATATTTCTAATTTGGATAGTAAAAATCTCAGAATCCTGATTTTAGATGCCAAGAACTAATTCTATATCACCACCTTAAATTACCCAGACTGAAGACATAAGGGGCTTGGTATAAAGAAATAAAAAAAATAAGGAGACTAAGGATATTGTAGGCAATCCTGAAGAAAAGGATCAAATTAACCTGCAGGTGATAAGGAAGGGTCTCAAAACTTCCAGAACCTTTTCATCAATTCTGCTTTAGGATTAGAATAAGTATGATGACCCACAACTGTGTTCCACCCCCACTTCCACTAACCTGGTTTAGCTGCTGCCAGAATCCAGAGTGTTCTCGAAAACCACTCACTCAGCAGCTGCCTTGGCTAGTCCCGACTGGCAATCTCGAGCCACTGCGGCTATCTAGGAGTGCCAACAGCGCCCAAGCAGTTGCCCTTCTTCTTGCTGCTTAACTTAAGAACAGGCCTGGGAGGGATAAGGATCTCATCCAGGAGGGATGGGGAAAGAGGTCGTGTAGAACATGAGATAAACCCCTCACTCTCCTTTCTCTATCATCTTCGACTTCTGGGGTAACCTGGGGGCGACCAGGTCAATAATTGAGACACACAATCACCTCGGACCCAGACTAGCGGTAGCTGGGGTATAATAGCCGGGGGAAACGGGATGAAGGGAACAAGGGCTTTAGAGATGGAAAGTGCAGACAGACAATGCACACAAGTTAACAAGAGAAGGCGGGGGTCGAGGACGATGCAAGGAAGTCGTCATCAACGCAGCGCCGCCTCCCCCACTTCACAACAGATCTCTGAGGTACCCCTCAGAGACTCGGCCTCCACAAAAAGGACGACCTTCCCCTCAGCTGGAAAACAAGGCCGTACTTCTGCTCCCCCGCCAGGTGGAAGCGGGAGGGGAAGGCCGACCCCGACGAGCGCCCCTTCAGGGACTCCACCTGGACTTGATCTCAGATGGGGGGGTGTTCTCGGAGGGCGGGGCATCGCCTCAATAGCTGGGAGGCTGCAGCCTGGCAGGGACGGGCTTCCCTGAGCAATGGAGCCGAAGCTCGCTCCCTCCAGTACCCTGCCACCCGGTTACCTCTTCGCTTCCTCGTCGTCTAGCAGCTCTGGCTCGGTCGCCGCCATTACCACATCGCACTCCGCGGCAGCCGCCATCTTACCGCCGGGACCAGAGAGCCAGGTGGGAGGCAGGCGGTGAAGAGCACTTCCGGTTGGAGCATCGAGCAGCTCAGCGGCGCCGCGCCCAGAGGGGCTCCCTCGGGCCCGTCTACCAGCGAGAGGCTCCGCTTGGGGCCAGAGCGGCCTCCCGCCCCCGGAGGTCCACAGAGGTCTCCGCGCCGGAGCGGAGGCCCAGGGACGGTTTCTGTGCGTAGGGGGCGCCACCTTATCCGTGGGTAGGAAAGGGGGATTACAACAGGGTGTAGCCTCTCTAGGGCTTGGCTTTTTTCAGTATTCCAAAAGCCTTGTTGCCATAGCAATTTCCAATCCTAGAGAGTCCGCTGTAAAGCTCAGGGGATTCTGGGTTAAGTGGGGACTAGGTGACCAAAAATTCTGGAGGGAAAGAGTCCCCACTGCTACCTTCCCGACCTTGGAGCTTGTCCACAGCTTCCTCCCGGGAACGGCAAGAAGAGACACTTTAAGCCCAGTTCCCCTAGCTTTCATCGTTCCCTGGAAGCCCTGCCCAGCCAAGCCAGGGGAACGCAGGGCGTCTTCACCCGGCGCCTTTCATCCCCCCGGATCTCCAAGCACCAACTGGTTCATCACCCTAATGACGCTGACTCTTTTATGAGGCTGCTTTCATGTCAGCCGTCTGGGAGTGCCATCTCAGCATTAAGCCTAAGGAGGCTGGCATGACATGACGCCCCGGACCGTGCCCTGGAGTTTATAAGGAAGCTCACGGGGTGAGGTCCCTGCTCCTCATTGTCCCCCATACTCCACCCTCTCCTATAAATTCCCTGCTCAGCACGCTTGTCTTGCAGAATGCAGTCGGGATTAGGAACTCATAGGGGGCGAAGACTCAGTTCAATCATCTTTGTTGTTCTTTCCTCACCCAAACCAGTATTTATGGAGTTGAATTAAATTGGGACTTTCTGAGGTTAAGTTGCGGAAGTTTGCAGTTATGATTTAACACCAATGAGAACTAAAATAAGGGGGCAAGGGAATTTTAAAAGGATCTACCGGCTTCCTCCAGTTAAACAGTATTTGCTAATGTCTCTACCGTTTGCATGGTTCCGGCTTATCAGTGTTGAGGGAGCTGAAACCACCCGGACCACTGAGTAGGGAAGCATAGGAGAAGCTCACTAGGTTGAAGTGGGTGGGTGGGTGGGTGGAGTCATTCGTCCAGCCAGTCATTCAATAGCCCTTTCCAAAATGCCTACTCTGCTAGGTTGGGAGAACACAAGACTCCCAGACCACCTGTTCGCCTGCCAGTGGCTCACAGTCTACAGTCTAAATCTATCAGACCTGTCTTTGACCATCTTCCCACTTTGTGTTCTCTATATCTACGCCAACTCATTTGCTTCCCACAGCTTTAACTTCATCTGTTGATGACTTTCAACTCTTGATATCTCCAACCAAGACCTTTCTTCCAAGTTCCAGACCTGTATTTTCAACTTTCTACTAGCTATCTTTTGGAGGTTTCATAAACCCCCAAGGCTTAACATATTTAAGTTGAATTTTTCATTCTCTCCCCTCCCCTCAACAACAAAAAAATGCTATATGTCCTTGATTCACTTTCCTGAATTCCTTATCTTGTTGAATGTATTCAACCATGTATCAAATGAGAAAGATGGAAGATAGGAACTCCTTCTTTCTCACTCCTGACTTCCAATTCATCAACAAGTTTTGTTGATTTGCCAACCAAATTATCTTTCAAATGTATCTTCTCCTCCTTTCCATCCCAGGTCAGGCTCTCATCATTTTTTTTTTTTAAACTTGGACTACACAGGGTGCAGTGGTGCATGCCTATAGTCCCAGCTACTTGGGAGGCTGAGATGGGAGGATCACTTGAGCCCAGGAGTTCACATCCAGCCTGGGCAACATAGTAAGACCCTCATCTCTTAAACAATAAAAAATAAAACAGGACTGGGCATGGTGGCTCATGCCTGTAATCCTAGCACTTTGGGAGGCAGGAGGATTGCTTGAGGCAAGGAGTTCAAAACTAACCTGAGCAAGAGTGAGACCCTGCCTCTACTAATAATAGAAAAATCTGTCAGCTGGTGGCATGCACCTATAGTCCCAGCTACTCGGGAGGCTGAGGCAGGAGGATTGCTTGAGCCCAGGAGTTTGGGGTTGCAGTGAGCTAATATGATGCCGCTGCGCTCTAGCCCAGGTGACAGAGCGAGACCTGGTCTCAAAAAAAGAAATAAAATAAAAAACACAACAAAACTTTAAATACTACAATCATCTCCTAATTGGCCTAGTCTCATCTCTCTCCAATCTTCCCTCTTCTGCCAAGGTGACCTTCTTACATGCAAAACTGATCGTGTCGTTTCATTGGCAGTGGCTTTTCATGCCATCAGTTCGACCTTTTTGGCCTAACACTCTCATTATTTGGCTCCTTTCTACCACCAATATTGAACCCAAGTACTCGTAGTTCCAGAAAATGTCATGACTCTTGCATCTATCCTCCATCCTAGAACACCCTTTCCCTTCAATCCCTTCAAACCTCAACACAGACGTGACCACCCCCAGAAATTTCTCCTTAATGCCCGCTGTCCCAAAGTTAAATGCCCCTTTGCTGTGCCCCCATAGCACCTCTGTAATATTACTCACCGTGGTGTACTGTAACTGTTGGCTTATCATCTAGCTCCTCCCGTCGGTGAAGTTCTGATGGGCAGCCACGGTGTCTAACTTGTCCGGTTTTTCTCAGCATGGGGCCCTGCACCTGGTACAGGGTAGGTGCTCAGAAAGCATTTGATGAGTAAATGAGTAAACGAAGCGTTACAGTACTACGATAGTCTTCAGGGAATGAACATTTGGGCGTCTGAGACACGAGAACAGCAACCCACGTCCACGGAGCCTAGAACTTGAGGCTCCCGCGCACAACAGGCCGGGTCCTGGCCGCCATTCCCACTCCGGCCTCCGGGAGCGCTGTGCGGCTGGCGCCCGCTCTCCGCCGCCGGAATTCATCCTGCCGGACGGAAGCTGGGGGGCGGGCACGCGGCGGGGGCGGGGCCCGACGGAGCCAGCTGACCCCGGAGGAAGAGGGGAGCGCTTGCCGCCGCGCTGCCCCGCCCCTGGTCCCCGCGCGCTGCAAGGGGCCCGGCTGGTGCTGCGGGGCCCCGGGAGGTGCGGAGCTGGGAGGCGAGGCTCGTCCACCGCCAGGATCGGCCTCCGCCTCTAAAGGTGGCGGATCTCACTGCCTCTTATTCCCTCTGACTCCTCTGGCAGCCTCTCTTGGGGTATCCCTTAACTGCGGGGCTCACTATATGGAGAGAGGGCCTGTGTCAGGAGCTTCCTCTGGAGAGGTTTCTGGGACCCTCTTGGGAAGTGGTCTCTATCT
>VBSM01003215.1:14038819-14068778 GCA_008086735.1 Cheirogaleus medius | reverse complement strand
GGTTTTTTTTTTCTCCTTTGCAAGAATTACAACACTGGGACAGAGGGTTGGGCACAACGAGAGGCAGGAAGGGGACAAAGAATCCTTCTGTTGGAATTTCCTCCCCCACAACCCCGGCCTTTGGGCTGGACCTGTGGGCTGGGGGATGCCACCTCCCACTGGGGAGACCTGATAACAGGTCTGCCACAGTCACAGGGCCTGAGGCTTCTGGCAAGCTCTTCTGAGAGAATGGAGCCAGGCAGGGGAGATTGGGGGCCAAATGGGGGGCAGGCAGCAGAAAGTGAAGGTCTGAGGGTTCCCTTAGTAGGATCATTTCTTTGGAATATTATTACTAATTTGGGTGTTTTTTCTTTTCCTTATTTTAAGTCATTTTTTTTTCCTATCAAACCAAGCATTTATGTTCCCTTTTCTCAGGGGCTAGGTGGTTGGGCCAAAAGCAGTTATCTGAACTTGTCAAGAGAACCTTTCCAAACCTCCCCAAGGAAGCGAACAGAGCTTATAGAGAAGCGCATGGGTGCAGAAACTTCCCTGAGAAGAGAAAGAGATTCCAACCCTCTCAGCGCCCAAGGCCAGTGAGGTGACATAAAATTCATACCACACTTGTCATTCACACACTTACACACATGGAAATGCACGGACTAGTGCACAAGACACACAGCACGTAAGCTCACAGGCAGTTATGAATTTACAAACAAGCAGAACGATACACACTCACATGCATACAAATGGCACATGACCACAGACAAACCACACAAAACACATGTGTCCGCAGGTCAGACATACACCAAACATACATATAAGACACAAAGACACAAAAAACCCTCAGATACATAGACACACATATTAATTACATACAACTACCCAGGCACAAAGAGTTGTTTACAAACACACACACTGGACACCAACATACAAACTCATGTCCACATATAACGCACAAAGACCTATAGAGACACACTCTACAACAGACAGGCACACCTCAACTGCACACAGACACACACAGGTCTTCCAGAAAAGTCCCTATACAAAAACCCAAGTGGAACCTACGGTCTACAGGCCCTGCGGGCCCAGTAGTTGTGATGGCAGGGATGGGGAGAGGGGTGACACCATCTTATTTCCCAGCGTAGGAGAGGGCAGGGCCCAGGGTCCCTATTTGGGGAGCACCTAGTCCTACTGGGGAACGGAGGAGAATGAGCTCTTGATTAGACCCAGCAGCAGAGAGCTGGCCCCTCTCAGCCCACCTTCTACCCACCCGCAAGCTTGGCTGCATGCCCCCACCCACCAGCCCGGCCCGTACCGTGCTGAAGTTGGGGAAGAGACTGAGCGGGGCGGCGCCATTGAAGTGGAAGGCGAGCAAATGCTTGAAGTCCAGCGGGGGCTGCAGAGGCCGGGCGGGCAGGGGCAGGGAGGCCAGCAGGGAGCTGGGGGCACTGGAGGCCGGGCCTGCTGCAGGAGGAAGAAGGGCAGGGTCTGAAACAGGGAGCAGCCACAGGGCCTCTCCTAGCACTGCAGCCACAAGAGGCTGGTGGGCTTCTTGCGTGTGGAGCCAGGGCAGACTCCTGTCCCTCTTCACAAAGTGCCACCAGCCAAACCCAGGGCAATTACAGGCCCCATTTCTGTGCCCCTCCTCCCCACAGTTGGGGAAGTAGAGTCCACAGCTCCAGGCTCCCTTAAACATTAAACAGCCCAGAAGGACAACCCTTCCGCCCCTACACAGAGAGCATAACAGCCCACTGAACCCTCAAGGGGAGTCCAGCCAAGGGAGGGGACAGAGGGCTCAGGGTGGGCCCCTGACATACACACCACCATGGAGACTGCATGATGCGCTGGGTTTCCACTTTATTGCAAATTAAACTCAAACCCCATGGTCTAGGGAAAAGGCCAGGCCCCTTCCCTCTCACTCTAACTATCCTCCCCTCCCTCCCTCCCTCCAGATCTCCACACATTCACAGCAAGGGTGGACGGGAGGGAACGGGAACCCCATGGGATCTGAAGGGATGTGATCCCCAGCTCTGGTGTGGCCCAAACCGCTTCCCCAGGAGACAAATAAACACGGATTCCCGGGTCAGGCCCGAGGCCGGGCCCCAGAGGCAGCAGGTACAGCACTGTGGTTCTGCAGTCTTTGGTCTTAGAGGTCTGAGGCATGGGCAGGGGAGGGCTAGGAACTTGGAGAGCAACCAGATTTTGAGGAAGAAAAAATTAGCAAAAAATTCAGTCCATTTGGGACTTTTTTGGCCCTTGTCATTACAAAACCAAAAGAAGTCCTTTTAGATTTTTGTGTGTTAACGCCATGAAAGATAGGATAGATTTATTTTACATTTATAGATTTATAGGTCTATATACACTGTCGCATATAGAAAAGCCCTAAGGCAGCCTATTGGTGAGGAGGGGAGGAGGGCACCACTACCTCTCTTGAATCGTTGTGCCCTTGAACCACTAGCTTGTGCACAGAGAGGGTGCTGTGCTGTGTGTCAAAACAAGTATGGCGCTCCCTAGTCACATGTGAAGAGAAGAAGTGCTACTGCCAGGAGCGGGTCTAGGACACAGTGAAGGGCCAATTCTCCTTTTCTTCACCTCCCTCCAACCAAGATCCCCCATCTTTTTTTCTAGGGCCAAAACTTGGGCTGAGTCCAGAAGAGTAAAGCGTGAGCTACTCCTCACCAAACTCTGCAAATGACAGGAGTGACTTAGGGTGCCCCAGACTCTAGCACCTCCTGCCACGTGCCCAGGCCCCTCTGGACCTAGTCCCTTCCTCCACAGTCCACAGGGCAGGGCTAGTGCTGTGCTAGCAGAGGAAGCATGTGGAAGGCAGGTGAGTGGCCTTAAGGCCCGAGGAGTCCATAGCTAGCTACTAAGTCAGCTTGGGGGCAGCACGGTCAGGCCTAGCTTGGCCTTTGGAGTGCCCAGGGCCCCAGGCTGGCTGGGCGGAGAGAAGGTGGCCACCCTTAGGTGAGCTGCGACCCCAGGAGCCCCTCCCCCCACCCACTCTCTAAGAACTCCACGGCCAGCGCAAAGTCAAAGTCGTGCAGCGGGGGCCCATCCACTGCGATCTTCACCACGTGGCCGCCTCGGCCTTCCCCGGCCCCGCTCTGCCCCCACCACCGCAGCTCCCGGCTGCGGCAGACCTTGTCCAGGAGGCCGGCGCCCGCGGGCAGCGCCAAGGCCAAGGAGGCGAGGGCGGCGAAGTCGGGGAAGAGCTCGTGCAGCTCGGAGTGCTCGCACGCCAGCTGGGTGCACAGGGCCCGGGGGCCGAGCCGCCCCAGGCTGAACACCACGCGCTTGAAGAGCGCGAAGTCGCCCAGCGCCCGCTGGCGCACCACAGCGGGAGCGAAGCCGCGCAGCAGCACCCGCAGCGCGCCCTCGCCGTGCGCGCCCAGCTCCTCCGGCGCCTGCGGGTAGCGGCGGGGGTCGAAGATCGCCGCAAACGCGGCCACGGCGTCCAGCGAGGGCCCCGGGTAGGAGTCCCGCAGCCCCCTCCGCATGGAGTCCAGGAAAGACCCCCGGAGCTGCTCCAAGCCCTGGACCGCAGCCTCGGAGTAGCCGAGCAGCTCCACGCCGCGGTAGGGGCAGCGCCCGCTGCCCGCGTCAGGGTCGGAGGATGCCAGTTCCTGCAGGAAGCCCTGGAGGCGGGCCCCACCTGAGCCGCGCTGAGCTTGGAGGGAGGCTGTAGCAGTCATCACCAGGGGCTGCAGCAAGGCCAAGTCCGGCTCTTCTGCCTGCAGGACAAGGGCCAGCTTCTGCACAGAGGGCAGAGCGTCCAGCAGCAGGTGTGTGAAGGCCACAAAGGTAAACTGGCGCAGGGCCAGGGCCAGTGCCCCAGCCGTAGGCGACGCTGGGGCTGTGGACTCCAGAGTGGGCACCAGGCAAGGCCAGGCTTCAGCCACAGCTTCTATGATAGGCAGCAGGGAGGCCCAGGGCACTGGCCGGGGCCCTGCCAAGTCAATAGCTGCAAGGTCTAATGCTGCACGGAGCTCAGGGACCATATGGGAACCAGGGCCACCATGGAGGCGGAATAGGGCATCCAGTATGCTCTCATATTCACCCAGGTAGGGAGGGGGCTCGGGGTCTGTCCGGCCAGGGAGGCAGTGCAGCTCCGTGAGGAGTGGGCAAGTGGCCCGCAGCTGGGGGCCTACACTCCTCAGGCGGCCACTGGGGAGGCTTGAGCTGAGCCAGGCCAGCTTGGGTGCCGAGACGCCGAAGGCCTGCAGGATGTCCAGGAGTTGGCCAGCAGTGGCCTCACCCTCCTGCAGCTCCACACTGCCCAGGAAGGTGGTGGCAGGCTGGCCATCGCAGGGGGACACTGAAGTGGCAAACAGGGCCAGACTGTGGGACTCAGGCCAGTCCCTGGTCTCATCCAACACCAGCCCCACATATGGGGAGGCCTTCAGGCGCTGGCAGGCCTCTGTGTGCAGGACGCTGGCAATGGCCACCTGGGACAGCCAGGGAGAGAAAGAGAGAGAGGACAGAGTTAGTTTGTCCTGAGACGGGGAGGCAGACAGTGCCAGATGGTGGAAAGAGCACAGGCCTTGGGGTCAGACAGACTTAGGGACCAATCCTGGCTTTGCCAGTTACTGGTGGTGCTACCTTGTGCCAGTCACTCTACCTCTCTGAGCCTCAGTTTTCTCAGCTCTATTTTTTTCCTTTTTTTGAGAGAGGGTCTTGCTCTGTCACCCAGGCTAGAGTACAGTGGCATCAGCCTAGCTCACTGCAACCTCAAACTCCTGGGCTCAGGCAATCCTCCTGCCTCAGCCTCCTAAGAAGCTGGGACTACAAGAGCCTGCCAACACCTGGCTAACTGTTAAATTTTTTGTAGAGAAGAGGGCTCGCTATGTTGCCTAGGCTGGTCTTGAACTCCTGGCGTTAAGCAATTCTCCCACCTCAACTTCCCGAAGTGCTGGGATTACAGGCGTGAGCCACCATGCCCCAGTGTTCTCAGCTTTAATACCTGCTCTGAGCTAGCACCTGCCCTAAATCTTCTCAAAAGGTTGTTGTGAATTATAAATAGTAAAAGTGCTTTATGAACCATAAAGAGCTCTAGAAAGGCTAGTTTTTTCACTGTGTTCTCCTATAGCATCACCCCAGTCTGCCTTGTTCCTGGGGGTCTCCCTTCATCACCTCACTCAGGGATTAACTGATAGTTCACTCCCAACTCCCGACCAGTTACACAGGGTCCCAGCTTCGTGCTCTGTTTGTCTATTTGTCATTTCTCTGTAGGATGAGATCCAGTTCCCCGCACCCAGCCCCCCAGGACATACTCAGCTGGTACCTAGGACAGAGCTGCAACTTGCATGCCTCCAGGGCCCACGCAGATGATATTGAACTTGAAGTGGGCCAGGGATAAACCAGAGAGAATGGGGAAGACCACCACAAGTCCATGCTTTCCTCTCCAGCTCCAGCATGTCCTGCCCAAACAGCATGGAGCCCTCACTTTTCAATAGAAGCCACAAATCCAGACTTTATATGTAATCTGATTTTTGTTTTTTAGAGATGAGGTCTCACTATATTGCACAGGCTGGTCTCAAACTCCTGGCCTCAAGTGATCCTCCTGCCTCAGCCTCCCACAGTGCTGGTGGGATTACAGGTGTGAGCCACCACACCTAGCTTCTCCTGACTTTTTAAAGTTGGAAACTGAAAACACTGTGAAAACCAATAAAACACATCTGTGGGCCAAGCAAGTCCCCAGGCCCCCAGTTTACAACCTCTGGCCTAGGTAGTGAGAAGTGCCCCATGTGTCCCACAAGGACAGGGCCTGGTCTGGCCTCTTCACAGTTGTACCCCCAGCAGCTGGCCCAGTGCCAGGCACATAGTAGGCCCTCAGTGAAGGTTCTGAAGGGTGAAGGTAGGAATGAAGTGCCCTGGCTGCTGCCTAGGGGCCTGGCATGCTGGGGCCATTCCCACGTGGCTCTGTGTCTCCCTCCCCGAGCCCTCCCCTGTACCTATGGCTGCCACCCACCTGCATGTCTCTCACCCTCCTGGGGCTGTAGTAATTGCCATGCTCTGTGCCCAGCAGCGCCTGGCACAGGTTGAACCTCTGCAGCTCGAGCAGGGCAGAGCAGCGGTCGTCGGGCACATCCTCCTTGGCCATGCAGTACACAGTCGTCAGCACAGCCACTTTGGCTGGGTCCACCTCCACCTTGACGTCCCTGGAGGTGGGGGTGGTAGCCAGGCCTGGGCAGGCCCCTCTTCCCTCAGCCTTGCCCTCCAAAGGGGGCTGGCCCTGGTTGACGGCCAGAGCCTGGCGGTGGGCTCCTGAGGTGACGTGGCGCAGCAGGGCGTGGCGCTGGAAGTTGTCGGTGCCCACCGTGAAGGCGTTCTCGGCCTTGCCGTGCTTGTTCCGCACCAGGGCCTGGCGGCACTCGAGGCAGAACATCAACTTCCGCTCATAGTCAAAGTCCAGCCAGGTAAACTCCTGTTTCCAGTGCTCGTTGAAGTAACGCTTGCACTTCTTGTTGGAGTTGGAGGCCTCTCCCGCTGGTTTCTTCCCAGGGGGCACCATTCCTGCTCTTGGGGCAGGGGACCCCCAGCCCCCACCCAAATGCTCTTAGCCCCCTGCCTCCCCCCCACGCACAGGCAGCTCCCTTGACGAGGGAGCAGGTGGGGAGGCAGGAGGCGGGCAGCCCGTCAGGCTAATGGGGACCATCGATCTAACTTAGCCTGGAAAGTTTATTCCTGCTCCGCCGGCGGGAGACTGGAGACGAAAGAGACAAGGGAGAGGTGTTAGGGGTCCATTGTGGAGAGGGCGGTTTAGGTGGGGCAGTAGGGTTCATGCTGCCCACAGAGCCTCTCCAGCTATGGGCTATTGGGAGTGGGCGAGGTCATGCTAGGGCCCTGCAGTGTTATCCAAAGCAGGGGAGGTGTGGGAACCCCAGCCCCCTCGGAAGTCTCCTTCCACCCAGGACAAGGCATCGATTAGCTCTGAGTGCTGAAGCTTCTTAGAACTCAGCTGGAAAGACTCGTACCATCTACGCAACCACGTTTTATAGCTGGGGAAATTGAGTCTAGAGACAGATAGTGGTTCTCAGGGCTCATGAGCGATTGGTGGCTGAGCCAGGACTAAAATGTGACATCCTGACCCCCAGCCCAAAGGATGACTGATCCTTCCAGCCCACAGTCATAATTTCATGAGAAGGAAGTCAGCACAAGGCTGAGCTTTGCAAGCCATGGGATTGAGGAACGGGATTTGCTTTCTCTAGAGCGCCCTTCCCTATGCACACAGGTGCACACTCACACATGCACACGCATGACACTGGTAGTGTGGTTCTGGGAAGGGTAGCCCAGACCCGGGGCTGCTCCAGGGGCCGGGCCCCAGACTGAGGGCACCTAGCTGGTTGCTTCTGCCTCCCTCACTTGACCACTTCCCCAGGCCAGGATGAGCAGTTGAGGACCAGAAGGCCATGTCCAGCCATTGGCCAAAACCTGCCAACTCTACCTCTTAATTATCTCTCCACCCTGACCCCTCCTCTCCATGCCTCCTGGTAACAGCAGTGGTACCGTTTGGTGCGAGTGTGAACTGAGTCAGGCCCTGTGCTAGTACTTTACAATGACCATGAGGAGACCAAGGTGGGTGCTATTATCCTCATTTTGGAGAGGGGGGAACCGAGGCTCCGTGACTTTAACTGACTTGCCCAAGGTTCCAAAAGCAGTAAGTGGCTGAAGCAGAATGAGAGCCCACATCCTCCTGACCCCAGAGACCATGCTGAGACCCTGGGCTCCACCACCTCTCTCCCTAGCTGCCCAGCCTTGCCTCAGTTGGGCTCTCACCATCTCACCTGGATACTGCAGCTGCCTGTGTCTCTGCACGGCCACTTCCCCCACGTCCCCCAGCAGCCAGTGACAGCAAGCTCACACACAGATCCAACTGCTTCCACCTCTTCAGCCATACCCCACTGCTGAAGTCTACACACTCACCATGCACCAAAAAGACCGTTCCTGGCCTCTGAACATGTCCAGAGCTTCCTGCCACTCCTGTCTGCCTGACCAACCCCAAAGGCTCCCCATTCCCTACACACACCACACTGTTGCTTTTGTTCCTGCCTTCATCCTCAGAGCCCAGAATTCCCTATCCCTTCTCTTCCCCTGGCTAATCCCCACTCATTCCTTGACAGTAGCTCAGGCATCCCCTCTGCCACCCTGATCCCCCCAACCTGGGCTGGTACCTGTCCTCTAGTCCCACAGTTCCCTGCGCTTGCATCTTTGCAATTCAGTATTGTGAACGCAGACATCCTGTATGTATCTCTGCACCTGGTTCCTGGAAGGCTGAGACCACATTTGTTCATTGTCACAGCTCTAAGTCCCTGTACTGGCTGGGCATTAAGATGCTTCTCAGTAAAAGTCAGTTGTTTAACAGAAGGAAAGGATTTATTTCGGCTACATGGAAGAATGTCCTGTTTCTGAGACTGTCGATTAGACGATTCTAAGTTCCGAGACAACAGTGACTCTGTCTTGTCCACTTAAAGTGGATACCCAGTGCCCTGTGTGGGACTGGCACATAGTGGGTAGGTAAAAAAAACAAGGGTAGATGAGGAGAATTCCAGGGCCAGCCCGTTCAATATAAGGAAAGGCCCTCCATCCTGCCAGACACAGGCGAAACTCATTAGTGCTCTTCCCCTCGGACTCTGCGTGACACATGGTGCTGCTCACCACGCCCTCCTTGAAACACTTTTCTCTTGGCTTCCAAGACCCCACAGCCCCTGGTTTTCTGTCCCTCTGTCAGCCACTCCCCGGCCTCTGGAGGTCATCTCCTTCTCTTCTTCTCAACCACAAACTGTCCCAAAATTTCCAAACCATCTCTGCAGACCACTCTGAAATACGCAACCCCAGCTTGGACACCACATGGCCCCATGCGGCTGCCTTCTGTCCTGTCTAGCTGGAACTCCAGACAGGATGGAACTCTAGACGGACAATATGCTCCTCTCCCAGTCATCCCCATCTCCAGAAATGAGACCCATTCTCCTTCCCAGGGGCTCTCGCCAGAAACCCACCCTTCTGACCTCTGCTCTCCCCACATCCAGCACCTGGTCCGTCCACAGGACCTGTTGATTCCACTCCACAACACGCTTCTAACTCGTCCCTTCTCTCCACACTGCTGCCTGGTGGCTTTGTCAAGGCTGCCTTCATCTTTTGCCTGGACTTATGCAGTTGCTTCTGAATGGCACCCTGGGTTTCCACTCTTGCCCACCTTTGAGCCAGAGCAGGCTTTTCAAAACACACTGCTTAAAATCCCTCCACCAACCCTTCCTCTAAGGCCTGTGCCAGAATCCCTTTGAGGTGTGCCAAGTGCCAGGGTTGCTGACCTCTCTGGGGGCCACTCTTGTCTCCCTCCCCTTCTAGCAATGCCAGCCTTCTCGCAGTTCCTCCAGAGTGCCAGGTTCCCATCCCTAGGGCCCTTGCATGTGCTGTCCCTTCTTCCAGAATGTTTCCACCTGCCCTCCCAGTGCTTTACTTGGCCTATTCCATTTTCCTTCTTGTCTTAGCTTAACCATCCCTTCCTCAGAGGAGGCTTCTCTGATCGTCCTTTGCCAGGAAGTCCCCTTCTTTTCTGCCACTGCCCCAGTTTGTTCCCTCCATTGCAAGCCCCACAGCTTACAAATCTCTGCTATGTCTGTTAGTTCTGCTGCTTCATTCCCCCTCTGCCCTGCCCCCCATGCAAGTTCCCTGAGGGCAGGAAAGGTAACTAACTTCTTCACGTCTGGACCCCAGAGACGGAACAGCGCCGATCACCCAGCAGGTGCTCCACAAAGCTGGGGCAGCGAGTGACTAAGAGAGAGCAAGGGAGCACCTGTTGGGTGGTTAAACAGCTGCCTTTGGCATCCTTTCCTCCCAAGATCCTGTGATCCTATGACCTCGTCCAGCCCACTACCCAAAGGATCTTAGAATGGACGGGGGCACAGGACCAAGGTGATACCCTTCTGGAAGTTTGTCAGTTCCCTTCCATCTACCTAGAAGCTGGCTACCCTGCCCCATCCTGCAGAACAAAAGAGTAGGTAGGCAGAACACTGGACGGTGGAGATTCTAAACGTGCACCGTCCAAGGCAGCCGCCACTAGCCACGGATGGCTGTTTAAATTAATTCGGATTAAATAAGAATTTTAAAATTCAACTCACACTAGCCACTTTTCAAGTGCTCAATAGCCACCTGTGGCTAGCGGCTATTGTATTGGACAGCGCAGACAGATACCTTTTTTATCACCTCAGAAAGTTCTATTGGACAAAGCTGCTCTAAAAAAACAGGTCAAAATCCATGACACTCCCCCCACCTCAACCTGAGGGAACCCAGCGGAGTGGGGCGAGGTGTGGATAAAACATGACTATGTAGGTTCAGTTGTGACCAAGGCTGATCAGGAAGGCACACTTGTCTCGGACCCAGGTGGCTCGGGTCTCTGACACCCTGGCCAGCTAGATGGGAGTCTGGCACAACTTGAGGGCCCCTGGGTCGTTGTGTGTTGGTCTATCCCCCCTCCTCCCTTCCACCTCGGCAGGTGAGCCCCAGTATGGGAGTCCACAACCTTCTCCCCAGACTCCTTTGGGCCCCTTCCTTGGGGACCGGACTAACAGGAGTCCATGCTCTGGGCGGAGTAGGCAGCCCCTCCTCTGGCCGCCCCGGTGAGATGGGGCTCCCCTGTGCCCCCTCACCCATCCTCCCGGGGGCTGGGACGGGGAGGGCTGGGGAACTTCCTCTGGGGGGCGCGTGGGGACAGAGCCCTCGGCTGGCTCTGGCAGAGGCACGCGACCTCCGCCCGCCCGGCCTGTCCGCTCCGGGAGGGGGCGCCCCGCCCGGCCCGCGCACCCGCCCCGCCCGCACACTCACGGAGACACGGGAGCCACCATCTTGGGCGGTGGACGCTCTGGCCGCGGTCTCCTTGGGCTCCACTGAGCGACAGCAGCCACTAGCGGTAACGGGGGCGAAGAGGCGCCAGCAGCCCGCGCGGGCCGGGGTCGCGGGCAGGGCAGGCGGCGCCCCCGAGGCTCACCTGGCCGCGCCCACCTTCCGCGACTCCCGCCCGCCCTGCCCTCAGCCTCCGCTACGGCGCGCTGCAGCAGGAGCGACTCAGGCTAGACCGCAGGAGTTCATTCGGTCCTCACATTCACCCGCGGTTCCTGGAGGCGCTCACAGTCGTGAGAGACAGACAGGGGTGGCGGCTACAGGCGGCCTAGTGCTCTGAGACTTAGGAAGCAGGTGCTTTGGGGTCACCCAGGAGGGGGAGGCAAGCTAACAGTGTGCAGGGCGAGTCAGATAAGTTTCACAGCAGGATAAGTGACATTTTACCAAGGGCAGGGCATTCCAGGTGGTGGGATGGCAAAGCAAAGATCCATCGAGAAGTTGAAAGTGCACTGCAGGTTCAGAAAGGTCCAGGTGGAGCTGAAGTGGGCAGTGCCAGGTGCTGGAAGGCTCTGCGGGGATGCTGGGAGCTTTGACCTTCCCGCCTAGTGGGGAGACTACTGGGGAGTTCCAGCCCAGCCTTTTAGTCTAATGAGTATTTGTCATGGGGATGACAGAAATGGGGAAAAGAGGGAGGGAGGGAGCTTGGAGAGACCTCTTCCTAGAACCCTCATCTCAGGGGCACAGGCAATCCTTGCCCCAGTCTGGGTTCCCCACAGAGATGAAGAGAAGGGGTGGGTTCCCTGCAGGAGGAATGTGGGATGTAAGCACCTGGACCCTCCTAGACCTGGAGGCTTGGAGTCCAGAGGCCTGGGATGGAGCTCCAGTTATATTTCACTCCAAGGCCTTGGACTGGACACTTAGCTATGACCTTAGGTTCCTCATCTGGGAAGTGGGAATTATAGCCAGGGAGGAAGCCAGGGCAGGACAGGAATGGGTCTGAGGATGAAATGAGGTGCTGGGTGTGGGGCCATTTGCAGAGAGGGTGGGCCTGCCACTGCGGCTTAAGGTGGATGCCAAGGCACTTGGTGACCCAGTCTCCCCTTCCAGGAAGCACAAAGTCACCTGGAAATGCCTTCCAGCCCCCTCACAACTGGGGGCACTGCTTTCCTGCACAAGGCCTAGGGTGCACATTGATTTGAGGTCCCAGCAGCCACTGCAAGGGAACTCCTCCTCAGCGTCCTTCACACAGCACTGCTCTGTGCCACCCACCGTCTGCCTCTGACATTCATCGTGAACCCTGGCCCCAGGGCCACTGGGATGCTGCATGAGTCACGGCACATGCACATACACGTGTGGCCTGGCTCCTGGCTCCGCTCGAATGAAGGGTGATGATGCAGCCTCCACACCTGCCCCAGAATGGCACCATACAGCCTGCCAGGTCTAGAATTCTACACCCCTGAGAGGGTCCAGTGGGGGGGGGGGTAGGTCTCCTTTGATGGTATTTTGCAGCAGAACAGCCACCCTAAGTGTCTTGGAGCAGTTCCTCCCCAACCGGGCTGGGGGCCACAGCCAGGATCCACAGCTCACTGGACTGCTGCCTCAAGAGGGTGGGTTCTTGGTTCTGATCAAACATATGAACAAACCAGACCGAGTGCAGGAGAAGAGGCTGACCGACCCCAGGGGTCCGACCAAGGCTGGGGCAGGGGCACACAGCAGGCATCCTATGACAACACCACCTGGCTGCCATCCAGCGGAGAAGATCTGGGGAAACCACATCCTGCTGTTTTGCCACAACTGGAAAAGACACACACACACACACACACACAGAACACCGGGACATACACCCTGAGGCCCATAGGCACCCACAGATAGTGACAGGCACAGACACCAAAGCACACACATACATACATCTCCCCAGCTAGACCTTGTATTCTATTCCACATACACTGATGTGTGCACATATGGAGGCAGTATCCGTGCCAAGACAGACTGTACCCACACTGGCCACGCATGAGCATGCACGTATACACAGATGGGCACGATCAACAAAGACATACTGTACACACACATACCCAGAGGGACAGACGCACATGGACATGCAGACCCCTGCAGATGCCTGTAGAGACAGTATAAAGCAATAGGCCTGCGGCAGCACACACCTTCACAAAGATAGAGGCATGTACACAAAAATCCATACACAGATACAGAGATAGGTGTGTGCACACACTCCCCTTACAAAATTAAATGCATCTGACTTAAAAGAGCATATAGCCAAATGCAATCCTTCTCTCCCACTCCCTCTCCCCACCCCGACCCAGAGTCACAGGCAGACCGACGGTAGGGTGCATACATGCACACAGCATACCTCAAATAATAATGCTGCCATTTCTATCACAGATAAAACCAAACTCTGCCAAGAAAATGGCAGTCCAAGGGAGCGAGCAAGCCAAAGGTAGGGAGTGGGGGTTGACCTGAGACCCACTGTTTGCCTGCTCCCCAGTAGGATTCTGACCATGGCCAGGGGGTTCCTCCCCACATTCTCCAGAGCTCCCAACCCACTTCTGGATCATCCAGCACTTGGAATGTGTTCACGTTCCAGATCCCCCCAAGCTGGAGGAAAACCTCAAAGCCTGGTCACAAGAGAAACTCTGCCCCAGCCTCACTGCCTCCAGGCCCTTGCCCCCCATGAAGGGTGATGGCTGTCTCCCTCTGAAAAGGCCAGGCAACCCCTGTGTGAAGAGGTGAACGGGAGACCATGGATAAAGTGGAGGCATCCATGTGGACCCCATGCGGTGGCTAGTTCTCCGGGAGGAGCCCACCCTGATTTCTGTCTGCCTCCCTCTGTCTGCCTCTCTCCCTGCTGCAGTAGCAGCTCCCTCTTCAGCCCCTTCAGACTTCTCCCCCTCCCCTGGCCCCTTAGCAGACCTTGAAGGTGTGATCTGATACAAGGCACCTTCTACTCAGGCTCCCTGGATGCAAATTTGCCCAGATGTGCAACACACCTGGTTCCTGCAGGGTGGACCTCCAGCTCCCCAGCCATTCCTTCCCCTCCCTCCTCCTCTGTCCTCAGCCAGAATGGGGGCTTCCCTGTCCAGTCCTGGACCCAGGAAAAGGTACAAGAGTCACCTGGCTACCGGCAGACAACTTTTGGGAGCCAAAAATAGCATGAAAAGGACAGGGCTGGGGAGAGGGGAGAGGACCAGGCTTGGCTGAGCCCACTCCCACTCCCCAGCCCAGGCGTCCTCAGCACTCACCCAAGAGCATTCTCTGCCTTTGGAGGCACCGCAGAGCGCAGAGCTAGGAGCAAATGATGAAACCCAGCCAGAGTGACAGAGGGAAGAGGGGATGTGAGGGACAGGAGGGGAGGGCGAGAGGGAGGGACTCCTGGTCCTGCCTGGAAAGCAGCATCGCTACTGTGCCCTGTCTCCTCTTGCCAGGAAGGAGCTGCCCATTCCTTCCCTGGCTTCCCCATGCCAGTCACAGGTGGAACGGCCCGGGCACGTCCTTCCCCAAGGGTACAGGGACCGAGGAGGGTATCAGGGAGCATCCCACTGACCCCCTGCTCCTGGAGGGTCCCTGCTTAGTGCCTCTTACACTGAAGTGAAGGGTTGACTTTGTCCCCAGAGACTTCCAGGGAAGGAGATGCTGCTGGCCCCTTCTCTGCCTGCCAGAAGGTTCTTGCCTCTCTCTTGCCCCAGGGCTTGTTGCTGCAAGCCTTACTCATTCTTTCCTTGCCATCCATTCCCGTATCTTTACCTGCTTTTGCTGAAGGGGAAACTGAGGCTCAGAGAGGTATTACCACTTCATCACAGAGCGTTGGCCATGAGGATGGGGGAAGGGAGTCCAGGTGTCATGCCACTCTTAGTCCAGTACCTGGACCCCCAATGCCAGAAAGGGGGGTATTCATGTGATCAGCTAGAACTTCTGACACCCCTCCCTGGCCCACCCCAGTCCCCCAGCCCTGTTCTCCTCCATTTGCTCCTTCCTCCCCCTCTTCTTCCTAAAAGCTGGCTGCCTACTCACCTGAGCACCTGGTGGCAGGGAGGGGGCAGACTGGGGGAAGGAGACAGCCGACCCACAGCTGGATCCAGTCTCGCATTCCAAGCCCCCACCCCGTCAGCATCCTGTCTCCACCAGACAATAACCTGTAATCTCCGGAGCAGCCAATGCCCCCGACCACAAAGAAGGTCTGGGAGGGCTGGCAGCAGCAGCTCCTGAAAACAGGTTTGTTAGGAAGGGGCTCTGGGGGGAAGGAGTTGTTTGTGTGGGGAGAGGAAGGAAACTCAAGCCCAGAGCTAATTAACCCACCCAGAGACACAGACGGAATCTTTGTCTTCTGAGAGGGCAGCGATCTGAACTAAGCCCTCTAATTCTCTACCCAGACAGCCTTGCTCTTCCTGGTGGGTCCCGGGGGAGAGGGTACTGGTGGTCAGGGTCATGCCTGGGGGAGGGGATACGATGGGCATCCAGGGAGAGCATGGGGCACTTCCATCACCTGCCACCAAAGGAGAGTAGCAGCAGGAGTCACTGGTTAGACTGTAAGAAGAACTCAGTGGCTTGGGGAGCACAGTTTCTTTGAAACACGTACCCAAAAGCCTCAGGATGGGTGTGAGAGGGGGTGAATGAGGAGGAACCAGCAACCCAGGGAGATACTCAAGGATGGGGACAGGCTAGAGGGCTTCCGGGCATCCTGATAGGACTGAAATTAATCCATCTGCGGGGAGTAGGGGGGTGAGGCACTCATCAAGCCAGTGACTCAGGCGTGACCTGAGCTCAAGGTCTTTGATCTCCAGGGCCCAGAGTGCAGCCAGAGGCTTCCACAGTCAAAGACCAGGAGAGATGGAGGGACTGATTCGAACGTGAGCTAGAGGGTGCAGAGTAGGGGGGCCTCGACCCACCACTCTGATCACTACCCTCTCTCCCACTGAAAGGCACAGGGACATCTGGTACAGCCGCAGCTGTCCCCATAGTGTCTACCTTGCATTCCCCATCCAAGGCCCCTCTGGCCATTTCAGCAAGCCAGAGTCATTAAGTCATTTCCCAAAACCCCTTCTCTCCCCTCCGATGGGTGTTCAGTGTCATGTTGCAGCGGATGATGGGAGCAGGGAGTGGGCCACTCTGCACTGATGGCTGGGTTGGTCCTGCCCAGAGACAAGGGAGAGACTGGTTGGCTTTTGAAAGCCCTCCCCCCACTGCCTCCCAGCCAGCCTAGGGGCGCAGGACATGGCCGGCATCTCCCCATTTTTCAGTTGAGGACACCAGGGCACAGGGCAGAGGAGTGGCCGTGGGCCCAAGCATTTGTGGAATGCTTTTGCCGGGAAGTGGCAACTGTCTTCTCTGGGTCATCCTCCTGCCCACTCCAAAACGTAATGGCTCAATCTCTCCTATCTGCTGCTGTCCTCAGCAGGGCGTGGGGGTGGGTAGTGTGAGACGGGATTTAGAGTCAGAAACCTGGCATCTGAAGCTAGCTATGTGGCCTTGGGTATGTTACTTCATCTCTCTGAGCGCCAGTATCCCAATTTGTAAAGTGAGGACTGATGCCGTCATCACTCCTAGGATGGCTGGGGGGAGGGGATGCCACCCCGCATGTGCAAGTGCTTTGTAGACAGCTCAGCTCCTAAGCAGGTGTTCCACATGGGACTGGGGGTGGGCTGCGGCTCCTCGCCAAGCTGTCCCTCCACGCCCTGTGCTGGCCTAACATCCTCTTCAGAGGTTAGAGCTAGGGGGGTCGAGCCAGCAAACCTTTCTCTCTTTACAGATGTTGGAGAACCATGCAAAGTTGTTTAGGGGTGTGTGTGTGTGTGTGTGTGAGCTGATCAATAGGTCATTGAGTTCGGCCTTATTGTGGGAAGGTTCCAGGTGCCTATACCCCCCCTTGGGAGGAGGGGCGGGGGGCTGAGAGATGGTTCAGGACACATTCCTGAAGAATGAATGGGCCTCCTGTGTGGGAGACAGACATAGGGAAGTACCTGGAGGAGGGGACATAGGGAAGCGTGGGGTGCCACCACGGTACTCCAGGCTCAGAGCTAGGAGTGAGAATTCAAGGAGCCTGGCGTGCCTGAGGAAGGGGCCTCAGGCATTGGTGAGGAGGCTCAGAGAGGAAGAGCGACCCCCACCTCCGTATCTCCCTCCTGCAGACAGCCTCAGGGACATGGGCAGGAGAGGGTCCCTGCCTCACTGCTTGTGACCGCCTGTCACTGTGGAAGTCTCCAGCCCCATGAGCCCCTAATCAAAGTGACAGCTCGCAGGGAACAAGTGCCCCTCCCGGCTGCCACAGGACTGAGACCTTGTGTCTCAGCATGGCATAGAGCCTGGACAGCGAGTGTCTGGGAACAAAGCAGTGTGTCAAGGGCTCCTTACACGTAGCCTAAGCCTCCCTGAAATAGGTGTGGTTCCCTCCACATTGCCCCAGGGAGCTCCGCTCAGCTGCACTCTAAGTGCTCTCTGCTCTTTGTGGAGAGGGGCGCACTGGCCCAGTCCCCACCGTTGGCAAAGCTGGAAGAGGCGTTCAGGATGGCTAACAGCCCTGACCTGCCTCCTCTCACCCCAGCCCCACCTCAGGGGCAGTTGCTAGCACCTTTTGCTGGTTCCATGTCTGCCTCCCTATCTAGATTGTGAGCACCCAAAGGCAGGCCCTGGGGACCACTCAGTGGGCATCCCAGCGTCCTGCACAGGCGGCACAGGGCTGGAGGGGGAGGTGATGGACAGACAGACAATGGGATGGACAATGACCTAACAGGGCTGATTTAACAATTTAGACTGGAGCACCCAGCCTCTCCTGGAGACCCCAAACCAACCCAGTACTCAGGAAGCCAGGTGTGCGGGAGGTCCCCACTCCTTTGGGCAGCCTGTCCCTTGTTGGGGAACTGCGGTCTCTTCTCCTCACCCCACACGGGCTCTCTCCACCTTGGCATGGCAGGGTGGGCGAGGGAGGGACTGTTGCCACAGGGCCCAGTGCCCAGGAAGTAAGGCCTGAGGACCCTGTGTTCTGAGGGGAGTAAAGGCCAGACAGCGCCCTCCAGCCGCAGGCCTGGCCTTCCCTGCCCAACACCGGCCTCCGGTCCCACTTCCCTCTCCGCACCCGCCTTTCTGATAACTGAGCTGCCATCCACGGCACGGCCCCAGCCAGAGCCATCCAGGCCACCTCCCTCCCCCACAGCCCCCACATCCAGTCAGTCACCACATCTTGACTGTTCCACTACAGAAAAGACTCCAGAATCTGTTTCTTCCACCCATCCCCCTTTCCGTCTCACGTACCCTGAAGTCTCACCCTTCCCCCTCACCAGAGACGTCTAGAAATACTAACTACTGCTCAAACCGCTTCGGTGATGCCCATCGCCTTCAGAACAAAGGCCAAAGCCAGTCTGGTGGCAAAGCTCTCACAGGTAGCTCTTGCTCCCCCCCCCCACTCCCCCATGCCCCCCGCCATGCCCATTGACTGCTCACCCCTCCCGGAGAGCCACGCGCCTTCAGGCCCCAGTGTGTTTGCTGTAGGGGCTTCCCTGCCTGGGATTCCTGTCTGTCTCCAATATCCACTTCTTTGAGGCTCTCCCTGACTTCTTGTGTCAATTCACCTCTCCCTCCTCTGACTTCTCGAAGCACCCTGTACCCACCTCTAGGAAGCCTGTTATTATCTTAGAACAAACTTGTCTCCATGTGTAGTTATTTGACAGCTCTTTCCTGACAGGCAGATATGATGTCTTTTAAAAAACACGACTCCCCCAAACAGCAGCTTGCACCTAGTAGGTTAATAAATATTTGATGAATTAATGAGTGAGTCTTGAATCCAGACACACACATACATGCTCCAGAAACATCCACCAGTCAGATGTACTCTTGCTCAGAGTCACAGCCTCGGTGTCCAGCCCTAAATGCTTGGATGGAGGAGTTGGTCCCAGCCACCAGGGAATTCCCCACCTTTGCTTAAGCCATGACCCCTGTCTGGAATGCCCCTTCTCCTGTCACTTATGTTCCAGGCTCAGCTTCCCTTCCTTAAGGAGGACTTTCCCGGTGACCCCAGGTAGAACTGCCTTTTTGCCTTTGTGCTCCTGGGGGGTATGTCCCATGTGACACCACAACACCCCCCTGCTCTTTTCACGTCTGTCTCCACCCAAAGGACAGACGCAGTCTTGGGGCAGATGCTGAGTGGGGAGACTGAATCTTATTTTTCTCCACCTCCAGGAGGGGAGGAGACAGTGGGTGTCCCATGACTATCACCAAAAGAACAGGCAGCCTGCAGGAGGGTGTCTGAGTTCAGAGCGCAGCCTCTGGCAAAGCTACCGACCTGGGCTGCAAGGTAGGTTTCCAGTGGCCGCCCCCAGGAATAGGGGTAAGTTCCTACCCTTCCCACCTCCCCAGGCCAGGCCTGGCTATGAACAGTTTCCCCTGCAGCCGGCAGCCCGGGCTGTTCCTATCTCCCCACGGCCCCTCTGTGCCTGTCAGCCACAATCACCCTCATGGATGCACTCACCCATTTCCCTGGAAGTCCGCCTTGCAGCCAGCTGCCCCTTCGGTGCTCACAGCCAAACCTCTGCAAAGTCACCCAGAGAGGGAGAAGCAGAAGTCCTGGCCAGGAGTCCAGCAGCAAAGGGAGAGGGGCCTCCTGCTGTCCCTCAGTGGGAGTGCATTGCACCTTGCTGACCTTGGCCTTCAGAGACCAGAGCAAAAACCTGGCACACCCAAAGGCAAGGCCCTTGTCTGAAAGACTGTCCCTGCCAGGGGGCTCCAGACTGCAGAAATGCTACTTAGGAGTCCTGATCCCAAAAGACCCCACAGGGAAAGCCCCAGAACCAGACCTCCAGATCCTGAAAGATCCCATAGGAGGGTTGTCCAGGTGTGAAACAAAACCTGATGGCCTCAGGAGAGCCTCAGACCCAAAGACCCCCTTGAGGGCATCTCAGACCCAAAAGACCCCACAGAGGGTGGCCACAGACCCAGAGCGCCTCAGAGGTGCCCGAGACAGAAAGATCCTCCCCCGGGATCAAGCCCAGACCAAGTTCGGGGGAGCAGTGCCCCTCCACACTGACCTGGCCCCGAGGGGGTCTTTCCCAAGCTGAGCTGCCGGAGCCGCCTCTGGTGGGCCCGCCCCCCACAGTGCACCTGGGCCTGCGCTGCTGAGTTCAGCTGGATGTTGCAGACGTCGCAGAGCGTGTACGACGGCCGTTTCCTTTCCCGCTTGGGCTTAGGTGGTTCTGGGGGCCGAGGGGGGCATTCAGCAGCTCCAGATGTGGGGGGCTCCTTCTCACCTGGGGGGGATGGGCTCAGTGGCCGCTTCATACCTGAGCAGAGAGAGAGAGAAATGAAAGGCTCGATGGTTGTGAATATGCATAGAAGGAGCAGAAGGGCGTCGCGTCCTGAAGATGCCTGAGCTCTATATTCCAGCTGAGACTCCCCAGCTTTTGGAGACCCCCCCCCACCTAAGGATGGCAAAGGGAGCATAATGGGGTCTATTTCAAACAAAGCAGCATGAAAATATGGGAATGTCTGGAAGGGCATCAGAAATGTCTACATACTGGAGGCCAAGACACCCGGGTACTCAGAGGACCACAGAGCAAAGCTCAGAGAGGGAGACTAGGGTCCTGGAGGTGAAGTGGGTGTGGAGGGAGAGACACAGCAGGCAGACACAGCAGGGCAGTGGAGTCACATTTGGGAAGCCGAGTCCTGTTCTCAGCTCCGCAGCAAGCACTAACAGTCCTATGACAGGCAGGCATGTGGCGCTTACTGGAGACTCGGCAGCCGCTGGCCAGAAACCCAACCTTCCCGTGCCCTGTGCCCAGCAGGGTGACGTTCACAAATGGTGACAGTGTGCAAAGCTATCCCAACCCCTGCTCTGTGTGGCTCCAGATGTCCTTGCTGTCCTGGCCACTGAAGCTGAGGCAACAGTTGGTGGTTTGGGTAGAGACCTGGGCCCTGCTGACTGGGTCTGCTGTACACAGCCGGTGCACACGTGTGTGTGCACACGCACACACACACACACACCCCTGGGCCCTCACATCACCCCTCTATGCCCCCCATCTTCCACAGACACTCTTTCCTTTCCAACTCACTTCTCTGGAACTTTCTCCATCTGGCTTATCTCCCTCTAACTATTTCTATTCCGAGGCTGCCCAACTCCCTTTCTCAGACTGAACTGTGTTCATTTTCACTTCCTTCCTGATTCCTGCCTCTGCTGCAGATGGGGGCTTCCTGAGAGCAGGATCTGTGTCTCTCCCTCACGCTGGGGCAACACTATGCCTAAGGCCTGGGTGAGGCGTGACAGCCCATCTCTCTGTTACTAACTGAATTGTATCCCCTCCAAAATTCATATGTTGAAGTCCTCACCCCCAGGATCTCAGAATGTGACTATATTTGGAATAGGGTCTATATTGAGGTAATGAAGTTAAAATGAGGTCATATGGGTGGGCCCTAATTCATATGACCAGTTTCCTTACAAGAAGAGGAAATTTGGGCACAATTACAGAGGGAAGACCATCTTCAAGCCAAGGAGAGAGGCCTTGCGAGAAAGCAACCCCACTGACACCTTGATCTCAGACTTCTAGTCTCCAGAACTCTGAGAAAATACATTTCTGTTGTTTAAGCCACTGGGACTGTGGTACTTTGCTATGGCAGCCCAAGCAGACTAATACATCTCCCCAAAAGGCATTTCCTACGTGTGATGGCCCACAGTCACTTAGCAAATCAGACAAGCGATGCCGTAATGTCCTCGCAAGACCACACATCCAGTGTGGAGCCCACGTGTGAACAAGGAAAATTAATTTCACAGGTCCACGGCCAAGAACCTGCCTGCAGTCCCTGGATGCCACCCGGTTCTCAGTAAGCCGCTTGTCATTTTGTGGGCACTGGTCCCACGTAACACGTGTCTGTTGTTACGTGCATAGGGGCTGTGTGTGGAGGGGACACAGGGGCACAGCGATGAAGAGCTCTGTGCTGCTTCACACCTGGGTTCAAATCTCAGCTCTGTGGCTGACTGCTGGGTGACCTGAACCCAGTTCCCTCACTGTACGTCTGTAAAATGGGAGTGATCGGTAGTTCCTCAGTCATACACACACCGTGGGGATTAGATGAGCTGATCTCTACAGAACGCTTCTACAAAAGCGTGTCCTACAAAATCAGCTATTATTAATCTGCAACTTGTGAGTGGAGTCACCTTGTCCGTCGCCCTGTGTGCCCGCCCGTCGGGATGTACCTGCATCACTGTAAGTGTCTCTGTTGTGCCATTGTTTGTTGAGATGAACCTGTGTCACTCAGTGTGCATGTCACATTGTAGCTGTGCCACGGGATGGGTGTCATTGTGCCCATACCATGGAATGAGACTGTCATTGAACATTTGAGATTCTGTGTGCTGGAGGCTGCACTGTGCCCCTCACTCAAAATTCAATTTGTTGCAGTCCTAACCCCCAGCACTTCAGAATGTGACTGTATTTGAAAATAGGGTCATTGAAGATGCTGTTTGTTAAGATGAGGCCATACTGGTCTAGGGTGGGCCCCTAATCCAATACATATGACTAGTCCTTTTAAAAAGGGGAAATTTGGACACAAACATGTACACAGGGAGGACTCACATAACATGAAGATAGAGATTGGGGTGATGCATCTATCGAGGAACACCAAAGATTGCCAGCGACCCACCAGAAGCTAGGGGAGAGGTGGAGAACAGATTCTCTCCCTCACTGTCCTCAGAAGGAACCAACCTTGCTGACACACCTTGATCTTGGACTTCTTGCATCCAGAACTGTGAGACAATAAACTTCGGTTGTTTAAGTACCACCCAGTTTGGGGCACTTTGTTATGGCAGCCCTAGCAAACTAACTCACTTTGGGTCTGACCCCTGCGTGGTCATAGGTGCCTGGCGATTTGAGGGTCCCATCCCTGCTGTGGGATGCAGTCTCAGAGATAGCCTCCAGGTGGCGCAGTGAGCCTCCAGCGGGAAGATAGAGGTGAAGACCCAGCACCCCCTGGGCAGGACCCATCCCAGTCCTCCACACTCAAGGGCAACTAGGCTGTCCTCTGGAGCCATACCAGGGGTCCAGGGCACAGCTCTTCCCACAGAGGGCACACTGGAGGTCACTCCCATCACTGTGAGAAGGCCCCCCAATGCGCACAGAGCCCCCCAGCAATAGTCTGCACCCTCTCACCTCTAGATGGCGGTCATCACAGCTACTTTGCCTTTCCAAGTCTTGCCCCCTCCCCAGCAGGGAGAGGCAGGAAGGAGGCCCCAGGTGCAAGTGTTGGGGGTGGGGGTCTGACTCCCCAGGGCGGAGGCTTCAGAGGAATGAGATTTTCGTGGCCATGCCAAGGAGCGCTGCCTGCCCCGCCAGCATGGGGACAGGGGTATTTTGAAATCTCAGGGCAATTTATGACAGGCGGGCCGAGGACATGGCCCAAGACAGCAGACAAATATCTGCCATGCAGCTGATTAAACCTCTGTGATATACAGCCTCTGGGCTCGCAGGGCTGCCTGGATTCCGGGGCTAATTGTGTCCCCCCCAGCAGGCTGAGCTGGGCCTGCCGCAGCCTGCCCTGCCTGACCAGCCTTCCCAGCTGTCCCCTCGGAGCCACACCGCTCCAGCTGAGCCAGTCGGAAAACGTGGAGGGGTGGGCGATTGCTAGGGCACACACAGGTACAGGCCATGCGCGTTAGCAGGTCAGCCCCCTGACCCTGGCTGCTGTGAGAGCCAGCATGCCTCACCCTGGCTGCACCTACCCTCGGACAGGACCTAGTCCACACTCAGCCTTTAACAGGTGAGGAAACTGAGTCCCAGAGCAGCGTGGTAGACTTGCTTCAAAGTAAAATGGAAAGACAGTGCAAGAGCTGATTCTAGAAGCTTCCCTGTCTTCCTCTTCACCACCCAGCTGCCTAGGTCACCTCTTCTTTATATAATAACAACCCGGTTTATTGAGGGCTTACCGTGTGCCTGGTGCTTTATGCATAGGATCTCTTTTAAACTTCACAGTCACCCCAGGGGGTGGGCACTATTATTAACCTGTTATTCCACTTCGAAGATTAGAAGACAGGCTTTGGGAGGTTTTGTGGCTGGACCTGAACGTACACTTGTCTGACTCAGCCCAAATCCTTTCCCACTGGCCTATTCCACCTCTCCCTAAAGCCTGCCAAGCCCTGATTTGAACGGCTGGGTGGCGAGGGGGTTCACAGACTCTGAGAAAGGCTCCTAAGAGGCTCAGGGCTGTGGAACCCCTTTCAGCCTCCGGGGCCAGGCAGGGAGGTGCCACACCCTGGGCAGGAGGGAGTGGGGCCAGAGTCAAAGAGGCAGGGAGGAAGGACAAGGTGAAGGCAGAGGAAAAGAGCATACATGTACCCATCTGTCTGTCTGTCTGGCAGGGATTGTTTTTTACAGGAAGTGGGATCAATCTCCCTCTGTTCCCCACCTTCCCTGAGAGATGGGCTGAGGCTACAGCAGGGAGGGTGGTGGTTGGACTATGGCAGGGACCTCCTCCCCACTTGAAGGCAGGCTCACACCAGAGCCGGGGAGCTGATGGAGGCCAGGGTTCTGTCTGCCTGTCTTGTCTGTGATGCCAGCATGGTGGAGCTGGGGGTGAGGTGGTGGGAACACTCAGGCAAGACCCTGGGGTCCCTTTCCTACCACTCTGGCTGAGTGACAAATGCACTTCAGAGCCCTGGGTTTCAGTGGGGTCCTCGGCCACTGCAGGATGGTAAGATGCCCTGCCTACCCATCCAAAGAGGGTTGGGTGGGGAAGGACTTTGGAGGCATAAAGTGGGGAGCAGAGAGTTGTTTCAGCTGCAGCCTGGGGATGGGGGTCCTCAGGAAAAGGCTGATTCTGCCAAAGAGGTAACTGGAGAAGGTTCTAGGCCTGTCGCTAGCCTTTGGCAGAGCATGAAGGACTCCCTCACCAAACCCTTAATGAGCCCAATTACACTCTGGCATTTTCTCCCATGTCAGCCAACAACCACCCTCCCCTCTTCCCCGGCCAGGTCTCAGGCCCTGCTTATGAGCAGGGAGACTGGCTGGCTGGCCAACCTTGGGCCAGTCCCTGACCCTCTGGGCTTGGGTTTCCCTTCTTTAAAGAGAAGGGACTGGACTGAGCCAATCTCATAGGTCCTTTGCAGGCGGAGCTGCAGTGCAGCCCAGCAGCTGCCTCTAAGGTGGAAGGGGGTGGAGGCCACGCTGTGTGACTGCGCCTTAGCCTGGGAGAAAGGCAGGGTCAGGAGTGCCTGGTACCTTCTACCTACTGTAGAAACATCGCCTCCGCTGATCCTCAGGACTATCCTGGGAGGCTTTACAAATGAGACAACTGAGGCTCCGAGTCAAGAAGAGTGGCAGTGAGTAGGGCCAGGTCTCCCCATTCTGTGAGGCAGGGACAGAGGGCAAGGACCCAGGCAGCTCATCCCAGTCACTCATGGGGTCTTAGGCAGGAGTATGGGATCCTGCCCCTCCCACCAACCCAGCTGCAGAGAGAAGCATCTGGAAGAAGAGAAGCCTCATCTCTTCTTGTCTTAGCAGAGTATGAGCCCTCTGGGCCTGGATACCCTGGAGTACCCCTGAGGAGCCACCACTGAGCATCTTGGCTTCTCCACTCTGCCACCTCCCCACTGCCCTGTCCCAGTGCTGACAGCTTCCCAGGGCAAGGAAGGGGAACATCGTGGCCACTAAAGAATGGCACCCGCCCTAGCTATCCCATAGGCCCAAGGAGCTGGGGTCACCTAGGGTTACATCCTGACCCCACCCCCAGAGGAACCAGAGGAGTGAGGTGGCCTGAGTGGGGTCAGCTGTCCCAACCTCCTGCCCACACACCCCTGCTTTGCCAGAGGAGGAAGCCCTGGGGCTGGACAACAGCTGGTCCAAGTGACAAGGACCAGGTGAGGGGTTCCACTGGGCAAACCTAAGGCAGCCATGGCTGTCTTCCCATCCCAATTGGTGACAGAGGAAGCCTGTCACCTTCCTCTGGGGACTTCTGGGTGCTGGGGATTTCAGGAGTGAGCTAGCTAAGAGCTCCAGCTCCAAGGAAGGGAGAAAGAGGGCACAGGAGGTGAGGGAGTGTGATGGTCCAGAGGCCAGGTCACCATCCTCCACCATTTCTCCTTCCTTGTCTGCTCTGTCTGTCCCCATCCTCTGTTGTCTGGGTGCTCCAGAGGGCCTCATTTCCTCCTGATACCCCAAAGATAGGGGCTGCCTCTCCTGGCCAGTGAGACTCCCCCAAAGACCCTCAACCCACCCTTAGGAAGTCCCTCTTGTTATCTAACCTGCATCTCTCCTTGCAGAGTCCACAGTGGCAACACAGAACAGCCACCTCTAAGGTTGTAGGAATGGGGGGGAGCGTTAGCCTCAGTACCCCATTTTCTTGCCTCTGCTGCCTAGGAAACCTGATTGTTGCCCTCATAACCTCAGTTTGCAAAGGAGACACCCCTGCCCCACCTCCCGACCAGGCACACCAGGGCCCAGGATTCTGGCACAACCTGCCCGATCCCCAGCCCGCTCTCCCAGCCCAATCCCACAGGACCAAGAAGGGGGGCTCCTTCACACCCCACTCCCTGCCTCTGACAGCCCCCCGCCCCAGTCAGCACTCCCAAGTCAGGGCTGGGGGACTAGTCCTGGGAGCCAGAGAGAGGAGGCTGAGGATTGGGAGGTCCTGGGACAGATCCAGAATTGTGGGTGGGGGCTGCCTCACTCAGGCCAGGAGGGGCCCCCTGCTTAGGGGTGGGTGGGGGAACAGGAAGGCCTCCAATGCCTGTGAATGACTGAGGTAGAGGGGTGGAGGTGACAGGAGTGCTCTCCCCTCCCCCACGGCTTCCGTTCTATTCCATCCCAGGGTTGATAGGCGCAGATTGACTTTTGGATTTTCTAAACTCCTTAGGAAAAGAAGGTGTGTTATTTAGCTGAGCCCTCTCTCTCCTGTGAATGATCCCCTTCTTTGGGTGGGGATGGGGGGTGGGTCTCACCCTCTCTGCCCCCCTCCCTCTAATGAGAGCTGGAAGTCCTTCTTGCCATCACCCTTGCCATCACGCCCGCTCCTGATCTCCGTTTCCGGTTAAGTTGTGGTCCTTGTCTCCCCACCTCCCCCGAATGCCAAGCAGGGCAGGGTCCTCGCGGCTGCCCCCAACCCTACAGAGCCGCCTTTGCCCCGACCCGCCGGCGGCCCCCTCCGCCCGCTCAGCGCCCAGCGCGCGGTCGGGGATGGGGAGCGGGGAGAGCGGCCCCCAGTCGGGCCCCCGCCTACCTGAAGAGCGCTCCCGACCCAGCGCAGCTGCGGCCGGCCGCCCGGGCCGGTCCGGGGTCGCGGCTCCCGGAGGTGCGCGGCCGGCCAGTCCCGGACCCCGCGCGTCCCGGGACAGCCGCCGCGTCTCCGAGCCCGCCCCCGGCGGCCCTGCGCAGAGCAGGTGCCAGGAGCCGCGCCGCCCAGAGCGCGCCCAGCAGAACCAGCGGGCGCCGGGACAGGGGCTCGGCGGAGGGGCTCCCTGGGTGGAGGAGGAGAGGGGAGACCTGGGGCCTTGTGGCTGAAGAGCTGGGCCCACTGGTGAGTATCCTCCCTCCCCTGGCCCTCCAGGTCCTGAGCACTCGCGGGCTCCCAGAGCTCAAGGAAGGGGACCCCAAACTGGCTGCCTCCCCACCACCCTGTCTGCCTACTGCTACCTCCCCTAAAACTGGCCCCTTTTGAGAGGAAGCTTGGGGAGAAGGAGGAAGTTGATATTCATGGAGCACCTACTGGGTGCCAGGAGGGATCACATTCAAGTCCTATAACCACTCTGCCTAGACAGGTTTGACCCCATTTTATGGACCAGGAAACTTCTTTGGGGACCTTGAGTAACTGGTCCAAAGTCACATCGGAAGCAGGCACCAAATGGGAGACCCCAGACAGCTTCTAGGCACCGTCTCTGGAGGCCAGGGGAGAGAGCCAGAGTCTGCTGGGGAGAAGTCACCCATGTGTGGGCTGGAGGTCATTTCTGATCCTCCCAGGGAGCCAGTGCACAGGGCCCAGAACACACAGGGGCATGAAGCCAGCCAGGGAGGGCAGGGGGCAGGGGCTGGTAGCATGACCTCCTAAGATTCCTGCCATCTTTCTGTTATTGGGAAAGCAATAACAGGGTAAGAGAGCAGAAGCTGAGGAAAGGGGACAGAGATGGCTCTTGCAGCTAAAGAAGTGTCAGTGCTGCTCACCCCACCTGTGCTGGGGCAGGCCTCGTGGGGACCAGGCCATGCAGAGAGCAGGCCATGCCTTGCCCACTGCTGCCACCCAAGCTCCCTGCACTTCCTGGTCCTTGCACCCATCAACCCACTCCTGCCTGGGGACCTTGACCTTCCTGTTCCCTCAGCCTGGAACACCCCCTGGACCTTCACAGAACTGTCTCCTTGTGACTCAGGCCTCAGCTCAAAGGTTACCTCCCCAGGGCCCTTTCCCCAGCTACACTATTCTTTGTCTCAGGCCCTGGTTTATTTCCCTCTCAGTGCATCTCCCAAGTCCTTAATCTCCCCCCCTCACCCCCTGCCCCCACCCCACCACCCTGCAAGTTGTAATTCTTTTGCTTGAACACTTACCTGTCTCCCCCATGAGCCTTTATTTCCCAGCTATTTGAAACACCAGCACAAAGGTTGATGCTAGTTGAATAAATGAATGAATGAATTCATTTCCACTTTAACAGGAAATCTACATGAAATTGTACACTTTGAATGAGTGAATTATATGGTATGTGAATTATATCTAATAAAGCAGTTACCAAACATTATTTTTTAAGTAAATCCAGGGTAGGGATGACAGTCATGGTACCCCACGTGTACATCGCCATCCCACAGCACACTCATCCTCTAATTTGATCCTGTCACACTGCTCTCCGTCACAGCCCACATCCTGCGGCTGTCCATGGAGAATTGCAGTTGCTCAGGCTTGGAAGGGACCTTAGAGGTCATCCTGTCCCTTTTGTAGCAGCCTTGACAAGTTACCCTCTGGCCTCTGCTTCAACGTGCCAATGATGGGGAGCTCACTACCTCACAAGACGGCCCATTCCATCATCAGTTAGCTCATTAACATGGGGAGCTGGAATCTGTTTTCCTATAATGCCTGCGTGCTGGTCCTAGATCTGTTCCTTGGTAACACAGAAAAAGTGCACTCCACTTTCCACAGCCAGCTAAACACGGCTGGCAGCTTCTTCCCAACGGGGTCTCTTCTCCCAGCTAAAGAGACCCGTTTCCCTCAACTATTCTTCCCCTGACATGGCCACCTCCTCCAGGAAGCCTTCGAAGATGTGGCTCCCCCTCCTGTGTGATCCCAGGGCACCTTGTGTGTGTCCCTAACCCTGCATTTATCACACTGTATTAAACTATCTCCCCTAAACGCTGTCCCAGTTACCCCCCTATACTAAGCACCTCCCAGGGGAGTTCTGGGCCTTTATTAATTCTTTCTGCCCAGAACCTTGCATGGTGACCAACCAACCTGAACTAAACAACTTAATAATGGTTTAAATGGTTTTCAGGTATTTTATTATCCCAGGTGTAGCCTTGTTCCTTTTTCAGGTGTTTTATTATCCCAGTTGTATCTTCTGAACTTATTTAGCCTTTTAGTGACCTCCTTAGAACAAAGCAACGGTGAACATAAACTCCCCCTGCCTCTGCCCCCCTCAGCCCTGTCCTCTATTAATGCTGCCACCCCTTAACTTTTACGCAGTCTTGAATCAGCTCTACATAGAGCTGAGGGTCTGTTTTCATGTGATGCACTGGTGAGTTTAGCATTCCTATCCCAGTTCCTGAGTGAGTGATTTCTTCAACTCTGAGCACCAGATCGTATGTTTAGGCTTGCTGGCTCTCCTCTTCTGCCCAGCCTGTTGAAATCATTTAGCAGAACCACAGGTGCCAGCTTAGTGCCACCCACAAAGACGTGGCTTCACCTAGATACCTAGCAATAACACACCCCTAAACTCCAGCCCTGCGCACAGACAAAACACCGCCATCTGTGGTGGGCTTTCTGAATGCCAAATCCTTCCCGGGACTTCATCAACTCATTTCGTCCTCCCTAGAACCCTGCAAGGTTGGTATTACTCTCCTCATTTTGAAGATGAGAGGGAGGTTCTGAGAGGTTAATTAAGCTGCCCAAGGTCACACAGCTAGATAGGGGCAGAGTTGGAATTTGAACCCCATTGGTTGACTCCAAAGTCTAGACCAGGCGTCCTCAAACT
>VBSM01003215.1:14012080-14038525 GCA_008086735.1 Cheirogaleus medius | reverse complement strand
AGAGCTGGAGGTGCCAGGTGGTGCTGGCTCACCCTTGCCCACCTACCACTTGCCCAGTGAGGGATTCAGGCCCCCTAGTTACTGCCCTCCCCCAGCCAGAAAATGACCCTTAGTCTAAATAAAGCTGCTGAGTCTCCAGTTTGGCCATCCCAGTTCTCACTGCTGCCAGTCTCATCCCCTTATCTCCTCTTCCTCTGTTTCGTCTGTGGCTGAATCCTCAGCCCTAGAACTGTGCCTGGCACACAGAAGGCAACCAACATACACTGCCAGATTTGAGGAACGAACCAACACTCCCTGTGGGTGCGAGAGAAATGGAGCAGACACCTTGCTCTGGCTGTGTGAGCTTAGGCAAGTTACTTCCCCTCTCTGAGCTTCAGTTTCCTTATCTGTAAAACAAGGCAATTAAAACATACCAGTGTAGAGAGTGATGTGAGATCATCCGTGCAGAGTGTCCCCCGACTTAACATGTGCCCTACTAATAATATGGGCATCATCGATTAGATGTTACTGGCCCCGATTTAGGGGGAGGGACACTGAGGCTCAGAGAAGAGAAAGGACTTAGGCAACCCAACATTACCCAGCTTGCAAGAGGCCCATGCAGGACAGGGGCTGGGGTGCCTGGCTTGAAGGCTGTGCCCTTTTTCCTGTTTCAGGGGCCTTCCCTGAGTGCTCAATAAATATCATTTGTACTACAAAGATATGAGATGGCTAAAATAATTGTTCATGATAGTAACACCGAGGGCCCAGATGAAGCAAAGCCTGTGGCAGAGGAGCTCGAGCAGGGGCCACAGACCCCTGCCCCGCAAGCAGCTTCTCCACTCTGCTCACAGCCCAGGCTGGGGTGGAGACGTAGGGCATAATTCTGGGCCCCAGGGTCCCAGGAGGGTGGGAGAAGACCCCACCTTCAGTGGGCCTGCCCCACCCCATCCATCATGGGTCTTTTCTGCTCCCACTGAAAGGGCAGACTCACAATGCCTTGAACAAGTCCACTGTGACCCCCCCGGCCCCCCTACCGCCGGCCTTTTGCCTCCTAAAATAGCCCAGAGCCACCATGTGCCCAGGGCGGCTCCCCACCGGTTGCAAATCCCCCTGAAATCAAATCCCCATCCTGCCCGAAGCAGGATGGCACCACCTCCTGCCACTGCTGGGCTCCGGCGCTGGCCAGGCTCCCCCCAATGGAAACCAGGACAGTTGTCCTTCACAGTGACCGGGACATAAATCCCCAAATAATGAGACAGGCGCTGGGAACACAGAACCAGACACGGTGCTAATTGGTTTGCTTCTGGGCAGAGGTGACATGGAGACAACAGCAACGGGCCTCGGTTTCCCAGCCAGTAAATCAGGGTGGGGGGTTGTGACGACTTCCTGGGTCCCCGGCTGGGCTGACTTTCTGTGCCCTCTGACCGGCCTCATGACCAGACTAACCAGCAGCACTTTTTGGAAGATTAAATTCCCAGATGTGAAAAGGAAGGGTTGGGGTCCCCCATCCAGGTCTTGAAGCAGGGAGGCTGGGATCATCCCTACCACGATCCAGAAATACCTTCTTTCCACTAAGAAAAAACAAACAAACAAGGCTCCCGTCACTCCCAGCAAGCACGAGGATGGGGGATGGGGGGACCGGGAGACCAGCTCAGCCTCCCCGAGGTCGGAATGGATTCTTGGACAAGGCCAAGGTCCTCAGTTTGCAGTAATCAGGATGAGATTATCACATTAAACTTTCAAAGTCTTTGCTCAAAAAGAAGTGGCAGCAGCTGACA
The DNA here is from genome assembly GCA_008086735.1 of Cheirogaleus medius. NCBI lineage: Eukaryota > Metazoa > Chordata > Mammalia > Primates > Cheirogaleidae > Cheirogaleus > Cheirogaleus medius. Next base: position 14,036,768 of record VBSM01003215.1, on the reverse strand, counting down.
CCCTTGACTGCCCCAACTCCCCCTCCAGCACCCTCTCCCGGACCACGGCCAGATGAGCTCCAGATACAGGCCACACGGAGGCTCCCCTGTGCTGGGCTAGAGGCAGGGGCGTGGACAGAATGACCTCTCTGGGCCTGGGCTGCCTCTGAGTCGTGGTAAGGTGGAAGGAGGAGGAGGCGGGGGAGAGGGCTGAGCTAGTGTGTCTGAGCAGGTGCAGTTTGGAGGGACTCGGGGACACTAGAGTAACCTGGAATCAGGCAAATGTGTTTACATCACAACTCTGCCACTCACTAACCGTGTAACTGGAAAAATGTGTCCCTTCTCGCCACACCTCAGTTTCCTTGTCTGTAAAATGGAGATAATGAGAACAATACCTAATAATAACTCCCCTGACCCAAGGCTGACATCTGAGAAGATTAAATAATATATAGAAAATACCCTGCATCTGGGACATTGTCAAGAACATGAAAGAAATTTAAAATTTTTTTAAAAGAGTAATAAGCAAATGCCCTGCAAACTGTAAAGGCCCATTGCGATGTGAGAGATGATGTCATTTGTTACAGCAGGAGGGACAGTGGATAAGACTGCAGGAAGAACTTCCTCACAGCTGTGCATTGGAAACGAATGGGACAAAATGAGAGGGAAGACAAACAGGCTTGGGTAAAATACCCAAAACCTCATTTACCATCTCCTCTCCCAACCCGGGTGCCTGTCCCGTGTCCAGGCTGAGCCCCTCCCCTTGTGCCCCCTCCTCTTGCCTCCCAAGGCTGCCAGTCTGTGCCCAACCTCTCCCAGCCCAGAGCTGTATCCAGCTTGTGTTTGTTGCCAACATGATGGAAATTAATTCAGCCTCCTCACCCAGTGTGGCAGGGCTCCCTGGGGTGTGTAGGGGAGGCCAGGGCTGGAGGAAAGGCTGGGAATTGGAGCAGCCCCCTCCCCAGAATCTCAGCTGCAAGAGCAGCGGTCTAGAAGGCAGTCAGCTTGCTGGGAGGACTTCTTCATACTGGCCCACGGAAAGGAAGGTACAGGCTGGGACACAGGGGTCCTCACTGGGACCTTGGCTACCTGCCCTCTCGCTTAAAGAGCTGCATTCAGAGGTGCCGGGAGAGGCCCTGACTACCAGCCAGGATCAACCCTGCGGAAATTAAGATCTTCGAGTCTCCTTGACCCACCCTTCCTTTCCTGAAGCTTTTAGTTAGTCTGTCCAGCAGGATCCTCCCACCCTGGCCCACCACACCAGGCTTTGGGGTCCTCTTGCCTTCCTCAGTATGAGAAACTGAACCCAACCCCTCCTGACCTCAGCAGCATGGAGGCAGGGGGAAGCTGGGGATGACCCTGGGAATCCAGGATCGCCTGGGGCCAGAGGGCAGGGAGCGCCTCCAAGCCCACTGGCGGAGGTGGACGGTGGGGTGGCCTCGGCCCACCTTGTTGGCCCGGGAGCAGCCGCTGCCCACATCAAGGGCCTCCTCTCACATCAGCCCGGTGGGTGGAGCGCACAGCCATTGCAGGCAGGGAAGAAGGAGGCTTTTCAAAACCAGTCAAGAGCTTCCAAGAAACACCCTGAGGATGGGCTGTGTCCACACGTCCTGTGCCCCCCAGGCCCTCTGCAGCTCCAGGCGGCGGCTCACAAGCAGGCCGCTCAAAGGCCTTGACGGGGCAGTGCAGGGCAGAGGACAGAGCTGGGGCAAATCGCTTCACCTCTCTGGATGGTAAAATGGGCCCCATAGCATATACCTCGTGGGGTTGCTGGGAGCAGTGATATAGGGGTAGTGTCTCCCTTTGTGCTTGTAGGGGCTCAATGAATTCGCTCAATAAACGCTTATTGGATCCAGCTTTGAACAAAAGTCCCGAGGGGCCCATATGGAACTTGCAGTCTGGGTGGGGAGGAAGGACAGCACAGACAAAAGCAGATAAACACATGAGGTCAGGGAGGACAAGGGCTCTCCTGGAGGCTGACGTGAGGGATGGGCCTGCCCAGGGTCCTCAACCACAGCCACACACTGGACTCACCTGGGCAGCCTTCTGCAGCCCGAGCTCCTCCCCAGGGGATTCTGATGGGCTTGGTCTGGGGTGCAGCCTGCTTGTGGGGATGTTTACATTCTGCCCAGGAGATTCTGATGTGTGGCCAAGGGTGGGAACCCGTGTCCAGCAGGCTTCCCAAGTACCTGAGGAAATGGCATCACCTGGGGAGCTCATCAGTTACTCTGGGCCGGGCCCAGGGCCATGGATTTAGGAGCCCAGGGAGAGGCCCAGTGTCTGCCTTTTTAACAAGCACCCAGGTGATTCTAAAGGGCAAATAGATCTCGAGATGCATCTAGGAGAGCAAGTGCAAGCTCCAGAGCTTGGGCCTCAGAGCCCTCCACGTACTGACCCTGGCCACACTGTGTCATAGGGCCACCTGCTGCTCCTGTTAGCACTGTCCCATCACCTTGTCCTCAGCCTAGGAAGTGCCCCCCACCCCAGGCAAGTCCTGCGCATGCTCCTAGGCTCACCATGAAGCCTGAAGCTTCCCACCACCCTCAGCCCCTTGGCCACAGCCCCCATGCCATTCCCTTCCATGTCACACTTCATGTCCTGCTGGACCTTGGGCTCGTGGGGTAGGGCTGGCTCATCCACAGCACGTGGCACCGAGCCCGGCACCCCACAGGGTACGACTCCATCTTGTTGAAAGAATAACAAATCTACCACAGCCTCTAATGTTCCCACAACTGGGCCAAAGTGGCAGGGCTGTGACCTGCTCCTCAAGGTCCCTGCTCCACCCTCTGCCCTGGGTCTCTGGATCCCAGGAGTCCTCTGGTGGAGTCTGACATCTCTGCCTCCCACTGCACTCTCGGCCAAGCCCTTGGATGGGAGACAAGGTACGGTTATATTCCCTGAGCGAGTTGCTCCAGGACACCCCCTCCCTCCCCCCTTCGGGTGCCTGGCCTTCCCCTTCCTTTGCACAAGTGGGACAGTGCAGCCATATTGCCTGGGTTCGAATCCTTCTTCTGCCACTTCCTAGCTGTGTGATTTTGGCCACTTCAGTGCCTCGGTTTCTTTATCTGTAAAATAAGGATTAATACAGTACTTCTTATGAGACAAAGTAGCAAGCATAAGAAGCTATGTTTGCCCATTTTTGCTTGCTAACATAATTTCACCAGGTCCCTGACTCTGACAACATGCTCCTCCCTAGAAAGATAAAACATAAAAAAAAAAACAACAGTCACTACAGGAGGTTTTTCTTTGCCTTTTGGTAACTGGCCTAAAAATCAAAGATTTTATGTTTTATCAAGATAATTTGTGTTGCCTTTTTTTTGTTTTTGAGACAGGGTCTCGCTCTGTTGCCCTGGTTAGACTGCAGTGGCATCATCATAGCTCACAGCAAACTCAAACTCCAGGGCTCAAGCGATCCTCCTGCCTCACCTCAGCCTCCCCAGGAGCTGGGACTGCAGGTGCGCACCACCACGTCCAGCTAAGTTTTTAATTTTTTGTAAAGATGGGGTCTTGCTCTTGCTCAGGATGGTCTTGAACTCCTGGCTTCAAGCAATCCTTCAGCCTTGGCCTCCCAGAGTGCTAGGATTACAGGCGTGAGACACCATGTCATGTGTCCAGCCTGTGTTGTCTTTATTAAGTTTATAGTTACTTACAAAAAAATTTTAAAAAGCTAAAGTTTTTACATCTAAGAAACTTTCTATATTGCTTTTAAACTCTTTTGATTATCATTTTGGTTAAATAAATATTACTTTACAATGATCTGTTTTGATTCTGTTTTGATCAAATGTTTTTAACATTTTGACATCTTTGGCAAGCTTTTCCAAGATCAAGATCCTAAATTAAGTCTTTTTAAATTAAATAATTAGACTTATTTAATTATATAAAAGACTGTCAAATAATGAATAATACCAGATGATCTTCTTTCAGTTACATTTATAAGTTAATAAATGTAACTAATATAATTAGTTAATTATAAATATTTCAAAATATTAATATAAATATTTAATTAATATATATTTCAAAAATTATATAGATTCACAAAATCTAGTCATAATTTTAATTATGTTAAATCTTCTATACTTCTATTATATAGATGTGTTACTAATATATTCTAAAAATTATATAAAATTTATTAAAGTCCTAAGGTCTGAAGGTGGCACTGTCAGTCATAATTTTAATTGTTATCTAAAATACTACATATAATAAAAATAATGAAATTTCCTTGTAAAACTCATCAGATTTTTTTTTTAACTTGTCAGATTTTAATCATGGCTATTATAAGTTTTTGTCATCCACATCTATTGCTTTAAATTCTTCTCTAAAAACATTTATAATCAGCTGTAGTCCAAAATTGCTTTCCATAAAAAACTTAATATACATACAAAAAGAAAAACTAGCACAATTAATAAAAAAATACAAATATATATTCCAGTTTTATTAGTTACATTTTTTCCATCTATAACTCACTTTAATACTATTAAATATATACTGCCAGGTATAATCTATAATATCCCGGTAATAGTACTGTTAAAGTGTTGTGTTAAGTACCAAAAAAAGACAACACCAAAAAAAAAAAAAAAAAACCAACCCAGATCATGCTAATTAAAAAATAAATGCAATCCAATCTGTTGTGTTTTCTAACAGACAGATATGCATGCTGGGCTGATGCTCATTCCTTACAGTACAACTAAAAACCATCGACTTGCCTAAAAAAGAGCCTTCCTAGCTACTCAGACAAGCAGCTTTAGTCTTTTAAATTCAACCAGATTTCAAGGGTGAGAACCCCGTGCCCAGCAGGCTTCCCAAGTACCTGGGGAAATGGTATCGCCTGGGGAGCTCCTCAGTTACCTTGGGCTGAGCCCCACCCCCAGGAGCATGGATTCAGGAGCCAGGGGAGAGGCCCAGTGTCTGCCGGACCAGATTGCTGATTTATGATCAAAAGAAAAAACTTATGAGACAAAGTGGCAAAGATCAGAAGCTATGATGGCTCCCTCATCCCTGCTCGCCTGCATAGTCTCACAAAGCCCTTGACTCTTTAATAATATGCCGCTCTCCAAAAGACACTTTAAAAACAAAATGCACGTTGGGAGGCCGAGGCAGGAAGATCACTTGAGGCCAGGAGTTTGAGACCAGCCTGAGCAAGAGTGAGATCCCATCTCTACCAAAAATAAAAAAATTAGGCAGGCATGGTGGAACACACCTGTAGTCCCAGCTGTTCAGGAGGCTGAGGCAGGAGGATCGCTTCTGTCCAGGAGTTTGAGGCTGCAGTGAGCTATGATGACACCACTGCACTCTAGTCCAGGAGACAGGGTGAGACCCTGTCTCATAAACAAACAAATAAATAAATAAAAAACAAAACGATACAGTACACACCCCTCCTCACATTTCTTGCCTGAGTTACTTTATTCCTTAAAAGATGAATAACCCCAGTCCTTGCCTTTTCCTGCCTATAAGGTAACATCTGACAGAGCTAGCAATTACGCCTATGTAATTTAAAACCAAGTCTACTCTTACACCCGAACTTTGATGTATTTTGCACATGCTGAATCCCCACTACCCGCAATATAAACTATAAGCTAAAACGCTGGTTTAAACCAGTCTGACAAAACTGTTCCCAGGCCATAGGCCTCGGTCTATAGTCCTCAATAAGACTTCTAAATAAAATTTACTTTTAATTTTTTGAAAGCTTAAGTTTTTTTCTTTAATCAACACTCTCTGAGAGGGTTGTTATGGGAATGAAATGAGTCAACATTTGCAAAGTGTTTAGCAAGCAAGCACATGGTAGTCACTCCATGTGTTTGTTAAATAACGCTTAGTCAGTCAATCAACAAAGTAGGTCCTGCTGACGTGCAGGGTCTGGGAGGCTGGGATTGAGATCTCCTCTTTACGGGTGAGGAGACAGGGTCAGGGGAGGAAGCGACTTGTCCCAGCTGACACTCAAACCTCAGGTCTGTGTCACTTCAAGGCTTCTCCCTACCAGCACGCCCAAGCCACCTCCCTCACTCCTCAGGCGCCTGGCCTGGCTCAGGTGGGCTCAGTGCCCCGCTCCGACAGAAGCCCCTTTGTTCCTTGCCCAGGGTCACACCCCGAGCGTGGAGCACGGCGGGCCGGACAAGCGCCCTGTGTCTGGGTCTGTCTCGCGCCAGGGCCGCGGCCCCCGGGGCGGTTCCAGCCACGTGACTCCAGGTGGGCGGAGCTGAGGGGCTGTTCCCAGCCCTTCCATCCCCCACCCCAACCTCAGCCGGGCATCCCTGACCCTCCCTCGGCCCATTCTGCCTGGAGACAAAGAGGGAGGGAACCCCAAGGAAAACACCCCAGTTCTTGGTCTCCACCCTGTGCAAACTCTGAGTGGCCAGACTCAGGGGTGTCAGGGGTGTGCGCAGCTGCCTTGAATACCAGGAGGGGAGGAGCTAAGTGTGCGAGAATGGCAGCGAGGTCACTCTGGGTGACCCCTCCCCAAACCCTTCTCTCCAGTCCGCCCCTTCCACCTGATCCCGCCCACAGATTATCTGAGATATAAATACAACTCTCCACCTAAAAATATTACTGGTAGAAGTAACACTGAGGTCGGCTAGAACTGGCTATAACAAAACTCATTATTGACTAAAATGCACAAAAGAATCAAATCTTGACCACAAATCTTTCTTTGTTTTAATTTAAATCTTCCAAAATTGGATGAAATGACCCAATCACACAATGGCAGAGACTAGTGTCAACAGCCTGCAGCCCCCAAATTGATGGATGCATCAAATCCCGGCAGCGAAATGTGGACAGAACCGATGCTGATGAAAATAGTTTCAGGAAAATTAAAATGGAAGGAAAAACATAGAAAGCTGTTTAGCTGTACCAGAGGGGGGAAACTGAAAAATTTGAGCAAGGAATTAAGTTGGATGCATAGATTTCAGGCTGGAAAACACCTAAAAAAGTCTTTGGTGTTGGCATGCCTTGGTTTAAAAATGTTTGCATTCAAAACATCCTTGGGTTCAAAATGTCCGGGTCAAAATAGCTTCTGCCCCTCCGATCTGTTTTCTTAGGAATCCCCACCTTGCTTACAGACTCCAGCCACACTGGGCTCTTTCTGTCCCTGAAGCACAGCAAGTTCACCCTCGCTTGGGAACCTTCTCAAAGCCTGTTCTCTCTGCCTTCAGCACTCTTCCTTCTGGTCCTCCCTCCTTTCCTCCTATGGTTGCTGCTTACATGTAACCTCCATGGAGGCCTCAATGGACCTCAATGGAGGCCTCCATTCCTCCATTCCCTCCCTGAGATAGATTTCCTTCCTACCTCCTCTTCTCTCTTATTCACCTTGTCTTGCTGCTCTTTGAATCCCCAGGACAGGCTTAGCAAGTATAACACATAGTAGGTGCTCAATAAATATGTGTTGAATGGATGAATAAAATCAGTGTTGCTGGGATGAGGGGCAGGGGAGTGGGCTGGGGCTAATGGGGGCCCCTAGAACAGAGGAGGGACAGGGCAGAGACACACCCCCTTACTCATGACACCAGGTTCCAGTGTAGCCCATTTCAGTGGGAGAGAAAAGAGGAGACAAAACCAGTCCTGCTTCACTTTTGCCCCTTGTCCAGTTTGCTAAGGCACAGGCCCGTACATCAACTGGCCAGCTGCACCCCCAGCTGGGCCTCCCCCCTGGGGCCCGGCTCCCACATTTGGCTGCTGGCCAGGCTATTTGGGGAAACTTCCTGATCCCCCCCTGGCCTCTCCACCCCCACATCTCATCCTGGAGACCCGGAATAGCTGTCCCTAGTCTCAACCTAGGGATGGATCATTTCATTCCCAATTAGCACCCAGATGGTGGAAACCATCTCTAAAAGCTTCTTGTGTCCCTCTCCCCTCTGGAGGCTGCTAACTAGGACAGCAAATCTCAGAATGAGGTCACAAGAAAGCTACCTGCCCCGACATTCCCTTCCCAGCCAGGGACACAGGGACTAGCAGTCTCCATTTGTGAAGGTAGAGGAGACCTGGCTGAGGGTGAGATTCAGGGAGAGCCAGAGGTGACTGCAGCCAATGGTTTTTTCTGCCCAAGGAGCAATACCAGAGCAGTCCTAGGAGGAGCCCTGGCTGTGGAGAGTGAGGAGCCCTGGGTTCAAGTCCAGGTTCTGCTGGAAGATCAACTCTAAGCAAGTTGCTTTGCCCTCTGAGCTTTTGTCAGCTACAAAAAGAACTTTTATCTCTGCAGGTGCTCATGGGATGGGATGAGGTGGTTCTGTACACAGCCAGGTTCTGTACAAAATCAAGAGATAGCAGGACCCTCGGGAGCCCAGGGAGGTTGTTCTGGAGAATTCTTCCTCCGCCAATGTCTCACTGGATCTCTGGCTCAAGCCTCCGCCAACAGGGGAGGGTAGGCAGGTGGGCAGACTTCTCCCACATTCCAAAGACCATACCCCATGTGTCCCTCTTTGGGAACCCCTAGAAAACCCAAGGGTTCCAGTTCCCAACACCTCCTGGCATTTCCTCTCTTCTCAGTGGGGGACAGGGGAGTGTCCCACACCTCCCCATCCTGCCCCTCCAGGCCAGAGCTCTCAATTTGGGGTGGGGGAGGGGTCCACTGGCATCAGCTGTGGGACCCAGCAGAGCTGAGATCAGGAGGTACAGAAGTCTGGGGCTGGGGATATAGGAGAGGCGCCCGGGGTCCGGGGAAGGCAGGAAGGGCAGTAGGGGCCTGGCCTCTCGCCTGGGCATCTGCAGTGGGGAGAAGCTGTGGCGTCGGGCCTGGCCCCACCCAAGGAAACCCGAGTCAAACAAGCAAACAGCCAACACAGCAGCTCCTGTGCGAGAAGCCATGGGAGCACCAGGGAGGCCAGCAGGGGCGGGGAGGCCTGGGGAGGGCAAGGAGGCTGTTTAAACAGGCCCTGAGGCCTGGGGCAGTTGGCAGAAATGTTCGGAACAGGGTGGGGAGCACAGTGGTGGTTTGGAACTGGAAGCTGGAGGCTGGGGTGGGTGCATTGAGCTTGGTTTCTTCGAGGAAAAAGAAAAGTGTCAATTCAGCCCCACTCTGGTCAACACCTTTTCTGAGGGAGACTCCAAGTCCCAACACCCTTCTCTCAGCTCCAGGTCAACCATGTCAGCCAGACAGACACGGGGCTCTCTCCCTGGTCACTCTGAACCCCAGCCCTGCGCTCAGGCCTATGACCCTGGGCCTCGACACTAAAGAACAACATTTCAGAGTCCAGAGGCAAAGCCCCCAAGTTCTTAACTGCGGAGCTGGGGGAGATGAGGTGACATCTGTCTTCCTTGGGACCTGAGATCCTCTTCCTGCTTCCTTGCCTGGCAGTGGAGGGGCCCGGAAGTGACTGTGGCCCTCCTGGCTACTTTGCCACCTTCTTCTAGGACTCAGAGACACTTGGCTGTCCTGTTCCCCTGGGACTCTTCAAGGGCGCAAGAAAGAGAGAGAGAGAGTCAGCAAGACACACGCCAGGCTTAGGGGCAGGGGTGGAGAGGGGTAAAGATAGAAACAGACGCAGAAAGACTGATCTAGAGAGACAGCCACACAGTCAGAGAGACCGGCAGTGCCAAAGTGTGCATGTGTGAGGGACAGAGACAGAGGAAAGGGAAGAGGAAAAGACAGAGAGAAAGACCCACATAGAGAAAGAGCTAGACCAGTGGAAGAGGAGAGACAGAGACAGAAGAGGAAGGCACAGGAGCAGGGGAAGGGCAGAGACAGGGAGCAGCAGGGGGCACAGGGACAGACACACTCACAGGCTAGGAGGCTCACAGGAGCCACACAAGGACAGCCGGTGCTCTCCTGGGAGACGTGGGGGAGCTGAGGGTGAGCCCCATTGGGGGCAGTCCCAGGGGGAAGTGCTGCTGCCTTTTGTCCTCAACCAACCACTGCCAGCGTCTGGCCCCTAGCCACCCTCGAGTAAGCCAGCCCTTGGCCACTGGAGCTGGCAGGTCACCCAAGGTGAATGGAGAGTCACTGATGAGGGAGAGTGCGAGTGCGAGGGCATGGGGGTCTGTGAGCTGCGTGTGTCAGAGCGGGTCTGAAGGGCAGCACACCCGAGATGGCACCCGAGGCGGTGTTTAGGGCCAGGCAGCGTATCCGGAGATATCTGTGACTTCGTGCTGGCAGGCGCGCATACCTGGGTGAGTTCGCAAGAGTGTGAGGGTGTATGCACGTGTGAGCGTGCGTGCCTGCATGTTTCCAGTTCCATCAAGCACCCCGCAGTGCTAATGAGGCCAGAGTAGCAGGTGGCCCCCAAACAGCCCAATCAGAATCAATGAGTGAGCAGAGATGGCTGCAAAAAAGGCTGTGTGCCTCTCTCTTCTGAACAGACGGCGTGTCCAGGTGCCGCAGGGCACTTGACTACAGTCGAGACCAACTTGCCATTCATTCCCACCAGGGATGACTCCTGCCGCCTGGCCAGCTGGCCCTCACGCTCTGTCCCATCCAAAGCTCCAAATCCAGACTCCCAAGAGAATGCGCATGACAGACACAGGGCCCCCGTCCTGGCTGCAGGTGTAGTTCCCTCTGCAAAGGGCAGCTGGAAGGATGATGGGGTCCAGCCTGGTCTTCCCCCAGTCTAGCTTCCATCCCGTCTGCTGCTGCAGCCCCATTTAGCTCCCTACTTGCTGCTGGGGTGCAGTGAGTGCCCACACCCTCCCCACATGCCAGAGATAAGCAACCCCTCCTCCCCTTGTCTTCCCTCTCAAGCATCACAGGACATTTTTAAAAATTGTCCCAGTTTTGGGGTGGAGAATGAGGTCAGGAGGCCCATGGGGGGACCGCTTGTTGGTGACAACTGACTATCTTCATTTCACCTTGAAATTCCTTCCTGGTCCAGGTAAGCATGTCCTAAGCCCAGATTTACAGGGGTGCTACTATATTGGGGGACAGGCAGAGCAGGGAGGGAATTAACCAAATGGCAGTAGCAGTCACAGGCCCAGCCAGGCCCACCTGGAACATTTGCAGGGCCTGGGGCAAGAGGACAAATGGTGGCCCACAGATATATGTCTAAATATTTAAAAGTTATAAATCAAGCCACCAAACTGTTCAACATGCTCTAATTTCCTACCTTGACAAATACCTTCACAATACAGAAGACCAGGCTCACATTTAGATTTCTCTGCCCCCTGGGAATTATGCACCAAAATGACACTGTGCAGAGGAGAGACCTCCACTGTCACCCTGGCCCCAGTCACCCCTTCCTGCTGCTAGGTCCTTTTTGCACTTCAAGGGACTCCTATGTGTGCATGAGAACAAGACTCATGTCCTAGTTCCATCCATACCTCCTGCAAACAGCTGCCCTGTCGCTGTTCCTCAGGCCTAGGGGTGCACACACTAGTGGCATAATCTTTCCTGAGAACAGACCCAGGGAAAAGGCTGGCATGGCTGGGAGCCAGCTGATGACCATCTGGGCAGTGACTGCCAGTCACAGGTATGGAGAATGTGGTCTTGAAGGGGACTCACAGTCTCATCCCTTTGGCCCTGCTGACTCCTCACCCCACAGGGGCTGGTGGGAGGAGGCCAGAGTGGAGCCCTTGAAAGCACCCAGCTTAGGGCATGGGCACTCCCTCCCTTGCCCAGGTTTAAGGGTGCTACTGAACCCAGCCTTCCCTGGCAGCTCCAGAGCTCAGGCCAGGGACTGAAGCTGTCTTTCCATTGGAGGGTAGCTTGGACGATCACCAAAGAGGACTGTCAGCCACTTGTGCTATTTATCTTCCTGGAAAAATTTAGTGCGGCTTGAACCCAACTTGTAGATTTCTGGAGGTGGGGAGGGCAGGGAGGTGATGACAACAGGGCATTTTTTTCAGGTTGAGTCTCCAAGCCAGAGCTTGTTCCACTGAGGCACAGCCCAGCGTGGGCTCCTGCTGCTACTGGTCCCTGCCCTGGTGGGGCCTCTGTCCCCGCCCTGGAGACAAAAGGCAACACAAACAGGGCAACTATGAGAAGAGGGGTGAGGGGATCTGGGCACCCTAGACAGGTCCAGAGATCCAGGGACCAGCAGGGAGCAGGGGCTGGTGGTGCAGGCAGAGAAGGCCATCGTTCTCTCTGGCCAAGCTTTAAAAAAAAACTTCCACTACCCTGCCCCCCACCCCCACCTCACCATCACCCCCTGCAGATCGGCTTTGCTGTCCTACACATGAGGGGACACTTATACTCCTTGAGCCCTTGCCAGGCGCCAGCACTGTGCAAAGCGCCCTACATGCATATTCTCATTTAATCCCTGCAGCCAGCATATGAGGGGGGTTCTATTATTATCCCCATTTTACAGGTGAGGGAGCAGACTCAAAGAGATTAAATAACTTGTCCAAGGTCACACAGTAGGTAGAGGTGATAGAACTCAACTCTAACTGGCCTCAAAGCCCCCACTCTTTCCACTGTAGCACATTGCCTCCCAGAAGCAAGAAGCTGGCACAGAAGCAGACGGGATGAAGGTCGGATATGAGAAAGAACTTCCTGATAATGATGGTTTATGTGATGGAAGGAGGCAATGGAACGGAGACTCTAAATAGACAAGGAAGCCCTCCTCCCCCAACTGTCACCTGTGTCTGTCCAAAGGCTTGTGATGATCTCGGGAAGGTCCCTGGGGTCTCCAGATGGGAACATCCTGACCTCCCTCTTTTCTACAATGCAGGGTCCTTTGCTCTACCCCAACCCAGCACAAAGGCTCAAAGGCTGCCTCTCCTTTGTGACTCAGACCTGTCAGCCCAGAGATCCTCGTCTTCCAAGAAGGCTTCCTTGAGGTGCTGGGGGGCAGAACCCCTTTCCTACAGTCCCAATCTCAACACCAAGTGTGCAAACGCACCCATGTCTACAATAAGGCCCACTTCTGTGATCATGTCCTCCCCTTCTCCCTGGGCTCTAAGACATGGACACAGAAAAGATCTACTCAGTTCCCAGGCTCTCCAGGGTCCCCAGGCCAGCGGGGTGATCCCCTGCTCACCCTCCTCATCCAAGCACATCTGTACCCAGTAGTAAATAAACAATGCAGGTGCCCAGGGGGTTCACTAGAAACCCCAGGCCCCAACTCAGCCGCTCTTACCTCATTTGCCCACAGAACAGAAGCCGGTGGGTCACCACAGCGCTCCGTGCCGCGGGGAAAGATGCTGCTCTTGGACGAGGCACAGAGCACTCTGGGGTTCCTTACTCCGGAGTCACCGTCCCCGACCTGCTCTCCTCCAGAAGCTGCGTGCCTAATGCCCGGCTCTGTTCTTTCCCACCCCTCGGAGCCCGCCTGGCCTCAGGGATAATCAGCCGGGACCTTCTAACTTCCCAGAGTTTAGTCGCACCCAATAGATGCCCAACGTTGGCGCGCAAAGCCGAGATAGGGATGTTCTCACTGTCCTTTGGGGTCCCCAAATTTTGAGACAAGGGGACTGAACAGGTGGAAGGGGCTGCCTTGTTCTCCTGCGCTGCCCTCGAGGTCCTCAGCGTGGACCAGCCCGCGTCGCTGTCTTACCTGCGGGGCAGAGACGGAGCCCGCCGCGGCCACCTGCTCTCGCCTCGCTCGGAGCGCGCCTGCTGTAGGCGGGCCGCGGAGGGGGCGGGGCCCGGCCGGGGGCGTGGCTGGGAGCGTGGGCCGCGGCCCCGCCCCTCCTCGAGTCTCCGGCGGGTGGGTGGGCTGGCTCACCCAGGTGGGGAGCACGGGGCAGGAAGAGCATCCGGGCCACTACGGAGGGCCAGGAAGTTAGGACACCTGGGTCCCCAGGACCTCCGTAAATCCCCTCCTTCAGGCAGCCTTGCCCAGATGCCCTGGAGCTAGTGACTTCATATGAAGACCCCTCACCGAAGAACGAGCCCAAACCTCTCCTTGCCCGAGTTCTTCCTTCCATCTAAGCTCAAGAAAGCTCTCGGGCCTGGCAGGCTGGGTGGGAGATGGGACACCTCCTCTAAAGGTAGGGCTCCCCCTCCGGTGATCAGCTGTGTCAGGGCTTAGGCCACTGAGGGGGCCGTTAGCGCCCAGGACATCTTTATCCTCAGCCCATCTCTCTCCCTGCAGCACAGCTCCCCCTCTGTGCCCAATGCCAGCTCAGGTCGCTCAGCTGTCACTGTTTAGCCCTGGAATGACAGGCGTCCGGACTCCGTGAGTCTAGCCACATTCAAGGCCATTGAGCTTAACACCCCTGAGCCCCTGCCCCCCTCCCTCTGCCCCCAGTCGCTAATTTTATTGACACGTAAAAGGCACGTTGCTGGCAGGGGTGATAATAACTGAAGGCAAAGTGGGGAGCAGATGGGCAGAGGGGGCCTCAGGAGGGAGGTGGAGATGGCACAGGAGGAGGCAGGAGGGGGACTCCTGGAGCCAGGGCCAAGGACACCTGGAGAGGAAGGCGAAGAGGGGCCCTGGGAAAGGCAGGTATGCTCTCTGGGGGGATGGAGGTCAGAAAGATTGGAACTGGAATGTCAGCCTTCAATCAGACAAGAGGCCTACTGAAAAAACAAAATGCTGGGAGAAGGGAGGGTGCGTTATTTCATACCTACCCCAAGGCAGGACCAAGAATGTAGCAGGAGGGAAGGAAGTTAGATGGCAGAAAGGACTGGCATCCGCTCTCCTATTGCCGCTCTAGCCCCCTTCCTTCCTCTTGAAGGTGACTCCTGCCTGCTGGGCCTTTTACTACAGAAATAGCCCTTTCCCTGAAGAATCAACCTAGATCTTGCTTTTCTCTTTATTTTTTTCTTGTTAAAATGAGAACAGAAAAATTAGGCCTTTGTAATTCTCCCCACCCCCCTGCCTACCTGAGCCCACCCCTCAAATCCCAGATTTCAGCCTCTCCCCAGTCCAAGGGAGATGACCTGAGGGTTAAGCGAAGATGGAGAGGGGGACACTGGGGTTGGAACCTATTATGGGGTGGCAGGGCAGGAAGGCCTCACATTTTTGATGGGCCTCAAATTTAGAAGGCTGATGCTTTCTGAATAAGGCTATAGGATAGCCATAGTAGTGAGTTATCTCACTTGATTGTTCTTGTTCTATTACTTTCTCCCTTCTCACTACTGCACTTGTGAAAAAAAAAAAAAAAAAAAAACCCAAACACTTTTAACACAAAATTACCACAGAGCACTTCAGTGCCTGGGGAGGGGTGAGAGGTGGAGAAATGTGGATTGCAACAGGGAATGGAGGAAACTTTTGAGGGTGACAGCCATGTTCATTCTCTCGATTGTGGAGGAGCACACACATGTTAACACTTATTAAATTGCACACTGTAAATATGTGCAGTTTGTTTTACATCTCAACGAAGTTTTAAAAGTACCACACATTTTCTACCCCATTTTTCCATTTCTTTATTTTTAATTTATGAGGAGCCTCAAAAAATAGAAGCGACCTTGGCAGGAAAGGGGTGTCATGATTCCTGGTACAATGTGGCAATTCTCTTGCCTCGGCCTCCTCCTCCCCCTCCCCCATCCCGTGCAAATGAAAATTGTCTATGTACATGAGGCAGCTCCGGGGCTGAGTTGTGGCCCTCCACTTGCTTCCTCATTTGGGGAGCCTAAGTCAGCCTGGGCACCCGGGGCTCCTCTGAGGCTGGTCAGCTCGGTGCCCAGAGCTGGTGACTCAGGAAGGAGGGGCCCGGACCCAGGCTTTGTCCAGGGGAAGGTGATGGCTGCTGTGGACTACCTGCCCCCTGCAGTCTGAGCGGGGCACTGCAGTGACAAGGTGGTTAGTCCAGGGTGAGGTCCGACAGGCTCTGGGCACAGTGCTGCAGGAAGTCGAAGTCAGGCACAAGGAAGGGCACGCAGGACCACTTTTTGGCCTGGATCCGCCCTTGAGGGGTCTGCAGCAGCATGCTGCGGACTTTGAGCGCCGGCAGCTTCACGGACTTGTAGATTATCTGCATACCCCAGCCCTGGGGGTGGGACAGAGAGGGTAGGGTCTGGGTCTCTGCCTTCAAACTGGGCTTCTCTCCTCAAATTGGAGTTCCATGAATACAGGGCCTGCATCTCCCACTGAGACTGAGAGTTAGCATCTCCATCACACTGTGGGCTCCCTTAGACAGGGGCAGGACCTCCTCAGACTGGGGACGCCTAGGGCAGGGTTGTCTCCCCATCCTAGTCAGGGCTCTCTGAGGGCCTCTGAAGACTGGGGCTGAGGGGTCTGGTGCCTAGGACATGGCCCAAGTACTTGCCTCCCCGCAATTCCTGCAGCGAATGGCACCCCCAGGCTTCCAGTCCTTGAAGACTCTGTTGATGACCACAGGCTCCTGGGAGACAGTGTAGTAGATCCTGGAGAGGAATGGGGGTGGCCACAGACCTCATTGACACCCCCACCCCTGCTCACAGATCACATGCCCTCCTGCTGCCTGAGCCTCAGCCCCAGGGCCAGGAAATCCAATCTTCTGCAAGTTCTGGTTGTGCTGCCTCCATTGCGCCCCCTTCTGCCCAAGTTCAGGCCTGAGCATCACCCACCTGGATGAGCTCCAGTCTCCCAATGGATCTCCCTGCCTCATCCTCACTCCCCAAACTGTCCTTCCACTGACTGCTAGAGTGATCTAAAATGTCAATTTGCCCTGACATTCCCTTGCTCAAAATCCATCCAAGATTCCGAACTGAGGAGCCTCCTGGATAAATGGCTAAACATTTGAGGCCTGACCTTCAAGATCTAGTCTGTCACCACCTGAATCTCATTATTCACAGTCCCATCCTTGCAGGTCACCTGGAGTCACCCTGTCCTCTGCTTTCCATCGTCCTTACCTGCACTCATCTTCTAGTTATCTTTTCACATTCAAACCCAGGCCACCATCAAGACCTAGCTGAGATGCCACCTCCTCAAATGAGAGAACCTATGTGAAGATCCTTGGCACAGTGGCCTGGCACACAGTGGGTACTGAGCAAATAGTCACTTAATGAATGGATGAAGGATAGGGGAAAGTTACTGTCTAGGAGACAGAGCACGGGGGCAGGGGTGGCTCAGGGACAGCCAGCTTCTTCTGATGTCCTCAGAGCAGCTAGGACCAGGGGCCCAGTGTGTGGCCTGTCAGCATTTGGTATCCTGAATTCCAGTCCTTATTCAACCACATATGGCTGTAGGAACTTGGGCAAGCCCCTCCAAGCCTCTATTTCCTCACCTGTAAAATGGGGATCAATACAAAACCTGTCTAACCAGACTATTGTGAAAATGCAATATCAGTACTTGTTAAAATGCTTTCACCTCCCAAAGCTTCAAAGCACTGTCTGAGTGGGACAGATTCTTAGTCCCCATCCCACACCTCCTCCCCAATCCTCACAGCCCCTTCCACAGGTCTCACGAGAAGTTGGGGTTCACATTGACGTGGTGGGCGCCCTCCACCTTCTTCAGGTCACTCCCATGGCCCAGGGCCACCATGCAGTTGATGCAGAGTAGCTGCACTTCCTCTGCTGGGAACTGCTGCCGCCGACTCTCCCGCTGGGCCGCCTGGGCTGCCCGCTTGACCAGGGCTGCATGCTGCAGATCCCGGATCTGGGATGGGAGGGGACACCTGGGTATGGCTGGGACCTAGGAGAATGCCCCCAGGAGGACAAAGGGCTCCCAAAGAACTCAGATCATTTGTACCCAGAAGGGACTTTCCTTAGCCCTCCATGGAGCTTTTAGAAGCAGCTCAGTGGAGAAGAATATTATGGGAGTGGAGACAACAGTGGGTGGGGGGCAAGCTTTCTTGCTGAATCTTTGTCACATCTTTGGAGGATTTCAAACCTGCTTCTTTGAATCTGTCATGTGGCATCATTAATAAAATTATGCTGGGACAACAGGGGTAACTAGGGACCACTGGACAAGGCTGGATGACAGTGACCCTGCCTCGGGGCCACTGATGGTAGACGTCCTGGTTCTGGACTTATCTAATGCATGTGTCTCTGTTTGCCCACTGCCTGGTTCCAGAATGGCTGTAAGGCAGCTCTCGCAGATACACAAAGTATCTGGTGGCAAGGATAAATTCAAAGCCAAGGACAAGACCTGTTCCCAAGGCCTTTCGGAGACCAGCCACTGCCTTCTCTGGTGGCCCCACCCCTGGCCTCTGTCCTTCCCTGTCTTCACAGCTTCCTCAGGTGGCCCAACTTAGCCTTGAAAGGTAGAGGGCCTGGAGGAGTTCATGTGCAGTCAGCGCCCTCCCCACAGGGCGTGCCAGCTGCCCGCAGACCTTGGCCTGGTACTCGGCCCTGTCCATCTTCTGCACAGCAGCCACTGCCTGCTCCATCAGCGTCTCCAGTGCCTCATTGGTCAGCTCCCGCCGCAGCTCCCGACTGCCCGCAGCCGCTACAAAGGAGTACACGCTCTGACCCGCCCTGGCACGGCCCCTTGCCTGGGAAGGGAGATGAGAAGGGTCCTGAGTGGGGCTGGATCCCGCAAGGGATCCTACAAGGGCCGCTTCAGGGAGGGGCGATGTTCGAGCACCTGGACCATGGAGATCTCATTGGTCAGGAGCCCATAGCGCACCACAACATTGCACTGGGGGATGTCCAGCCCTTCCTCCGCCACGCTCGTGGCCACCAGAAGGTTCAGGGTGCCAACCCGGAACTTCTGGATCACTTCTTGCTGGTTCCACTGAAGAGAAGGTGGGGAGTAGAAAGAGGCTGGCACATGAGGTGGCTTCAGCCCTACCCACCTGCCAGAGTGGCCTCTCTTGGTTCAGCACTTACTCACAATCTTGGCCCATATCTCCCTAGGGACTTTGATTCCCACCTCTATCCCTAAGAACCCCCAGGATCTTTCCCCTCTTCCCAGGTAACCACTCAACCCCTATCTCCCCTAAGGTCTCCTAAGGGAACCTGCCCCTCTACCCTAGGGACAACTCCAGGCTCCATTCTTTTCCTGTGAAGGACCCCAGACTCCTGATCCTCTGCCCCAAGGAACTACATCACCCAAGTCTTTCCCTACAGACCCCAAAGCCCCTGCCTCTCTGGCTCCCAAGGACCCCCAGACTGGGGGAACCTTCAGCACTGGGCATCTCAGTGTCCGCCCCTCTCTCTCAGCTCTCTGCGTGGGGATATTCAACTTCCTTTCTCCCTCAGGGTCTCCCTGCCCCCATCTCTGTGTGCAAAAGACCCTGTCCCTCCTCCTCTCCTAGGAAAATTCCTCATTATCTTTCCCCAAAGCCCACACCTGGGTCATGTGGGTGCTCTGGCTGCTGTTCCCAGCCCCAATCAGCAGCTGGGCCCTGATGTCCACGGTCTGCAGGCCCGGCTGCTGCTGGAGCCAGAGCAGGAGGGAGCGAGCGCTCTGGCGGGTGCGGGTGAAGATGATGCCCCGGGGGCTGTCGGGGCTTGAGAACTGCTTTCGAAGGATCTTTTCCAACATCTCCAGTTTTGGATTCTCTGGGCTGTGAGTTGCCAAGTAGGCCAGCGCATTCTTATGGTCTGCCAAAAACCCCGAAGCAGAGGCACAGGACTCAGGTCTGGGGGTGGGTGAGGAACCGGGAGGGGTGCTCACAGGAAGGGGACTGCAGGAGTTTGGAGGAGCTGCAGGGAGGACACCCACTCCTGCTTAGTTCCCCCAGAGCAGGTACCAAGAGCACATTTAAAGACACCCTGTGCCACACCCGCTCTCGAGGCTGGCCTTATACCAGGGGCGCACAGTACAGAATCCTTCACTCACATACCTGAGACCAGCACCCCTCTTCAACCCAGCTACCAAGGTGACCACGAAGTTCTTCATGCTGACCTCTGCCACCCAGGATTGACTCGACCTCAAGTTTGTTGAGCTAAATTCACCCTCTGACCTTCAGCCTCACTCCCCCCGTCTAAATGAATCACACACCCCAGACTTTCAGGGGCCATTCCAACTAAATGTTTTTTTTAAAAAATCTTTGTCAATAACGTCAATTAGTTTTTACAATTATGCAAACTTTCAGAAATGAGGAAATAAATCCATCATATCCATGGCCTTGGATTTGGGTTAGAAAAACAGGTTCCCAGTACCCTTGCCGGCACCTTCCCCTCCCGCGTGGGCACCTGAGCCCTGTCTGGCCTCTGACTGCTCATCCAGTTCCCATCACCCTGCCCCAGCACGGCCCTCACCATCGAACAGCGCCAGCAGCCAGCGCTCGGCACACAGGATCTGGGTTTTAGTGATGCGCTCCCTGTAGTAGAAATCCTGCAGCGTGGCCAGGGCGTCCACGGCGCGGACCGTGTCGTGGATGAGCAGCGCGTCGTTGTAGCGCCGTAGGTGAAGTGCATGCACGCGCCGCTGCTGCAGCCCGGCCTTGGCGGCTGCGGCCAAGGGGGCTGGGTCTGAGCGGCCCACTGCCCATTGCTCCGCCCCACCCCGCCCCTAGCGGCTACGCCCCGCCCTGAAAGCCCCGCTACTGACGGTCCCAGCAACTTTGCCTTGCCCAAGGGCCACATTCTCACCATCCTGACTCAACTCCATCACTTGCTGCTCATAAGTCTGCGTCCCAAAGTCCCGGCTTAACTCAGGCATCTCCAGGTGGTCATGGATTTGGCCCATGAGCTTCTTAAGCAAGTCCCCAAACGGATCCTGGGCAAGAGGAGTGGGGGTGTGCGGGGATTCCCATACACATTGGAGGATGGGCACCCAGTGGGAGCGCTAACCCTGGCTGGCACCGCACCGCTACTGCCGTTACCCATCTGTCCCAGCTGAGAGGTGAGGGGCAGGGGCTCCAGAGGGAGGCCGGCTGGTATGTGCAGGACTCCTGGCTGGAGGCAAGGGCCAGGTACCTGCACCTGACTCCTGCCCTCTCACCCGCTGTATGCCCTTGCCCTCTGGCCTGGGCACATTGATGCCTAGTCCTTGTCCAGCCCTGTCACAGCAGACACCAGGCAGTGTCCATACTGAAGGAGAGGGCTCGGTACAGACTCAGTACAAACTGTCCTGGCTCTGTGGTTTGCAGAGCACTTCACAGCATGCCAAGGGCTGTGACAGACAACCTCGATGGCTTCTGAGTCAATCCAGACAGCAGGCTATGGGCATGGGCTGTATCTGCCCCATTTCACAGAAAGGAAAAATGGAGGCTAAGACACATAACCAAGTGCCCTGAAGTCACAGAGCTAGTGAGGGTGGAGTCAGGGCTCAAGCCTAGGTGCCCTAAGTTCACACCAACCCTACTCCTGCCCCATGGCCCTCCCCTCACACACCTGGCTGCGCCCGTTGCAGAGGTCATACTGTTTGCAGGGCTGCTGGTTGTGCTTCTGCAGCTGGGGGCGGGAGTTCTGGGGTGACATGATGCACCACGTGTCCAAGTTGGCACACAGCTGGGGACAACAGAGAGGGCTTCACTGGAAAGAAGGAGTCCGTGGGGACAGCAGACTTTTGGGGCAGGATGAATCCCAGCTGAGAAGAGGAAGGCCTGAGGCAGGGCCCCTGGGGGTGTGGATTAAATCACTTTGTGCTGGCACTGTTCTAGGCGCTGGGGATTCAGAGGCATGTAGGTTGCAGTTGGAGAGACAGATGATGAACCAGCAAAGAACAACAGAATGAGGAGTTTCAGACAGTGTTGACAAGCACTGAAGAGAATAATGGGATGGGATGGAAGAAAGCAGAGTGGGTGATCAGGGAAGACTCTGAAGAGGTGGCATTTAAGCTGTTCAATGAATGACAAGAAGGAGTCAGACAGGTAAAGTTCAAGGTGAAGGGCATGCCCAGCTAAAGGAATGGTAAGTGCAAAGTTCTTGAGATGAGATGAAGCCTGACATGTTCAAGATATAGAAAGGCCAGTGTAGCTGTAGCATGAGGGGGAGGGGTAAGGGGGCTCAGTCACATGGAACATAGTAAACCAGGGCGAAGAGCTGGGCATTTATTCTACGTGCCATAAGAAGCCATTGGAGGCTGGACCCCGCCAAGGAGAGCCTAGGTAGGGCTGGTGGGAAGGGTAGAGGCAGGGAGGTCCCTGATGGCTTGGTGGTGGGAGGGCCACAGGGGCCAAGCTCACCTGTAGGATGTGGTCAATGGCCCCATCGAGCTTAGAGGCCCTGCCAGTGCCTGGGGAGGCTGTGAGACCCAGCACCTGGGGTACGGGGCATGCCTTCTGGAGTTTGTGCTCTAGGTACCGGCTCAGGATGACATTGTAGACAGTATCCTTGTGTGTGTGGTGACACTCATCCACTACAAGCAGGGAGAAGGCTGGGGGCACATGGGGAGGCCGTGACTGATGTTTCCAAAGCCCGTCCTCCCTGCAATTCATCCAAGAATCCCTTCTTCCTTCCACATCTTGCAGCCAGGCTCCAGGATGAAGGGCTAGGCAGGGATGGCTCATCACCTTTTTACAAACTAGTAAATTGAGGCTCAGCTGGGGGAAGGGACTTGACCAAGAGCCTGTACTGTAGTCAGGTCTGTTTCCACTAGAGCGCATGCTGGGTGGGGTTTGGTAAGTGGAGAACCTCTCACTCCCACAAACACCTTTACTAGAGGAGGTGCCCCAGGTGCACATCCTTCCCCCTGCCCACAGCCCTCACCGGTGAGCTCCACGTGCTCCTCCTCCTCAGTGCTAATCAGTGCCATCTGCAGCAGCTCAGCTGTGCAAATGAGCAGGTCGTGGCACCGGGCCAGGTAGCCAAAGCCAGCACGTGGCCCCATGTCTCCTCGGAGGGTTGTCATGGTCCAGCGTCCGTCCAGCATGCGGCTGAACTCTTCACCATGCTGGGTCACCAGGTGCACCTGAAGATGGAGAATGAGATGGGGAGAGAAAGCTGGATCCAGGGCCAGGGGAGTGGGGAGGAGGTAAGGTGACCCTCAGGACATGGCTGGGTCCGGGGCTGGGGTGAAAAGACAGGTGAGCTTAGGGATGGGCACAACAGCTCTGGAGTGCTGGGGAGGACTGAGAGCCACCTGAGACCTGCTGAGGGGAGGGCTGACCACTCACCCTGTTGACCAACACAACGACCTTGGCTCCGTCCACAGTCTCTAGATGCCTCTTGGCCACATAAGCGGCTGCCCGGGTCTTCCCAGCACCCGTGGGCAGCCATATGATGATATTCTTGCCCTCCAGGGCAGGCATGATCACCTCCCACTGATAGGGTCGCAGCTCCATTCTGGGAATGGCAAGGGACTCACACTCATAGCACGTACCCCCCTCTACCCCTTCCAGCTCCTGGCCCTGGTGCAGAGATCTCCCTTTGCCCAGGACTCCACCCCTCTCGAGGGAGGGCAGGGAAACCTCAGGACCCAACAGGAACCGGCTCTGGCCAAGAGATGGGAGTAAGAGCCTATGATAAGGAAAACCCCCATCTATTACTTGGCGCATCAGCCACCTGAGACCCTACCCCTCGGACCACCCCAACTTAATAAAAGTGGGAAAAATTGGGTAGACAGGGCTCAGAATTTGGTGGTGAGACCCCTCTGAGCCTGCCAGCTAATAAACTTTGATTCTCCGACTCTCCCTGTGCCACTTGGTTTGTCCTCAGAACCACCCACTGTAACACTCGTAACATTTTGATTCCCTGACTGGGAAAACTGACTGCACCGGCCCCTTGGTGGGACCTGGATGCCAACTGCGATTTTGTGGAGTATCTTCGCTCCTCAGGAGCTCCCGCCGGCCACGGGGTCCCGAACTCACCCGGACACGGAGGGATGGATTAGTCAAATCAGGTCTGGAGGCATCAGACTAGGTAAGGTCCTGGTACCCATCCGAGTCAGGCCTATCAGACAATGGAAGAGGAGCTTTGATCACCTCCTGAGTGCAGAGAATTCCCAGGGCAGGAATTTGTAACCTCTGCCTGTCTGAATGAGTGAGTGAAGAGTGACTATGGTTCCACGGTTACGGCTACGGAACCTGAGTGGGTCCTCACCTGAGGTTCCGTGGCAGTGTCTATGGCATAATGGTGATTCACTCCCCTAAAGGGAGCGACCAGGCCTGGGGTTTATATGGGCACACCTTTGCCAAGATGCGCCTAAGTTCCCGCAAGGGACGCAGCCAGGGGACTTCTGAGAGAAACACCCCCCCTTTGTCTGTTAAGCTGCGTTCAAGGGTCCAGGATGGGTAGCGTAGAATCTAAGCCTACAGTCCTTAAATGCATGTTAAAGAACTTTAAGAAGGGTTTTACGGTAGATTATGGTGTCACACTGAGTCCCAGTAAATTTAGGGCCCTCTGTGAACATGAATGGCCCACATTCGGGGTCAACTGGCCCGCAACAGGAACCTTAGACCTACCCACCATGCAAACAGTTTAGAGAATCGTGACTGGGACTCTCGGCCACCCCGACCAATTCCCTTATATAGATTCATGGCTAGAGATTGCTCAGACCATGCCCCCTTGGGTCCGGTTCTGTGCTAATAAGGTACAGAGCAGGATTTTTGTGGCCCAAAGGACAAGAGACCCCAAACTGTCCAAACCCATCTATCAGGAAACTCCTGAAGAGGATCCACCACCACCACCCTACAACCTTACTGTGACACCTCCTGAAGTACCCCCGAATCCACTAGACACCCCGCCACCGTCAGTCTCCCCGCCGCCAGTTCCAGACCAGCTGGGTGCCAACACTCCCATCACCCACCAGCTACGGTCAGCTCAGGCCCCAACTTCAGCCCTCTAGGTGCACCTGTGTGAGGTGCCAGATCCGATGCAGATTATGGATGATGGGTCCGTTCAGCCAGGTCAGCCAGTCCTGTGCTACCAGCCCTTCTCCACCACTGACCTTCTGAACTGGAAGCACCACACCCTGCCATACTCTGAAAAACCGCAGGCCCTCGTTGACCTCCTGGAATCCATCTTTCAGCCCCACCATCCCACTTGGGAAGACTGCCACCAGCTCCTTTTGACCCTTTTTAACATGAAAGAATGACGCCAGATTGTAGCTGGGACCTGGAGGTGGCTCCAGGACCAGGCTCCAGCAGGGACCTT
>VBSM01003215.1:13969150-13981079 GCA_008086735.1 Cheirogaleus medius | reverse complement strand
AAATAAATAAAATACTCGACCAGTAGTCCTCAAAACTATCAAGGTCATCAAAAACAAAAAATGTCTGAGAAACTGTCACAGCTAAGAGGAGCCTAAGGAGACATGAGGACTACATGTAATGCGGGACCCAGGAAGAGAAAAAGGACATCAGGTAAAAATCTAAGGAAATCTTAACAGAGATGAACCTTACTGCAAAATATATACAAATATAAGATGTTAATAATAGGGGAAAACTGGGTGTAGGGATTTGTGAGAAAATATGTATTACCTTCAGAATTTTTCTCGAACTAATCTGAAAGAATAAGTTTATATATATAAAAAAAGGCAGTGACTCATCTTGTGACAAAATGAGATCCAAGGACTCCAGTTATCATCAACTTCTGTTCTTGAAGATAAGGTAACTTTACGTGTAGCAGGGCTGAGGGGTGGTGGGAAGGGGAGGTTGGGAGGTAGAGCAACAGTCTCTGGGCGAGCAGAGGATAATATCCAAACACGGCAGGCACGGGAGCAGGGGAGTTTAAAGGCCACACCTTCGGAATACACGCAGGTGTGGCCCTCTCACCCCCAGCCGGTCTAAACAGCTGTTGCTACTACTTTCTCAAAGCCACCCTCACTCAACAATGAGCCTTGTGCAGACACGCAGAAGAGCAGCCATGGACAGAGTTAAGTCGCTTCCACTGATCCTTGGGCCAAGCACTGGCCTGGGGTCAGTGCCGCCTCACCACACACAGCTGCAGAAGTTCAGCACGTTCTGCCTTGCATGAGATGCACACGCTGGAGAAGCTGGTCCACAGGACTGTAGATAGTCAGAGCCATGCCCACCTTCTCCTATTTAACCCTTCCCTGGAAATGGAGATTTGGAGAGCTTTCCCCACTGGAAATTCAGTTTGTGACCTGCCATCTCCATCATCTGTACTGTAACATTCATTCTATTTACCTGTTTGCTCTCCTATTTGTCTGTGAGTAACTTTTTGGAGGCCGGACCAAAGGTATGGCTCAAGCTTTAGAATCAGATGGATGGAAGTCTGAATCCCAAGTTCACCACACCCAAGGTGTGTGAGTTTAAGAAGAATGTGTTTAAGGGAGAGGGCAGGCATTTGCTTCAAGCAGGTTTGAATATCTGTCCTTTCCTTTAACAACTTCAGTGGGGGGCCTACCATGCTAAGTACTAAACATCTAGAGATAAAACAGGGCACAACTGTGCCCCTAAAGGGCTCATATACCAGGGAAGGAGGCAGACAAGGAATAATGAAGAGAGCAGCGAGATAAAGCCCACAGCCTACTTGGGGCAAGGGAAGGCTTCACAGAGGAGGGGACATTCAAACTGAGCTTTGGGAGAAAAGTAGGGAGAGGAAGCTTCCAGGCAGGTGAAGTAAAAAGCATTCTAGGCCAAGTGAACAGCATACATTTATTTAATAGCCCAGAGAGGGTACAAGGAGAGGTTGTATTTATTGCATAGTGATACACGCACAGACTTTCCATTCTAACCCCTACTCTGCCACTTACAACATCGTTCCTCAATACAACATGGAGATTAAACACGGTACCTGGGGCAGCTGTGAGGACTAAATGAGTCAATACATGCTAAGGGCTCTGAAAAGTACCTGGGACATGGTAGGCAAAGCTCAAAAAGTTTAGCCTTTATTTGTATTATTGTTTCTGTATACAGAAGATGGGGCACTTTATTCTGAAAACTAATCTCTTATAATACCTAGTTATTAATGCAGAGGACTCCTTCAAAAACATTGAATGCTCATCCGCCAAGGTTCTTGAAAGCACTATTATCTGGATTTTGCGATGTCCTAGGTTTATAGATTCTACCTGAAGCAGTGCTTCTCAAACGGCCAAAAGTACCTCTAACTCAGGTCATAGGAGAGGAAATGCAAAACCCCAGGAGTCTGAGAATTGAACCCAAAGCAGCCTGCTACAATCCAAATATTGTCTAAGTTTCCTGTTTTAGCTTAAATTCATGCAAACTTTGCATTCCATCTATAATCAATTCAGGACTGTTTTAATATGAAAATGCTTACAACTGAGTAAAGACTGAAATCCTAGAAGATGCAAAGACCTCATTTAGTTGGTGGCTCTGAGAATCCAAGTGGGAAAAACACAGTTATAGCCTTAGCATTCTTCTCTGTAAAATGGGAATACAACCCACATCGATTCTGTTCACCATCTACGAAATGAGACAGTATGTGAAACCATCAAGCATTACCAGGCATCGCAGCAGACATTTGGTACAAATGTTCAATCAGAATCCTTGGGTTGAGGCTGGGCGTGGTGGCTCACGCCTGTAATCCTAGCACTCTGGGAGGCCAAGGCGAGTGGATCATTTGAGCTCAGGAGTTCGAGACCAGCCTGAGCAAGGGCGAGACTCCATCTCTACTAAAAATAGAAAGAAATTAGGTGGACAACTAAAAATATATATAGAAAAAATCTAGCCGGGCGTGGTGGCACAGCCTATAGTCCCAGCTACTCAGGAGGTTGAGGAAGAAGGATCGTTTGAGCCCAGGAGTCTGAGGTTGCTGTGAGCTAGGATGATGCCACAGCACTCTAGCCTGGGCAACAGAGTGAGACTCTGTCTCACAAAAACAAACACAAACAAACAAACAAACAAACAAAAGAATCCTTGGGTTGAATTACAATGCACCTTCAAAACTCCACTGAGCCACCAGAAGCAATTGCTATTTTGTGGGGATCTATTCTCTGCCAGGCACTGAACTAGCTCCTTTACTCTTTATTTCTACTTCTGCAAGATATTTAGTATCCCCATTTTACTGGAAGAAACAGAGGCTCAGTGAGGTCAAGTAACAAGCCCAAGGTCACACAACTGGTAAGTGGGAGAGTCCGGATGAGAACTCAGGTCTGACTGACTCCAAAGCTCTCATACCTCCCACCCCACCACACTGCCTCTTTGTTTACAAGACAAGAGTTAGAAGAAAAAGGTTCTAAGAAGTACTTGCTTGGTGGGGCTGAATTTAAATTTTTGAGCTTGCTCTGTTTCCATGTAAATTCTCGTGATATGAACTCCAGGTGGAAAGCCACATTCTTCCCCCTTGCAAGGAGCAGGCAGCACCAAAGGGGAATCAGAGGGCTAATCAGAGGCAAGGCCAGCTTTGCTGGTTCCCTACCCCCTTAAGCCTGCCCCATGGGACCCCTGAGTCTACTCACTTTTACTTTTGTTTTCTAGCCATCATGACTTTCAGGATCCCAAGAAATTAATGGCATGCAGATGTCAGCAAACTGACATGTCAGAGCCTTCTGGGCTCTGAAGGGAACTGACTTGGGACTCTTAACTGTCATGGTCCCCAGAGGCAGAGGAAAAGGGGGTTGAGACAGAGAATAGAAGGTTGGGTAGAGGTGGAGGAAGAAAACAGAAGCAGAGGAGGAATGCCAGAGATGAGGAAGGCTGAAGGGCTGAGTCTGCACTTGTGCCAATGCTTGCTCAGCCTTCATGTTCATTCATTTAAGAAACAGACCAGACCAATAGAGGGCCCACCATTAGAAAATATGAGGTCACATCTGACCCCAAATCCCAAGCTCCAACTCTACCACTTTCTAACTATATGATCTTAGGCAGGCTACTTAATTTCCTTCAGCATCATCTCTAAAGTGGGGATACAAATCTCACTATCCCCCAAGACACTTGTGGAAAATGTGTATGAAAAGAACTCTGCAACTTTAAAATGATTTATAAAAATGAATTGTCAGCCAGGTGCAGTGGCTCACAGAGTGCCTGTAATCCTAGCACTCTGGGAGGCCAAGGTAGAGGATTGATTAAGGTCAGGAGTTCGAGACCAGCCTGAACAAGAGTGAGACCCTGTCTTTACAAGAAATAGAAAAATTAGCCAGGTATAGTGGCATGCATCTGTAGTCCCAACTACTTGGGAGGCTGAGGCAGGAGGATCGCTTGAGCCCAGGAGTTTGAGTTTGCAGTGAGCTGATGACACCACTGCACTCTAGCCCAGGCGACAGAGCAAGACTCTGTCTCAAAAAAAAAACAAAAAACTGTTATCACCCCTCTACGATATAACGGCCAACTAGTTGTGAGAGGCAAGAGTAGGGAGAGGAACAGTATGTTAGAGGAGGGGCTTCTGTCTCACACAGAGCCCTCCCTCTTTCTGCCAAGCAGTGTAAAACCTCTTCTGGGAGTCTATAATATCTGTATGCCAGAAGTGGCTGCATAACCACCCAGAGCACTGATGCCTTTCTTGTTTCTCTGAAAGGGAGAGATTCTCCTTCAAAAGTATGTTCTGAGTCAGAGCTGGGAGAGCACGTCCAGACAAAGCAAAGAAGGTCCCCTTGGATGGCTGGTCAGCCCCATCCCAGGACTTCCACAGAGTGGCAAACAGTAGTCCACCCTAAAGAGGTAAGTCTGGTCAGAGACCAATGGCTAGTAAGCACTCAGTCCTCTCTGCCCTGCCCTTCAGAGGCACAGGCTGACCAGATTGGAGACTCTAGATGGGCCGAAGTTTCCAATGAGCCCATACTAATATAGAGCTTGTGGTCCAGTTGTTGACTCTGATAAGGAAGGTTCTTTTTGTTGTCCAATAAAAAGTGAAATAAGGTCTGGTTCTAAAGATTGTAGGAATTAGACACTAGAAACTGTCCAAAAGTATAAGATCTCAAGGCAAAAATCTTTAGCACTTGTAAGTAGCATCTGAGGGTGCTAAGAGTGGCCTAGAACACTGAAGAGCTGCAGAAATTCCCAAGGATTGCATGGCTTTCCCTCCCTTCCTCCACTGTAGATAGCAAGGGTCAGTCGTGGCCTCAGAGTCAGGCTGTTCCTCATTAAGGTACAGTCTCCGGCCTGTACTTTGGCCACATAACAAAGAAACTTCCAGCTTTTTGAAACAGCAGCTATTTCATATACCTAAGGCCCAAGCAATAGACAAGGATCATATGTCAAAATGGTTGAGGGAACAGACTTGTACTTTCTGGCATGTATGGGAATTCTTTGGAGTACAAAAATTAGCACATTAATAATCCAAAGCTGCCACCGTGAACTTGACTTATTCCTCTGTTTTCAGTCTTGGCCCAGAAGAGATTGGAGACAGACCTGGTGTGGCGTGAACCTGTTGCTCAGGGTGGTGTATGTGCATGTGTTTGGGGGTGTGAAAGAGATGGCCCTTCAATTCCAGACTCGTCATTTTTGGCCTTATTCTCCTCTTTATAGACCAGCAGACAGCAGTCCCGGGAGGAGCAGTCCCTCTAAGGCAGCTTGGAACCACTCACGTGCTCTGGGAAGGACAGAGCTGAGCCTGGAGCAAGGGGGGAGGAGGAGGGGAGAGACAAGATAATGAATGGGCAGATCCACCCTGATCTATGATCTGTAGCTAGGATTGAGCAAATCTCAGCTAAATTCTTCAGAAGCAGGAAGAGATACACACTTAGAGAAAAACATAACTAGAAGACTGGCTCCGGGGAGACGAGGCAAGACAAGACGACAGTTCATTCCTAATAAGTGACCCAGATTTCAAACTCTGCTGAGGTCCTGGTTGGCTTTCTGGCTCAAAAAAAGAGAGGAAGTAGAGTTGTGGAAGCGCAAACACACTTAAGTGCGTGTGGAACGGTCTCACCCAGACCACCCCGCCCCCAAAGGAAATCAAGATATTCCTCTAAGGCTGGAGGGGACACCAGTTCTGAGGGACGGGGGAAGGAAAACGGCGACAGACAGCACTCACTGCCACCTCTAAAAGGAGAAGGAGGACAGGTTCCTTCACACCCTGACAAAGATCCTCCAATTCTGGGAGCAGGGGCAACCAAACTTAGGGTCCCTCTCTCCCACAACTGGACTAGACAAGCCAGAGGAGAACCATGGGGTTTTCCCCAAGGCTCACGAAAGGCAGGTAGCGAAGAAGCCCCCTCCCCCTTTTGGTCCGACGCCTGGGGAACCCCTTAAGAGGGGGCTACGGGTCGGGGGAGGGGTCAGTACCCCCTAAGCTGGAGTTGGGCGGAAGGAACGGCTGCCCTGTAGAGGCTTGAACGCAGGCGAGACACTGGGTCCCGGGCCACGCATACTCACGGTGGCTGCGGGGCGGCGGCGTTACTTGGGGCCGGGTCTCGGGCAGGCTCCGCTTTTCTTCCCCCCGGCGGTGTCCCAGGCTCCGGCCTCCACTTCCGCCTTTCAGCCGCTCCGGATCCGGATCTCCGCCTTCTCCCCGCCCCTCTATACTCCCGGGCGACTGACAGGGCAGAGAGACCAATGGGAGGCCAATCTTGCATGTGACGCCAGTGGAGCGCGAGAGAGGAGGGAAGGCGCGCGCGAGGCACGGCGGGACTTGTAGTTCGCAGCGCTGGGAGGAGCCGCCAGCTGTCTGGGACTCGGGCTTAGGGTGGAGCCGGCTGCCGCTGAGGCGGAGTCGCGCCAGGAACTTTTTAAGGCCAACCGAGTCAACCGTGTTACCGCGGGTTCCAGGTGCCCCGAGGGAAGGCGGGTGGCGGAGCGTTAGAAGGAGAGAGAGAATTCTGTGCGCAGAATTAGGAAAGGAAAGACATGGTGTGAATGAATATGCACAGGAGGCCGCGTGGACTAGTCCTGTATACTCGCTAGCGCTAGCAGGAGAAGCCCCTGTCCGCACTTGCCGGCCAAGTCAGCTCTAGGAGCCGGAATGCTGGGGGCATTTGTGATCGGGAAGGCGATGAAAGCGCGGTAGGAAGGGTTCTCTGGAGAATACTGGGTGAGAGCAAAGGGAGAGCTTCTGCCACTGCCTTCTACTTTGCCTGGGCCCCTAAACACACCAGGACCACCTCTGCCTCCGCCTTCCCTCCTCCCAACCAGAGTCAGCTCTTCTCTCTGGCCCCAAATACAGAGCTGGACAACCTATGCTTCGGCCCTCCTCATCCATAAATGTAGACTAAACCCCCATCCCCACCCTATACGGATCAGGACTATTTCTGTTTCTTCTGCTACCCTCGATATGGATCAGAGCCATTTCTGCCCACCCCTCTCTCCCAACACAGGCCAGTACCTCCTCTCTTTTGCATCTCACCCCCCTCCCCGCAAGGAAACTACTTAGAACCTTTACAGAATCAAAGCTCACCCCACAGACAGCTGTGGCTATTGTGCCTATGACTCTGGCCAACATCGGTTAAGCCTTGGAGCCTGAGCTGGAGAAATGACCTATCTGGGACAACCTGCCACAAAAATGCTCACATCTGATTCCATTGGGTCACCAGGGTGCTTCTTTCTACAATATCCATAACCTCCCCTCTCCCTGGCAGTGATCCTCAGAGAACTGAAAGGCAAGAGGGAAGAAAGGGCCTGGGAGGGTAGAGGGGATGGGGCACAGTGGCATTCCTAGGAGGTTCTTGGCTAGGACAAGCTCCTCCCCAGCCCGTGCCCTACATAGCCCTGCAACAATTCCTTATACAGGAGGGGTGGGGAGTCCCCTGGGCCCACCTTTCTAAGGAGGTGGGCCTGAGCCAGGACTGTGTGTGTGTATGTGGCCATGACTAGGGTGGCAGGAAGAAGGGGGTATAACAGGCCCATAGTGACTCATTAAGGTTTCTCCCTCATCCCTGGGGCCCATGGTGGCGTGAATGTGGTGCCAAGTGGATTGTCTGGTGCCTTTGCCCTTCCTAGAGACAGCAATAGGGCCCTGGGGTATGGTTGGGGGAGTGACTGCTGTGTTGGCTCCTCCAAAGCCCAGGAGCTCTCAGACCAACCCCCAGAAACGGCCAACAACTACAAAAATAAAGAATTTATTTCCTATCCAAAAGTGAGCCCAGGGTCTTGGGTGGTTAAAGGAGAGCTGGAGACCAGGGCGAGTTTTGGAGAAGTCCAGGCCCTGAGTGAGACCATGTTGGAAGCAGGGAAAACAGGCTTGGTTGAAGTCTGGGGGCGGAGGAAGGCTGAGTGCTGCTGGGACTGTTTTCAGTTGCTGGCAGCAGAAGAGACCACCTTGAGTGACAGCCTGCAGATAGACAGAAACAGAGACATTGACAGACCCGGGCCCAGGAATAGAAACAGACATTACTCAACCCAAAAAGCACCAGCCAGGCACAGGGACCTGGGAGCACCATCTAAGGCAGGGGTTGCAAACTCAACCCCAGCCCCACCCCAGACATTCCAAATTGGGTGGGGCCCAGGAATCTGCATTTTAATAGGTTCTCAGGTAGTTCTGCTAGACACTCAAGTTTTGGGAACTCCAATACCCACAGACACCAGACAAAGATTTCAAAGGAAGAAAGGCAACTGGGTGTTAGGAGATGGTCCAGAAATGTGATGACTGTGAAGTAGAGTCTATAAAGGACAGTGGCCACCCAACCCCAGCTGATTGCTATTATTGCCGGTGGAATGTTGGCCCAGGGTGCTCAGATGTCCTAAATTTTTTAGAGAATGTGGAATATGTTCTGGATTTTTATGTGACCTGTCCTGATTTTTAATGTTGACAATTAATTCATATTTTAAAAATGCTGTGAGAGCCGAAAAATACATGTCTGGGGCCTTCAGTTTGTTTCCTGTGCAGGCTGCAGGATGAGGTGAGCCCCTCCAGC
This sequence comes from Cheirogaleus medius, assembly GCA_008086735.1. Taxonomy (NCBI): domain Eukaryota; kingdom Metazoa; phylum Chordata; class Mammalia; order Primates; family Cheirogaleidae; genus Cheirogaleus; species Cheirogaleus medius. Next base: position 13,972,580 of record VBSM01003215.1, on the reverse strand, counting down.
CTGGGCTGTTTGTGGGTGGCCTAAGAAGTCTTGGGATGCTGAAATGCCAGCTAGAATCTCAAACCTATCCCTCTCTAGGTGACATGGCTCTCAGGGTCTCCAGCAGAGACCTGGGGACTGGGACAGAAGACCTCACAGTATCACTAAGCTATCTCCAGAACAGAATCCTGCAATCTATTGTTGTAGACGCTGAGATCCTGCCCAGTCTTGCCTCAGCCTTCATCTCCCAGGTTGGATCTGGGGCCCTTGCCCATCCCCTCTGCTCCCCCATCTCTACCTGCCTCCAGGTCCTGGGGAGAAAGTAGGACATCTCGTCTGCCCGTCTGCCCAGCCCAATGGGCACCGCGGTCCATCTCATTCCTGCCGGGTTCCGCAGCCTCAGGCAGCTCCCCTCACAGAGGGGGAGGGTGGGGAAGGTTTGGAAAAGGGGATAGGGTCAGAGGTGACCACCCTTTGTTAAAAAAGTCCAGAAATGCACAGTCAACCAGACCAGCTGGTGGCTGCTGACCTCGAGACAGGAGGCCAAGGGACCCAGCTCCTCCCTGGATGGCAGGCAGCAATGCCCACCCCAGACAGGCCTGGGCCCGGGGCCAGGGTCAGTGGAACGTGTCTGACCTGGACCGAAAACTGTGCCTCGTGAGGCTTGGGGTCAGGGGTGAGGCCTCTGGCACTGGGGAGGGTCCCAGAGGATCAGGCTCTGAGGGGTAGGGAGGCAGCATGGAAGGTCTCAGGTCCAGGGGGGTGGCCCCCATCTCTGCTGTCCCCACAGTGGCCGGACAGTGGACCTCAGCAAGTGTAGTATCCTGGAGGCTGGGTGGTGGTCTGGACACACAGGGAGAGATGTGTGGTGGCCTCAGCTGGGGACAAGGAGGGCCTGGGGGCCAAGCTGAGACTGTTGGGTGGCTTGAGGGACACAGCCTGGCCTGCAGCAGACCCATCATGTGCCGCAGTTCCCGGCTAAGCTGAGACACTTCCTGATTGAGACGGGAGATCTGTTGGAAACACATCAAGTTGTTTCACAGGTGCCACAATAATAACCAAGCACACCCCCCTCTACAGTTTGCACAGCTCTTTCACAACCACTCACGACTCAGGGCCACCCTGGGAGGAAGGCAGGGCAGGGGTTATTTTTGCCTAGATGTAAATACCCCAGTCTCTCTCCAAAAAGGATTTGGGGCAGCAGATATTGCTGTTAACCACCCCTTCCTTTTACAAGATGTAGAAAAATGTGCTCATAGAGGCCACACAACTATGAAGTGACAGTGACAGCCTTACTTCAGATGATCCCATCACACAAACTTAAGTGTCTATATTAGTGGTTTTCAAACTTTAGTGAGTACAGAATCAACTGAGAAACTTCAAAATGCAGATTTCTGGGCCCCATCCTAGATGTTCCAAATTGAGAGGCCCAGAAATCTGCATTTTAATAGGTTCTCTGGTAGTTCTGATAGACGCTTAAGTTTGGGAAACACAGGCTTAAAAGAATTGTGGGAGCACTGAGGCAGTGAGCAGAGAAGCAGGATTTGCCCTTGATCTCCCAGAACAAGGGCTGGCCCCACCCCAGCTCGAGGGCCCGCCCCAGGCCAGGTGCTGCCCCAGCCCTGGGCCCGCCCCAGTCCTCTGGGATGCCTGATGTTTATCAGAACAGAAGAAAGGCGACTCCCAGAGGCTGGGCCTGCTCCCTCTGTGATGACAGTTCTGAGATCCCTTGGGGAGAAGGTGAAGGCGGCACCTGGCATACACAATCCGGGCTCTTCCTGGCCAGGATTCAGACATCTAGGTCCAGGTCCTCTGGGTCTGAAGGCCTCACACCTTCCCTGTTCTCTGCCCCCCACATCTGCTTAGCCCTCATTTCCCAGGGCTGGGGTAAGGGAAAAGGACTTGAGCATCAAGACTTGGTATGGGCGGGTCCCTGGCAGGAGAGACTCCCATAGTGGTAGAGAGGGAAGAGGTCTTCTTTTCAGGTGGGAAAACCTGAGCCAGTTGGTGAGGGAGCAGGGGGAGGAGAACCAACTGTTACTGAGCATCTGTGATGTGCCAGGGACTGGACCAGGCATGTGTGCACTCTCATTTCATCCTCAAGACTCTGGGAAAAAATATAATATTATTTTCCCCATTTTTAGATGAGGAAACTGAAGTTCAGAGTGGTTGTAGGACTTGCCCAGGGTCATCCAGCTATGGTGAATATTTGATTGAGGATTCTGGCTCCAGAACCCGAAACACTCTTATATCAGGCACTTCTCTGATCCCAAGATGATACTCTCCAAGATTGGAGGGGAGGAGCCAGGCCAACCCACCTCCTGGTTCAGCCTGCAGACCTTCTCCTTCACCTCCTCAGCCTCAGTGGTGGTTTCCCAGCTGGGCCTGGTCCCTGCAGGCAGAGTGGGGTAAGTGGATGCAGGTGAGTTCAGGGAGCATGAACACCTGAGCCTGTTATTTGGGCTGGACCCCTCCTGTCACTAGGTAGGCAGAGAGCAAGGGGAGAGAAAGCTCTGGGGTCAGGGAGATGAGAAACCCAAACTCCTCAGGGTGGTTTTGAGGCCTTATAACTCCCCCAGCCTCATCCTCCCCACCCCCCAGATCCAGGTAGGAAGCTTCTCTTTGGAATCTGAACACAACATCCCTTTGGTTTTCATGCCTTTCAACAACTGTCCTGCTCCACCCTTCAAAATCCTACCTACCCTTTAAGAAGCAACCCACATGTCCTCTTTTCTAGGAGGGAGAGTTAGGGGCATCTTCCTCTCCTACCAGAGTCCTGTTCTTGTCTCAGTCTTAGTATTTAGTACCCAGTTCTGGGATTGTTTAATCTGTGTACACAAGTGTCTCCCCTGCTAGCCTGATGTGGGCCAGGCCTGGCTTATCTCTGTATCCCCAGAGGGCCTGCTCCAACCCAGGTACCACACCCGGTGCATAGTAGGTTCCTACTACAGGTGGGGTGGCTGGATGAATGGGTAACTGAGTTGAAGTCCACTGCTGGTCCTTACCTGTAGGGGGCGCCTGTGAGCGGGGCCTTGGGGGCTCAGACCTCCTGCTGAAGCGGAATGTAGAGGCCTCAGCTGTGCTGCCGGAATCCTCAATGCCATCCACTATCCTGGGGACAGGATAGTGCTCCTCAGCACCATCGGGAGGGGCAAGGGCCAGAGCAGGGCAGGCAGGGGCTGAGTGGGAGTGGAAGCAGTGGCCAAAATGGGATGGGGTTGCAAGCTGTGGCTGGAAGGGTGGGGTGGGCAAATGGGGCAAAAACAGGAAGGACCACTGTTTGGAACCCTAGGGAGAGAGCCCAGAGAAGGTTCTGGAATCTAGTAAGGGTATGGGGAAGGTAGGAGAGGCTTGTGTCTCACCGGGGACTGAGGTCCGGAGGTCCAAAGGTTCCCAGTGGGGGAATGAGAAGCTGGGGGGGCTTCCAGACAGCAGAACACCTCGGGGGGCC
>VBSM01003215.1:13956304-13969050 GCA_008086735.1 Cheirogaleus medius | reverse complement strand
CGTCCCCCACCCTCTGTGCAACTCAGCCCGCCCAGGAAGGGGGTGTTACCTGGGAAAGGCGAGGTGATCTGGAAAAGCGGCCAAGGCCCTGTGGGGACATAGTGGGGTTCAAGCTGACACCCACCTCCCCACTGCCCTGGGGCAGCCCCTCATCCCATTCCACAGTGTTTCGGGGTTTAGAATGGGGCCTTTCTGTGGAATTGAACCAGACACCCCACCCAGACTCCAACTCAGAGGCACACTGAGTAGCAAAGAGACATTGAAAGGCAATAAAAGACACAGGCCCAGCCCAGAGCCTAAAGCAAAGTGGGCTCAGGAAACATTTAGTGAGTGGAGAAGAGAAAGCCCCAGGGTACAACGCCCAGTCCAGGGAGGGACTTGAAGGAGGAGCACAGGAGGGGCGCTGTTTCCAAAGGGAGGGTCCTGAAGGAGTCTACAGTGAGGCTGGGGCATGGTCACAGGAGGTAGGTCAGTAGAGTTGGAAGTGGAGGCTGGTGAGAGGTGGGCCATGGGGCTGGGTGATGGCCAGTGGAGTAGGATCAGGGAATTAAACACGTAAGGGGCATTGGAAGAGGGTGCTTGGGTTGAGGATGACATTTTCGGGGTGGAGGGACATGCATGAGCCTCTCCGGCCAGAGGAGGTCTGCTTTGAAGGAAGGGACCTTGGAAGGGTGGAGGCCATAGGGGGTCTACATACACTGGTGTCCGAGCCCTGGCGCAGGTTGAAGGTGAGGTCCCGGGGCAGGCTGGCCCGGAAGGCAGCCCCATACTCAGGATAGAGCCTCAGGACCTCAGCCAGCCCTTGGCTGCTCAGCTGCTGCAGGCCACAGTAGGTCAGTGCTTTCACGTCAGCGCTGGTCTTCAGCACGCAGCTTGGGCCTGTCCCCGACCCAGGCTCCTGCCCTGGCTCAGGGATGTCTGCTCCAATCAGGTCCCCCTTCCCTGTGGGGAAGGGATGGGCACAGTCAGCTGGGGCAGCGGGACCAATAGGATAGTAAGGGGAGGTGGCCAGTGGATTTGAGAGGTGGTCAGTGTGTTTGGAGGGGAGTTGAGGTGGGACAATCAATGGGATTGGTGGAAATAATCAATAGAGTTGGGAAAGTGTCAGTGGAGGATGACACTGGTGACGTTGGGAGACAGTCAGTGGAGGGTGTGAGTATGGTTGGAGGAATGAGCAATTGGATGGTCAATAAACAATGGTCAGAGGGGTCAGTTAAAGGGTAAAGGTCAATGGAGTTTAGACTCATTGGGAAAGGATCAACTGAGTTGGGGGACAGTCACTGGGGAAGGGTGGATGGGTAGAGGGATGGCCAAGGGGATTAGGGGAGAGTCAGAGTGGAAGGTCAAAGAGGGATGGTGGTAAGTGAAGGGACCAAGAGAGAGTACTCCTTGGCAGGAATTCCAGGTAGCCACAAGGGGTGTGCTGTTCCCTAGACTCCTGGCCATTCCCAAGACCTCTGGGGAGGGTTCCGGGGTACATGGTGGGTGGTGGGTTCTCACCCAAGATGGCCAGCACCATGTTGTCTCGGAGCACCTCAAGTGAGCCGGAGCAGACGTAGTAGTGCGCCTGGAGGGCATCCCCACGGCGCAGCAGGTACTCGCCCGGAGCGCAAAATGAGGTCTTGATGTGCAGCGAGAGGGCCCGCAGGCAGCCCCTGCTTGCTGCTCCGAACAGCGGCAGCTGCAGGATCTCCCGATTCAGGTGCATAGCAATGTCAGCTCTCAGCTCGTCTGGGAAGTCACGCAGTAACTGCATAAGGGGCATAGGTCACTCTGGCCATCCCCTTGCAGCTACTACTCGGGTCTAAAAATGTGCTGAGCTGTCTTCAAAGAGGGAGCCCCAACTTGCCCTATGCTTTGAAGTCACCCATTCCGGACCTTCAGGGTGGTTTCCATGTGTCTAACCTTAATTTTGCTTGCTATGTGGACCTCCCAACCAGATGTCTGGGGTACAGACCAGGTCTTCCTCCATGTGTTAACTGCCATGGCTACACACACTGGGCACTCATGCATGTCCTGGTTACTCAACCCCACACATTCAAGAGCCATCCCTGGAGGGTTAGCCTTCAACAAGGAGTCAGGAGACTAGGAGTCAGCTCTGCTCTTAGATCCCTATGGCCCTTGGGCAATCCATTTCCACTCTCTGGACCTCAGCACCCCCGTCTGCAAAACGCAGAGTGGTCCTAGGTCTTGAGCATCACCAGTGACCTCTTAGGGCCAAACTGAATGTTCACATCTCCATCCTCATATTATGGAGCCCCTTGGCCACTCTGGCATGTTGACCTCTCCCTCTTGTCCCGCCTGGGCTCCTCTGAGGGACTCTCTCCCTGTCCTCCTCCCACCTCTCAAACTGTTCCTTCCTCACTTCCTCCCCAGGCCCCTCTTCCTCAGCCTGCCCCTCTCTTCATGTCAATTTCCACACTGCCCCTGCATCATGGCAACCAGCCCTCTGATTCCCCACTGCCTGTGCACCCTGAGCCCAAACTCTGGGTTCAGACCTGATTTCCAAATACCTACTGGCCAACCTCTACCTGGACCTCCCCCACCCTCATCATGGCCCAACCCCTGACTCCCACCTTTGTCCCTAAGCCCAGTCTTCCCCCTGGAATGCCTCCATCCCACCCCCTTGCCATAGCCAGAACCCGGAATCACTCTGAGCTCCTCCTGGCAACCAGCTGGAGATCACCAAGTCCCATGGCTCCCACCCTCAGAAATACTTCAGCAATCCCAGATCCCGCCACCTTCCAGCCTAAACATTTTGTAGGATACAGTCTAAATCCCAGGCCATCCCAGAGCTGGGCCTCCCCGCTTCCTCACCAGCATTCACCCCATTCCTGAAGGCTCATTGAACTACTTTCAGTTCCCTGAACTCCCTCTGCTGTTTTGGGGCACCACTTCCGGGCTTGTGTTCCTATTGCTCTTTCTGCCTGGAATGGCCTCCTGGTAGCTGGCAGATTTCCTTCTCATCCTTTGCGATGTTCCCTCTGTTGTGCCACCCTCTGTGACTTCTCCTGCCCAGACACAATCAGGGCCCTACGGCACCCACATCCCTCCTTCTCAGCCCTACGCACTGCCCAGCTCTTTGGTTGTCGCCTGCCTCCCTCACCATTCTGGGGTCTGAGGGCCAGGGCTGAGTGTAATCATCTCTAAGCTCCCTGTGTCCAGCACTGAGGCTGGCCCAAAGCAGGTGCTCAGGAAATGTCAGCAGAAGAGAGAATGGCATTAGCAAAGGCCTGAGCTCCCTTTCAGATCCCATATTCAAGTGCAAAGAAAAAGGGATTTGGATTTGAGTGGGCACGTGCCCTTGTGCACAGCGCCTCATCACCCTGGGCCCCATGTGTCTCCTTTCCAAACCCAAGAGGCAGCGACCCCCTCCCCACTGCATTGCCATGCAGTGGGCCAGCGCTGGCTGGGGACCCTGCACACTACCTCGTTGGCATCGATGCCGCTGTTGACAGCCCATGTAGTCTGGAAGTACTCAAGCATGCGCTGCTTAAGCGGTCGTGGCAGGCGGTGCACACGGATGAAGTCCTTGAGGTCCTTCATGCGGCTGTGGTAGAGCGAGCGGCGCGAGTACATGCGCTGGATGATGGCTGTCACGTTCCCGAACACCACGGCGTGCATCAGCGCTGCAGCAGTGGCAGCGGCCGGTCAGGAGCGGCCTCCCTTCTCACCACCTCCCCTGCTCCCAAACCCACCCTGTCCTGGACGGGTCTCTGGGTTCTTGGGGAGGGGCAGGAGAACTAGTGGGCTCCTGCATGCCTACCTGGTGCTAGGTGCTAGGTTAGGGGTGGGCAATAATAGGGAGTTGTCCAGAGATGGGTCAGACCGAATGCACCTCTCATACCCCCCATTAGGTCATGAACTTGGGTTTCCCATCCCCTTCACAAGAGACCTGTTTGTGGCATCCCCCAGGGCCAGCATGTAGTGGGCACTGAGGAAATGTCAATGAACGAATGCATGTCTGTCTGGACTTGGGTAGACACCTTGACCTCTCTGTGCCTCAGTTTCCCCATGTGTGCACTGGGCTTCACAGAGGCCCCCTGTGGCGTGGCGGGTCTGGCCTCACCGCCTATGAGCATAGTGCAGATGGAGAAGATTTTCTCGGCGTCGGTGTTGGCGCACACGTTGCCGAAGCCCACGCTGGTGAGGCTGCTCAGCGTGAAGTAGAGCGCAGCGATGTAGGCGCTTCGCCGCGACGGGCCGCCTGCAGAGCCGTTGACGTAGGGCACCTCCAGCCGCTTGCCCAGCTCATGCAGCCAGCCTGCGGAGTGGAGGCATGGAGGAAGCCCTGGCTTTGTGAGTGGAGGAGAACCGGGATTCCCCGAGCTGCCTGCACTTGACCTTGGGCCAGCATTTACACAGTCTGCACGGGTTGGCACAGGAAAGGTTTGGAGCAGCCTGTGCCTGTGCCTCCCACCATGAACTGGTTACAGTTGCAGTCCAAGGCCACCAACTCCCTACACTGCTGACTGCTCAGGGGTCCCTTAAATTCTGTAATATTTTATTGTGCACCTCCTGTGTACAAGGTGTTGGGACTTGATCAAGCCAGACACTCTCCCTGCCCTTGTGGAACTTAAAATCTGGAGGGGAGAGTGACATGAAGTAAATCGTTACACGTGGGAGCTGAGTTACTAAAAGGGAAATACTGTATAGGGTGTGTTAGGAATCCTAACAGGTTAGGGAGAGCCTACACAGTTGGCAGTAGGGGGGTGTGAAGGATGATTCCTGGGGGGGATCCTTTAGGACAGAGCATTTTGGTTGAAACTGCAAGGAACAGAAAAGTCATCCAGGTGAAGAGAGGAGAGACAAAAGAAGGAGGATTCCAGAGAGGAAAACAGCATGTTCCAGGCCTAATGTGAGAAAGCAGTACATCCTTGGTCTAGGAGGGAGGCCAGCGTGGCTGCATCACAGGGAGCATGGGAGAAAGGGAAGGCAGGTGGGGATAGAGAGGGTGCAAGGCTGCCCAGGTGGGCACTGAGAGTGGACTTCATTTGGAGAGCAGTGGGGCGATACTGAAGGAGCCCAGGCAGGGGTGTGGCAGATCAGCGCTGATTCTTGGAAGACCAATTTGGCTGTGGTGAGGAGGGGTTGGGTGGGGATGCGAAGGGGGCAGGGAGGTCAGTAGGAGGCTATTGCACAAGGCTGGGCGAGAGAGGGAGGTGGGTAGACTGGGAAGGAGCAGAGGGATGGGGAGAAGAGGCCAGACCCAAGGGATAGTCGAGTGGTGGTACTGATGTCGTGGGATAGGAGTGGGGTGAAGGAGAGGGAGGTGTCAGGAATGACGCCTAGGATCTGATATGCCTTTCAGGGGGACACTGAGGACCTGGGGCTGTCTCCTGGCCAGTGGCCATTAAGCCTGGAGAAGGAGGGCTTGATGGGGGCAGAGAAGGGACAGGCTAAACTCTTTCTGGGCTTTGCACATGCTGCTCCCTCTGTCCAAAACATCCCCCTCTACCATCAGAGTGTTTCCTACACTGTATTTTCATCACCTATCACTGGTCTTGTTCCCTTGCTTGGCTGTGAGTTCCCCTGAAAGGCAGAGCCCTCGTCTGCAAATCAACATTCCCACGCCTGATACAGCAAGCACTCAATGCATGTTTGTTGGATGAATGGAGGAATGTGGGATGGAGGGTGTGGGTGCTGGTGGAGGCATCAGCTTGGGGACAGGACAGGTGGACAGATGGTCAGTGACAGTCTGGGGTCAGTGGCTCACCAATGTCCCAGAGCAGCGGGTCATTGGCCTCCATCTCCCGGCGCCCGATGACATACCAGATGCAGGCCATCCAGTGGGCAAGGAGCGCAAAGACCGACATGAGCAGCGTGAGCACCACGGCACTGCACTGCGAGTACCGCTCCAGCTTCTGCAGCAGCCGCAGCAGCCGCAGCAGCCGCACCGTCTTCAGCAGGTGCACCAGCGAGGTCTGCGGGGTGTGGCGGGGGTGCGGGTGTCAGCAGGCACCGCTCCTCAGGGCCCTCACACCCCATCCCCTCCCAGGGCCTTCCCACCAGATGCTCTGGAGCCAGGGGAAGCTGCAACAGGAAAAACATCCCTGCTGTCCTGAGAAAGTTGCCAGAAAATGCATCAGGGAGAGAATAATAATAAAACGAATAGTGGTTAACACTTGGTACTTCCTAATTGCATCAGGCACTGTGCTAAGCGTTTGTAATCCTCATTAAAAAATTTCAAAAGAAAAAAACCCACTATGCCTTTAGTCCAATTATCACTGTAGTTCCCAATTTGCAGATGAATAAACAAAGGCTCAGAGAGGCTAGTGACTTGCTCAAGGTCACATACCAAGGAAATGATGGAGTCACCCATCTGGGACTCAAGGTGGGTATGTCTGGGCTGCCTGACACTGCCAAAACCCATTTTGTGCTATGCTGCCTCTAAGCACTGTGGGATGGTGGAGGGGCCAATCCTGGTCAGAGCCAGGATGATCTCTGCAGAGCCCCTGCTCAAAGCCTTAGTGTGCTAGGCACAATCAGCTGTGGACAGGAGCCAGTTGTCAATGATGACAGTTAGCAATGGTAATGGGGACCACCCTGGAGACATGGGGAAGCATGGTAGAGTCGGAACAGGCAAGAAGCTTGAGGACTGGGGAAGGTCTAGGGCCCCTTCACCTTGTGGATCAGCTACAGATGAGAGAATCACAGGGAAGAGCTGAGGGCAGAAGAGCAGGGACTGAGGGAGCCTAGGCTGCACTAGGGGACAACGGAGCTAATGGCACCTAGTAAGGGTCCTGTGAACATTTACTAATATCACTGCCACTACTATCTTAATTGCGATTTATTAATACTTCAGCTAGCCCTTCTAATCTTGGAGATGAGGAGGGAGCAGGTGGGAGCTTATCTGGGTGGGGGCAGCTTGGCTACTAGGACTGGAGGCTCCAGGGCAGTGCCCAGGGAACTTGGTGTGAAGGACCCTCACTGTCCCTTCCGGGGCCTCCAGGAGCATCCCCCACACCCTTGGCCCTATGCTGCTCCTGAACCACCTCATGCAATTGTCTCTAATTTCAAGTGAAGAGCTGGGAAGGAGGTGGCTCTGATTTCCACGTGGACCCTCTCCAGGGCTTAATGCCTGCCCTCAGCTCCCAGAGCTCCTGGCTGCAAACTTGAGTCCTTCAGAGATTCCCTAGTCAGCCACCCTGGGCCCCAGTCCCTTGGGGACTCTCTTCTCATTCTCGTGGACTAGAATGTCCCAGGCCTGCCTCCGTCTAGTCTGCAGCTCTACCAGTGCCTACTCATCCTGTCTTTGTCCGCCCCTCTCTGGCCCCTCATCTCACCTTAAGCCAGACTATCCACTCAGGTACTCTGGCTACCTGGGAAGCAGGGTGGTATGTTGGAAGGAATACTAGAGTAGGAGTCTGCAGATCTGGTTCTAATTGCCTGCCTGCCACTGCTAGCTGTGACTTTGAGCAAGTCACTTAACCTCTCTGAGCCCTTTCACCTACCTCTGAAAAAGAAGGATAAGAGAATCTGCTCTGAAGGTGGTAGTGGGAGGCCCCCATGTGATGGTGCCTGTGAAAGAATGGAGTGAACTGCAAAGGGCTCCCAAAGGTACTAGGGGAGGGGGGACTGCCTGAGAGGAGGCAGAGGGGCCTCTCTGCAGCTCTCCCTCTCCCCAGCTGATACTGCTCGGTGGGCAGAGAGGGGTGGGTGCACTCCTGCGGAGGGTTGGGGAGCTCTGCTCAGAATGGCTGGAGCCTCAGGACAGACGTACACACACACGTGTGTGGAAACTTGCACACACGTGTGCACAGCTAGGAGCGGAGGCCCACAGCCCGTTGGCGGCTAGTTAAATCCGGCTGCGTGTAGGTGGTTTCCTGCTATAGCTGAGTGCAGCGGGGAGAGCACACAAGGAAACTGCTCCCCACTTCCCCACCCAACAGTCGAGGGGGTCTGGGGACACAGGGCGGGACTGCCTCACCCTGGATTTGGGAAGACCTACCATCTGCCAGCTGGGTCCACAACTTGCCACTCAGGGCACCTTCGGGCAGTCCCCAGGGAGCTGAGAGGACACAGGTGCTGGCATTCTCTGCTTCCAAATCCACTGCACAGCTTCTTGTCTTGGCTTACTATGCTCCCCACAAATGCTCTCGCTCCTCATCTCCTGCCAGCTGTTCCTACTCACCCTTTAAGGTCTAGCTCTGTTCCCACCTCCCGAAAGAAGTCTTGCCAGACCACTCTAGCCTCTGCCCCGCTGGGATGCTTTTGCCTCCCAGGTGCTGACTAGATTTGAGGTCATTTTTATGCATGCTCAGGTTCCAGCCTGGAATTCCAAGGTTAGCCCAGCCCCCATGCAGCAATATGTGGGCTGCATCCTCTACCCACTCTGATCACCTCTTCTGTCCCAGATGTCCCCTCCAGTATTCCTGCCCCCTACCAGTTTAGTTGCTTAGAGTCTGAATCCATGTTTCTTTTCCCCACAGTGACCAGGCCCCACACAGTGCTCTGCAGACAGCTAAATGCTCATCAGTTGTTTGTTAAATAAAAATGTGAAAAGTACCACTCATTGGCATCAGACCAATGCCGCCTTGGTAGCCATAGTTAGCTTTTCATTTGTCTCAGCTTCCCTCAGAGACTGTGAGCTGAGTTCCCCAGGAGTGCAGACCCTCTCGGATTCTCCCAGTACCTAGGACACGCTATGCCCACAGCAAGTGCCTGATAAATATATGCAGATGGATTGATGGGAAGGACTGTATCTGGGTTTGGGATTGGGGCCCTAATGGGAGAGGCTGGGCTGAAGTTGGGAGGCTAGGCTGCATGGCGGGATGGGAGTCACTCACCACGGTGATGTTGAAGACATAAAGCAGGTCAAAGGGCAGAGCAGCAATAAGGTCAACGAAGAACCAGGTGGCCAGGTAGTGGAGGCCAATGGAACGAGGAGCAGAGATCACCTGGCCGGACTGGGACACATAGGTGGTGCGGAAGTTCAGGATGATATCTGGGGGTGCAAGAGGCTATTACTAGGGGACCTTGGCCTGGGGCCAAGGAACCAGGAAAGCTGGGAACAAGCCTTGGAGGGCCAGAATGGAGGAGGGGGCAGGAATGGAGACGACAGCTTGGGCTTCTGGTCCTTAGGGGGGAGAGGTCACAAGGCTGAAGGCTGCAGGGGCTAGGGGCTGGGTATATGGGCCACCAGGACTTAGAAGACCCAGAAAGGGATGGGCTCTGAATGCCTAGGTCCTGCAGGCCCAGGATGGAGTGAAGCTTGGCCTAGTGGGTCCCCCCCAGCCCACCCGCCAGGGTGGGTGAGGCAGAGGGTCTGACCCAGGATGAAGAGCATCTCCACGGCGATGTCGCTGACAAGGGTGTGTCGGGAAGTGATCGGAGAGTCATCATCACCCGAGAAGCAGACATTGTAGGGGACGGTGACCGCAACGTAGAAGGTGGCGAGGAGGATGAGGCCATCCCAGATGGCCTTGGGGACGCTGTAGTGCAGGAGGAGGCAGCGGGCCCCCCCAACAGAGGCCACCTTGTACTCGGGCACTGATGGCTTTGGCTCAAACACATTCTAAGGGGAGAGGGATGATGGTTGGGGACACTTGGGAGAAAGAGAGCCAAGGCTGGGGGGAGGGAGAGGCAGGGACAGGGACAGGGGAAGGTGGGTACTGCAAGGGCGGCCATGGGAGGAGATAGAAGGCGCAGGAGCAGGGTTCAGAGGCTAGCACTGACATTCCTTCCTCCTGCCAATCTACTGCCCAGGCCCCCTTTTGAACCAATCATGTTTTGTGGGGGGCATTTATAAGGCTTGACTCTCACCCTATTTGAGAAGATTATAACAGATTGGACACATCTGCACACCCCTAGCTTGAGGGGTCACTAACTTCTCCCTTAAGTTCCTCCTGGTCAATGGGGGCTTTCTCTGCAGGACCATGTGATTTCATCCCCCATGACAACCCTATAACCCAGGGGTGGGTGATGTAACTGCTGCTAGAGCCCCATCCTGTGACATCATCAGAGCAGAGTAATGCCAATTGCCTAAGGAAGCAAGGGAGGTGGGGATGGAAGGAGGTAGTTGGGGGAAATGGGTGGGCAGAGGGAAAAGCCCATGGATGGAAACCAGACAGGGAAATAGGGAGACTAGCAAGGGTACCTCAAAATCAAGGCTGGAGGACTTGGGAGATGTTGGGATGGGACTGGGACTCACATTATTGGCCTTCATGCCTCCCTGGCCCCGGCGGCCAAAGTGGCTGGTCAGTCGGTGTAGGACAGTACGGCTCTGCCTTCTGGCAGACTGAAGTTTTGACCTGGCTCCTCTCCTGCCAAGGGAGTTTTCTGTTGGGGAAAAAGGTGTGGAGATAAGTTAGGGTGCATCCTATGAGGCTGGGTAGGGAGAGATTTTGTGTAACCTTGGGTAAGGACTTCTGACCATTCACACCTCCTGCCCAGACTTGCAGTTACCATGATTACTGTCCCCATGGCCTCCTTGGGGGCCAAGTCCTGGGCTTCCACTCTGAGTGATGTCCTTGAAGGAAAAGAGGAATAGCACGACCTCCCCCATCTCATTCTTGATGGGCAGCATGTCCAGGAGGCACCAAAAGGCCGAACCTGCAGGCGTGGAGAGAGGGAGGCAGGAGCGTGAGCAGCCCCATGGCCTGCCTTTCTCCCCAGTCTGCCTTGGTTGCTAGACACAAAGAGATTGGCAAATGTTTAGAGCTGAAAGGAACCCTAGAGATTCTGTCAGCTGACGCCTTCATCTTTCAGATGGGGGAACTGAAGCCCAGAGAGGGTCAGAGATGCACTGAGTCACACAGGCAGCCTGTGGCAGTGTGAGCACGAGCACCTAGACGTCTACTGTGCCTAGTGCACAGTGGGTAAGACCCAGGGTCTGGGCAGGGCTACAGGGCAGGTCTGGCTCCTCACCATCCTTGCGGTAGAAGCAGATTTCAGCCCGGTGCTCTTGGTGGCCCTCCAAGGCTTTGTGTAGTCGCTGCAGGGCTGGCTCACTGGTCTCTGGACCGTAGAGGAAACGGCAGCTGCAGGTTTTCTGCATGACCTCAGTGCGACCGTAGCCTGTGAGCTCGCAGAAGCCGTCGGAGCAGTAGACAATGGGAAAGCCCCGTGGGCCCTGTGCGTTGGCCAGCAGGAAGTTGCTGTCTGTGGGAAGAAGAGGTCAAGGTCAGCGCAAGGCCAGGAGTGGAGAAACAGCTCCCAGGTGGGCAGTACCTCCCCTAAGTTGTAGTTAGAGGTCACAGAGCCAGAAGCTTCCCACGCTTCCATGTGGTTCCTAATCCCCCTTTGAGATATTCTGAAATGGGAGTAAGAAGAGATAGAGCAAAGGGACGAGGACTCAATGGTGGCCTAGAACTGAAGCAGGGACCACTTGAGGGTTGGAGAAGGAACCCCATGAGGTTATGCAGTATACTGCATAATGCTACATACGCTACTGTAGAAGGTATCGTAGCACGGTGAGTAGGAGCCTGGGCTCCCGCACCCCTCCCCTGCCACTTACTGACTGTGTGTCCTTGGGTAAGTTAATTATCTCTTCTGTGCCTCAGCTTCCTTATCTGCAAAATGGGGCATAATAGACCTTCCTCACATGGTGGTTGTGAGTGTTACATGAGTTAACTTGGAGAGAACAAGTCGTGGCACAGGGTAAGAGCTACCCTGAGGAGGTGAAATGATTCCCCACATTGCTTGGCTTCAAAGCCGCCATCTTGTCGTCCCATTACAGAGTGAGCAGGGCAAAGATTCTGGTGCTATCACACCCATTTTACTGACAGGAAACCAAAAGGCAGAGATTATCTAAACTCACAAATCTCCTTAGTGAGGGGGGAAGACAGTGATGAATAGTGTCCTCTTTCCCTGCCTTCCAGGAAAGGTTCACTTTTTAGCATTCCTTTAGCTATTTTCAGGGGGTCTGTCCCCAGTGCTCAAAGTCTGACATATTGAGGGTATAGCTCCAGCAACCCCCAGCAGCAGAACCTGAGCTGGCTCCCTCCAGCTCCAGTGGGTGGGAGGCCACAGAGGGGCTCCTGTGGGCCAACCAGGGACAAAGTCTCAGCTAAGGAATGAGGCCTGAGACACAACCAGTCCTAGGGCGCTAAGAGGGGTGACTGTCTGAGGGCTGATGGGGACACTGAAGGTGCCTGGCAGGCACTGGGCTCTGGGCACAGCCTCCTCCTTCTATCCCAGGGCCTGTTGCCCCGGTGATAGGTGCTATGGAAACAAGGGAGGTGTGTGGGGGAGGGGGGAAGGCGGGTAGAGCCCCGCGGCTCGGTTTCCGCCCTCGGGTACCGCTCCCCCACCCTCTAGATCCCGACCAGGGTTCCCAGGGGAGGCAGGTTCCAGTGTAGGAAGAGGGAATGGAGGGAGAAGAGGCGGGGAAGGAGCGATGCGGCTGTCCAAGGTGCTGAACCTGGAACCCAAGCTGGGGTGGGCGAGCAGGAAGTTCCCTCCGTCGCACGGACCGCCCCCCTCCTCCTGCCTCACCCGCTTCAGACACAGACGCCCCACGATTTGGGGGCGTGTGACCTTAATCCAAGCTGGGTCCTGCCGAGTCTGATCTTTTCTCCTTTTTTATGGACGAGGTGGGAGCTGGAGTCGTCTGGGAGTAGACCCCAGACGCCCAGCTACTTCGTCCGTCCCACTTCCATGTCTCAAATACCCCCATACACACCCCCAGCACCGCGCTGCCCGGGAGTGGGCGGCTCCCAAGGCCCCTCCTCTGTTTTGCTGCACAAAGAGCCTCTCCTGCCTCGAGTCACACCCCCTAACCTCGGCTCCCCCCACACCCGGCC
>VBSM01003215.1:13926206-13939284 GCA_008086735.1 Cheirogaleus medius | reverse complement strand
TCTTGGGGGGGGGGGCTTAGCAGCCTCCTTCATCAGTGCTGGTATCCATGGAGGGCTCAGCCTGCTCCTCAGAGGCAGAGAGATCCTACTGCCTGGCATAGAAAAATAAATCAGTGTATGAAACCAAGCCAAGGCAAACAGCAGCTTTTAAAAAGTCATCTTCCAATAAATAATTTACTACAGAGGAATATTTTCCTTTAACAGCAAAACACTGATAAATTCAGAAGTTATTTTTGTAAAAAAAATATCTATTTACTCACATGTATAAAAATAAGGTTTTTTGGGCCATCCTCTCCTGGGTGTGGTCATGCCCTTCTTTTGGAGAGGGGGACCGGAGGTGGCCTTATAGGCCTTGTCTGTAAGCTACACCTGCTCACCACTACCCCCACCCACTGGAGACAGCCCATTACTTCCTTCTGGTGTAAAGCTACAGAAGAAATTGTGGAACAAAATGACACTTAGGCTTTGTTGTTTTGTTTTTATAGTTCGTCAGCTCCCGCGGCAAACTCGCTGACTGCTTTCCCGTGTTCCCCAGGCCTGACACCCAGCACCCGCCAGGAAGGCGGCAAGCTCCTGCGGGACGAACCAGGCCCCTGTTCAGACCACATTCCTGCCACCTGCTCCTCGGGACGTCGCACGTGGACAGTGAAGGGAAATGAGGGGACCTGGGTATGAATGACCCTCATGGATGCAGGGAGAGAGAATATTGATGCCCAATTAGGGTGGGAATGGGAAAACAATAAAGATCCAATTTCAAAACAAAAACATCATTTAACATTTGCAAAAAGCCATTATCAATAAGCCTTGAGCGGGTTGTGCTGGCGGAGGAAGGGCGCCCAGTCCCCAGGGTAACGAGGCGACATGCTTGGTGCCAGCAAGTCAGGGCTGGGCACTCCACTCTGGCCAAACACAAAGCACATCAACACTGTAAGCTCTCAGGTATGTGACCCTCTTTTCCTTCCTCTATTTTGCCAAACATGTCCTTATAGGAGCTAAGTGGCAATCCCAGGGGCAGGGGGAGGAGGGGAAGGGAGGACCAAGAGAGAATGTTGAGATGGGTTGAATGATACATAAAAAGCCACCACCCATCTGGAAACTTGTGACTTCCCTTGCCCTGGCAACCTTTGTAAGCTGCCCCTCTTCCCCTCCCTGTCCAAGAGCAGAGGGGCGGCAGAGAGGGATAGAAGGAGGACCAGCTTTCTCAGTCAAAACGCAGTTAGCTACATTTCAGAAGAAAAGCAGAGACGGTCACGGTTACGTATCAAGTGCTTGGCAGACAGGGTGACAAAGACTCACTAGGGAGGGGGGCTCTCTCCTCCCTTTGTCCTTTTACTTGAATAGTCACATGTCAAAGTTCAGCCACCCCTAAGACACCTGGCCAAGTTCCAGGGTTCACGGAACTGCCTTTTTGCACAAGGTAAAAATAAGCACAGCCTCGGTTTGTGGCCCCTGCTAAACTCAGGACAGCAAGAGGGAGGAACACAACGTGCAAACACACACACACACACACACACAGACATGCACACACACACTCACGCTCCCTTCACTGGTGCCACCATGCACAGAAACACTAAAGTCACAACTAGTAATAACACTTCACATTATGAGTATTGTTTCCAAAGAGAAGCGATTCATGGAATTAGAACATCCACAAGAGTGACTCCTCTGGCGAGGACGAAGAAGCTGAAGATGGCGAGGCCGAGGGGTCACGACTGCGCGTGTGGGATCCACTGACTGTCCATCGGGCGGCCGAGCAGCTCCTCCACGCGCCGTGCCACGTCCATCGTGTCTTCCAGATCGAAGTCCCCATCGGTCTCCAGGACTGAGTCAGGACTTAGAGGGGAAAGAACGGAGATCAGGGAAAGGGGAAAGGTTGTTGGGAAGAGAACCACTGATCTGAACGCTTTGCTCGCTGGCGCTACAGAAAGACTCAGACTAGAACACTCACCCCGCGGCCGCTGACACTGCCCATCTAGACTCATAGACACCCTGTTCAGTCCTTACATGGAGCAAGAAAGATCTCCATTTTGAGAGATGGCATTTGCCCAATCCCACTCTAAACTACCAAAATCTTCTGGTTGAATCTCCCCCTCC
This sequence comes from Cheirogaleus medius, assembly GCA_008086735.1. Taxonomy (NCBI): domain Eukaryota; kingdom Metazoa; phylum Chordata; class Mammalia; order Primates; family Cheirogaleidae; genus Cheirogaleus; species Cheirogaleus medius. The sequence goes on along the minus strand of VBSM01003215.1, from coordinate 13,937,190 downwards.
CCCATCTAGAGCCTGAGCCTAGGCCGGACAGCCTCAGACCTAGAGAAGCTCTGGATTCCTTGGCCCCCCCCAGCCCTACAGGGGGCGAGCCTGGGGCGAGGTCCCCAGCTCCTCCCCTGCAGACCCGATGAGACCACCACTTACTTCGGTGGGTACATGTTATAGTGAGGCTGGGGACACACAGATGGGGAGGGCGCCTGGTCCATGTACGTGGTGCTGGCCCCGGCGTCTGCAGACACGTTCACAAACCTGCAGGAGGAAGCAGGACAGAGTCTCAGCTGCCAGGGAAGCCAGGCGGGTGCCTGACCTGGGGAGGAGCTCAGGGAGCATCTTTATGTCTTTGTCGGGGTACAGAAGGACAAAGTGCCCCACTCGGGCCTGGGGCTCTGGCTGCAGGACTGGGCTCTGGGTACTGGCCACAGCACGGCCAAGCTCAGGTCCCTCCCTGGGACTGAGTCAGCTTTCCCAGGGGATGGGGGGATTGGAAGGTGGGGGCCCAGGAACAGGAGGGATGGTAGTGTCTGGGGAGGAGAAGACAGGCAGGAGGAGAGCTAGAGGTGGGCCCTGGACACTTACTCAGGGACCACTTGCTTGATCTGTGGCTTCACGTATCCGTCAACTGCTTTAGCTGCCAAGGGGAGAACAGCAGTAAGAACCAAAGTTCTCAAATGAAATAAAAATGCGATCTCTCTTAAGAATCATACCTTTTCTTAGGACAGGACACAACTACATAATTTTTTTTTTTTTACCAAGTAGCTGGAATTACAGGCATGCACCACCATGCTTGGCTAATTTTTTTATTTTTAGTAGAGACGAGGTCTTGCTCTTGCTCAGGCTGGTCTTGAACTCCTGATCTCAAGTGATCCTCCCACCTTGGCCTCCCAGAGTGCTAGGATTACAGGCGTGAGCCATCGTGCCCGGGCACAACCACATAATCTTATCTTAGGATATGATATAAACACTTAATATTTCAATCTGTTAGGAAGACCTGGTAGAGGAGAAGCTCAACACTAAAACTGAAAATCAAGATATCTTCCAAGTTGGCTTGTATGTTTTAATAAGTTCTTCAAACCACAGAAGATAAGTACTTCAGTACAAATTTAAGTCAAGCATTCACTGCGTAGTAATTCTAAAAAGAAAAAATACATTTAAAACCTTAATGTGGAAAATGCAGCAGAGGGAGAGGATTTGCTCCATCTGACCCCAGGGACAAAATTAGGACCTGCACCAGGAGGGCACGAGAGGACACAGATTGTTATCACAAGTAGAACTGCCTAAAAAAGAAATGGGCTGCCTTGGGATGAAATTATTTCCTTATCCCCGTAGGTTTTCAAGCGGAGAGTGTACAAACACTTGCCAGGGGTCGCACAGAAAAATCCAAGCCTTAGAGAGGAGTTGATTTGACATGATGATGCTGGGGTCACTGTAACTCTGAGTGTCTGCTCTTTTGAGAAAGGAAATTCCACTTTTTCCAGCACCTGCATGTTCCCTCGTGCCCTGGGGTTTCTGCATTTGGGGGTGATCTGGTGGCCACTTGTCCTAGTGAGTGTTGTCTGTGCCTGGTTGCTGAGGTTGTGTCCCTCACTCTCCACGGAATTCCCACTGGGGTACCGCAGACTAGGGATTAACCCAAGTGTGATCTGCTCAGACACGGTCATCTTTCTAGAAGCCTGATTATGGGAATCCAGTTAACTAGGTAATAAGAATACAACAGTTGGCCGGGCGCGGTGGCTCACGCCTGTAATCTTAGGACTCTGGGAGGCCGAGGCAGGAGGATCACTCAAGGTCAGGAGTTTGAAACCAGCCTGAGCAAGAGACCCCGTCTCTAATTGGCCAACTAAAAATATATAGAAAAAATTAGCCGGGCATGGTGGCGCATGCCTGTAGTCCCAGCTACTCGGGAGGCTGAGGCAGGAGGATTGCTTGAGCCCAGGAGTTTGAGATTGCTGTGAGCTAGGCTGATGCAGCTGATATATGCAAATGAAGTCTTGTTTCCCGAGTATGTGAGTACGGAAGTATAACTTTATACCAGACAAAGAAGGCCACACTATGATCTGCAGAGTCAGCTAAACAGCCCGAGAGAGTGAAATGCTATGAAAGTTCACAATTGCTTGAAATCCTAACTTGCTTCTTCTGGGGCTTCAAATGTCAGGAGCTACCTTTTTGTAACACCTCGTGCATTTTGTGCTTTACAGTCTACAGAGAATTTTATAGATCAGCTGAAAAGATAAAAACCAAAGAAAGGCTGCAAGATATAGAATTTTAAAATCTAGCTTAGCTGTGCTAACAAAAGAACCAGTGACATGGATAATCCAAAATACCACATAAAATTTGAACACATTTTGGCCTGTTTTCCCTGGAAATATAACCATCATCTTAGGATGAGAAGGCATGACTCTATAAAGGGAAAAGCTTGATAGATTGGAATTCTATAGAAATTACAAGTCTTTGCGCTTCAGCAAAATAAAGCTTAAATGTTAAAAGAATATACTGAGAAAACTATTTGCTATATATAATAACAGGTTTACATATTTACTATATGAAAAACACACATCATTAAGAAAAAAGTAACTCCAAAAGAAAAATGAGCAAGGAACATGAACACTCACTTCACAGAAAAAATACAAATGGCCAATAATGTGGTTAAAAAATATAGGCTCTGGAGCTAGACTGAGTTCAAATCCTGGCCTGGCCACTTCCTAGCTGTGTGACCTTTGGCAAATTATTTTACTTTTCTGTGCCTCAGTTTCCTCATCTGTCAAATGGGAATAATAATAGTACTGACTTCAGAAAGTGATTTTGAAGATTAAATGAGATACCATATGAAAAGTGCTCAGAAAAGTACCTGGCACATAGTAGGCATTCAACACGTTAGCTGCTATTAGGATTTTATTATTCTATTTATTATTGTTAGTATCCCACAAAAAGATGTTTGGCCTTACCTAGAATCAAAGAAATGAGAATAAGACCAATAAGGTACCATTTTTATGCCAATCAAACTGGCAGACATGAAAGCGATGATTGGAATCCAGGGTTGGCGGGAGGATGGAGAAGGAGATTCCCTAATCTGTGGCATGAAAAGGGATTCTGCTTTCTGGAGGGCAACTCTGGAAAGATGTGTCAAAAAGCTTAAATAGTACACACCCTTTGACACAAATTCTACTTTAGGGATTTGTCTCAAGGAAACAGTTGAACAAGATGCTGGTTACCAGGTTATCTCAACATTAATCCTAACAAAACAGGTGAATGGCTTCAATTATAAATATACCGTGTTTCCCCAAAAATAAGACCTACCCATAAAATAAGCCCTAGCAGGATTTCTAAGCATTTGCGCAATATAAGCCCTACCCCGAAAATAAGACCTAGTGATGGGCGAGGCTACACAGCGTATCTGCACAACCCATGCATTTCGTCACGGAGTGATAAAGACGACGGGCAGCCCTTCTCATCTGCCCCGTGAGAGCTCCACTGCTCGACATGAGAGATTAAGGCCAATGGTTCGAAAGGAAATAAAGTCGCAAGAAATTCAGGATGGAATTCAGGGTTTGGAGAGTTATGATGATGTTCCAGAAGATGACGATATTTGAACTAACTATATTTGAATAAATGTAAATTGTTGTATCATACTTAAAAAAAATAATGTATCCCCTGAAAATAAGCCCTAGGGTGTCTTCTTGAGGAAAAATAAATATAAGACCCTGTCTTATTTTCGGGGAAACACGGTATTAAATAACCAACATGGAACACATTATGGAATGCCCATACCATGGGATTCTATGCAACTGTCAAAGGTGATGTTGGAAGAATGCATTTACTGAGCTGTAACTCTGCCTAGGATATGTTTTTAAGTGGAAAAAAGAATCAAGTCACAAAAGACTATATGCATGGTACGACGCAAAGCCCAACCTGTCACCGTGGACTCTGAGGCCTGCCGTTCTCCAACCTCGGCTCCTGCGACTTACTTCTCTGCTCAACAGCTCGAGCTTGTTGGGCCCTCCTGAGGCTTTTCAGACTCTCAAAGCTCACTCCCACCCCAGACCCTTTGGCCTAGAATGGTTTTCCTCTAGATCACAGTATGACCAGCTTCATCACTTCCTCATGAGATGCTACCTCCATCCTCCTCCCTGACACTTCTCTCTCTACTTTGCTTTTTCTTCAGAGCATCCATCACTAAATAGATATATTTGTTTGCATATTTATGGTCTTCTTTCTGCTACTAGATTGTAACCTCCACACAGGAAGCACTCTATAGCACCCATAGAGGGTGACGGGGTGAAGGAAGGATCTGTATCTACAGGGAGTGGAAGAGTAATTGTTTACAAAGTTTCATTTCCACACGGCAGATGTGGGATGTGATGTCTGCTTTCTTTTTCATGCTGTTATGTGTTTTCTGAAATTTTGCAATAAATATGTAATACTTCTAGGCTGGGAAAGCCATAAAACTATCTGTGTTTTGAAAAACAAAATTTTGCCTTCCTAATTTTGTTTGATCTAACCTTGTATTAAAAGCAATTCGTTTCCTTCGATTTGATATTTGGTATTAGTGGCAGATGTGTTTTGGTATGACTAAGGAATACAGCCCAAGGTTTATGTCTTCCCTGGATGAAGCTCAGGCAGCAGGAACTAGATGCTCATTATGTAGGTTTTCATGCAAGAGAGATCACACACTCACACACACACACACACACACACACACACAAATAAACCCCAGATCACAACGAAATCAAATCAGAATGCGAACATTGTTACCAGTGGCAGGCTCGCAGGGCACGGGCGTGTAGTATTTGGAGTACACTTCATCTTTGGGCCGATCAGGAAACACGTAGATAAGGTAATTCAAGTCCCCCAAGCGGTCGGCCAGGGACCGGATGGAGAAGTCTCTGGTGGTGAAAGGCATCAGATTCCAAAACATCCTCTCCTCTGGATCAATAAACAGAACAATCCCATTCTAAACATGATTTCCAAATGAGAAATTTTAAAACCCAAATATACTACAAATTTAAGCTCACCATTAAAATTGCCCCAATTGGAATCTCCATTTTGAAATTACCACGGGTTGTAGATAAAGTAGTTTTTAAAAGCCCTGGGTGGATAAGCAGGTAACCTGCACCTCACTTCCCTAGAGATCAGTGACGTCAGGGAATTTCAAGTTCAAGCAGTAGTCCATACCCCACTAGAAGAAACAGTTCTTATAAACCCCAACCCCTGGTTTCCCATACAAAGGTACGTGAGAGAGCTGGGAAGCAGGCCCATAGCCAGAGAAGGCCCATTAAAATCTTTATATCACAAAAAACAAACTAGCAAGCTACTCTTACTGTCAGAGAAAAGAACTCACATTCTTGGATGGAAATGGTCAATGGAGACACCCTTATGTTAATTAGGATAAAATAACTGAAATAGCATATTATTATTACTCAAAGAACTTAAAATCATCAAAGTAGTTCTTCATTGGAATAAACTCCAGGTTGAGTTTTAATAAGGCCAACATTTCAAGAGGGAAGCGACTGAGTTCTGCACCAACTGCTGTATTATAGGTACCCATGTCATGGCTATACTTTCACCTTTCCCAAAATTAGTAACCGTGCTTCTCATCAGAATATTTTTCATAGGCTGCTGTATTATGAGAAGCTATGCCATGGTTACACATCTGTGTCTCCCATAATTAGTATTGTCCCCAACAAATAAGTACTCAATAAATTGTCTGCTAAAGTCATTTTGCAACAAAAGCGGCTAACTTTGGACACAAAGCCATGATATGTCTTAAAAAAAAAAAAAAGGGATGGGCACCCACGAGAATCAAACTTCCACGCGATGGTGATGCCACCAATTTCTGAATCACTGAATCTCAGCAGGAAGGTCCCATCTGGCTTGTTAATGAGCAGGTCGTGGGCCTGTTGCTTGTTCACGAACCCTAGAATGGCCCTGGATCACAAGGACGGAAGCAGAGCGTGACGATGTATCAATGCCAGGAAGAAGACTTTCATCCTCTATTGGGAAATGACAATTCTCACCCATCGTTCCAATGAGGCTTGAGATGTTTTTTTAACACTTCCATCACACCGTCGAACCACTGCCAGAAAGTGTAATTCCGTCCTGGCAAATTCTCCTGGTTGGAGATACAACAATGGACACAAGAACATAAGAGTAACACTTGGACTATTATCTGCACATATTTTAACTGGAAAAATTGAATGGAAAACAAACATTGCACTGTCAGAAGCACACAAATATAAATGCCTGCCAGAGTTTAACCTAATGGCCCTACAACCAAACACAGAAATGGAGAGGAAAAGAGGGAAGGAGGGGAAGATACCAAAGTGTCATTGCCAACAACCTGCTATTAATACAAACACTTTTGCCTGGATCTGGGCTGACTGGTCCCTGGCTATTTTTGATGTCAGGTCTATGACCAGTAGCTTTAGCATTGCCCGGGAGCTTTTGAACAATGCAAATTTTTCAGGCTCCATCTCAGACCTGCTAAATCACAGCCTGCCTTTTAACAAGATGCCCAGTTGATTTGTTAAGTATGAACTGCATTAGATCACATTGTAAGGCCATGGATGTGGCTTCATCACACTGATGTTCCCAATGGTCATCAGCAAGATGCAGTTAGTAACTTGGTTCTATCGGGAGGAAGGGGCCTTACTGCAAAGGCAAAGATAGACGATTGAGACCTCCTGCTTCTCTTATCAAACCTATCAGCAAAACCTTTAGCCAACTTGTTAACACAAAACTCTTTAAAAGACTCAGACCATGAGCTCTCTGACCTAAGGACATTTAAAACACTTGGCTATCTGACCTGACCTTAGAGAAAAGATTTCACTAGGAGAAGTCTCTTTCATGAGCATCCTGTTTTGTGGGCTGAGGGTCCCATGGGAGCCTGCCCTGGCATTAAACACCAGGAAACACGAGAAAGCGAATGGGACAGAGCACCAGGATTCGGATCATCTCAAAAGCCTCACTTTTGAGTGACATCGCCGTCTGCTTTGCTCTGTTTCCTTTATAAAGTAAGAAAAAACACTGATGGCACATAGAGCCCAACTTACTCAAAATAAGCAAAGATGTAATTTTATACATGAGACCTGAATATCTATCAAGTTGTCCATCTATTCAGAAGCTTCTATCGCTTTTGGTACATTTTTTTTTAGAGACAGGAAGAACAAGGACCCGTTGCAGGGAGACTCCTGGAAGGAGCTGGAAGCACTGATCTAACAGCAGCCAAGGGCCCGGGCTCCTCACCCTGTTGAACTGGGACCAGGACACGGACATGGTGCTGTAGTCCTCGAGGTGGCTGCTGCTGTTGTTGAACAGTTTCTGCGCCAGGAACACGAGGTTCTCCTTGGTCAGGCCCCGGTTGCTCTGCACTTCGGCCTTGAATTTCATGTTGAGCGCCTCGCACAGCTGCGGCCACAGCACCTTGTCAGGCACGGCAAATGGCACCCTGCCCTGGAGCGGGGGAAGCCAGCATCTTATGAGAAAACAGTTGCACGATTTATTCCCTCAAGCCACAAAAGAAAAACATCGAAGGTTAGAAGTAGTTATAAACTTTTGTCTTGCAGAGCCCGGGAATGAATTCGAACTTCTTGGGGCTGTGCAGGTTCCATCTTACCTGCTTTACACACAACTAGAAGGTAAGCTCGTGCTGTCTGTGCTGCTTTGGAAATGAGCTGCTGAACCCACAGTCCAATCCTATGTTCTCATAGCCACAAAAACAAACTTAATCAAGATCCGGCCCTTCTGTGGTAAAGCCCTTGGGAATGTAGAAATCTAACACTGGTTCTTGAGGTACAGAGAGCGAGGATGTGTGTATGTGTGTGCACAGTGTAACGCTCGCCCCTGATACTGAGAAGTCACTTTCCTATCCCTGTCTCCCAGCGACCCAGTTCTTTTCCTCAAAGGCATGTAATCTAGTTTCTTGTGCATGTTGCCAAAGATATTCCATGCATGCCAGCAATTACATATGATTTTTCCTTTCCTTTTTTTACATAAATGGTAGCATAAAATCCACATGTTCTGCATCTCTCTCTTTTCACTTAATACTATATCTGGGAGATCTCATATCAGCACATAAAGAAATTTCAACAGACCCCCCCCAGACAGGCATCTATTAATATGTAATAGCCTCTGATCTCTAGCTATCATCAATGATACTGCAATGTACTTATGTTATTTGACACATATGCAAATTTATCTGTAGAATAAATTTCCACAAGTAGTTGTTTTAAAATAGCACAAGATGTACACTAGTCATTAACATAACTGCAAATGTTAAAAATGCTTATTTATTTAGACAAGATACTTGGGTAATTACATGTTGCAGAAGATGCCAAAGTTACGCAGAGAGTTAGAGCTGTGGACGGGCAGGGCAGGAAATGAGAGAAGATGTGACCATCTTCTCTAGGGGGCTTATCAGGACAAGCTGTAGGCAGATATGTTCAAAAAGGAGCCTCCACCTGGGGTTTGGAAGCCCAAGTATGATAGAATCTCTGATAAAAATCTCGCCTATGTACTAAAATATTGTTCTCCAAAAGAGGGCTGCTGGGAATAAGACTTTTCATGTAGCCATTACAGAAAGACATACTTTTACATCCCAAATAAAGATAATAACCCTTTTATCATGCTTTTAGGGGACAACACATAGACCTTTGTCTACTGAAACGTTTTGAAAGTGCTCATCCTGCAGCACGCCAGTGGTATTTGGATAGTATTCAGGTGCACAAATCCACAAAATTTTATCTGTTCTTTGAGACAAAGCATCTTACTCGTCATGAAAGACCTGGAATGAATCATAGAATCTAAAATTTTGAAAGGACATTTAATGGCACCTCATTTATTAGCAGGAAGATGACATGAAGCAACTTCTGAGTTTAAGTAACCTCTTGAGAGATCTGAAGTCCAGAAGGAACCTGGGGTCCCAAATCCCATTCCTGGTTTCACCCACGGGCTATATGACAAGAATTTTCTATGTTATCTCATTTAATCTTCCTAACAATGCCATGAAACATTACTGTCCCCATGTCGCAGACCCTTACTGGAAACTCAAGCTCAGAGAGGCAAAGGGAACCGCCTGTGGTCACAGAGTAAGGAAGTGGTAGAGCCTGAATTAAAACCCTGGCCTGACGCCAAGCCCACGTTCCTCCTACTTTCCATGTTCCTTCTGTTCCGCCTCCCACTAAGGAAAGCAGAATTTTCTTTCTGTACTTTTTCTGGTGGGGGATGGGAGGATAATACATGAAAGAGATTCATGACACCAGCACTGAGATCTTGAGACCCACACACCCAAGAAATCCACTCACAGGCTCTGCGAAAGCGTTGTCCCAGAGAACGGTGGCTGTTGCGTTGTTGTCCTGGCTGCCGTGCACGATCACCACCACTGGCAGGGACAGGGTCTAAAAAGACACAGTGGAGGAGCTGAGTGCCCACGAGCCTCAAGTTCTTTGCCTTCTCTTCTTTTGTTCTTATAATCACAACACTTTCTTTTTTTTAAGTTTCAGATAATGTCACTCTCAGACACAGAGTCTGAATGATTCCAGGAATAATATGACTTTTCACACTGGCACAATCTAGAAATTTTAGGTATTTAACAAGCCATGCTGCTGAAGGATGGAGTAAGTTTCTCAAAGTTACATGGAGAACAAGAGAGAGAAAAGAAGAGTATGGAGACATTTCTTGGGGAAAAAAACAAGTCACCAATGTTTAAAACGTACAACGACGTTGACTCAGATTCATCCTGAGCCATGTTTCTCATGATCCGTTGTTTCCCTATCAAGTGGCTATTTCAGTTCATTATTGTCCACATCTTAAAAGAATCTAAGAGCTACAGTTCTAAGAATGAGGTCACCCCATCCTCTGTTTGTTGGGCAAAAAGAAGACAATACGTAATAAAAACAGTGCTTTTGTTTGTTTTTTTTTTGAGACAGAGTCTCACTCTGTTGCCCGGGCTACAGTGCCATGGCGTCAGCCTAGCTCACAGCAACCTCAAACTCCTGGGCTCAAGAGATCCTCCTGCCTCAGCCTCCCGAGTAGCTGGGACTACAGGCATGTGCCACCATGCCCGGCTAATCTTTTCTATATATTTTTAGTTGGCCAATTAATTTCTTTCTATTTTTAGTAGAGACAGGGTTTCGCTCTTGCTCACGCTGGTTTCGAACTCCTGACCTTGAGCGGTCCGCCCGCCTAGGCCACCCAGAGTGCTATGATTACAGGTGTGAGCCACCGCACCCGGCCAAAACAGTGCTTTTGTGACATGAGGTACACACACATACCACACAAAACATACACACATAGCGCAGGGAGGGCTTTACCTTGACTTGAAAAACCAGTTCATTTCCACCAACACTGAACTGTGATTCGAACAGGATTGTAAATTTTTCTTCTGTCACCGACTCTGCCCCACGACGGTCAGACCTCTTAATTCGTTTCAGGGACTGCAAAGGAGAGACATGAGATGAAACATACAATGAGAGTCGTTCCCCTCAAATAACCAGGGAAATGTCATTCCTCTCCACCTCCCAGCCTCACCATGTTCCTGAAGTGGGCGCTGAGGGTGCCCATGGCTTGGTGATACTCCATGACACAGCAGTTGTTCAGGATCTCCCCGCTGTAATCGCTGTAAATCAGAGAGATAGCATCTCTAAACCCACGCCAGGGTCTCTACATACGCCAGGGAAAGAATATATTTGGGGTAGGAGTAAATAAAGTTTGTCAAAAGTATAGGTCATTTAGAGGAAGTGTTAGCTATGTATAAAATATACAAGTGATTTTCTTGGATGTATCCCTGGTAAATGGAACAAAATCATATGATCTTCACAGAAGACAGTTCATAGGAGAAGCTCCTCAAATCCTATCTCTGAGATCCAGAGAGGCTGGAAGAGCAAACAAAGTAGGCAGAAGGACTTTCTTCCTACAGCAAGGACACAAGGAAAGTGCAGGGAGGGAGAGGCACAATTACTTGCGGGTGTTCTCGTTCTTGAGCAGGGACTTG
>VBSM01003215.1:13887236-13900265 GCA_008086735.1 Cheirogaleus medius | reverse complement strand
CTGTTTAGCCTTCCACATGTAGTTGGAGTTATTAGCCATGCTGGGAACTTGGCAGTGTAAGTGAGGCTACTGCCCATCACCTCATCTAAGATAATTAAAATTACTCCCTTCTCTTAAGTATTTCCTAAGACTAAAGCAAGATTGGGAGGGAAATCTCTTTGGAAAGGAAAAATTTCATCTGCAACTAGATCTCAAATTTCAAATATCAACTTTATATATTTCATAAAAATGAACAGTAACTAAGACAAAAAGATGAATATGATTCTTTTCTAGCCGTTTCAAAATGAAGCAAAACAACACACCCATACACACCCAAAACAAACAAACAAATAACAAAACACCCTACCTAAAAGTGATTTGACAGTCTGAGGTACACTTAAAACAGGATAGGTTGTTTTACTTCCCAAGTTGTGAGCAAAGCCATGCAGACGCAAGAGATACTTGAGGCTAATGCATCATAGCTCAGCACTCAGGTTCCAGCTCTTTTCTGTAATATTAATAAAACCAACAGGCAACCCCAGCTTCTTCCTCCCACCCCCTTCCCAGTCCCCTTATAAATGGAGCCATATTCCAAAATTATTTGCACATTTGTTGTTTGGAACATAGAATATTTTCTCATAGAAACAAAGTTATATATTTAAAAAATTCCTAGGTAAGCCCCAAAACCTCAGTTGATCTATAATCCTACAAAACCTTACTATCCTTTATAGTTTTGTTTCTGAAGGAAAAGTTAGAATTTCTAGCCACAGAGATCAGGAATAATAAAAGAATCTCTCTACTCCTGTCTGTTCCCATGCCCCTGCAGAGAGGGCTTTTCTACTCCCAAGAAAAGAGAGGGCTTCTGAGAAGAGGAGCTCGCTCCAAGGACTTAGGCAATGCTTCAACCATGCATGGTGCAGGAATCTGCAAACAAGAGAGAGCATCTGTGGATGTCTGTGTGTGTTTTGCAGTAGAGGTCTGGTGGGAAGCTTTAAGAGAACAACCTTCTTCAAAAAAGAGATTCTTTTGCTCCCTTAGAGAGCAGTAGCTTCAGTTCCCATTGGGCAAGAGACCCCATTTGTATTCGTTGCTTGTAAGCTACATGTTATAAAGCAGGAGACGGTCTATTCTCTCTCGTTTCTATAACTGCACTGTCCACTATGGTGGCTACTAGCCACCACATGTGCTACTGAGCACTTGAAATGTAGCCAGTGCAACTGAGAAACTGAAGTTTAAATTTTATTTTACTTAAATGTAAATTTAAAAACTGGTGCTCAATTTAATAACTGGAAACACTTTAAGTATGTTTGGAAAGAGCTGGGTATGCGAATCTACTTATCAACTAAAAGTTTATGAAATTTGAACATAGTTCATGCATTTCTGGTGAAAATTTTGTGGCTAAATTGAGATATTTTGTAAGTGTAAAATACATATCAGATTACAAAGACTTAGTACAAAAAGAGGAATGCAAAATATCTAAAATATCCCAATAATTTTCATATCGATTACATGTTGATATCATATTTTTATATATTGGCTTAAATAAAACATATTATTGAAATCAACTGTTTCTTTTTACTTTTTATTAAGATCAATAAGAAAATTATATTTGAGGCTCACATTATATTTGTACTGGACAGTACTAGTCTACAACATAAATATTTTACATATTCCTATACAACTCTTGCTTATAGTTTTCTAGTTTATATACATCTTACCTGTAACATTTATAACTTTTCTTCTATTAATATGTTTTGTTTAGAAAGGAGAAAATTTTGAAAACAGTTCTATGCAGGTCTTGCTACATTTATACTAACACTTAAAAAATAAAATTATACTACTTGAGTTGAAAGTGTGCAGAGTACTATTTTTCAAAATTATTATTCTGTTACATACTCTCTTTAGAAAGATATGTTTAAGAAAACTAAATCTAGTGATTCTCTGATGGAACTACTGGTGAGTATCCACCATCTATTCAAGGAATATGCAATTCATTTTGAGTCTCATTAAAAATCTATCCTAATAACATATTTCAAAGAAAATCATTGCAACAATTTCACCTCTCTTTGTCTTTGAAAAGATTTAATGGTCCAAATAAAATGTCTAATAATTAAAATATGGTATATTCAGAGACATACTGATCAATAGAACAGAACAGATAAGAAGTAGATCTGAACACATATGAGAACTTAGTATATGATAAAGATGGACTTTTGTTATCAGTGGAGATAAGAGGGAGTTGGTGGGAAATGGTAGATTTTTGGGGGATAACTGCGAGCCATTTATAATTGATTCGGATTAATATTGTTAATATACTTGAAACATTTAGCTCAGCACTTGACATACAGTAAATGTCAATAAATATTAATTATTGTCATTAGAAAAAAATATAAAGCTAAATTCCTACCTTACTTTGTATCAGAAATAGAAAAAAATAAAACCATAAAATATTCTAAAAGAAAATACAAATGAAAATATTATAATCTTTGGGTAAGGATGGTTTTTTTCTAAGCATGTCTTGATAGCCAGATCAGAAAAGACTATTAAACTAGACTACATAAAAAAGTGTGGATTTGTTTGTTTGTTTGTTTTTTGAGATGAGGTCTCACTCTGTTGTCCAGACTAGAGTGCAGTTGGCATGGTCATAGCTCACTGCAGCCTTAAACTCCTAACATTTTTGTACAGCAAAAAAAATACTATACAAATTAAAAGCCAAAACACAAAAATGAGATAAAATTACTTCTGATATGTAAGACAAAAAAGCTCCGGGAAAATTAAAACACCTATAATCGAAAAACAGGCTAATTATATAAAAAGGCAAATCACAAAGAAGAAACAAAATGGTCAAGAAATATATGAAAGCAATTTCTAACCTTGCTGGAAATCAAAGAAATACAAACAAATGTGAGAAACTGGCAAAGATTAAAAGGTTGTCAATACTTGGTTAGGGAGGACATGGGGAAATGGCCATCACGTGTATATTGGTGGGCAAGTAGCCTGGGATAGTCTTTTGGAAGGGCAGTTTGGCACTGTTTATCCAAATGACTCAGCAAATCCACTTCTAGAACTTACAGTCAGGAGACGTGAAAAAATCTACTCAGCCTAAGAATCACCACCACAGTATTGTTTATAAAAAGTGAAAAATTGAAAACAACCTAAATATCTATCGATAAATATGAGTGATTAATTATAATTATGGTAGGGCTATACAGGGGAATGCAGACCTTAAAAATGTTGAAGTAGATTGATATTTATTGAAGTCTCAGGGAAACAAGTGCTACTGAGCCCCCAAACAAGATCAAACTAGAGGTTTGTTTTAACCATAAATTTGGACTATTATCTTTTCTCTATATTCCCTCACCTCTATTACTTTTGTTAATGGAAAACTCATTATTTCTATCAGGGGATCTTAATTGGAGTCCATTAATCTCTTAATATGTATGCAAAATTGTATCTGTAAGTATATTTTACTGGGAAGAGTCAATGGTTTCAATAGACTCTTGAAAAGTCCCCAAATCCCTAAATGGTTAGGAACCACCTGCATATATAGTTTAACAGACCAAGTTGTTGCCTAACTTGGCCTTAGAAAGCACAAGTGATTGTATAGCCCATTCACTCACTAATCAACAAATATTTACTTAGTACTTACTAAGTACTTGGTTGGCAGTCCAATTACCATAACATTTTGGAATACATTTCTTTACTCACTTTGGAAATATTTTTAAACACATTGGCATATACACAACCCCCAAAATTCCTCTAGCAGCTAAGAGACAAAAAGCAGATTAAAGAGTTCCAAACAAAATAATATCATTAACTTCTGAAAAAAGTAATTTTTTTAACAGTCTTGTGAATCTTTTGAATTTGAGATCCTTTAATAGAGATAACCTTAAGATTTATGGTCTTGGAAACAGACTTATCTTGGTGATGATATCCAAGTTCTCAAAATCAGACAAAGACTAGAACAAAATCAAGTAACTAGTTCTAAATGAAGAAAGTAATAAATCATTTTATATATTAATTTTTAAAATGTTTTATAAGTTACTGATGCCATAGTATGAAATATATTGTGGGGCCAGATGAGGTGACTCGCGCCTGTTATCCTAGCACTCTGGGAAGCGGAGGTGGGAGGATCCCTTGAGGCCAGGAGTTTGACACCAGCCTGAGCAAGAGCGAGACCCCGTCTCTACAAAAATAGAAAAAATTAGCCAGGTGCAGTGGCTCATGCCTGTAGCCCAAGCTACTTGGGAAGTTGAGGCAGGAGGATCCCTTGAGCCCAGGAGTTTGAGGTTGCTGTGAGCTATGATGACACCACCGCACTCTACTTGGGGGCGGGGGGCAGGGGAGAAGAGTGAGACTCTGTTTCAAAAAGAAAAAACAAAAAGGAAACAAATATATTGTGCCACATATGAGGCCCTAAATTTACATGATTTTTAAAATATCTCATGGTTTGGCAAAAATGATTCAGATGCATAGAGAAGAAAGGAGGTTATTCTAACTGATTACAATAATATACTGATAAAACAGATTACAAAGAAAATCAGCAACTATAAATGAATAGAAACCAAAGGAAAACATAATTTTGAATTAAATGAGATGATCACACTTTTAGGAGGTAAGTGGTAAAAAGCGAAAAAGAACTAAAAAAATCAACAAAATGATTTATTTATGTAGGCATATTGAGCATTATATGTTTATACTTTTACCTTTAATACATAAAAATACTTATTTACTTCATGCATCTTAATTAACTACTTATGGATTTAGGTTTCAAAAGCACTAAAATGACTATATGATTTCTTTTATGTTTTAGTACACCTCAAACTGGCTTAAAATAAAATTCTGTTATAGCGATTCAACTGCAATAAATAACAAGGCACAATCCAAGTTGAGGTAGATTTTTTACTTAATTAAATTTTACATGAAATAAGTAGATTGCTGGGCTATATATATATATATTTTTTTAAAGTTGTAATTTTACTTCCTGCAAAGTGATAAGACCTAAATAACTGTACTCCAAAATTCTCCCAAAACATCAACTAGTAATTTATTTTTATTCCTCTTCTTTGAACTCCTTAAAATGTTAAAATGATTTTAAACACTAATTCTAGTTACAAAGAAAATATTTAATGTGAATTTAATTAAGATAGAACATAAGTCTCTGGTATTAGCAATGACATATACCAGAGGGAAAGTATCTTTCACTAGAGATTTTCTTTATCAGATATTCCCAAATGAATACCATACTAAATATTTAGAGAAGTCATTAAGTATGACTAATGGAATTATAAGAAAAAGAAATCCATAAGCCTAGCAGCCTTCATAGGTATCAAGAGGAAGGAAAAAGTAGTAGTAAGGCAAATACAGAAAATATATTGAAATAATACAAGGTTCGGAGTTGCAAGAAGTTAAAATAAACTAGACCAAATTTTTTTCCAAAAGTTGAAAAAAATCCCGCAAACACACATCTCTGACATGAAATGAATGGTAATTTAGAAAAGCATATATACATATAAAACAACATAATTTCTTTATTATATGTACAAAACAATGTAATTCTTCATCAGCTTCTATATAAAAATGTAGGTCATACCACCAAATATAAGAAATAACTCAGTCCTCAAGTTGAAATTATTTTAACTCTGAGAATGTTAAATACAATTAGGATGGTTTCTATATAGTTCTTCAACCAAAGGTATCACATAACAGTATACTGGCCAGATGTAGTGGCTCACACCTGTAATCTCAGCACTTTGAGAAGCCAAGGTGGGAGGATCACTTGAGAAGAAGAGTTTTTGAGACTAGCCTGGAAAAAATAGTAAGACCCTGTCTCTAAAAAAATTTTAAAAATTAGCTGGGTATGTTGGCATAGGCCTATAGTCTCTGACTCCTGGGAGGCTGAGGCAGGAAGATCACTTGAGCCCAGGAGTTTGAGGTTGTAGTAAGCTATGATGATGCCACTGTACTCCAGCCTGGGAAACAGAGTGAGACCTTGTCTCTTAAAAAATAAAAGCATAAACAGTATATCATACCAAATATTTAACATAAACATCACAAACAACTCATTTTTCTGTTCCTAAAATGAAAACACTAACTGAAAACAAAAAACAGGTTTTGCATTCTAAGATAAATACACAAAATCCTTTTTCAAAATAACTTTTGTGATTATAAAATTATTCCCTATTCATTATCTATTATAGAAAAATGGAAAGATACCAGAAAGCTCACACACTCACATACACACACCCACCTAGAACTTCACAACCCAAAAGAAATCCTTTTTCAATGCCTATTCTTTTTTCCAATAACAACTATATGTGATTGTTTTGTAATTTGACTTTTCATTTAGTAATATATTGCAAACTTTAAGTCATTAAATATTGTTTTATAACATAATTTTGAAAAGCTGAACAGTATTCCATTGTATAAATATACATAGATGTAATAAATGTTCTACGTTAAACCTCTAACACAGAACACTGAGATTGTTTCCAATACATTGCTATTTTAAATAACACCGTGGGCCAGGCGTGGTGGCTCGCACTCTGGGAGGCTGAGGCGGGCGGATCGCTCAAGGTCAGGAGTTCAAGACCAGCCTGAGCAAGAGCGAGACCCCGTCTCTACTAAAAATAGAAAGAAATTAATTGGACAACTAAAAATATATATAGAAAAATTAGCCGGGCATGGTGGCGCATGCCTGTAGCCCCAGCTACTCGGGAGGCTGAGGGAGGAGGATCGCCTGAGCCCAAGAGTTTGAGGTTGTTGTGAGCTAGGCTGACGCCATGGCACTCTAGCCAGGGCAACAGAGTGAGACTCTGTCTCAAAACAACAACAACAACAAAAATAAATAAATAACACTGTGAAGAAAATCCTTTTATACAAATCTTTGAATATATTTTGCATTATGTCCTGGAACAAAATTCATCTAAATGGAACTGCTAGGTCAAAGGGTATACATGGTTTTTAAGGCTCTCAATACATATACTAAATTGCCCTCCAAGAAAAGCACCAATTTACATTCTGACCAGTGAGTATGAAGTTGCTAGTTCTCCTGCAATCCCAATCAACACTGCTTTTAGTTTTTTTATTTTTAATTTTTATTTTTTGAGACGGGGTCTCAAAAACAATCCTAGCCTTTGGGAGGTGGGGAGGTTGCTTGAGATCAGGAGTTAGAGACCAGCCTGAGCAAGTGCAAGACTCCTTCTCTACAAAAAATGGAAAAAATTAGCCAGGTGTGGTGGCATGTGCCTGTAGTCCCAGAGGATCACTTGAGCCCAGGACTTTGAGGTTGCAGTGAGCCATGATGACACCACTGCACTCTAGCCCAGGCAACAGAGCAAGACTCTGTCTCAGAAAAAAAAAAAAAAAAATTCATATGCTTTTCTCTAGTCTTACAAAGTCAAGGGATTGTGCTTCATCATCAACTCAGCGTGTGAATTACAGCCATGTCATTCAGGAAGTCAAATGTCTTCCATTTTGTTTTGATACCTTCAACAGTTAAGAAGAAATGCTGATCTCTATATACATTACAAAGGAACTAGTATTACATTTTTACTTGTTATTTAAACTCACTACAAGATAAACTCATCTTTAAAACATGATTACATTTCTATATTCATTGTATCCATATATAGAGTCATGCACTGTGGGACATTCCGATCAACAAGGGACTGGTCCCATAAGATTATAATGGAGCCGAAAAATTCCTATCCCCTAGTGATGTTGTAGCCATCACAATGTCATATGTCTTATTCACGTTTGTGGTGATGCTAGTGTAAAAAAACCTACTGTGCTGAGTAGGCACATACAATTATGTACAGTACATACTACTTGGTAATGATAATAAAAGATGATTTACTGGTTTATGTATATGCTATAGTATATTTTTTATTAGTATTTTAGAGTGTACTCTTTCAACTTATATATAAAAACAGTTAACTGTAAAACAGCCCCAGGCACGTCCTTCAGGAGGTATTCCAGAAGAAGGCATTGTTATTTTAGGAGATGACAGCTCCATGTGGGTTGTTGCCCCTGAAGACCTTCCAGTGGGACAAGAAGTGGAGGTGGAAGACGGTGATATTGATGATCCCGACCCTGTTTAGGCCTAGGCAAAAGCACGTGCTTATATTTAAGTTTTTAACAAAAAAGTTTAAAAAGCAAAAAATAAAAAATTTTAAAAATAGAGAAAAGGTAGTAGAATAAAAATATACAGAAAATATTTTGTACAGCTGTACAACATGTTTGTGTTTTAAGCGTTATCAAGAAAGAGTCAAAAATTTGAAAAAAGTTAAAAGTTTATAATGTAAAAAAGTTACAGTAAGCTAAGATCAATTTATTATTAAATAAAGAAAAAAAATTTTAAATAAATTTAGTGTAGCCTAAATGTACAGTATTTATAAAATCTACAGTAGCGTACAGCAGTGGTCCTCATCCTTTTTGGCCCCAGGGACTGGTTTCACAGAAGACAATTTTTCCACGGACAGGGTTGGGGAGAGGGGGGAAGCCGAGCTCAGGTGGTGATGCCAGCTATGGGAGCAGCTATAAATACAGACGAAGCTTTGCTTCCCGGCCTGCTCCTCACCTCCTGCTGTGTGCCCCCCCTCCCCCCCTTTCCTAAGTTTCATAGAAGACAATTTGTCCATGGATGGGGGAGGGGCGTGGGGGGTGGCAGAGCTCTGCAATCCGGTCTCTAACAGGCCACAGCCCAGTACCAGTCCACAGCCCGGGGGTTGGGCACTGCAGGTGTACAGTAATTTCCCAGGCCTTCACATTTACTCACCACTCACTCGTTGACTCACCCAGAGCAACTTCCAGTCCTGCAAGCTCCATTCATGGTAAGTGCACTATACAGGTGTAGCTTTTTAACGTTATCTTTTATACTGTATTTTTTGTATCTTTTCTATGTTTAGATACACAAATACTAATCGCTGTGTTACCACTGCCTACAGTATTCAGTACAGTGACATGCTGTACAGGTTCGTAGCCTAGGAGCAACAGGCTACATACCATATAGCCTACAAGTGTAGTAGACTATACCATCTAGGTTTGTGCGAGTATAGACTATGATGTTCACACAATGACAAAATCACCCTAACGAAGTATTTCTCAGAACATATCACTGTTGTTAAGTGATGCTTGACTATAGTTATATAATGGAAAAAAGAAAAATACAAAAAAAGGGACTATTTGCTTTTTGTAGCCCTACATATTAAACTTTCAAGACCTTTTGGGGTAAGGCTCTACAATATCCAATTCTCACTATACACAATTCTCCCTCACTTTCTATGAGAAACAGATCACAAGTCCTAAAGACAAATCCACAAGGTAAACTGTTTAATTCTGTAAAGAGCTGTATATTTCTGTAGATCTCTAGTTTGCTACTTTTCCCAAGCCTAAAAGATGACCAAAAGATTAAACATTAAACAAAAATAACAAAAAAAATAGAAATAACATTATTTCTAAGAGAACATTTTACCTATCTGAAGCTATAAATAGCTTATAGAATGCTATGCTACAAAGCTGGTAAATTCCAATTTTTAGTACCTTAAGAGATTAAATACTCAATAATTTTCTTTTATACATGCTACAATGACATTTGTGAACCTAGCTTATTTAAGACATTTAGCCCAGGCTAGCTTCTTAAAATCCCACTTTTCCAAAATCAGTGATTTGCTACCAGCTATAGGCTCTGAATTTTAGACAACACAAACTTTTCACAAACTTTCTTACTTACACTCACGTAAAGGCTGGAAAACCCCACTGAAGGTTTTTAAAACTCATCAGACATAGAGAAAAAAAACAGCTTTAATTGTAGGATCTCACTGACACAAACATAAGGAAATTCTGAGTTATAGATACCCCACATTAAGCTTTTTCCACTGACATTGTAACTTCTGTCAACATTCACAGAAAATTCAACCCTGGTCAAAGGTGACAGTTGACAATCCTGGAAGCTAACATCCTCTGTTTATTTGAACAAGTTATACTCTCTCTTTGCATTGAAGTTTTTCTTGTCCGTGATTTGATCTCCAAAATTCAAATCACTATACTTTAAGGGTTGTGAATTCTGCCACCAAGATTTAACTTCGCAATCCAACCCCAAGGAAAAGTGCTGAGAGAAAATAATTATACATGAAAGATAATACATTTCTGAGACTCATTTCTAATAGCCTTTGCAGAGTTCCAGACACACAATAATGAGTTCAGTTGCCTTAAAAATTAGCCCAATAAGTGCACCTTAAGTCTATCTCAGAAATCATAATTAATAGCTCTAAAAAGCTTCAATAAAACAAGCATACACCATCAATCTCTTCAAAATAAAGTTATAAATAAAATCAGCAGGACACTTGAATTTCAGTACAGATGTGTATATCAACATGTACCCTCTCCATTGGCGCAAATGATCCCTTTGTTTGTAAACAGAGGCCAAGGAGAGAGCTTATAGCCCTTCTCCTATGATGTATATGGTAACACTAGTAGAAGAACAACATAAGACAACTTAGAATAAAAATTAAGACTTTCTCTGTATGAACATCGTTTCTACCAGGATTAGAGGAAACGTCGTTTCTACCAGGATTATGGGAAAAATATTTATCACCACCTCCATAAATGTCAAAAAAATCCCAAACATAAAAATATGTTCTATTAAAAGGAGTCAATTTCAGAATATAAATAAAAGAATATAAGCCTTAAAGAAATAAAATGTCTTATTACAAAGGTGCAGTTGCCAGCTCTCCTTTGCAGGGCAGTGGTTAAGGATGCAGCCTTTGGAATCGGCTCTGCCTGGGTCTGGAGCCAGCCCTGCCATGACCCAAAAATGTGACCCTTGCAGAAGTTACTTAACTTCTCTGTGGCCATTTCTTCATCGTTCATCTGAGGAGAACCTACTCCTCTGAGGATCATGAGTTAAAACATGGCAAGAGCTGACAACAGTGTCTGCTTTGCACACTGAAAGTAAACAGCAAGTATTAAGTGTTATTTTTACTATCTTCATACTTGAAGGCATTGGAACATTTTTCTCTAACTCTGGGGTTTGAACATAACTTGAAGTATTTTTAATTAATTAATTTTCTGTTCACTCCCTGAAGGATGGTATAAGAATTATTCTATAGATAATTAGTACATCTTCCCAGATGGGCCCATAGTGGTGAATGGTTATTTTAAAGAGAAATCATGGATGTGGCTGTTACTGGTAATTTTGGCTTGATTTCCCAGATGCAAAGAAATCCCCTACCAGGGAAAAACAAGCAGTATTAGAAAATTCTTGGGTTTGTCCTGTTACCATTGCAGGGTAAAGCCAAATTCACATTTACTAGCCTGATGGGCATTGAAAATATTAGTCATCAAATTAATCCCAACAAACAGCAATAATTGATTGGCTCATTGATGTATTTCCCCTTGTCTTCCCCAACCTTTCTCTAGTCAGAAAGGAAAGTTTTCATATTTTCTGAGAATCTCATTACTGCTCTCAAACCATGCTCTATATCTTAGTATAATTTTAAAAAATGAGTCAGGACAAGCACCTCAAAAAACTGAATACCCAATATGGAGCTATTTCTCTTCGTAATAGAAATGTGCAAAAATAAAAAAAAGGGTTATTCAGAGTGCCAAAGGTAATGGAAGAATAAATGGAGAGTGAATGATGCAGTAGATTTTGCAAGGTAGCTTCCAAA
This sequence comes from Cheirogaleus medius, assembly GCA_008086735.1. NCBI lineage: Eukaryota > Metazoa > Chordata > Mammalia > Primates > Cheirogaleidae > Cheirogaleus > Cheirogaleus medius. The sequence continues at coordinate 13,888,614 of VBSM01003215.1, read as the reverse complement.
AGTAGGCAGAAAAAGGTAAATGTTCTTTATCAATCAATACATGTGTTTTTCATCTGAATGGTATAATTCATGGGAAAATGGACATAATTACTATGGATAAACCCAAAGAAGAAAATATCCTGTATATGACAAATTACAACTTCTCCTTTCTTGACTACTAGGGTGGGGGGAGGTTAAGATACTCCAAGTATTAACTTCACTTGCAAACTGTATTGTACGTAGTGTGCACCATGCTACTGCGATACTTTTAGTAACGTAATCCAAAAGAAAATTTAGAAAAGGTAAACTTCCCCTAAACTGCAAACACATTTGAATACCAATTCAGCTGGGAGTCTATTTAGACATTACCCTTCTTAGAATAACGTGAATTAAAGGCCAGGAAAAGACCACTGGCTTTAATCCCTGAAACAATAGTATACAGATTTCCCAAGGCTCCACATAACTCATTCTCCACCATTTACATTAAAAGCGATCTACCACTTAAAAGTTATCCAGGAGGGTAAAGGAAGAATTCTAAAGCTGAAGAAGATTCCTCCAGAGCTCTACTACCATACCCTAAATTTCTCCTTGTTCTTATTTAACTCTTCCATGACACTGTGTATGGATTTTAGGTGAGTTCAGAAAAAAACTGCTATGGCCACTGCTTAATACATGGGGTTCTAGGTCATATAAACCGAGGGCAGCTCCTCTTTAAAGCTCTGACTTTCAAGGCTCTATATAACATGTTTCAACTCTATCTTAGTGCTGTACGTTTTCCAGGTACCTGGGAGGAAACAGATAGCAACAGCCCCATTTTCCCGTTAATTGTGCTTTTGTTGTTGTTGTTGTTCTTGATATTTCAAGACTCTTTCCAAGGTTGTTAGACCTTGAAGAGAGCTGGAGAAAGATTTAAGGATGTCTTGCCTTCCAGATTGAGTATTCAGGCTTAGCTCAGTGAAGCTGTCACGAAGCGGTACAATGGGTCTCAAAGCCAAACCACATGGTATCTGATGTTTGTCTTTATATGTTTAAAATAAAAATGTGACACTACAAGAAGGTTAACATGTGGACCTAATTTTGAAAATACAAACAGGAAGCACCCCCACCCCAATATTACCATTTAAAAAAAGGAAACCAAACCTCAAAGATACCTTCCAAGGAAGTCATGGGTGTGACCAAAACTAACAAAAGTAATAAAACATCATCTAAAACCCTGAAACCACCAAAAGTGAGGGTCTCATTCAACCACCTAAAAATCTAACACATGTAACTTACTCCTCTGTTTTGATTAGTAAAAATAGCATAGATTTAGATACGTAAATTCTTCTCCACACTGGCTTAAGTCTTTCAGCAGTAAAGGATCATCATTAATAAAACATCCAATGTCAATATTAATTAT
>VBSM01003215.1:13872200-13884208 GCA_008086735.1 Cheirogaleus medius | reverse complement strand
CCGAGATCAATAATTATCCCGGGTTTGCACCGGGGAGGGTGTCTCAGCCAGGGCTCCTGCCGCTTACTACCCAGACAGACTGACAGCCGGCCGGCGGGCGGGCAGGCGGAAAGCCTGCATGGACACAGCAGGAGTTCACAATCACCCTGGCCGACTGGATTCGTGCACTGCTCCAGGGTGAATCTATGGGGGACGGGGCATCTGGGGACATTTCCCTCCCTGGGGAAACCTTGCTAGTTCCCACCAGTCAGGGCTGCAGGAGAGACTGCTCTGTCCAGAGAAGAAAGAATAAGCAGGGTCACCTCGGAAGATCCAAGGGAAGGGAGTCTCTGAGATCCTTCCCATGCCATGGGGAGGGGGTTGCGGTGTGTGAGAAGGCAGCCTGAGTCACCCACTCTCCTCCCCTCCAGCTACATCTCCAGAGCTGGCCCACAGTTTCCCTGGCAACCCTCCAAGGGCCAGCACCAAAGCTAGACATAGCAAAGCTCCAGAAAGCCCGCTGCAGGGGGCAAAAGAGGGAGAAGGACCCCTTCCCAGCTCCACACATACAGAGTGCCCCTTCCCTACAGTCTCTTACAGGTTGTCCAGCTGAAAATTTTCATGTCCAACCAAGAGCTGCCAAGTTCTCCCATAAGCCTCATTTGGCAGCTTTTCCCAGCAGCCTTCCCTTCACCTCCAGAATAACACCAGCCACAAAGGTCTTTGTGTCTGTAGCTGATCACAAAGCCCTCTCCCCCACCCAGGCTACTGCTCCTGTCCCACACTCTGGGCCAACATCTGGCACAGTGCTTTGCACAGAGTAGGTGCAGGCAGCTTGGAGGTGGGAGCAGGAAGCAGGAAGCTGGACACATGCACCAGCCCCGAGCTCTCTGGCAACCCCTCTGACAGTCACTGCCCAAGATGTTTGGACGTTTGTGCACCGCATTTCTCTTTCTTGTAAGCTTTCATACCTGCACACATGCTGTTCCCTCTGCCTGGAATGTCCTGCCTTCTTGCTGCCTGCCCTTGCATGACACTTGCTCCAGGCAGCACGAACCCCACAAGGGCAGGCACAATATCAACACTCGCCTTTAAATCCCGACACCCGTGCCCTGCCCACAGCAGACATCCAATAATATTTATGGAACAAATCCTATGCTCTAGGAATGGAAAGGAAACTATAAGGACTATGTAGTCATTAAGAGTACAAGGTCTAAAACTACTCTCTCAATGCCTTGAGCCCTTGATCTTGAACAAGTTTTCTGCCTCTATCTTCTCATTTGTACTGTGGTGATAGTAATAGTACCTACCTCATTATATCATGAGAATTGAGTTAATACAAGTAAAGTGCCTCAAATGCTACAAAGCACTATATAGCTGTTAAATATCATCATTGTTATTTTTAGTAACTTCTTCCTAAGACTGGCCAAGTTCTAGGACTCAATCCAGCTACCAGGGCTGCTAGGTTAAGTGTCCTGATGGGTGGGGCACATGTGCCTCTTTGTTCCTGCATCTCATAGTACATCCCTGACTGATCACTGGGCACCAATCTAGACCTGGCTGGCTGTGTGCACAGACATGGAGGACAGAATGTTCTGCATGACTATCTCAGCAAGACAGAATGTTGTCATCCTGGGACAGGAAGGAAGGTCCAACACCTACCTCTTTCTGCTTGACAATTCAGATAAGGTGGGACCCTCTTCTTCTGGACCTCAGGGACATATTCCCCTAAGTCGAGGGGAAACCAAACTGATACACAACACTGAAGGAGTCCTAGAGAGGAAAAAACTGGACAGGAAGCTAGGATCCTGAAAGACCCCCGCAGAGAACCTAGAGAGAAAGTCCCCAGGAGATACCTGCGGATGCAGAGATGTCCGCAGGAAGGTTTCATCTCTTACTCCACCGTGGCCTGACCCCGGAGAGAAACAGGCTTGAAGGATGATCCTAGAAGTCTAGTCCACAACCCTTGTCCCCACACGCCCCTGCTGGCTACAGCCTCCTCCCCTCTCTCTCATGGATGAACATGTGGCTCCAACAGAGGGCAGCTCCCCCATGTCATACCCTCTCTCACTCCTGCCCCACCACAGGGAGATCATGAGGCCATTTTCTGGAAATGTAATTGAAACCACGACCATGATCCCCTCTAGCCAGAGACCAGAGATCCACACTAATGTGGCTTCCCTCTGCAGACCTCTTGGGATCTCAGGAGTCAGGCTGGCCCCAGGGAAGCGCCGGCCACATGTTAGCCAAGGGAGGGCACATGTGAGGATGAATCCTTCCATATGGGGATAAGTCAGTACAGGCCCCCCGGAGCCAAGGGGAGGAGGCATGGGACACTCAGCAGAGACCTCAGATCTCCAGGGCCTCAGAATGGAGTTTTGTCACAGCCAGTGGTTTGGGAGGGGCTCTGTCATGCCAGGCTTACTCCTGCCAGGGCATGCGTGGTGAGAAGAGCCAAGTTTTACAGTTAGATCTGGTTCCAAACTCCAGCTCTGCCAACTTACTAGCTGTGAGACCTTGGTCAAAGTACTTAATATCTCTCAGGACCTCAGTTTCCTCTCATGTGTTAGAATTAGGAGGAAAAGTATAATATATATTTATAAATGCACAGACTCTGGGAGTGCACACAAGGCCCTAGGAACTGACGTTGATCCTCCCGAAGGGACCTGGTAGAGAGGAACAGGTAGAGACTAACTTTTCACCATATATCCTTTTGAATCTTTTGTGTTTTGTACCATGTGCATGTACCACCTATTAAATTGAATCTTTTGTGTTTTGTACCATGTGCATGTACCACCTATGAAAGCATTACTAAAATGGACATTTTTTTAAAAGGGAAAAGTAGAGAGAGTGTGTTTGTGAAAGCAACTAAGCACCGTGCCTGGCTTATGGAAGGCACTCGATAAATGAGCATTTTCTCTCTTTCTTTCCCTCAGCCCAATCCCAGCCAGTTTGCTGGGCCAGGAGGAACGTCAAGGGGAGGGGTGGGATGGGGATGTGAGCGAAGGATGTGCAGGTCCTTGCAGGACTCCCCACCTGGAGATCCTCACCTGCTCTGCTCCTAGTCTTGCTCCCGTGTGCCTCACCTGTCTGGGCTCCCTTCCAGCAAGAGCTAAACGGTTGGCTCTCTAGAAAGCCTGAGGATTGCCCCCAACCCCGCCTCCTGGGACAGGGTCACCATGTCCTCTCCACCCAGCGTCCTGGGGCGATACAGCATCATCCAGGGAGGGCAGGGCTGGTGAGGAGAGCAGAGTGCCACTCTAGCCAGTGTCTTGCTGGCTTGCCGGGCAGGTTAAGAACTCAAAAGTCAGCTTGGCGCCAGGCAAAGATGGGGCTGCCTGGGTGGAGAAGCAGGTCAGTAGGACCAGAGCAGGCAGAGGCCAGGGCGGCAGTGGGGAGAGCCTTCTGGGCACCACGGGTTGTGGTGAGCGAACAGGAGTCTGCCCTGAACTGTCAGAGCTCTGGGAAGCCCTGGGGTGTTTTAATTTCATTAATCCAAAAATATTTATGAAACTTCTATTACAAACAAGCAGTAGGACAACCCTTTAGGCAACTATTAACAGCTCCATAAGGAGGGGCCTGCAATACAGATGGGACTGAAGGCATAGGAGAAAATGCCTGGCTCTGCTGGGTTATGTCCCTGAGCACCTACTATGTGCCAGGCACTAAGTCTTAACAGTAATCCTGACAGTGTCCTCCTTTTACAAATGAGGATGCTCAATTCAGAGAGGCAGATTCACTTATCCAAGATCACACAACACAGCTAGGGTTTGCACCTAATGACTCCAAAGCCCTTGTGTTTTCCTCTAGGCCACACTGACCCTATGAAAGACGAGGAGGATTTCACCAGGTGACCGAGGGAGGGATGACCCTCCAGGTAGGTGGAATGGAGGAGTAAAGGCTGGGAGTTGAGAGCCAGCGTGAGGGGGAGGTGCGTGGCTGAAGCACCCGGTGAAGGGAAGGCCGGTGCTGGGGGCCACTCTCCGCAGCAAACAGGGACCAGGCTGCCGCCAGAGAGGAGGGCACAAGCCCTGGCCCAGTCTTCATTTTGACTCATATCCTCCACTTGCTCCTGGGGCTTGGGGGCCCGTTTTTGAGGTTTGGAGCATGGAAGATGTGGGTGGGTCTGAGACTAAAGAAACCAAGGAATGATGAAAAACAGAGATGTGAGAAAAGAACCCCCTCCAGTTCAAAGGAAAGTGGTAGAGTGTGGGGGACGGCGGGGGGTGGGGGAGAGATGGGCAGCCATCTCCCACACAAACCCCAGAGGGCTTGAGGTCGGTACCAGGCTGGCCAAGGCACAAAAGATTTCTTGTTGGCTGGAAAAAGGAGAAACTAGCTTAGCAGGAAGAGGGGACTGACAGTCATCGTGGATGAGGATGGCAGCCCCGGCCCACGGCTGCTCAGGACAGCAGCCAGTCCCACGCGATGCCTGGCCCTGCTTGCCCACCTTCCGCTCTCTCCCCTGGCTCCTGGGCCTACCTTGCTATGAGAGGGACTGCAAAGGGTGGGCTCCTGCTGCCACCTGGCTGGCCAGGCTGTGTGCCCCCAGCACAGACCCTGCACCCTCCTCTCTTTGTCCAGAGAGAACCTGCCGGCAAGCCTCTCCTCCAAGGCAGGTGGGCAGAGGAGGCCAGATTCCCCCTCCCACCCACCCTGTCCAGTCCCGCACCCCTCCCCTCGCGCTATTCTCAGAAACGGAGGACAGTCACTATGCCTCAGGCAGGATGGCCTTGTGTTCTCTTGGTGACTTCACTGTAAATTGACTTCCCTGAAGAGTGGTAGAGGACAGGGGACAGAGGTGGGGACAGGCTTCACCCCAATCCAGCAGCTCCTTTCCCTCCCCCAGATTCACGCAGAATTCCTCTCCTTGTGCACACACACCCTCCCTAGGTGCTGCTCTGTCTTCACGGACAAGAAAGGGGGCAGCATTTCTACGGGGAGGTGCTAGGGTCTGGTCTCAGAGGTAGTGTGTACCCTGAGCATGGGCCTGCAGCCCCAATTCTAGGAGCCTTGGGGGTGGGGGCTGGATGGAGGTGGACATCCAAGCATAGGCAGGTGAGGGTGAAGCAGGATGTTTAAGAGCCCCAGGGCTTCAGCCCTCCCGTCTCTGCCACAGGTGAAGAGATACTTCCCGGAAAGCCTCCAGCTTTCTTGGGAAGGCCCTTCACCCCCACCTCACCTCCCTCTGGCTCCCACGCAACAGGAACTCTCCTTGAAGAAGGGACTTGGAGCAGAAGAAACAAAGGCATCTCTGTACCACTCCCTCCACCCCCCCCAGAAGGTCAAGTCAAGGTGACCTCCACCTGTTCTTCTGCAGTAGGGGCATCTGCAGACCTGGTCTCCAAGGGCAGGGCAGAAAAGGGATTTGGGATAATTCTTCTCTTTGTCCATAAACTCAAACCTACCTTCATATAGGTCACACTGCCTCATTCAATAGAGCAGGGGCATAGGCTGGCATGGGGATGGAGGAGCCATGTTCCTTACCATAGAACAACTGTGGGCTGGCCCAGCCAAAGGAGGCCTCTGCAGGGGTGTGCTGAGGTTGGGGAAGTTTAGAAAGGTTTTACTAAGTCCCTGCCCAGGACCAGAGCAACTTGGATCCTGGTGCCAGCTGGGCACTGACTGGCCAAACAGCTTTAGCCAGGTCTCCTTCCTGCACTAACCCAAGGGGCTGATTCTGGCCCTGAATGCCTTCAAGGTTATTGCAAGGACCAGTTGAGAAGAGGAGTCCAACCATGTTTGTATACAAATATGCCCCATTCAGTTCAGGATACGTATATAGAGTGCTGCCGGCAGACTAGGCTGTGGATTAGTATTATTCCTAATAAAATATGGTCAATCATCTTTGGGGGAATATATTCCTGTAAATTTTTTTAACCCTTCCTCATTCCCCACTTAATGCTGTGACTTAGAATTGAGGGTGAAGGGAAGTTTGGGCGAGGAGGCCAGCCTTGGATCCCAGCTCAGCCAGATGCTAGGCAGTTTCTGATCTTCCTATACCCCATCCCCTAGGCCTGTTTTCTCCTCTGTAGCCTGGTCCCCAAAAACCACCAAGGTGCTTTGTGGTGGGAAATAGCAGAGACCAAAACAGGGGACTGAAAGCAAAGAAACCCCAAATTTGACATTTCCAGGTAGTTGTGTTATCCGGAGCCACGACCACAGTCACCTCTGCCCCCAACCCAACTCTGACACCCGTCCCTCCTCCAAGGGTGCCCTTTGCCCATCCTGGGAAAGCTCCACAGCTCCTCCCCTTCCCCACTGTGTCTCAAAGGGAGAACAAGCACAAAGAAATGGAGAGAAACCCAGACAGAGTCAAACACAGAACCAGATCGAGACCCAGAGAGAAAGAATCAAAGCAAGAGGAGGGAACATGTCATGAAAGACATGGGGATTCAGGGCTGTACTGACAGAGACCGAATGCGGGAGAGCCAGCACTTGGCCCGGGGAGCAGCGCTGGACACAGGGTGAGGGTGGGGGGCACGGGAAGGCTCTGAAGACACTGACACACACCCTATTAGGCCAACCCTTCCAGTTCTGTTCACTGGCACCTCAATGCTAGATTTTTAGGACCCAAAACTACCCACACCCTAGCCAAGCCAAACCCAACCCAGCCAGATGTTGGTGGGTGGGGCTGCCCACTGGAGCAGCAGGCCCCTGCAGGCCCCGGGCAAGGAGTCTGGAGAGGCGGCTGCCTGGAAGGGGGCAGGCAGGGCCCCCACTCTTAAGTGGATGCCCTACACCACCCCAACTCCCAGGTGCTCAGATGTGAGTGCACGGCCAAGGTGGTCCTCTGCCCTCCAGACCTGGCTGAGAGGACTTGGAAATGCAAGGAATTTGCTCCCATCAACTGACTTCCACATCTGTCCAAAGGTGGGAGGGCACAGGTACCAAGTGGGGCCCACCCATCATGTGGCAATGAGTTTAGATCTGCCACTGACAGGCTGTGTGACACTGGCCAAGTCACTTCCCTTCTCTGGCCTTTGTTTTCCCATTTGGAAAATCATCTTCATGGTCACTTCCAATTCTGACACTTGACTCTTATTCCAGGTGAGCCCCTAGCTCTGTGTCTGACAATCCCCACTCAATCCATTTCACAGAACAGGGTAAGGGGGGGGGACTCTGCTTCCTCTTCTTAGTCCCTGCAGAGCGGCTGGGAAGCAAGGCTTCCCTAAATGCTCCACACACCCCCTTACAGTTTTCAATTCCTTTCCTCGTGATCCTGCCAACTAAGACACTGTGACCACACAGGGAAGGTGGGGAGAACCCAGACGTTCCGGATACTGCAGCTTTAAACTTCATTTATTCTCTGAATAGGCGTGGGGGAATGGAGAGAAAAGGGCAGATCCAAGCAGGAATTGCAGGGGGAGGGAGGGAGGCAGATGAGAATGATTCCCCCCAGGACACGCAGTCTTGGCCCAGCTGGGCTGTGAGTGGGCAGCAGGGCTGGCCCGTCCCCTGGTGCTGCCAATACCAGCTGCCAGGCAGGGGGGAGGCCCAGAGGAGAGGGACGCTGGGCAAAGGGAATGGGAGCCTGCCAGCCTGGCCTTACCCAACCTCTTGGGCCTTGTGGTGGTGGTGGGGCTCTTGGGGAGGGGGCTGTGACCCAGGCAAGGCTCCAGGGAGGATGATCACTGCTGTGGCAAGGCCTATTGGCAGCAGTGAGGCTGGGAGCATTCAAGACAGCCCCTCCCTGGACTTTTTTGAAGGTAGGATCAGCCTCAGATGCCGCTGGGCGGGGACACATGGAGGAGCTGGACAGTTTATGGGCCATAGTCTGTTGGCCAGGCCGAGTGCCCACTGTGTGGCCTTGGGCAAGCCCTCTCCTCTCCCTGGACTTCCATTCCTTACCTGCAAAATTGTGGAGGGGAGAGATGTTGAAATATGACTGCCAAGGTTCTTTCCTGTTCCTCCTAGACAGGTGATTTCAGGTGGTGAGAAGAATGGAAGGAGGGAGGTGGGTGTGCGGGGCTGAGCTTGCCTTCTCTGAAATCCCCAGTCCTTCTACTCCCTAGGGCTTTACCTCATAGGTCACAAAAGCTGTGGCCCCCAACACACACATACACATTTACTTTTTAAATCGGGAGGCTGGAAAGACGACACACGCAAGAGCTGGAAGGTGTCTGCAAGGAGTACACCCTCCCTCCTCCCTCTTACCACGGGAAAACTGAGGCCCTGGTTTGGGATTTCCCGGCCCTCCCACTCCATCCCGCGGCCTCTTGCCCGCCACGGTCCTGGGACGCTTCCGCGGAGCCGCAGGCGAGCGCAGCTGGGACTCCCGGGGGACCCCGCCGTCGGGGCAGCCCCTGCGGCCCGGCGCCGCCCCGCCTCGCCGCCCGCCCGGCCCGGCTGCCGCTGCTGCGCACTTGCCCGGGAGCCGGCGACCGAGGGCGGAGGCGGGGAGGGAGCGACCGAGGCGGGGAGGGGTGTTGGCGAGCGCTCGCGCGCTGTGTATGGTCTATCGCAGGCAGCTGACCTTTGAGGAGGAAATCGCTGCTCTCTGCTCCTTCCTGTAGTAACAGCCGCCGCGGCCGCTGCCGCCGCCAGGAGCCCGGGCCGGGAGCGAGAGCCGCGGGGCGCAGAAGCCGGCCCGGCTGCCGGACGGCTCGGCCCCACCAGGTGGGTGGCGGCGTGGTGCGTCCCGGGCGGCGCGTGAAGAGGGGACTCTCGACTCCCGCCCCTGCGCCGCGCCCCAGCCCCCTGGCACCCCTCCACCCCGGAGCCCGACGGCCGGGCGCAGGGCAGGGATCAGTCCCCGGCGCCGAGAGGGAGTTTCAGCGCAGCGCGGGCGAAGCACGAGGGACGAGGGACGAGGGACGGGGATGAAGGGAGGCGGCCAACAGTGGGCGCCGTCCCTGCGCGCAGTGGAGAGAGGGCGCTGTCGTGCTGGACCGGGGGAGACGCTGGAGCACAGCTGGGGGCCGCAGCCGAAGGGGGTGGCGGAGACACCCTGCAACCCTGTCTTCAGCAGCCCCAGCCACGTGCCAGAGAAGGCCAAACCGTCAAGTGGGCGCCTTCGCTGTGTTGCCCTAACTTTGGGTTGGAAGGTCTCCCCTTCCCAAAAACTGTGCCTCTGTATCCTAGGCAGGGTGGGGGGATTCTTGCAGCCCTCTCCAGAGGGCCTGTGGGCCTCCACTGTCAAGTTTCTCTTTCATTTTCTAGCCTCCCCGCCCCCTCTCTCCGGGAAGCCCCGTGGGGCGAGGAGAGAGGAAGACAGGGAGGGCACCTGCCTCTCGAGAGCCCCCCCTCCACCCCAGCTTCAGCGGGTTCCTTGCTGGAGGAGATGGGTGCCCTTCCCTTCCTCACCATCCTCATTCCTGCACAGGAAAGCGTGTCTGCGGGAGGGGAGGGGCCCGGCCTGACCGCGGTCCAGGGATGGGTAGACATGGCAGGGCCTCTGCCCGGGAGGTGCCTCTTCAGCCCTCTCCTCGCCCTAGGTGAACGGCCATGGCGGGCTGGATTCAGGCCCAGCAGCTGCAGGGAGATGCGCTGCGCCAGATGCAGGTGCTGTACGGGCAGCACTTCCCCATCGAGGTCCGGCACTACTTGGCACAGTGGATTGAGAGCCAGCCATGGTAGACGCCCCCTCCCCTGCGCCCTCCTCTGCAGGTCCCTGCTGTCCAGGCCCCTTGGCCTCTAGTTCTACTCATTATGGTTTGGTGTGACTCTGGTCCTGTCTGTCTTCTGTGCCCAAGGGGTGGTGTCCCTGGGAAAGGGGAAGAAGGAAATGGGAGCCTGGGAGGACAGAGAGGATGTTTCTAGACTTTGATGCCTGTGGAGTTGCCAGGAACAAGTCTTGTGGGCCCTGTACTGCCCTTAGTCACAAGCCTGGGATTTCCACTTCACTCTGACCTCCTTAACCAAGGAGGTGCCACAGCAGATTTCCCTCTCCTGCCCTGCCCCAAGGGATGCCATTGACCTGGACAATCCCCAGGACCAAGCCCAGGCCACCCAGCTCCTGGAGGGCCTGGTGCAAGAGCTGCAGAAGAAGGCGGAGCACCAGGTGGGGGAAGATGGGTTTTTACTGAAGATCAAGCTGGGGCACTACGCCACGCAGCTCCAGGTGGGTGTGGACTCGGGGCCACCTGCAGGGACGCAGCGTCTGCTCTTCTTCCAGCATCAGAACCCCTGGGTTTTTTCCTGGCCTGGCCACTGACTCACCATATGACCATGAGCTTATTGGCAACTTTTCTTCAATTTCCCCCACCCCCTCTTTCTAAATCAGACCTGTCCTTTAGCATATTACAAAGCAAGGGTGGGTGGTGGTTGTTCCCAGCAGAAGGGGGGTGGGCGAACTGGCATTATGGACAGATGAGGCAGAGGGGATGGAGGTAGACTGAGTCAGGGTTCCTTTGTTGGAGAAAGGAAGACCGGCAGATTCTAGAAATGAGGGAAGGGGCAACCAGACCTCCCTCTTGGGCTCTTTTAAAGGCAGGAGGGGAGCAGAGCTGCCCTGGAGGCAAGAGCTGGACACAAGGGCTTAAATTAAGGGTTTGGAAATAGGATGTAGCTTCTCCTTTACATGGGGGAGGGGAGCATGGAGGAGGAGAGGGAGTTTTGTGGAAGCAGGAAAGGGGTGTGGGTGGTAATCAGAGTTAAGCATTTATTGGAACTCACTCATGTTTCTTAGAGAGCCCTTCTTAGACACAAACAACAGAGCTCTAGGGAAATAAAAGTCCATCCCAGAAGAGGGAGGAAACAGGATAAACCTGAGGGGAAGCCAAATAGGAGCCCAGGGTCAGGGGTATAGTAGAAACTACGTTGACCTCGGCCTCAGATGCCCTGAGTCTAACGTCATCTGCTCACTTGCTTGGTTGCCTCTGGACAAATATGTAACCTCTCTGAGCACCAGTTTTCTCATCTGTGAAGCAGGGATGACAGTTTCTGCTTGTGTCATGGGGTTTCCATGCTGTGAGAGTCAGAGGAGAGGATAGATTGGAAGTGCTTTGTAAACTGTGGGTTTCTGGTTCACTGCAAACCAAATATGAAGATCTGGGGGAGGGAAGTTGAGGAAAGAAGAGACAGCAGTGTCCCTGAGCCATCCTTCGAGGCTCCCTGGGGAAAGCTGAGGCAGAGGCGGAGGGAGAGGAAGGGGTGGGCATGGCATGGGGACAGGCATGGCCGGGGCAGAGGGTGGCCACTGGGAGCTGCTCTTGGGCTCTTTCAGAACACGTATGACCGCTGCCCCATGGAGTTGGTCCGCTGCATCCGGCACATTCTGTACAATGAACAGAGGCTGGTCCGAGAAGCCAACAATGTGAGTGTCCTGTGGGTGTGGGGAGAGGGGTTGGGAGGTCCTTCCATATGCCTTTCTGTCCAGACACAACTGTGATTACATAAAACACTGGCATGAGGAGAGCACCAAAGAAATAGAGGCCAGGAGCAAGTGTGAGAGGCAGCATTACATGCTAAAGTGGAGTGACCCCCTGGGTCCAGTCCTGCTTACTAGCTGTGTGACATGAGCAAGTTACTTAAGCTCTCTGAATCTCTATTTCTTCTATTGTAAAAAGGGGCTAGTAATCGTACCTACCTTATAGGGTTACTATGAGGATTAAATGAGATACTAGTGGGCCAATGATAGACAAACTGACCAACCGAATAGAAAAGCAGGCCCTAAACACACGCACTCGCATATACACATGCACACGCGTATGCACACACCCCTGGAAACTCCATCTGTGTCAGAGATGACATTACCAATCGCCAGGGGAAATGATTTGACATTCAGTCAATGGGGCTGAGGCCAAAATAAGAAATGTACTCTGGTAGTGTCCGCGAGGAGAAACAGCCTAGGAACTGAGGGAGGCGGACTCAGAGAGGTGAGACTCAGGGAGGGGGAACAGGACTCATCTCTCAAGTTCTGAGATCATGAAGGCGTTAACATCTATATGGACAATGGTATAAGTGATGTATCATCTGCAGTAAAGCAAAATGAATTTCATCCAGTGGTCTAACAGTTACAAATCTTAGAATAGGGCCGGACGTGGTGGCTCATGCCTGTAATCCTAGCACTCTGGGAGGCCGAGGCG
>VBSM01003215.1:13806354-13820974 GCA_008086735.1 Cheirogaleus medius | reverse complement strand
AAAAAAAAAAAAAAAAAAAAAAAGGTATTGAATGAATTAACCACTAGAGTGAATTAAACTGAGTAAGCCAGATTCTTCTAGGTGGGGATACTGCACCCAGTTAGAAAATATTCTGATGACTAGAGCAACTCTCAGTTTTGCTGTTTGAAAAATTCAAGCATGATCAAGAATCACTGACTAAAGAATTCAAGAATGATCCTTCTGTGTCCTTTCAATAAGAGTAAAACCATGGCACTCCCCAAGCTCAAAAACATACACTAACTCATTGCCAATCTAAAACTTTTACCCTTGTCTAATGCTCCCTAACTACTCAGCCAACTTTAGCCACCTCCAGCTCCTCTCTCCAGCCTCAAGATGACTTTCATAAACATTGTCTTCCTTCAAGTCAACTTATCCCCCCTTTCCTCCTACTCCTAGACTTTGTTCCTTTCTCACAGATGTTCCTGCCTAAAATGCTTTTTCCCTGGGTGGTATTATCTGCCCCTTTCCTGTCTCGGTTTAACTCTGAATGCCCACAGGACTTATATATGCACCTGAAGCTTTTTCCTATTGGTTTTGAGTCCATCTCCTCCATCTAAGGTGCAGCTTTCTGGGGGCAACCCTCATTTACCATTCTGATTTACAGCTCCAACTGGATATGCAACTTAAGATGCCAAATGAATATTTCCTTCACTCACTCTTGCACGCACATAAATACCACCTCCCCATTGAAGAAGTCTCTACTGAACAGACTGACAGCCACAGTGCTGAAAAGCATGGCACCAACATGGCAACTGTATCTAGAAAAATAAGATCAGCTCTGCCCTATATGATTAGTAATCTAGAATTTGGAAGTCTGTCTGGAGAGAAGCAAAGCATTCTTCTAATAAACCATGAATGCTGAGGTACTCACCCTCACAGAAGTCAGAAGCAGGCTGCCAAACTTTCTAAATTAAAAACAACTGTAGGTTGAGCAAGCAAAGCATCATGTCAAACTTTCCAAGCTTGAGGGCAACTAAAGGGAGATGGGCAAGTTGCTGGAAAAAACTTGTGGGTACTGTTATCTTTGACCAAAGCCCAAACAAAAGGGTCACAAAAACATCCACTGATCTAAAATGCTATGTAAGTTATTAATATTCATCCAAGACAGGCAACCGAAACAAAGCAGACAAAGGAAACTTAAATTTCTGAATCTCAAAATCACAAACCTATACTATAGCTCAACACTTATTGGAGAGAAGGAAAAACTTTTTCTCAAATTTATTCAGGTCATTTTCCCTGTAAGACAGATTAAGGCAGTCTAGGTCACTTAGCATGGAGCAATGTATGTCTGGGGCTGAGAATCCACACCCAAGGATCCTGTGTGAGGACTCCTTTAGTCAAAGTACCTATGGGGTTGGGGCAGAACCTCAAATTCAAAAGGCTTTTGTGGTGGTTGGACAACATGGCTCCAAACTCTTTGATACTATGCTCTGCCCATTGAAGTAGAAGGGGTCTCTGTTCCCTTCCCTTGAATCTGGCTAAGTCATAACTGTACCAACCAAGAGAGTGTGGTGAAAGTGTTAGGTTGTTTCCACCTGATTCTCTTAGGAAGGCTCATTCTCCAGAACCCAGCCACCATTCTGTGAGGAACCCAAGGCAGAGGGAGAAGCCACATGAAGGCACTTGGTCTATATTCTCAGCTGGAATCAGCCTTTGAATTGTCACTACTCAGGCATCATATATGTGAGGAAAAATAATTCCAGATGATTGGTGTCCCCAGATGTTCACGTCTTCCCAGCTGAGGCCCCAGACAGCACAAAGACAAGCCATCCCTGCTGTGCCTATCAAAATTCCTGCCCACAGAACCAGCAAACAAAATGGAATGGTTGCTACTTTATGCCACTAAGTTTAAGGTAGTTTATTGCATCTGGTGACTAGATCAACATTTTTTTACTAACGGTGATGGAATGTAGTCTTTATAGAGAGTCCAACTTCCATGAGAAAAGAACTCGGTTTTAAAGAAAAAGTCCTTGCTGTTAAAACTATTTTAATAGTAAACCTCTTCTTTGTGCACTTGCTTTCTAGATGATCTATCCAGTCTCACTCCTTCAAAATGTATGTTGACAATCCCCAAATTTACATTTCTAGCCCCATCCTCTCCCATGAACACCAGACTTCTATATCTAACTGCCTCAATATCTCCACTTGGATGTCTAAAAAGCATGCTGAACTTACTGTATCCAAAGCAACCCCTTCATTAAAGACTTCTCCCAGCTGGTTTCTCCTCCAATCTTACCCATTGCAGCAAGCAACAACTCCATTCCTGCACATGCTCAGGCTAAAAACCTTGAACTGAGCCTCTTTCCTCCTCCTCTCCCACACATCCAATCCATTAGTAAATCCTTTTGCATCTACTTTCAAAACATATCTAGAAGATGAGCACTTCTCACACCTCCACTGCTGCAACCTTGATCCAAGCCACCAACATCTCTTCCCAAGATGATGGCTGGACTAAACTCCCAACTGGCATTGATGTTTTTGCCCTTGTCACTCTACAGTCTATTCTCCATATTATAGATCCTTTCAAAATTTAAGTCAGATCATTTCATTCCTCTGCTCAAAATCTACTCAGGAAAAAATCCAAACTCCTACCATGGCTGACCAGGTAGTATGTTTTGCCCCATGCCTCTCTGCCTCCTCCCCTGCAGCTCTCCCCTCACTCACATCCATCTCCTCTCTGCTCCTGGAAAACATTAGGCCCATTTCTACCCCAGGCCTTTTGTACCTACTCTTCTCTCCACTTGGAAAGCTATTCCCCAAGATAGCTGCATGGCTCACTCCTTCACTTCACTCAGATCTCCACACGATGCCCCTTGACACGATGTCCCTATCTAAAACAGCACATCTCTCCCTGCTGAATTTTCCTTCACCATACTCATCACCCTCTGATAAGTCATATGTTTCTTTTTTATTATTCTCCTTTCACTACCACCAGCTGGGAACTGACCGTAAGCTCTTTCTTCTGTTCACTCCCACTCCCCCAGCATCTAGAGGATGCTCAAGTATCTGTTGAATAAATGAATGAAAATTAAATAAGTTTGTAAAAACTGTGTAACCCAGTTTTAGCTTAGAGAAAACTAAAGTACCGTAAGAGGATAATAATTAATAATTTCATATAATGGCATAAACTGGCCTTAAGCATGACCTAATCGGTATAATAAGTCATGCAAATTTACTCTAAGTGGCAAAGGAAACACAGTTTCCTGATGGAAGAGTTTATATTAAGATATAAGCCTCAGCCAGGCGCAGTGGCTCACGCCTGTAATCCTAGCACTCTAGGAGGCTAAGGCAGGAGGATTGCTGGAGTTCGAGACCAGCCTGAGCAAGAGTGAGACCCTGTCTCTACTAAAAATAGAAAAAAATAGGTGGACAACTAAAAATATATAGAAAAAATTAGCCAGGCATGGTGGCACATACCTGTAGTCCCAGCTACTCGGGAGGCTGAGGCAGGGGGATCACTTGAGCCCAGGAGTTTGAGGTTGCTGTGAGCTAGACTGGCACCACGGCACTCTAGCCCGGACAACAGAGTGAGACTCTGTCTCAAAAAAGAAATAAATAAAATAACAATAATAATAATGAGTACCCTGTTGTCTTCTAAAAGGTTATTTCATAAGCCTGTTGGTTGTATTTGAGAATCTAAGAAATTAAAGCATAATTATTAACATGTAGAACAAAAATGAAGCATTTCATAAAACATAAAACCAGCTGGATGAGGAAGTTTGAGATATTCCCAAAATGATGGGTCTAAGGAACAACCCAGAGTCAATAGTAAATCTCTTTAAACAGTGAATCTACCGCCTGCTTTTCAGTGCTGTACCCTCAAGAAACTTGGGTTTCCCTAGCACTCTGGGAGGCCGAGGCGGGCGGATCGTTTGAGTTCAGGAATTTGAGACCAGCTTGAGCAAGAGCGAGACCCTGTCTCTACCAAAAATAGAAAAAATTAGAAGGGCACAGTGGCACACGCCTGTAGTCCCAGCTACTCGGGAGGCTGAGGCAGGAGGATCGCTTGAGCCCAGGCGTTTGAGGTTGCTGTGAGCTAGGCTGACACCACAGCACTCTAGCCCAGGTGACAGAGAGAGACTCTGTCTCAAAAAAAATACAAAAAATTTTTTTAAAAAATCTGACTACAAAGAGAAAATCATCTATCCAGTCAGAAAAATAGGGTCACAGTTGTTATTCTCCTAAGAGAAATATCTTTTGGTTGGGATTAAAAAAAATGACCATGTAACTATGAACTCAGTAAATAAAAATACAGAGAAGCAAATATATCACTTCTCCAAGGTTTTCTAGCCAATCTATGACATTTAGGCCAGTGTAAAGGTATCGCTGGTGTCACCAATGACAATTGGTGTCATTGTCACTTGAGTGCCTCTTCACCAGGTGCTTTGCTAAGCCCTGAGGAACACAGAGATGGAGAATTCAGAGTCCCTACCAGTACAAGGTAAAATCTGTTCCTTGCTGTCAAAGGAGATACGAGATATCATTTTTTGTTAAATGGGATTAAAAAAAAAGAAAATACTGAATACTGTTCTGAAAGAAAGGCAGACATATAACAAGACAATTACATAAAAGTGGGAGAGGTGCTACACTACAAGGTATAGTGGTTCAACAGGAGAGATGGTGATTCTGGAGAGGAAGGGGTAACCAGTCTAAGTAGAGGGAACAGCACATGCAAACAAGAAATGCTCGAGAGAACATGACGTAGATTTTCTGGTTAAACATGACCCAAAAGCCTACTAAAATGACAGTAGGCCAGGTGCAGTGGCTCACACCTATAATCCTAGCACTTTGGGAGGCTGAGGTGGAAGGCTGAGGCAGGAGGATCAGTTGAGCCAAGGAGTTCAAGACCAGCCTGGGCAACATAGCGAGACCTCATCTCTATAAAAAAATTTTTAAAAAGTGGCAAGGTATGGTGGTGGTGCATGCCTGTAGTCCCAGCTACTTGGGAGGCTGAGGCAGGAGGATCGCTTAAGCCTAGGAGATCGAAGCTGCAGTGAGCTATGATGGCACCACTGAACTCCAGCCTGGACTACAGAGCAAGACCGTGCCTCTTAAAAAATAAAATAAAGTGACAGTAAAACAGGGGCAATGGGTACAAACCAATAAGGAAAAAAAATGGGAAATGAGATGACAGTGAACAGAAGGTGTCAATAAAATTCTAGAATCCAGAAGGTGGAAGGATGGTAACTGACCTAGCACAGCTGAGAAAACTGTAAGTGCCTGCAGAAGGGATCTCTAATGAGCAAAGTGCTGTATAACCCCCACAAGCTCAAAGTTGGAGGTGGTGGGTATGGTTGAACGCAGGGACAAAAGGTTTGGCTGAAAATGGGAGAACTGGTTGAAAATCTGCATAAAGAACATTTAGATTTCCCCAAAGAACTGCCTCTCTCTCCAAACTTAGCAAGTGATAATATGCTTATTTTCTGGAGACACCAGGCATAACTGAGGGCAAAGAAGTCACGAAACTAAAACATAGAGATTAAGTGAGAGTCTACATACCCCTTCCAAACCCCTCGCAGCCCCTCCCCCGATCTCCCCACAGTGAAGCCCAACATACAAACTCAGCAAGCACATAAGACCATTCTACTGTTTAGTGAGCAGAACTAAGAACTAACACATTTTTTAAGGAAACCTCCAACATGAGACATAGAGAACTCAAGAAAAAAGGAACTCAGGAATCCGAGAATATAAGGAACAGAGAAAAACTTCACAAAACTATAAATAAGATCCCAGAGAGGTAACCTATACCCATTAAACAGGAATAGGATGAAGATGAAAATGACAACTGGAAAAACAACTACTGAAATTGAAAATGACAGCAAAAATTTAAAATTAAGTACATGGGCTGGGCGCGGTGGCTTATGCCTGTAATGCTAGCACTCTGGGAGGCCGAGGCGAGTGGACCGTTTGAGCTCGGGAGTTCGAGACCAGCCTGAGCAAGAGCAAGACTCCGTCTCTACTAAAAATAGAAAGAAATTACTTGGACAGCTAAAAATATATAGAAAAAATTAGCCGGGCATGGTGGCGCATGCCTGTAGTCCCAGCTACTCGGGAGGCTGAGGCAGGAGGATTGCCCGAGCCCAGGAGTTTGAGGTCGCTGTGAGCTAGGCTGACACCACGGCACTCTAGCCCGGGCAACAAAGTGAGACTCTGTCTCAAAAATAAATAAATAAATAATAAAAAATAAAATTAAGTAGATGAGTTGAAGGGCAGAGCCAAGGAAACTTCTAGAATGTAATCCACAACACAAAAGAATGGAAAATAGAAGGGTAAGGAGGAAGCATTGTCTTAGCAGACTTACAGTTCCAGCTCCTTACCAAGACCAAAACCTTGTCTCCTGCCTAGAGTGGCTATTAAACCAAAAATCCTTGGTATGGAGTTAGGTAAATCATATACACACACACACACACACACACCCATCATTATAGACTGGCTTTTTCTCTTTTCTTTGGTGAGATTACGGTTTTTGTTGTTGTTTTTCTAAACTAGAGTCTTGTTATGTTGCCAGGCCAGAGTGCAGTGGCTATTCACAGGCACAGTCCCACTACAGATCAGCACAGGAGTTCTGACCTGCTCCATTTCAGACCTGGACTGGTTCACAGCTCCTTAGGCAACCTGGTGGTCCTCTGCTCCCAGGAGGTCACCATATTGATGCTGAACTTAGAATGTACACCCAATCCACATAGCACACCACAGCCCAGAACTCCAGGGCTCAAGTGATCCTTCCGCCTCCCAAGCAGCTGGGACTATAGACACGCACCACTGCACCCAGCAGCTTGTTTTGGTTTTTGCTTCTGAAGATTTCTCTGTTTTTCTTGAAAGCTCAGTTTATCCAGCATTTCTAAGTGTTTTCAGGGTATCTAGTTTAACACGGAGCTGAAACCAAATTTAGGACAAGACAAGAAAAGGGAAAACTTTACAGTTTCAGGCAGACACAATGGGATTTTCTGATTGGAACTGAAGCAGAGGTACAAGAGAACAGGAATTAAGGACAGTTCCTAGATTTCTGGCTTGCGCTAGATGGTGATCTACCATGGATGAGGAGAGAGGCACAAGCTTGTGGAGAGAACATTTAAGAGTTATGTTTTGGACAAAAAAAAAAAGGAGACAACTACAAGCTACAAAGGGAAATGTCAAGTAAGCAGCAGGATGCAGGAATGGGGAGCCCAGAGATGCCTGGGCCGGAGTTACACACTTGGTAGTTATTAGGGTGGTTAAAGCATCATCACAGTGAAAGTCAGAGTAACAGATGAGATAATGTGGACAGGAGCCTAAGGCACTTCATTCCAATTCAGGTAGAGGAGGATGATCAGGAAACAAAACGGGAAGGACACAGTAAAACTGAAGGAAAACCAGGGGACTATGTTCTCACAGAAGCCAAGAGAAGAAAATGGGGAGTGTATATTCAGGGTAACTTGAATCTATCCTCCCATTTAAAAAATTAATTAATTAATTTAAAAAAATAGAAGACAATGTTTCAAGAAAAAAATGTTCAACTGTGTCTACCACCACCAAAAGGGTGAAAAAAATGGCAACAGTGTAGTGTCCAGTCAATTTGGTAATGCAGAGATCACTGACGACACTCCAGCCCACCACTCCACCCCTTCCTTCAATGAGGTTCCTGTTTCTGAACCCCAAGATAAATCCACCAAAAGTTCTCAAAGGCACTCAAGCCACTCTCATTACTTTCTTCCTAGGATTGACTCCCTCAATGGCTCCCAGGGCCCCTTGGAAGACTGTCTTCTCACTTTTGCCCTTTAATCTGAACCACACCACCACTAAAAAGTGATTGAAAAGAGCCCAAAAAGAGTAACCCCTACAAATGGTGATTCTTCTCCCTCAAAAGATTATTTCTCCACTCTTCCAATCCACCTAGGCTCAGAAACGTTCACACCTTAATTAAGGAGGAATCAATACTCTAACCAGAATATAATATATAAAAGACCACAGAAATTACTCTAAACATAAAGATCAGTCTCTAAATCTATAGTCCGGACTGTGGACCTACAGCCAGCCTTATCTAGATACAAAGGAGTGTGAAGGTTAAAATTACATGAAGGAGGGAAATACACGTACTTCATTTCCTTGTCCACAGTACACACAGTCTTGAATTCTAGAAGAAAATTTTATGCCAGCTAAAAAGTTTTATGGGGGAAAAATTAAACGTATCCAAAATAGACAAAAGAACTCTTAAAATTCTCAATAATAAGAAAACAATCCAATTTAAAACTAGGCAAAAGATCTGAACAGGCACCTCACGGAAGAGGACATACACATGGCAAATAAGCATATGAAAAGATGTTCAACATCAAAGGCCATCAGGAAATTGCAAATGAAAATAATGAGATACCACTACACAACTATCAAAATGGCTAAAATCCAAAACACTGACAACACCAAATGCTGGTGAGGACACACAGCAACAGGAACTCTCATCCACTACGGGTGGGAATACAAATGATACAGTCACATTGAAGACAGTTTGGCAGTTTCTTACAAAACTAAACATATTCTTAACATACAATCTAGCACTTGCCCTTCTTAGTATTTCTCTAGAAGAGTTGAAAAATTAAGTCTACACAAAAACCCCGGGATGTTTATAATAGCTTTGTTCATACTGCCAAAACATGGAAGCAATCAAAATGTATTTCAGGTGAATGGATAAACAAAATGTGGTATATCCATACAAAGGAATATTACTCACTAATAGAAAGAAATGAGCTATCAAGCCACAAAAAGACATGAAGAAACCTGGATGCATATTGCTAAGTGAAAGAAGTCAATCCAAAAAGATTACACACTGTATAATTCCAACTATATGACATTCTGGAAAAGAAAAAAAAAAAACTATGGAGACAGTTAAAAAAAAAAAAATCAGTATTTGCCAGTGGTTCAGGAAAGGTATGAACAGGACCAGAAGAGCAAATTTTTAGGGCAGTGAAATTATTTTGTATGATACTGTAGTGGTAGATACACATCATCATACATTTGTCAAAATCTACAGAATGTACAACAGAGTGAACTATAATGTAAACTATGGATTTTAGTTACTAATGAATCCATACTGACTTACCAGTTGTTACAAATGTACTACACTAAAGCAAAATGTTAATAATAGGAGAAATTGTAGGAGAGGGAGAGTAGGGAACATACGGGAACCCTCTGTATACCTGCCACTCAATTTTTCTGTAATTCTAAAACTGCTCTACACAAATAAAGATTAATTTTAAAAATACATTAATTGAACTTTAAGAAAAAGTTTTTTAAAAGATAAATCTGACCTATAAAGTTTAAATTATTCGAGATGGAGTATGAGCAATCTCCCCCGTAAGAAAAGCTTTTCTATAAAAGTGTTATAAAAATGACTAATATACTTAGAAAACTAAGTGACCTCATTGTACATCATAGCTTTATATGATATAACCACTCTTCAAAGAACAGCTGATCTTGTCCATTAGCTCCCACACAAGAGAAAGTTAAGAAAACTACACTACTCATGAAATTATAACCTGACAATGTAAGTGAGGTGGTAGTTATGACTTAGATGAAGAATACATGCTCAGAAAGAATTTAGAAATACTATTCCAGGCCAGGCATGGTGGCGCACTCCTATAATACTAGCACTCTGGGAGGCCAAGGCAGGAGGATCACTTGCGCTCAGGAGTTTGAGACTAGCCTGAGCAAGAGCGAGACCCCATCTCTACTAAAAATAGAAAAAATTAGGCGGGTGTGGTGGTGTGTGCCTATAGTCTCAGCTACTCGGGAGGCTGAGGCAGGAGGATCACTTGAGCCCAGGAGTTTGAAGTTGCCGTGTGCTAGGCCAACAACAGGCACTCTAGCCCGGGCAACAGAGCAAGACTCTGTCTCAAAAAAAAAAAAAAAAAAAAAAAAAAAAAAAAAAAAAAGACATACTATTCCAGTTTGTGTTGGGGGTAGATTCTATTAATAAAAATCACACCCATACAGAACCTGGCCTAAAGCACAAATTCACATTGGATTTTCCAGTTAATCACTCAGCCAAAGAGAACCCTGAGGTGGCCAAGATAATGCAACAACCCTATCAAGTAGCTGTTATTTCCATTTTGTAGATAAGGACAGAAATGTTAAGTGAGTACACTACACAAAGATAATGGTAGATCCAGAACACAAACTAGGAATCTTCAAACTCCCAGGCTAGTGGAATCAAATTATCCTTTTTGTTTGTTGGTTTTTTGTTTTGTTTTGTTTTGTTTTTTAGAGACAGGGTCTCGCTCTACTGCCCAGGCTAGACTCCAACTCCTAGGCTCAAGGGATCCTCCTACCTCAGTTCCTCAAGTAGCTGGGACTATAGATATGCACAATCACAACAGGCTCTCAAATTATCTGTTTTTAAGTCTTATCTCCACTATATGATCTCTGACAAGTAAATTTCTCTTTGAATTTGTTATACAATTACGAGAAAAAAGGAAAATGTGGGCTTTACTTATCTTACATGTAATAAGTGGAAATTAACTTTATTAAGATGTCTGAAATAAATCACACTTCTTATAAAATTTAAAGATAATTCTTTTACCAGAATTGTCTTTAGAAATTAACCCAAGTAGTCAGAAAGTACCTTAAAATGTTCCTGGATATTCTATCAATAAAACCAAACTGAACACTAATCTGGTAAAGTCATGACTCTTTAGTTAGTCATAATCCATCCTTGATTAATATTCAGGTACATAAATACCATGAAGCGTAAACAGATTAAAAAGAACTCTCTAAAGCTTGTTTCCTTATTTACTACATGTCTACTCAACCATTTACCTTTATCTCCAAAACAAAAACAATTTCTAAACTCTGTGGATTTAGTCCCTTCACTAGTCTGAAGGAGACTTTATATTCTATGATCCTTGTAGAGTAGTGTTTCTCCAACTAAGGACCAAGTACCAACTGAATCAGAATATCTGGCATGCCTGTTTTTTTTTTTGAGACAGAGTCTCACTATTGCCCAGGCTAGAGTGCCGTGGCGTCAGCCTAGCTCACAGCAACCTCAAACTCCTGGATTCAAGCAATCCTCCTGCCTCAGCCTCTCGAGTACCTGGGACTACAGGCATGCACCACCACGCCCAGCTAATTTTTTCTATGTATTTTTAGTTGTCCAATTAATTTCTTTCTATTTTTAGTAGAGACGGGGTCTTGCTCTTGTTCAGGCTGGTTTCAAACTCCTGACCTTGAGCGATCCTCCCGCCTCAGCCTCCCAGAGTGCTAGGATTAGAGGCTGAGCCACCACACCGGCCTGGCATGCCTGTTAAAATGACCCCAGATAAACAAATCAGACTCTCTGGGGCAGATCTATAGAATCTTCCTTTTTCTTTTTTAAGCAAATAACTTAGGGATTCCTATGCTGAAATCTTTAGACCATCAGTTTTTGTTTTCAGGACTCCTATATACCCTTAAAAATTGAGAGGACCCTAAAGAGCTTGTATTTATAGAGGTTATATCTATAAGAAATTAAGAAATTGTCTATTGGAAATTATATGTATTAGAAATTAAAACCGAGAAATCTTAAAAATATTTATTAATTCATTTAAACAATAAATCTATTACATATAACATAAGTAACATTTTCATGAAAAATAACTGTTTTTCAAAACAAAAAAATGTAGTGGAAAGAGAGGCATAGTTCAAAGTATTGGAAATCTTGCTAATGTCTGGCTTAATAGAAGACAGCTGGATTCTCATAACTGCTTTTGCATTCAATCTGTTGCAGTATGTTGTTTTGGTTGAAGGACATGAGGAAAATTTGACTTCACACAGATATACTAGTTGGAAAAGAGAAGAATCTTAAGAGCCTTTTCAGATAATTTTGGATATTCTGCAATACTACACAAAAACTTGATATCTGGTAAGTTTCTTAAAGGATCATTGCAATGTGGAATCTGAGACCACGTCAATGAACTTTTCACACTCAGTTACATTAAGATCCATTAGTTTATCTCGCATTTCCCACGCATGATTCTGTAATATCATGCATCAGTCACTTGGAAAATACTGTTTCAGAGATATGCAGATCTTACAAATGTTAACACATTTCATTTTACACTATCAAAAAAATTGTATGTGTTAACATCAAAAAATTACATCCATTAATAATGAGAAGCTGTCAAACTCATAGTGGTAGATACAAGCTTTCTCAAATTCTAATTTTTACCTTGAAGCTCAAATTTTATCATTGGCAACAAATATTGTCAGCTGTTTTCCTTGAAGGGACAGCTTCCTTTCCTTCATTTTCAACAAAATGCCTGCCAATATCCCAGTTGGTGTGTCAGTCATTCTTTCAAGTAACAATGGTGTTTCATGGAAAAAGCAGCTAGTCTGAGATCACAGCTCAATTCACAAGTGCTTTTCCTTCAGACAACCATCATAATTCAGGACACAGAAGTGCTTTACACACACCTCCCATTTCAGTACAGAATATCACAGACATACATCCTCAGGGGTTGAAAGACAATGAAATTAATATCATCTACTGTTTCATCATGGACATCTTTAAGTGGTTTTTCTGTGAGTGCACCAAATATAATGACTACTAGTATAAGTGCAAATGTCAATTAAGTAAAAAATACAACTATATTATGAAAATAGTTTTGATCTGGGACCCCCAAGGGTCTGTGGACCATAATCTGAAAATTGCTGCTGTAGACAACTCAACAAAAGCATTAATAAGAAACCCATCCATGAGAACAATGCAAAAAGACAGACAAGGCCAGGCGTGGTGGCTCACACCTGTAATCCTAGCACTCTGGGAGGCCGAGGCAGGAGGATTGTTCAAGGTCAGGAGTTCAAAACCAGCCTGAGCAAGAATGAGACCCCATCTCTACTAAAAATAGAAAGAATTAATTGGCCAACTAAAATTATATAGAAAAAATTAGCCAGGCGTGGTGGTGCATGCCCCTAGTCCCAGCTACTCAGGAGGCTGAAGCAGAAAGATTGCTTGAGCCCAGGAGTTTGAGGTTGCTGTGAGCTCGGCTGATGCCATGGCACTCTAGCCCGGGTAATAGAGTGAGACTCTGTCTCAAAAAAAAACAAAACAAAAAAACAGACAAATCCCTCCCCTCCTGCCAAAGGAGCAATGGAGTTTATGCAAAAGTTGAGATTAATGGGCCCTGGCACTATGGTATATGTACAGCAAGCTTTTTAAAATATTGGTGGTGGGGGGGGGCTGTCTATACAAAAAATAAAAAAGATAGCTGGGTGTGATGGCACACACTTGTAGTCCCAGCAACTTAGGAGGCTGAAGCAGGAGAATCCCTTGAGCACAGGAGTTTGAGATTGCAGTGAGCTATGATGATGCCACTGCACTCTAGCCTGGGTGACAGAGTGAGATCCTGTCTCTAAAAATAAAATAAATAAATAATTGGGGGGCTAGGGGATGCAACAACTCCTGCCAGACCAAGTAATATACTCATTTTATGAAGTAGCTAGACTTCTCCCCAAAATTAAATGTCATAGAGTAAAACACATACACTGTTAACTGGAAATGTGGCTTTTCCAAAGCCACATTTCCAAATAGTATGCATATTATAATTAAAACATTAAAAATATGTACAGCCAGGCACAGTGCTCACTCCTGTAATCCTAGCACTTTGGGATGCTGAGGCAAGAGGATCACTTGAGCCCAGGAGTTCGAGGCTGCAGTGAGCTATGATGACACCACTGCATTCCAGTCTGGGTGACAGAGCGAGACCCTGTTTTGTCTCAAAACAAACAATATATATATATACACGTAAAGAATTATTCATACATACCCCAAAACAAATATGAGGATATTTACTGCAACAATGTTTTCTTCTTTAGATTTTACAAATAATCTATGCCTACCATTAGGAAATTAGTTAAATAAATTATGACATCCATAACCTAGAATACTACTATGTATATTTTAAAAACACAAGGCATATACACATATATTCACATGCAGTGTTCTCTAAGATAAAGTGACAAAAAACAAGATATAATACAAAGTTCTGTGTATATTTGCTACTATCTGTGGAAGGAAAAAAACCCCAGAAAATAATACGTTTGCATGTATACACATGAAATAAGTCTGGAGAGATAAATAGTAGGTATCCCTGGGAAAGAATGTTCAAAAAATAAGATAAAGATAAAACTAACTTTCCACTTACTGTATACCTTTTCTACTGATTGATTTCAATTTTTTTTCCTAAAATATTGCTTTTACAATAAGGAAAACTGGAGTCTGGAACTGAAAGACAAAACTCATATATTCTGGCTACAAATCTGTGGTTAAGACTAGCATTGACCAGGTGTGGTGGCTCACTCCTATACTCTCAGCACTTTGGGAGGCTGAGGCAAAAGGATCTTTTGAGGCCAGGAGTTCAAGACCAGCCTGGGCAACATATCAAGAGCTTGTCTCTGGCCAGGCATATTGGCTCATGCCTATAACCCTAGCACTCTGGGAGGCTGAGGCAGGAGGATCACTTAAGCTCAGAAGTTCAAGGCTGGGTGCGGTGGCTCACGCCTATAATCCTAGCATTCTGGGAAGCCGAGGTAGGCGGATCGCTCAAGGTCAGGAGTTTGTAACCAGCCTGAGCAAGAGACCCCAGTCTCTACT
>VBSM01003215.1:13751349-13763599 GCA_008086735.1 Cheirogaleus medius | reverse complement strand
GGCAGAAGGATTGCTTGAGCCCAGGAGTCTGAGGTTGCTGTGAGCTTGGCTGACGCCACAGCACTCTAGCCCGGGCAACAGAATGAGACTCTGACTCAAAAAAAAAACCAAAAAACAAAAACAATCTTCCTCACTCCACTGCACTTCTGCTTAAAAAAAATTGAAGTATATTTTCCACCTCATAAAATTCACTCATTTCAAGCATACAATTCAATTATTTTTGGTAACTTTACTGAGTGATGCAACCATCACTATAAATCAGTTTTAGAACATTTGCCTCCACCCCTCATGCACATTTACAGATAACCCTCATTATCACCCTCAGTCCCAAGTAACCACTAATCTACTTTCTGATTCTATAAAATTGCCTTTTCTGTACATTTTGTATAGATGGAATCTGTCTTCTTTCACTTAGCATAATGATTTTGAGGTTCATCTATGATGTAGCATGTGTGAGTTGTCAATTCCCTTTTCTAGCTAAATAGCTTCGCATTGCAGGGAGATACTATGTTTTGTCTATCCATTCACCACTTGATGGATATTTCCAGTTTCCAGTTTTGTCTATTAGAAATAATAGTGTGATACCGCAACTAAATACTCAATGTAAATTAAAAAAAAAAGAAATAATACTGCTATGCACATTCACATGTATTTGTGTGGTTATATGTTTTCATTTCTCTTGGGTATATACCTAGGAGTAGAATTGCTGGATCATATAGTAATTTCATGTTTAATTTCTTGAGAGACTGCCTCTGGCTGCTTTTAAGGTTTTCTCTTTCTCTTTGACATTCTGCACATAATGTGTCCCAGCTTCTAGGGAGGCTGAGGCAAGAGGATTGCTTAAGCCTAGGAGTTTGAGGTTGCTGTGAGCTAGGCTGATGCCATGGCACTCTAGCCCGGGCAACAGAGGAAGACTCTGTCTCCAAAAGAAAAAAGAAAACAAACAACCTGGAGGAATAAGGAAAGTAAGTTCCCCTCTTGCATTCCATTCTAGGGAACAACCCAGAGGGGAGGGATAAGCCCGGTCCTTATCCAGAGGGATAAGGAAAGTAAGTTCCCCTCTTGCATTTCATTCCTTTATCTCCCTAGGGTCTGGCAAAGGCTAGGTGCCTAATACACCCCTAGGAAGGGGAGAGGGTGGGTTTTAAAGAAGGTTTGGATGGGAATTTGGGGAGGGTGAATTCTTTAAGCCTAAAGGGTACACGAAAAGCCCAGACTCTACCACCATACAATATATACACGTAATGAATTCAACTTGTACCATCTAGATCTATTAAAAATTTTTTAAAAAGAAAAGAAAAAAAGTGACTTGGTTGAGTTCTTTTTATTGCTATTCATTTGTAATATGGGTTAATTTATTTCTGTTTGGATTCTGTTTAGGGTTTCCTTAAACTTTGTTGATTTAATCTATTGAATTTGTCATTTTATTATAATTACTATATTTTTATTTCTAAATATTCTATGTGATTCTTTTTTCAAATCTGCTGAGTCTTTTGTTGTAACAGCTTTATTGAGATATAATTCATATACTGCACAATTCACCTATTTAAAGTGTACAGTTCAGGTGGGGTGTGGTGGCTCACAACTGTAATAGTAGCACTTTGGGAGGCCAAGGCAGGAGAGGTGCTTGAAGCCAGGAGTTTCAGACCAGCCTGAGCAAAAGGGACATCCTGTTTCTACAAAAAAAAAAAAAAAAAAAAAATTTAGCCAGGTGTGGTGGCACGCTCCTATAGTCCCAGCTACTCAGGAGGCTGAGGCAAGAGGATCATTTGAGCCCAGGAGTTTGAGGTTGCAGAGAGCTATGATGACACCACTGCACTCTGGCCCAGGTGACAGAGCAAGACTCTGTCTTAAAAAATAATTAAAATATTTCATGCATCAAAGGACATTGTAAAGAAGCTGAGGCAGGGCATGGTGGCTCATGCCTATAATCCTAGCACTCTGAGAGGCCGAGGCGGGCAGATCGCTCAAGGTCAGCAGTTCGAAACCAGCCTGAGCAAGAGCGAGACCCCGTCTCTCCTAAAAAAAAGAGAAAGAAATTAGCTGGACAACTAAAAATATGTATATATAAAATTAGCCGGGCATGGTGGCACATGCCTCTTGTCCCAGCTATTCTGGAGGCTGAGGCAGGAGGATTGTGTGAGCCCAGGAGTTTGAGGTTGCTGTGAGCTAGGCTGACGCCACAGCAACAGAGTGAGACTCTGTCTCAAAAA
Organism: Cheirogaleus medius; assembly: GCA_008086735.1. NCBI lineage: Eukaryota > Metazoa > Chordata > Mammalia > Primates > Cheirogaleidae > Cheirogaleus > Cheirogaleus medius. Next base: position 13,761,386 of record VBSM01003215.1, on the reverse strand, counting down.
AAAAAAGTTGGCTGGAAAACTCCTAAAATTCACCCACCTCACAAATTTCACTCATATCTAGTTTTGTTAATAACAATATATATTGCCAGAAATTTTTAAGGTCTCAAAATACACTTTTTACATTGAAATAATTTTTCACCTGTATTCATAATCTCTAAAACTCCAAGCAAAAAGAAATTTATAATGGAAATCGAGCTCAAGGCAATATCCAGCAGAAGGTCCCATTTTGGATAACTTTCTGTTCCCTCTAAGAAAATTTTTCCTCTCTGAAGATCTTTTGTTAAATTATTTTTTATTTTATTTTATTTTTTTTGAGACAGAGTCTCACTCTGTTACCTGGGCTAGAGTGCCGTGGTGTCAGCCTAGCTCGCAGCAACCTCAAACTCCTGGGCTCAAGCAATCCTCCTGCCTCAGTCTCCGTGAGTAGCTAGGACTACAGGCCTGTGCCACCATGCCCGGCTAATTTTTTCTACATATTTTTAGTTGGCCAATTAATTTCTTCCCATTTTTAGTAGAGACGGGGTCTCGCACTTGCTCAGGCTGGTTTCGAACTCCTGAGCTCAAGGGATTCTCCCACCTTGGTCTCTCAGAGTGCTTGGATTACAGGCATGAGCCACTATGCTCAGCCTCTTCTCTGAAGATCTTGTCCTTACACATATCCCCTTCGTGTTTCCTGAAGCCTCCATTCCCCACAGCTCTTTCTTTAAAACACTACACAAACTCAGTAAATTGCTTCTATGAAACAAAAATAACTCAACACTAAAACACAGCAATCTTGGCCAGTTGCAGTGGCTCATGCCTGTAATCCTAGCACTCTGGGAGGCTGAGGCAGGAGGATCGTTTGAGCTCAGGAGTTTGAAACCAGCCTGAGCAAGAGCGAGACTCCGTCTCTATGAAAAATAGAAAGAAATTAATTGACCAACTACAAATATATAGAAAAAATTAGCCGGGCATGGTGGCACATGCCTGTAGTCCCAGCTACTCGGGAGGCTGAGGCAGGAGGATTGCTTGAGCCCAGGAGTTTGAGGTTGCTGTGAGCTGGGCTGATGCCATGGCACTCTAGTCCGGGCAACAGATGAGACTCTGTCTCAAAAAACAAAACAAGGGGGTAGGCGGGGCATGGGCAACACACATACCCGTAATATTTGTACCCCCATAATATGCTGAAATAATAAAAAAAAGCTGAATAACCCCCCCAAAACAAAACAAAACAAGAAAACACAGCAATTTAAATAAGTATGTGATTACAAATACAAATAAGCCACATTAGTTTGCCACAAGTTTGCCCAATTTTATTTTCTTTCTTTCAAAAATATTTATTAAGTCTCTTGTGAATACCAGGCACTAAGTTAGGCTGTGGGAATACCAAAGTCGATGAGATAGACATGGTCCCTTCCCCTCTTGCAGCTTTATGTTCTAGTAGAAGTTAGGTGTCTAACTTGACCAATGAATCAAATAGATCTTTTCTATTGGAATTTTCCAATGTATTTTTTCATTCTAGTCTCATCTCCTTTCTCCAAGTCACCAGAATCCTAACACAGAAATATTTGCTCGATTTTACACTTCAGAATTCTTGTTGAACTAATTTCTCACTTTCCTGGGCAAATATTACAGGTCAAATGTCACACAGAGGCTTCTCTGCCTGTGTCACTCAATCCTTTTCTTTTTTTCCCATCTTAAGTTTTCTTATGTTTTCTAAATCGCATTTCTTTAAGAAGCCTCTTTGTATAGCATTCTTAACTCTCACAAGAGACTCCCTGCCTCATGTGTCTGTCACAGGAGTCAGGAGGTTTGCATAAAATGCCACATGCCTTAGGCTCGTCATATCTCCTTGTCCACGAAATCATTAGCAGAGCTAAATGAACCTGACCTTCCTTTAGCTTCAAAGGAAGCCTCAAAATCTGTCATGAAGAGGTTTTTACTTTTTACCAAAAGCCTTTATCTTAAACATTCACAGGCTTTGAAAGTAAAAGCAGAAGTGTTATTCTGAGGAACTCAAGAGTGAAATTGTAAAAGAGACTATATCTATGGAAACAAATTGCTAATCAACATTTCTAGAACAATGGTCAAAGGTGATACCAGGTCACCTAAAGGTTGTGGTAGGAGAATTCTCTCAACAAACACTCAAATCAGATTCTTGGTAGACTAGTTTAAGAACTATAATTTATTTTTACATAAAAGGGAAAAATTTTTTAAATTATTCCACTAAACAAAATCATTGAACTGATCTACTGTCATCTCAAGGAATGCAGACAGGCTGGCACAGTGGCTCAAGCCTGTAGTCCTAGCACTCTGGGAGGCTGACACCTGTAGTCCTAGTACTGTGAGGCCGAGGGTGGGAGGATCCCTTGATGTCAGGAGTTTGAGACCAGTCTGAGCAAGAGAGACCCTGTCTCTACTAAAATACTAAAAACAGAAACAATTAGCCTGGCACTCCAACTGAGGGAGACTCTGCCTCCAAAAAAAATAAAAAAAGCATGCAAACAAACAGAAGTAAAATTTTATTTATTTTATATTTTTTTTATTTTTTTGAGACAGAGTCTCACTCTGTTTCCCCAGCTAGAGTGCTGTGGCGTCAGCCTAGCTCACAGCAACCTCAAACTCCTGGGCTCAAGTGATCCTACTGCCTCAGCCTCCCGAGTAGCTGGGACTACAGGCATGCAGAAGTACAATTTTAAAATGACCTTTTGCTGTCAACCACTTGCAGGTAAACTGATGGAAAATTATGCAGAACAAAATTTCCTTCCCAAAATTGGTAAGGGAAGTGTTCTGAGTTGAATAGTGTTCCCCCAAAATTCAAATCCAACTGGAACCTATGAATGTGGCCTTAATTTGGAAAAAGGATAATTGTGGATGTAATCAAGTTAAAATGAAGTCATATTGGATTAAGGGGACCCTAATCCAATCACTGGTGTTCTGTAAGAAGAGAGAAATTTGGACACAGAAACACAGAGGGAAGATGGGCACAACAATTGGAATGATGCATCTACAAGCCAAGGAACACCTAAGATTGCTAGCAACCACCAGAAGCTAGGAAGAGGGAAGGAAGGATTCTTTCCTAGAGCCTTTAGGAGTATCACAGCCCCAAGGACACCTTGATTTCAGACTTGTAGCTTCCAGAACTATGAGAGAATAAATTTCTGTTGCTTTAAGCCATGCATGTTGTGGTCATTTGTACGGGAAACTAATACGGGAAGCATATGAAAAAGAGAACACTTGCGCCAATATGTATTTCAAAACATTTAACTTTAACACTTTCCTTCAGGCCCATCTAGGAATCTAAGTTAGATGAGCAAACACAAGCTGATTCTTCACTAGTTGAAAATTGCACAATTGTCATGCATTCGTTCAGACTAAAAAATAAAGAGAAAGAAAAATAGAGGGAAAAATGGGGGAAAAAACATGTCTATTTTTAATCATTCTGCTACAGTGATAATTCTTTTTTTTTTTTTTGAGACAGAGTCTCGCTCTGTTGCCCAGGCTAGAGTGCCACGGTGTCAGCCTAGCTCACAGCAACCTCAAACTCCTGGGCTCATGCAATTCTTCTGCCTCAGCCTCCCAAGTAGCTAGGACTACAGGCATGTGCCACCATGCCCGGCTAATTTTTTCTATATATTTTTAGTTGGCCAATTAATTTCTTCTATTTTTTTAGTAGAGACGGGGGTCTCACTCTTGCTCAGGCTGGTTTTGAACTCCTGACCTTGAGTGATCCACCCGCCTCAGCCTCCCAGGGAGCTAGGATTACAGGCGTGAGCCATGGCGCCTGACCCCAGTGACAATTCTTATAACATGTCAAGACTCCATTAGTTAGATCCCTGTCTCTGTTCTCTTTTGTCTTGATAGCAAAGAACCAATCTTTGTTGTGTAGACATTTATTTTCACAAATGCTAAAGAACAGCTCAGTGTAGACCCTCATATGGAATTGCTCTTCTAGGGCTGTAGAGTATGGTCAATAACTTTTTTTTTTTTGAGACAGGGATCTCGCTCTGTCTCCCAGGCTGGAGTGCAGTAGTGCTTGCATGTCACCACGCCCAGCTAGCATTTTAAATTTGATGGATATATACCTCAATTCACCACATTATCTGTTAGATGGGGATTATAGTATCTGCCTCCTAATGTTGCTGTGAGGATTAAATGAAATCATATTTACAAAGCACTTAGAAAAGTGCCTGGCACATAATCATTATATTAATCACTGCATTCATCTCTTTCTCTTGTAATTATTGGAAGTTTATTTCCACTGAACTGTGAGCTCCTCTAGGATAGGTACTATGCCGTGTTTCATTTTCCTATCCTCAGCACCTAGTACCATGTCTGGCACAGAGTAGGTCCACAGCAAGCATCTGTTGCCCAAAAGACACTATCCAGCAGGCAGTGTGAAATTCCATCTCTGAGCCTTGGAGAAGGAAAGCAGATGGAAAAATAAATATGAGTCCCACACACAGACATTTAAGCCTGACGATGGGCAAGACTGCCAAGGAAGAGTGCATGAAGGGAAAAGAAATAGAACACTGAGGCAAGATTGATGGCCGGAGATGAAAAGAGATATAGAAAAGGAGCTCTGAGAGGGATATACTTTCAAGGAAGCCATGAAAAGAGTTCAAGGGAATTGAAGTGAGGCCAGAGGAAAGGCTGTCTCAAAGGTGGAGTATGACAAATATGTGGTTAACAAGCAGCTGACTGAGGTTAATTTTTTCTTTTTCTTTATTTTTTTTTAAGTCTCAGAGGAAGGAAATGGCATTGCGTAATGGTTTTCTAAAACTTGGCAGGCTTTCAAATGTGGGTCCCTATCTGCCTTGCCAGTAAAGTCGGGAGAGCTAGGGAGCAGGGATAAGGAGAGCTTAGGTCTTTCCAGGATAAGGAGAGCTTAGTCTTTCCAAGATGCTGCTCCTCAAGAAAATTGTAATGAAGTCAAGCTGTATCTTCACTCACAATATGAGATAGAAAATTTAAATAAAACATCCATTTTTTTCTTTCATTATTTCACTTAGGCTGGTAAAGCAGGATTGATGTTTTTGCCAGGTAGACGAATTATGAGCATCAGGTTTTTATCTGAAATATCTCTTTCATTACACTTGAATCTCAGTAGGGTTCCACTACTGCAAGGAGATGGAATAACAGGTTTTCTGAGTTTTTCCTGATATGGCTCCGGCTATTACAAGCGACCTGGCATCCCTACTCCTCTTTAAAAGATGGGCAAGAAAAGGGAATCAGTATCAATATTTGAGAAAAGTGTTTTTAAAAAATAATAGGCATCACTTTTGTGTTTAAATTTTTTTAAAAAATAAATTTGAGGAACTGAAAACTTCTAAGCAGTCAAATGAGCCCACGTGAATATACAAAACAAGACAGACATTTACTTTCACAACATACAGTCTTGTGAGGGTTTTCCTGTTAGATGGAGAAAAATAGGTCCTGGGCAGTTGCCGGAAAGAATGAATCAAGCACCATTTAAAAGAGGGTTTTTTCATATTTTAAGTGAAGAAGACGCTGTTTAAGGCTCTACTACACGCAAGTAGCTTCCTAGTTGGCGGCTCAAATGTTTGCATCTGTAAAATAAGGGAAAAGGGTAAGGGGATGCGCTTTCAAGCTCCCCTCCATCTCTCAGGTCATTTCATAATGATGTCTCCCCTTTCACGCCACTTCCTCGAGGAGAAAAAGCTGCTAAATTAATTCTTTGGATAGGAAAATAAGCAGAGCAAGTAACCTTGCCCCGGCATAGGCGATAGGGAAAAAGGATCCAGAGGGGCTCAGAAACTGAAGGTCTCAAGCACCTGCACCGCCAGCCCCACCCACTCACCCCTCCGCCCCGCTCCGCCCCGGCCTGGAGCCTCAGCCCAGGGACCAAGATGGCGTCAGCACGCTGGGTCTCGCCCGCGCCCCCGGTGACTCCGCACTGCGGCAGCCCAGGCGAGGCCGCTCCCCATTGGCCGACTATGATGAGGTCATTGTGGGGGCGGCACTGCCGGCAGCGCAGGGGCGGTGCTTCGCGGGCAGACGCACGCACGTCGAGGCGCTGGTGTCCGGAGCCGCGGAGGCTGCGGGCTTGGCTGCGGCGGCTGCTGTGGCGGCGGCGGGAGGTGAGCTGGGGCTGTGGTTACAGCGCGGCGGGCAGTGGCCTGCGAGGGACGCAGGAAACCCTTCTAATAGCCCCCTCGATTTTCAAAGGAATTAGCAGGGATCTTAAGTCTCCGAGAGAAAATGGGGGTCCACCCCCCTTTGGGCACCTTTCTTCCAGCCAGGGGAACCGGAGGCTTACTGCCCCTTGGAGGCCCGGAATTCCTCCCCACATTTAAGGGATAGGCAGAAGAACTGAAGGTTATGGGGTAGGCAGAAGAATTTGGGGACCTCTTTTAGGGTCTCCCCATTTGAGATTCCCCCCTCCCTTTTTTCCCCACCCGCGGAGGTAGATATGGCTAGGGACAGAAAATTCCTGCTTTCTCACTGGTTAGACAGGAAATGAACGTGGTGAATACCTTGTTAGGAGGTGAGAACTGGATGACAGTAGTGTAATTTCTCGAGGTTGGACGCAGGAGACGCCGTATTTGGACTCCTATTTTGCGGAATCGTTGTTTCTTCGTATTTTGTTTTATAACCCCCTGAAAGGCTTTGGCCTAATTAATTTTCTGTTTGACTCCAGTGCTATAGAGATATTCTAGGGAGACCTGTAATCATTATAGGACAGGAGGAGGGAGGCATCTCATTGGAGACTATCATTACTGGCAGTCCCTGAACCGTGCTGATCAGGCATAATTATATGTGTTTAGAGGTTGTGGAATCTGTCTTTGTTGAAGGGTGGTGCTGGGAACAGCTAACTTGGTTGATTCATATATACACAGTATTAAAGTCAACCTACGTAATCTTGAGAAATCCTTACTTATATCTGAGCTTGTTGTTTTGCTGCCTTGAATATGAGATGCACAAAGGTTTGTCCGTTCCAATTTCTCAAAATGTCTCCCAGCCTTCCAGAAGAGTAAATCTTCTTTTGATGGCAGACTCACCTAATACTGAATATGGATGCCCTTTTAACACTAAAAATACTGTACGTTTTGCTGAGTTTAGAAATTGTACAGTCTGTCCCTTGCATTAGCTGATTGAGAATAAATAATTGCAGTTTCAGGACCACTGATAGCGCCAATTGTCTCTTAGCAGCAGTAAGACAGCTCTAAAACGAAACCTTTATTGGCTCATGCTTGAGAAGATTTGACATATGGAAGAATGTAATTAATCTTGAAGGTGGTGGGGATGAGAAACAGAAAGCTGCAGAGGTGGAAAGCTTATTCTCTGCGGCTTGATAAAACTGCTTTGTCATTATCAATGTGTTCCTGTCATGCTTGATTTGAAATTGAGCTTAATATGCAAGCTGGTTACTTTTTTCAGATAATGGTTATTTGTTTGGATTCCTTGGGGGAGCAGTGGTATTCTCTGAAGAGTTTGGAAGGTTAAACCTTTTAATGTAGCCATAGCTTTAGGATAATGTGGGAACTCTGGGCTGTTAGAAATGGGCATTGTCAGTAGAGGGTAGAAAACTAGTCACAAGGCGGACATCTTTTATGAGAGGGTAATTAAGGTCTCTTCTCTTCTGTTTGTTTCCTGCACTAGCAAAAAAAGATTGGGCAGTGTGAATGTCACGGTGTTGTGTCCAGGGTATCTAAAGAGCTGTTTGGGGTTCCCAGTTCCTGTCTTTAATCTGGATACGTTCTTATGTATTGAGTTGCCCCAAATATTGTCATTTGATCCTGATGTTGACTGCAAGGAAGTGACTTTTCATCCGGCACTCTGTGGGACAGGATTCAGTAGCTCCTTTTGCAGTTTCTCCTGTCCATCTTTCTAAGAAAGATGTCAAAACAATTGTTAAAGACCTGTCATCATGGGGTGGAAGAAATGAAATTGCAAAATGAAAAAGCCTTGCTGGGATGTTATTTGCTCTTAGCCTTCTTGGTAATTTCCAAAGTTATGTCATTTTCTCTTTTGCCTCAGGTTGGAGAGAAATCCAGGTACTCAGTTGACTGTTATCTTCTGCCACCATGGGGGAGCTTTTCCGGAGTGAGGAAATGACCCTGGCCCAGCTTTTTCTACAGTCAGAAGCTGCTTATTGTTGCGTCAGTGAATTAGGAGAACTCGGAAAGGTCCAGTTTCGTGATGTAAGTAGTTGTGGGGCTGCTTCTTGATTGCTTCTGAACTGTTTTCCTTGTCATGGCCAATTGCCTTATGATGAATGTTTTGGTTTTTATTTGCAAAAATAACTTTATAGCACTGGCTTACTATTGGTAGAGTGTACACTTCGAGTTGTCTTTCTAGAGGTGAGGGTATTTTATGTCAATCCTTCCATGCTTTTGTTAACTCTGCCTTTGAGAACAACCATCCTAAGCATTCTCAAGGTAATTGCTTGGGATACAGGGAGAGGATACCAAACTAACGTATTCAAGGCTTTAACTTTGCTTTTGGGCTCCTTAATACACATAGCAGGATTAAAAAAAAATTATTGTAGTTCTTTCATACAATAGGACACTTTTTAAAAAATAAAATCTGAGGTATCAAGCTATAGATACAGTATATAAGTAAGCATGTGCTGAATATCCATTACTTTGGAGCATTATGCTGGGTACTTGGAGAAGATCTCAAAAGAAAATGGACAGTTTAAGAGTGAAAAGGTGCCCTTTGGGTCTTATAATCTGGTCAGGAAGGCACAGTGTACACTGCTGAAAAGAGGGGGCAGTTAACAGTTTGGTGTTCCTGACTTGGTCAGATACTACTGTTATGCAATCCTAACGCTCCATATACCTCTCTTATTTATTTATTTATTTAATTTTTTTTACGGCCCCCCCCCCGCCATATACTTCTCTTTCATAGCATTCACTCTGGTGATGTTTTTACCTTTATCAGTGTGTATAGTTGATTAAAAATCTTTCTCTTTCACTATGATCAAAGCACCATGAAGACAGGGACATTCTCTGGTTTTGCTTATTGCATCCTTAGTGCCCACTCAATCAATATTTGTTGGAATGAATGGATGAATGAAAGAGGAGTGACCAGAAACGGGTGGGATTGATCAATACAGACTTCCTGGAATTGGCAGGCTTTCAGGAAGTTCTCAGTTCTCAGTTTGAGCTGAAATTGCACAAATGTAATGCGGTGACATGGTCTTATTCCTTATTCTCGTTGAACCATTTTGTACCATCTCTCTCCAGAAGTTCTCCTCCCTGACTGATCGATTCCTTTTCTTACCTTCCCATTAGCCTCTCTTTGATCTTCCCCACCCCCACTCTAGGTGTCAGTGTCCCCCCAGCTCTCTTCTTTGCTGTTTCTGGGTGAGTTGCTCCATACCCATGTCTTCCTTTATCCTCTATTTTGGTGATCTCATCTAGTCTCAAATCTTTATTCAATGAGTCCCAAAATCTATATCTCTGGTCCTGACCTCCCAAATACCATCCCTGCATTTACATACAACTCTCTGAGATTATTGTCACCTGGCAGTTTTCTGATTTTCAAGCTCAGTATGTCTAAATCCCAATACCTTATTGTTTCACAGACTACTGCTTCATGTCTTCGTAAACATGGGCTAATGCATCCTATTCTTCCAGTTTTCTGGGCTTGGAGCCCAAGTTAAACATGTCACCCTTAATTTGCAGTTCTTCATTGGTCCTATGATGTCTCCCTTCTTAGCATCTATTGTGTCTATCCAGCCTTCTTTCCTTTTACTTGCACTATATTTCAGTCATGCAAAAAAAAAAAAAAGTATAGGGAATAGTATAATGAACACCTATGTTTCCACTATCTATTTAAGAGATAAACATTCCAAATATAATCGAAACCTCTTATACATCCTTCCTCCATATCATTCCTCTCCCTTCCTCCTCAGAGGTTACCTGTACAGTGATTTTTTATTTTATCATTCCCATGTGTTAATTTTTATTTTTGCTATGTATATATGTATCACTAATATTTAGTATAATTTTGTATGTTTTAAAACTATATACATGGTATTATCCTGTATGTATCCTTCAACAAGTGCTTTTTTTTTTTTTTTTTTTTTT
>VBSM01003215.1:13712559-13723041 GCA_008086735.1 Cheirogaleus medius | reverse complement strand
AAAAAAAAAAAAAAAAAAAAAAAAAAAAATCCTGTCTACTTAAATGTTTAGAATTTTCCATAATAAAAAAAAAAAACCTGTTTTTTAAACAGCTGAATAATATTTTTCCATTTGAGAATTCTCTGTAATACCTTTTTGTTTTCTTGTGTTGTGACAGATTTGGAACATTGCTACCAATAAACTGACCTTCCTCAACTCCTTTAAGATGAAGATGTCTGTTATCCTTGGCATCATCCATATGTTGTTTGGAGTCAGCTTGAGCCTTTTCAACCATATGTGAGTTTCTCTGCTTGTGTCATAAGAATGAACATAGTTTAGATAATGTTTTTGTCTAAAGAAATCATGACATCTTTGGGGAAGGACTAAGTCAGAACCCCATTCTACATTATAGGAGTGCTTTTATAAAAAATCTGATGATCTCAATTGAGGTTTAATATTAGTCCCTTAACAATTTACGGTTGTAGTAAAGATCTTTGAACAAAACTTGAGCACCTTTCATCAAAATGAGTCATTCCTTTCTCTTCCTTGATATGTAGCTCACATAAAATTATGAACTGTGGCCTCAGAATATACTAGATTTTCCCAGTCTCTTTCTCCTGGAGAGAATGGTAGGGATGGCACTGGAGCCATTCAAGGTCCAGAACTTTGGGGGGTTTTTTTTGTTTGTTTGTTTTTGTTTTTTGTTCATTCTCATACCTTAAGGTCCAGAACTTTGGAAGTGATAGGTAGTCCTGCATTGTCTCTGTTGCCCCCAGATTCTGGCTGTTGCTTCTCAAAGTGATAAAGACAGAATTGAAGGAGTGTTAGGTAGAACAATCTTCACTCAGTATAGGAGTGGCCCTGGGTCTGTTCAGCCTTAACGTTTTTTTTTCTGTCTCCTTTTTAGCTATTTCAAGAAGCCCCTGAATATATACTTTGGATTTATTCCTGAAGTAATCTTCATGACCTCTTTGTTTGGCTACTTGGTTATCCTTATTTTTTACAAGTGGACGGCCTATGATGCTCATACATCTGAGAATGCACCAAGCCTTCTGATACACTTCATAAACATGTTCCTCTTCTCCTACCCAGAGTCTGATAAGTCAATGCTGTATTCTGGACAGGTATGTCAACCCAGCGGGAGGCTGCCTGAGGTGGTGGCCCTAGGTCAGGAAGCCAGATGTTTCTCTGACTTTAACAAAGCCTAAAAAAGCCATTCTGTAGTATGTGGATTTTAGCCCATATATGCAGATCTAAATTCAGACCATCTTCCTTAAGCTTGGAAGGATCCACTGTGATTTCTGTAGCCAGAAAGGGTAGAATTTATAACTACCATCCTATGGGACAATTATTGGGCTTTGCTGCAACATCTGCTAATTATTTTGAGAAACTGAATAGTTTTATTCATACATCAGTAAGAAAGTACTGTTTGGGGGGAAATTTGTACTGGAGTTGATCTGTACTGTGTATTTGATTAATGGACTTTCATGTGATGTGCCTTGTCCTCCTTCTTACTTTGCAGAAAGGAATTCAGTGTTTCCTGGTGGTGGTTGCGCTACTGTGTGTACCTTGGATGCTGCTGTTTAAACCATTGGTCCTTCGCCATCAGTACTTGAGGAGGAAGCATTTGGTGGGTGTATTTCTATTGCTGAAAGTTACTAGACTTTTTTTTTCCCCCTCAAGATTGAGGTAATTCCCCAGTGGATATAATTAATTGTCTACAAATCTATATGCTCTTAAAATGCATTTGTGTTATATCTCAGCATGAGCACTGAGCCTGCCAAAGTCAGAGAAACGTGTATTTGCTGCTCAGACAGCTGGAGTCAGCTTTGAGTAGCGAGAACAAGTCACAAGGTTTTACCTTTCCTGGTCACGCTTTGCTCATGCTGTGCTCAGCAGGATCCAGGCCTGGGCCTGTTGAGATGCAGCGTCAGCCAAAGCGAGGCTGCAAGAGCTGCAGGTGGTGAACCCACTAGTGTGGTTTGCCTGGGTGACCACAGCACTGACGCTGAGACATTGCCTTTTAAAGTGTGAGACTGTGATACTTTCACTGATGAAAACATCCAGGAAAAAGGTTTGGTTTAAAGCATATAGATTTTTTTTTCTTTTTAAAAAGCAGGCATATATGCATGTGTTTACTGACTGTATGTGTGCATATGAATTCTACAGACACAAATTTAAATTTACCAAATGTCCAGTACTGTACATAATTTCTAGCTATCCAAAAGTGCATACTTATTACACTGCCTGAAAAAACCCAAAGATCATGTTGCATGACTCTCATACGGGTGTTAGATTATTACTCCTGTTGGAGAGCAGCTGAGTTACAAGACCCTCCTTCTCCCTTTTCTGACCATCTTCATCCTTCCATGTACCCTCCATTCGTCTCCCCCTTCACTCCCTCCCTCTTTTGTTTTCTTCTCCCTTCCTCTTTTCTTCCATTTACTATCAGGAAGGGCAACCTGTGGAGGCCCCAGTCAGCCCAACCCCGAGCCAACAGGGAGTAGAGGCAGCAGCGGCTGCAACAGTGAGTGAATTGAAACCAACAAACCATCACATTTTATTTAAAGAGGTGGCAAACAGTGCAGCAGAATTCTTTTTAACTATATTGAGAGCATGGGACATGTGTGCTCTTGGGAAGTTTGTCCTTGTTACTCATTGAGATGATGGCAGAACAAGATTTCCACCTCTTGAGAATAGATTCTGGTATCATCTTTACCATTGGTCTACTAAGTTTCTATTCAAGTATGTAAGTACAGTCATGTCCATGGGAACAAAGTGGCTATTGTACTCTCTCCGAGTCCCATCATCTTAATAGAGGATGGCAGCTCTTGGACTCATCCACTTTCATGTCTGTATTTTGTGACCATGTATTGGATGATTTTTTAGCATGGAGGCAAGAATATCTCTGATTCTTGAATTCATTTCCCTGCACTTTAGAGTTCTATTTTAGAGTGATGCTTGGACAATTGGTCCTTTTTAGCAGTGATTTACCCTCTTTAAAGTGAAAGTCTATACATGTTTACTTTTTTATGAGAGACTCAGGGGCCCTCCTGTCCTCAGCTGTTCCAGTGAGACCTCCACTCTCCCATGTGTCCTGTGTGTGCTGTACATCTGGTGTAATAACCAAAGTCATCTTCTGTCTTGATCCTTCCCTTTTCTGATTGATACTAACTCGTGATTCAGCAACAATACTTGAATGTTAAGCATGTGAATATTTGTCCTTAAAAACATCTTTTAATCAAAATCTTATAATGCAGTAATATCATATTAGCCTGATATATTCTAGGTTATGAATCTATAAGATTTTTTAAATCTCACCAGTAGTGATTACTCACGTACTGTGTTCTAATCGCATATGCTCCTTTAAAGAAAATGAAATGAAAGACTTAGGTATATAACCATTTCCTTCATTAGATATTTCTGATCATTTTAAACTTAGAAAATTGCTTACAGTCATCCTTCTAGAACTAGTCTAAAAAGGCTAATATTTTGAGTCAGAAGAAATTTTAATCTTACTGCTTAAAATCATTTTCAATTAGAGACTTCCCTATGAGAAATTTTAAAAACTCTTAGAACATATGCTACATATTATTGATGTTCTTTCCACATCAACTCTTCTTTCTGCTAGTCTTAGTGCATATATATATGTGTACATATATACATATACATATGTATATATAGCACGCTTCTGAGAAGCTCTCGATGCTTTTAAATCTAGCAACCTCTTCTGTGATAAATTCCAAGTTAAAAGTCCCCAGTCTAGAAACCTGCACATTCATAGGGTCTTCTTACCCGCTTGGTTCTTTAGCCAAACATCTGTTTCTGGAGAGCAGCCCAAAGGCATCAGGATGGTCATTCTAAGAGAAAGGCCCTGGATTCTTGACCCCAGAGAGCTGAGGATGTGAACACTGATCTGTTTTTGTTCTGTTCTTTGTCCTTTTGCTTGTCTGTAAGCAGTATTTCACAGTTTAATTTTTCTTTTCTTCTACTGATGTGTGTCTCTCATCTCCCTTCCTGTAACTCTCATCCCCTGTGTTCTGAAGGGATACTTGTTAGTGTCTGGCTGGGAGATTCAAAATTTAGTATATCTTGGAGATTGTTTCATAATAATAATTGCTCTTTTTTTATGGTAGCCTAGTGTTCTATGGAATATGCCATTGGAAATGCCAAAATTATGTATCACTCTCTCCTTGATGGATATGTTGGTTCTCAGTTCTTTGCAGTTATAAACAACAATGCAGGGAATATCCTTGTCCATATATCTTGATGTCCCAGCATTTAGATTGCTGAATCTCAAAGGGAAAATGCATTTTAAATTTTGATAGACCCTGCACAGTGATTATACAGTTTGTACTTGGGAAATTTTTTTGTGTGTGTATGTGTGTGTTTTTGAGATAACAGTCTCACTCTGTTGCCTGGGCTAAAGTGCCATGGCTCAGCCTAGCTCACAGCAACCTCAAACTCCTGGGCTCAAGTGATCCTCTTCCCTCAGCCTCCCAAGTAGCTGGAACTACAGGCGTGAGCCACTGCCTCTGGCCAGGAAAATATTTTTTAAATACAAATTTCCTGGGTCCTACCCCAGACCTACTAAATTTACAATTTCTGGGAGTAGTATTTGAGAATCTCTATTTAAAATGCAGCTTTTAAGGTGATTCTAATGCAGCTGGTTCCCTGACCAGTATGTGAGAACCACTGCTGGAGGAAGAGGCAGGATTTATGCAAACGCTGAGGTCTGAGCTGGTCAGTAAGCTGAGGCGAGAGCTGTGGTGAAAGGAACACACCAAAAGCCGAAGCTGAGGACGGGGACCACGAGGCAGTTGACCAGACCTGCTTGCATGCTGTTTGTGCTGCTGCCGCGCAGGCCGCTGGCAGGAGAGCCGTCCTGGAACTCTTGCCTTATTTGGCTCCCTGGACAGAAACCACATGAAGTCGTTGTAGGGGCTGATTCTTAAGTACCTTTTCACGCTGTGGCAGGTTAGCACTAAGTGGTATCTATCGGATGTAACCCAGTTCTGCCTGGTTTTTGTTCTTCTGTCCCAGTAAACTCAAGTTTTTTTCAATCAAGTTGACTTGAAAATTCTGCCTATGGGGACCCTGCTGAAGACTGTACTGTGAAGTCAGAAGAAGCAAATGCCCAGTTGGTGTCTGCCCACGTGCCTGTAGAAGAATTGTTTGAACTCTAGAATCCTTCACTGAAGGACAGTAGCCCCCTCCCTTTTTTTTTAAACTCAGTCTTCTCTAGCCACAAGTGAACGTACATTAAGCTTTTATTCCTTCCCTGACCTAGGAAGTCCTTTGTTCCTGGGCAGAGACCCAGTACATTTCTGGGAAAGGTTGCTGGAATTCCTGGGCTCCTGTTGAAAGCTTATCAGGCCAGGGTACAATCACAGCATCATTTGGCTCCCCTTCTCCTCAGAAAGTCTAATCTTTAGTTCCAGAAAAGCTTAGACCTTTGCAGGCTGTGTGCAGGTAGTTTGCACTTGTTATGAGAGTCCGTGCATATTAGGGTTTTCGTTCAAGCAGCATTCTCACTTGGCATTGACCAAGGCGAGGCCGGTGCCTATCGCTGCAGCAGGCAGAGCTGCACATTTCCTCCGAAGCAGGGTGAGGTGGTCATTGTAGGCTCGGGCAGGGGCAGGGGAGGTGGCGGTTGGGGTGGGAGCAGTCGCTTTTACTTAGCTGCTTGGTCAGGAGGGGTTGTTTTTGCTGTTGGAACATTTTCTGAGGTTTGTATGTACTAACCGTCACCCTTCCTGCCTCCCAGAATGCCACATTAAAGCCCAGGCAAATTCTACTCTTTCTGTTCATCTGTGTAGGGAACTCTCAACTTTGGTGGGATCAGGGTGGGCAACGGACCGACAGAGGAGGATGCTGAGATTATTCAGCATGACCAGCTCTCCACCCACTCAGAGGACGCGGAAGAGGTAAGATCCAGCGGTGGGGCTTCCTCTCCTTCCACCTCGGGTTGGCCCTAGCCTCAAGGACCTGAGAGGCCTCACTCAGTCTGCTCCTTGAAAAATAAAAATACTAATTACTACTCAGCCTGCCTTCTGGCCTTCTTAGGGCACCACAGCTTTTTTTAGTGGGCCCCGGCTCCAGACCCTGGGCGTTGCCCACAGAGCCCGCAGCAGTTGTGCTCTGTCGGTGGATTCTGAGTCGCCTGCAGTACTCTGCATGCAGATCTCACGTACTGACTGCTCCTCAGCCCCAGGCAGAGACGCCCCCGCATCCCAGCTCTTACGACTTGAAACACAGACCGCTCAGGGTAGCTTCTTCATCCCTTGGTCCTTCCAAGAATTGTTCCAGCTACATTACTGACCAGTTGTAATCACTGGTACTTTTGAAGTCCTTTCCCATTGATGTGTTCTTGTTGTAGATATTTTGTTTGAACCTTTTTTATGTTATCTGCCTACTTTTTACAAGGAGAATGAAAAGCAGTCAGGCCAGGCTAGATTTTTCTTTAAGACACCACCTACTAACCCAGTTTTTAAAAATCCACTCTGCTTGCCTAACTGCTTATAGCACAAAGCCTCTGAATGGAACTATTGAATCTCATCTATTTATGTTGTTCTTTTTAAAGCAAATAGAATAGGAGTTGAGGACCCAAGTTGGACTTTTCAGTCTGTCTGACCACTTCCTTATGTATATGGTTTTTTAAAAAAGAAATCTCAAGGGTTGGGGTGCCTTTCAAAAATATGTATCTTAATGCTTTAAATTCCTACTGATTTTGCTTTGAGTGTGTGCTGAGGAGGCCTGCCTCCAACATGTTAGCCACATGTGACATTAACAGTCCTCCCCAAGAAGCATTCAGTAGCCTCGTGCTCATAACTTGTGACCTTGTGTGTGGCGTGGCTTCCCACTAAGTGTAAATTTGTGTTTTCAAGCCTTCCGAGGACGCGGTGGTAAGATGAAAGCTGACTTTGCCTTCATGTTTATCTGGGCTTCTCTCTTCCCATCCTTGTGATTACTCTGCTGACCCTGCCTCACCCCGGGGCCACACACATGCCACCCCTGCATCGTGCATTTCACTGGCCATTTCTAACCAGTTCGTGAGCCTGTGTTCTGACAAAGCTCCTCTCCATTAACTGCATCTCATGTCGATCACCTCTGTCTTTGTTTCATTGACTCTGCTGATCTAATACCTCTGAGAATGGCTTTGAAAGGACCTGCAAGTAATGTCTGCATTGGCATTCTTGAAGTGACCCACCTTGGGGGTTAAATCCCATTAGCCTCTGCCTTCCTCTCCTGTGATGTTGTGGTTGCTCCACTCCCAGCCTCTGGGGGCAGCTGTTTCCTCCTGCTCCTCTGTGTGCTCAGGAGCAAAGCTTACCCTTCCTCCCTGTCTGACATGCAGCCAGCCTCTTCCTGCTGCCCTCAGCAGCTTGTTGGTGCTTCCAGTTAGAATCATCGGACCCTTGCTTGGGGTCGGCTCTGCCTCCATCTGACCCAGGTGGAAGGTGGGAGCTCCGCCTCTCAGATGCATCCCAGAAAAAAATAATCCATTTGCATGAGAGAAGTTAATATTACGTGAGCCACACAAAGAGAATAACAGGATGGAAAGAAAATTAGCTAAATATTCAGACTAAATCTAGAGTAGAAGGCCTTCTCGCTCATCGGTAATTCATTTAGCAACACACGTGTTTTCTTTTCTTTTCTTTTCTTTTTTTTTTTTTGAGACAGAGTCTCACTCTGTTACCAGGGCTAGAGTGCCGTGGCGTCAGCCTAGCTCACAGAAACCTCAAACTCCTGGGCTCAAGCAATCTTCCTGCCTCAGCCTTCCGAGTAGCTGGGACTACAGGCATGTGCCACCATGCCCGGCTAATTTTTTCTATATATTTTTAGTTGGCCAATTAATTTCTTTCTATTTTTAGTAGAGACAGGGTCTTGTTCTTGCTCAGGCTGGTTTTGAACTCCTGACCTTGAGCGATCTGCCCGCCTCGGCCTCCCAGAGTGCTAGGATTACAGGTGTGAGCCACTGCGCCCAGGCAACACACATGTTTTGAATTGGATTTTTAAAGGCCTTGCTGCACTGTTTGCATCTTCCCCCAGAACTTCTCTCTAAGATACCTAGACCCATGAACTATACCCTGCCCTGTCCTGACGGTCCCTGTCCCCTCTAAGGGGGCAGTGGGATGGGAATGGGTACACCTTTGCTGTTCTGCGTAAAAGCAGGCAGTGCCTGGTCTTCCTGAAGTCTGGAGAGGCTCCTTGGCTGGCATCAGGGAGTGTCTGTGTTCCTGGACCACTATCTGTGCACAGTCACTGGCTGAGCTGCCTGGAGGGGGCAGGGCGGGGGCGGGGACAGGGGTGTTCCATGCTGGTGATGAGCCCAGCCCTCTCCCAGGATCACCTCCAACAGCATTACTTTCTAAATGTCTTCTGAGTTGAGCACCCAATGCCATGGTCATTGTCAGAACAGTCTGACCAGCCGTTTTGTCCCAACGTCCTCATTTATAGCCATGTCCCAGGAGCTTGGACAAGCAAGATGGACCCCAATTCATCCTCCCCAGTCTCTGGCCACCCGGCTTCCTCAGTAGTCACCGCATTTTACCTTTGTCAGGCACATACACAGTCTGGTTCTCCACAGCCAAATTTAGGTAACTGTGACAATTATGATTCAGTGATTCCAAACAAAACAGGTTCTTTAAAAAAAGTTCAGCCTACTTCTTTTAGAACTTTTTACTTGGCTGGGAAAATTTGTTTGTCCCATGCAGGCTGTTGCTCCAGCCCAGTGGAAGCTTTATGTCCTCTCTCTGGGGGGACTCAGGCCCGTTGGTTGTCTGGGAAATCGTTGAAGGCCGGAACTACTCATCCTCCCCAGGTGCATTCACCCCGCCATCCACGCGCTCCTCACGCTCCACGTGCTGAGCACTGCGTTTGGTGCCACAGAAACCCAGAGGAAAAACATAGTTCTTGCCTTCAAGGATCTCCCACACTAAGTGGGCAGCAGCCTGGGTGGCAGGCACGGTGACGGGAGTGTGCCCAGGATGCTGCGGGAGCACACGAGGAGGGCAGCGCTGACAACCGCCGGGCTGCGGCGGCGAGAGGAGACCAGGGAAGGATCCCCAAGGAAGTCATTCCCGAGCTTAGGCTGGTCAAGCAGGAGGCCCTGTGGGGGCAGGGGGATGCAGCCCTACCACCGCGTACAGCTGTGTAGAGGCTGAAGGCTTGTAGGCCCGTCACATGCTGGGGACAAGCAGGTGTTCAGCGTGGCTGGGCACAGGCAGGAGCTGGGGGACTGGAGAGAGGTGAGACTAGAGGTTGGCAGAGACCAGCCTTAGTAGCCGTTGCCTCATTTGGGCAACAAGGAGCCATCAGAGGGCAGTGAAGCTGGTGGTGACACAGCCCTGTGCGTATTGCTGAAATACCCCTAGTGGCAGTATGGTGGGGTGTCTTGGGTCGGGGAAGGGCACAGCCTGGAGGCGTGGACTCCGCCTAGTCTGATGTGACTCAGGACAGAATGGGGAACCTGAAGGGAAATAAGGCATTTGCAGGAGGAGTTGGAAAGGAAGGGACCAGGAGGAGACATTAGGGACGTGAGAGCTACGGGTCCCAGTGCCTTACTGAAGTAGGAGGTAAGAGTCAGTGGAGATTTGAGACTGACTCCCAGGCTTGGGTGCCCGGGCATGAGGAGTGCCACTCTGTCAGATGTAGAGTAGAAGTAGGTCTCGGTGGGAGCCGAGGGGAGCAGCTACTGCGTAGTGTTTGGAGCGTCTGAGCGCTCCGGGAGGAGAGGGCACCCAGATGGGGGAAAGAGACAATGTGGAGATGGAGAGGTCCATTTGGGAGTCACTCCAGGGGTGGCCCTTGAAGGCCTGAGTGGCAATCCCACAAGAAAGATGAAAGGACTGAGGCTGGAACTCCAGGGACATCGGCATTTGAGGAAGAACCATGATGGAGACTACGGACTGTCCAGAGAGGAGGAGGAACCACGGGGAGGCAGGTGTCTCAAGAGGGAGGAAGAGGCAATAGTGACAGGCACTGCAGAGGCACAGTCAAGGACACGGACATCTGTTACATTCAACAACGGGGCAGTCAGGGTGACCTTGCTAGGGGGAGCCGTTTTGTGGGCAGCCAGGGTGGAAGCCAGGTGCAGTATGGTGAGGAATGGTCAGGCAAGGAGGGAACTGAGGTAGAGTGTGGCCAGAGAGTCTGCAGCGATTCAGAAGTCATAGCCAACCTACACTGGGCAAGTACCCAGCGACAGACTCCTGTGAAGTGCTGGGCTAGATCTCTCACCCAATTCTTACCTCACCTGAGAACCTGCAGGAAGTTGGGAATGAAGGAGGGAAGAAGGCGAGCATAGCCTGGACAGGGTGCTTCCCCCCTCCTCTCCTCAACTTTTTTTAATGGAAGAAAGTAGAGGTGAAATAGAAATGCTACAAGGGGCTGGTTCGAAGGGAGCCCCCTGGCCGCTGCCCTCACAGAGTAGGCAGGAACGGAGGCCCGTGCTCCTCAGGGCCATGGACTTGTCCTTTCAGTGTGCGCTGTGGGGTGCAG
>VBSM01003215.1:13698835-13712426 GCA_008086735.1 Cheirogaleus medius | reverse complement strand
GTCTCACTCTTGCTCAGGCTGGTCTTGAACTCCTGAGCTCAAACGATCCTCCCGGCTGGGAGAGAGAGCTCTTAACTCATTGTTGGGACTGAGGGAACTCTGGGTAACTAGGGTTACCCTGGTTTTCAGAGTAAGTAGGAGGCATGAAGAGCCTGTTCTGGGAGGAAAGCCCAGAAATATGCTGGTTGTAGATAGAGGTGAGGGAAAATGAGGTATTTGCCCAGATATGGTGTATTCAGCAGCCCCCTCCCCACTGGCCACACCCCTCTGGCCTGGGCCGTAATGGCTTTACCAGCCCAGCCTCTCTCTCCTCCTGGCCTCTGCAATTTCCCAAGGCATTTCTGGTGTCCTTTGGGAGTGGGATCATGTGAATTTTGAAAGAAACTATGGTGAAAATAGACCCTGGCCCAAGGGCGGGGCAGGGAAAGGCCTGCTGAGCACTGAGTGTCTGGAAGCCCAGGGCATTCTGGTCTGGGCTCTGTGGGGAGGAGTCCCAGCCAGGGGGCCCCTGCAAGCACAGCCCCAGGAGGACCAGGGAGCTGTCTGGGAAAAGCCCCTGGGGCTTCTAGAACGTAAAGAATTCTGAGGTTTGCATTCACCCCTGGCTGTGCTTGGAGCAGCCCTAAAAGTGTCTCGGCCCACTTCTTTATTCTGGAAATCATTCTTGGTGTTGAAAGGAAAACTGGGAGAAAGGGAGCTTGAGGAAAATAGAAACAAACAAAATGCAGGAGAGCTATTTGGCCTTAATCAGCTGTCCATAGGGGAATTTGTAAACTTTTGTCAAAATTTCCCTGTGTAATCTTTTCAGAAGTCATGGAAGAACAAGGAGGTTATCTTGCTCCCAAAAGCCTGTAAAAAGAATGAATAAAGTGGCCATAGAGGATTAGTCTTCTCCGGGCAGTTTCGGGCCTGAGAGCCTGTCTCCTAAATACAGTCTGGGGAAAATCCTTCCTGCCCACAGGCCCTAATCCTGAGCAGGGATGCTTTTTATTTTTGAGACAGTCTCACTCTGTTGCCTGGGCTAGAGTGCCGTGGCATCAGCCTAGCTCACAGCAACCTCAAACTCCTGGGCTCAAGCAATCCTTCTGCCTCAGCCTCCCGAGTAGCTGGGACTACAGGCATGCACCACCATGCCCAGGTACAGGAATGTTTTTGTCGCAGGCCCAGACTGTGACAGTGGGACTCGGCTCAGCTGGCCCACTGGCAGGTCTTCATGTCCTGGATCCAGACAGTTGCTTCCTCAGCTAGTGTCCCTGACTTAGCACACACTCCCCTCCGGAGCTCAGAGCCCAGCAGGGAGGAAAACAAGTGTGTTGACAAGAATCTCACTGAAGTGTAGTTTATTAAGATGTAGTATATTGGGAGCATGGGGGTATCCCAGTTGGGGGCTAAACCAGGCAGATTTCTGGGGAAGTCATCATGGAAATCACTGCCTGAGCTCAACACTGGGTGCTCCCAGCCCCCCGCAAGGTGAGGCACCAGCCGTGAGGAGCGCAGCCCCTGCCCTGGCCCAGGCTCCGAGTGCCAAATGACCACAACTCAAGATTCCTGCACCTTCCCCTCTTTGCCTCATCTCTTCTCTGGTTTCCTCCCACAACAGTTTGACTTTGGGGACACCATGGTCCACCAGGCCATCCACACCATTGAGTACTGCCTGGGCTGCATCTCCAACACCGCCTCCTACCTGCGGCTGTGGGCCCTCAGCCTTGCTCATGCACGTGAGTGTGTCTCTCTCCTCCAGAGCTATGGGTCTCCCCCTCCATGGGCACTCCCTCAGGTGGGGGGCTTAAGTAGAGTGGAAATCACGTAAAAGTTCTGGAATTATCGAGCCTCCTGAATCCAGGGAGACTGAGTACAGACAGGAGGCTTAGCACTTGTGCCAAGTTAGCTCTGCACAGTGTTCCCACTAAGGCCACGGAAGCCGGGGTGCAAGGAGCCCTACAGGTGAGGGATGAAAGAGCAAAGTACACCGCCCACAGCCACCTCTTGCCAGACTAAACCGGATGTTGTCTCTCGTTCCCCAGAGCTGTCTGAGGTGCTTTGGACCATGGTGATCCACATCGGCCTGAGCGTGAAGAGCTTGGCAGGAGGTCTGGCACTTTTCTTCATCTTCGCCGCCTTTGCCACCCTGACTGTGGCCATCCTCCTGATCATGGAGGGCCTCTCAGCCTTCCTCCACGCGCTGCGGTTACACTGGTGAGGGGCAGTGGGGCCGGGGGGGTGGCGTGGTGGGCGTCTGGCAGGGGACATGTCCTCAGCTGCAGTGAGAGGGCCCTGCACTAGTTTCACCTCAGGACACCCGAGCCCCAGCCTCGGTAGTGAGCAACAGAAACTGGCCACAGAAGAGCACAGCTCACCGTTTCCCAGGTTCCAGGTTCCTGGTGAGTGGTCCCGCCTTCAGCAGTCTCTGGAGCTCTCGATTATGGCTTAAAAGAGCTGCTGAGGTCTTGTGGGTTTTGTTTGTTGGAGGGTTTCTGTTTTTGTTCTTTACTCTGGTAAGTAACTCTCCTGTGTCCAGAACAATGAAGCAGTTCTGGAATAGACTTTTAAGTCCAAGAAAGAGCTAGAGCACACTGCATCCCAGCCTTGTCCCCTTCGTTCTGTAATTATGCCAAGGATCTTTGGGTAAGACCCCCGCAGCTCCATTGAGGGGCGAGGGGATTCCTAGTTCCATGGCATGGGGCTTGGTACGCCAAAGGCGGCTTCTTCAGAAGAGCAGGTTTGGGGTTTTGTTTGTTTTCTTTAACGTAGCATAGGACTCTTCACGGCTCTGCATGGAGAGAGCTCAGTCTCAGGGAGTGAGAGAGCTGATCTGGGCTATGACCGTGACCTCAAACTAGGGTTGCCAGATTTAGCAGATAAAAACACAGGACACTCAGAATTTCAGATAAACAATAATTTTTTTAGTATGAGTATTTCCTAAGTGTGCATGGGACGTACTTATGCTAACAGCTGGGCAGCCTGCATTTGGTCTGGCTGTTCTGCCTCAAAAACCCCACCTTTTTGGATCTCCATTTCCTCCTTTATGTTGCGATTCTCCCTCTTTCTGGGGATCTCAAACTCCAGTGTCACTGGAAGCTCTGGACCCTGTCCCCAGAGGAGCACTCACACCCAGCGTTTCACAAGTGTCAGGGCCATAAACTCACTGGCCTAGCTTAGCAACCCTGGATGGGACGCTCAGTGGTGCTAACAATTTCAAGACCAGAAGAGGGCTTTGAACCTGAACGACCTCTTCCCCTCTCATCTTTACCTTTGATTTTTCTCCTGGCTGGGTTATACTTGGACCTCCTCGAAGATTCCACTGTTGGTTATTCTTAATTATGGGGGTGAGAAGCGAGGCACAGAAGGGCGAGACGCGGCAGGGACGTACTCTTCCCTCAAAAGCTCCTGTGGAATTCGCCCTGCTGCGTCAGTAGACGTCGCTTTCCCTGGTCTGGCCGCCTCCCTCCTGGCTGCCCTGCTGCCCGGCCAGCTCGGGTGTTTACTGCAGAGCCAGCAGGTTGGGGTGCTGTGCGCTCCAGACTGCTGGCCCCGACCCCGTTCTCGGCTTATCAGCCAGCCCTCCCCAGCACACTTCCTCAGCCCTCGCTCGGGGCGAGGGAATGTCTGAGTAACAGCCTGCAGTGACTCACTTTTTCTTGCCTTCTTAGCCGTCTTCCTTTTCTGTTCACTTCTCTGTCACTTGAGCCCTTGGGCTGGAGGGAATAGAGTGACCATCCCACCTTGATTCCAGCCCACATGGGTAGCCAGTTGCCTCCTCCCTGTGCAGGGAGGGGAGTGGCCAAGGCACTGGAGCAGAGGAATGTCCCCGGGCTGGGGCCTCATCTCCATAGTGAGCTGAGGCAGGTTCGCATGTCATGTTCTGTTGCCAGATGCCTGCTTCCTCCTCACGCTCACCTGTGGCCTTCCATCGACGTGTAGTCCCACGTCCTCCTGAATGAGCCCGAGGAGGTGATGAGTGACAGGAGAGCAGGCTTCCGAATCAGGCAACCTGGGTGTCAATCCCAGCCCTGCCACACTGGGCAGGTGACCCCAAGCAGAGCACTCACCTCTCTGAGCCTCCCTTTCTCTCCTAGGGAGAGGGACAATATCCGTGTGAGTTACTGTGAGTAAATGGGAAGTAATGCACACCCCAAGTGCCGCCACACACCCCAGCACATCATAAACGGGTGTTCGCGTACAGATCGTGTCTGCTCTGCTTAAAAGGCTGCCCTGTAGAGCGGGCATCTCGCTGCGGTCCCCCTTAAATAAACTGCTTTTAGCCTGTTTAGAGAGAGGGGAAACCCCCAAAAGGAGGTACATGATACCATCTGAATGCCCCTCAGGTGTAGTTTGCAAGGAACAGGCTCGCCATACGTGTCGTACTTGTTAAAATGTATTTTGATAATAGAAGTTTGGGTAGGAGAGGGAATACTCGTGCATCTTCCAGAGTCCCATCGTTGGAGGGGTGGTCCCTGTGGCATGTTTGGGGCGTCTCCCCCACCACTAAAACAGGAGTGAATGAAATTGATGCTTGTGCGCCCCCTCCTGGCTGAATGTGGGTGTGTGTCACGGATGCACAGTTCTTCCAGGCCGGCCAGGACGGCTGTTCTGAGTTGTGGCCATCTTATGAGGCGTGGGAACAGCTGGTCCGTGTGCAAATGGCCACGGGGATATTGCTGCTATTTTTCCTGGCATGTGGCCTAGGCATCTTCACGCCTCTCACTTTATCTGTGGTGTTTCCTGATTCAAGGGCCTCCCCCTTATACAAGTTCTGGGTCTCTTTAGCAGGGACAAGAAGAAAAACATTTGATTTGGTAAAGTATAAACCACTAGTCTGAGATTCACGTAGGGTCATTAGAAAGTGGATGACATATTGGAAAACATAGTGAGCAGGTTAATGTACTAATCTGTTAGTTCTGCTCCTGAGTTATGTCCTCCTTCCCACCACATAAAGTGTGCTTGGCTTTCTTGCCTACCATAATTAGACATCTTTTCTTCCTCAGAGAAGGCAGAAGGCAAGGTTAAGATTGTAGTTATAACTGTAGATATCAAACTGATTTTTATGCAGAAAGACAATTGCCCTCCGGGCCTACTTTCCAAAGAACCTGGTCCCTTCTTATCTAGCAAGCCCACAAACGTGTAGATATGCACACTTGTACACTCACAGATTGAATGATGTTCACACATTGACTGCCACACTAGAAAAAAAGTGTTTTTTCCCCCTGGGGCCACGGTGTTTTATTAAAACAAAAGGATCCTTTCTAATTTGTTATTTTTTATTGTTTTCTGTGCGTGAATTATATGCAACTCAATCCCCGTATTTAGAATTCAATTGTTAATATTAATTGTAACAATAAGAACATCAACAAGTAAGATTTTCATGAACCAATCTGCAGGGTTTTGCTTCATGCAGCCCCAGGCTCAAAACTAGCCTGAGTTAAATACAACTCACATGGCAGTCAGTGTGTTGAAGGAACAGAATTGGGGTCAGGCATGGTGGTTCACGCCTATAATCCTAGCACTTTAGGAGGCCAAGGCAGCAGGATTCTTTGGGGCCAGGAATTTGAGACCAGCCTGAGCAAGAACAAGACCTAGTCTCTACAAAAAATTAAAAAAATTAGCCAGGCATGGTGGCACACACCTGTAGTCCCAGCTAGTCGGGAGGCTGAAGCAGGAGGATTGCTTGAACCCAGGAATTTGTGTTGCACTGAGATCTGATGGTGCCACTGCACTCTAGCCTGGGCGACAGAGTGAGATCCCACCTCAAACAAAAAAGAAAGAGAGAGAGAAGTAAGAACCCCTGAAATGTACCTCCAGGCTGACATCATTGTCCTGACATCAGACAGATGTGTGTCCCAGGCCCTTAATTGCTCAGAGTGGCAGAAAGGGCCAGAGAAGCAGGTCAGCCCAGAGCCGTCATTTCAAAACTGCCTTCCATCAGTCACACCCCCACAGGAAAGGGAAGAGGCCCAGGGCTCCTTCCCCCTTTAGCCATTCGAGGAAACAAGGGTTCCTGTTACGTGGCAGGAGTGATTTCTTTTGGTCCCAGTGAGTCCCTCTGAGTCAGCCAGTGGCCTTTGCCAAGTGCTGGAGCTGGAAGGGGTGACAGAGAAACCCATCTGACTTCCTGAGGTTCTCCTCACAACTGCTGGATTCTAGAGGCACACTTTAGTGGCCTGGGGCATGACATGACCCTGCCAGCTCCTGGAGCAGAGCAGTGGAGTGGCCCATAAAGAAGGAGGAATTTGCAGAGTGGCCAGTGGATTCCTCCTCGCCCCAGCACAGAGACCTTCACGGTTGTACTTTCTCAGGAAGCTCATTTCCCTGGGCAGGTGGGGGGAGGGTGGGGGACTGGCAGGAAGTTGCTTTCTAGCTTTGTGCTAGGAGCTTGGAGTGAGCACAGCCAGGGAGGGAGGTGAAGCCGGGTTCACCCCAAGATAGACCCAAGATGTCCCAGTTGTGGCCACCGTAAGTCTGAACTCGAATAGTAGCTGGTGGGAGGAGCAGTATCGTTTGTTGTGGCAGAGGGACCCCCTGTCTGCTCACACAGCAGAATTACTATGTGTCCCTTTTCCTCCCAGCTGGGCCCAGCAGGTGGGTGAGCCGAGCAGAGGGTGCCACAAGAAGGGTGGTGGCCCCACAGGTGTCTGAAAACAAAGCTTCTAGTCCATTTGCCAGTTTGGAAATGAGAATTATTTGTGTGATTAGCCAGCCAGAGGGGCAGAGTTCTGAATACAGCGCTGGGATGGTGGGGGCACATACCCCACCAAGGATGACATTCGTTCCTAGGTCACGGGCTGGGACCTTAAAGTGACTTGTCCACTATCTGCCTGTATATTGTTGAATGAAAAGGGGACACGTAAATCTATCTTCAGTTGTTCTGGAATACCCTTGCTGTGTGGGAACACAGCCTGTCCAACATGAAGAATTCACACCTCACAGAAGTAGGCGAGAAGCAGCGACCTGTTCCCATGCCCCCATTTCCCCTAGAGGTGGCCTCAGTAGCTGGAACTTGTAGAAGGACTTTTTGGGGTGTTGGGACACAAAACACATCTAGGTCCTGGTTTGGAATCGCTCCTGCAGGAGCCCTGGACTGGACTGCACTTTGAAGCTCTGTCACACTCCTGCTGGCTCCTGATTTCCCTGGGGGACCTTGGCCCAGCCCTGCAGCGTGTGGGGTGGGGAGAAAGCAGGCTGCTCTCCCTGCCTGCAGGGACGTCTGCTTCACCTGCAGCTCTGCCACTCAGGGTCCTCAGCCCACACCCCAGGGCTGAAGGGGCCTCTGAGGACCTCTGCTTGCCACCGGCAGACAGTCCTCCCAACCTTCAGGCCCCTGGCCACCTCCCACCGCCTGTTCTCTAATCCTGCCTCCTTGGCTTGGAGGGTAACGCCCTGGCTGAAGGCTGCCTGAGGAACTAGAAGGTTCTTGAAGCCTTAAAGTTTCTTGAAACTCTTGCCCCACATGTGACCTGTCACCTGGAGCCTGTCACAGCCCCCACCCTGCCTGTTCTTGCCTGGGGGATTATGAGGCCCCCAGGGTCACATAGCACCACATGGAAACTATTCCTCAGGTCAGCTCTCCTTGGCTTATTTATCCTCTGAATCAGGCATTTTTCTGCCCATATTTGGTGGTGATTCGGTTGCTGGGCAGCCATCCAGGGTGAGTTTGCTGGAGGAAGCGCAGCCTCGCTCTGCTCACGGGGACGAAGTCTTGTGCCCCCTCCGAGCCCAAAAGGGCCCCAGAGGAGGCCATCGGGGAGGATGCTGAGTTGCTGGGACGGGAATCCAAGCTCTGTTTTTCCTTTTAGTCCCCAAGAGAAGGATTCTTTCTCAGATGTTTTTGTGGTTGCAAAATATTTTTGCCATTGCTTTGAGAAGACTTCCCCTCCTGACTTCCCCCCTTTCCTGGGAATTTCCTCTGCTAAATGGAAAGCATGGAGTGTTCACTCCAAACCTCCTCTCCCACCCTCCCCCCAGGAAAAGAAAGAGACTAGCAAACAGTGGTGTTGGCCCAGGGTCCCTAGAGGGGCTTCCCTTAGAGGTGGGCTGTGTGAGCCCCACCAGGAGGGGGCACTGGGGGGCACTTCTTCATTAACGACATTGTTACTAGACTTAGGCTAACTGAACTTTTTTTTGCACATGGCTCCTTACAAAGAGTTGTGCATAAACACACTGCTTGGCAGGACAAAGCAGGAGCAGAGACTGAGGACAAACCAGTCCTTTGTATGTTGAGCCCTTGCAGAGAGTGGGTCCCGGGCTTTAAAAGTGGGAGCTCTGCCCCGTGGGGAGCTGGTGGAGAACTGCGCCTGCTCCCGAGACTTGGGGCAAGATGGGTGAGGGGCATCTTTCCAGCCCAACTGGGAAGTCCCAAAAAGCATCAGAAAGTTTCTATGGAATGACAGCTTTCCTTTCCCTTTTCTCCAGGGTCGAGTTCCAGAATAAATTCTACAGTGGGACCGGTTTCAAGTTCCTGCCCTTCTCCTTCGAGCACATTCGGGAAGGGAAGTTTGAGGAGTGAGCCCCTGCTAGGACTTTGCACCCTGGCCGCCCTCCCTGCCTCCCTCCACAGTGACTGGTTGTGCTCCTTTGCCTGTTGGTTGTGATCCCTGGGCACCAGGGCATGTGTCACCCCCGTCTGTGAGTCATTTAGCTAGGACAGGTCCTCCATAGGCCTCCTGCCACTCCCAGCTGTGTGTGTAGTGTAGCGATGTCCTGGAGAGAAGCTGGGCTCTGGCTGTCACTCACACTCACTGGGCACCAGCTGTGCCCTCCTGGCCTCCAACCAGCCAGAGACAGCCTTTCTCCGTCCCCTGGTGGGGAACCTGCCTGTGTGTTCACACACAGCCCTCTGGGCTCCCCACGCCCGTCGTGGATGGAAGGGGAACCAGTGCCACCCACATCTAGACTTCGGGTCCCCTGCACCTGTCACTGGTGGCAGTGGGGGGGTTGGGCACTACAGATTCTCCCTCAGAAAGGTGACACTCTTTAACATGTCCCACCTTCGGGTTAGCAGGGGTAGGTCCAGGAAGACGGTATTTTTGTCCTTTGCCCACCCCCTTTGGGGCTTGTTAATCAGGAATTCAGTTGAATCCAACTGGGCCATCATGAGTTGCTTCTCCCTGTCACCCCTGAGCCCTGTACTTCTACCCTCTCCCCCTCTCTCCCCGTTTGCACCCAGCATGGTGTCGCACAGCTGGGAGTGCCCTAGAACAGAGGTCTGGCCGGCCCGGCAGCACACACGGCTTCCCTCCCTTGAGTTGGCTACTTCCCAGGCCTCGCGTGGGCGCTGTCTGCAGGCACATCCTCAGAACAGAGCGTCTGAACAGATGCTCCTTTTTAGTGGAGACCCTGAGACCTTCCCCACCCCCAATCATGATGTCTTGAGTGTTGGGCTGCAGTCACCACGGCTGGTTCTGCCCGCAGCCTGCCTTGCTCTGCCCACCCGCACCCCCTCCCCACTTCCACACTGACACCCAGTCTCGGGAGGGATGGCCTGGACAGGGAAGGTCAGTGTCACAGATGATTTAGATGGCAGGGCTGCCACTGCATGTGGGAGTGAGGGCTGCACATGCCCCGTCACCCCCACACCGGGCTGTGGATCCTCGAGACTTCTAATCATGTGTTAGTGCAGCAGCCCTGGCTGCCCGAGCCAAATTCGTGCCCACTGGCCTCGGTAGTAGCGGTAATCCCCCGAGTCAGCCAGGCCTGTGCCCTCCTCCCACCCTGGATTTTCTGAGTGAGCCGTTTAGAGCTGCCACGTGACTCTCCCAGCTGGCCTGGCCCTGGGCATGGGCCACCCTGCCCCAGCTTCACTATGTGCTGGCCCGTTGTGACCTGACCCGACCCTGTGCACAGCCCCCTCCCCTCTTGCCCTGGGTTTACGTGATGATTTTGCTCTGTTTACAGTGGGGCTCGAAGCAGAGTTCTCAGTCAAGGAACACTGTCCAAGGCCCTTCTGTTCAGACATTCCTGTGCTGAATAAAGTGTTTGACTCTACCGAGGAGGCTGCCTGTCTCTGCGCCCGCAGCACCTGTGTCGCTCTGGGCTCAGCTTTCCCGAGCCTGGCTGGGCTCCCCTCCCCGCCACCTCCTCCCCCAGCACCGCTGCTTTTCCTTCTGGTCAAAGGCCTGGGCTGCAGTTAGTTTGTGCAATTCTCACCTTATCTCAAGTTTCCCAGGCGCCTTCCCCCCTCCCATGAGCCAAGGCAGCTTTGTGGACACCGCCCCATGAAGGAGCAGAGGGGCCTGTCTCTGTCTCCCCTGCCCTCCTGACTTGCAGTCAGCCTGGGGAAGACGGTCCTGGGAGTTGCCACCCTCCCTGTCCCCGAGCGTGCTCTCCAGAGCCCAGCAGCCTGGCTATTTTGAGCCCTGAGCCCTTGGCCTTGGTGTAAGTGGAGGCTCAGCCTGGGCTCCTCAGGGCAGCTGGAGAATGTGAGGTGCGACGAGCCAGTAGGAAGGCCTTCTCCCCTCCTTGCTGCCCT
Source organism: Cheirogaleus medius (assembly GCA_008086735.1). Taxonomy (NCBI): domain Eukaryota; kingdom Metazoa; phylum Chordata; class Mammalia; order Primates; family Cheirogaleidae; genus Cheirogaleus; species Cheirogaleus medius. The sequence continues at coordinate 13,701,964 of VBSM01003215.1, read as the reverse complement.
GGGAGGCACCACATTCCTTCTCCGTGCCCTGGTGCCCTCGCATTCTTTGCTCTAGGGTCCTCCAGGGCAGGGGCTGCCCTGGAATGTGAGCAGCAGGCTGACCACTGCTGTCCCCGGAGGGGTGAGGAGGGGCCAGAACACCCTGTTCATTCCATGTTCCTTGTCCCACCTAGCCTCAGAGCCCTCTCTCCTCCCTGATGGTGCCACCTGCCCCTGGAGTAGGCGGCCCTAGGGTGCCCACCCCCACCTCAGATAAAAGGTCTAGAGTGACACTGGTCAGTGAGCTCCTTTAGCCTCTGCTCTGTGATTGACTGAAAAAGGGAGGCCAATAAGAATAGATATTTAGAGTTAGTGGAATAGAATTGAGAGTCTAGGAGTAAATCCTAACTTTTATGGTCACTTGATTTTTGACAAAGGGGTCAAGATGATTCAACGAGGAAAGAACTGTCTTTTCAACAAATGTTACTGGTACAACCAAGTATCCGTATGCAAAGAAATGAATTTGGACCACTCCCGGACACCACATACAAAAATCAACTTCTGGTGGGGCTGGGCATAGTGGCTCATGCCTGTAATCACAGCACTTTGGGAGGCTGAGGCCGAAGGATTGCTTGAGGCCAGGAGTTTGAGACCAGCCTGGGCAACGTAGTGAGACCTTGTCTCTACAAAAAAAAAATGTAGAAATTACCCAGTCATGGTGGCACATGCCTGTAGTCCCAGCTACTCGAGAGGCTGAGGCAGGAGGATCACTTGAGCCCAGGAGTTGAAGGTTGAAGTGAGCTACGATGATGCCACTGCACTCTAACCAGGGTGACAGACCAAGACTCCATCTCAACAAAAATAAATAAAAATTAAAAACAAACCACAATGAGATACCACATCACTCCCACCAAAAAAGCTATAATAAAGAAGACAACTGCAAAGGTTGACAAGGAGAAATTGGAGCCCAGTTCACTGCTGGTGGGAGTGTGAAATGGAGTGCTGCTTTGGAAAGCAGTCTGGCAGTTCCACAAAATGTTGAATGCAGAATGACATATAAGACCCAGCAATTCCACTTCTAGGTATCTACCCAAGAAAAGAAAATGTGCCCACAAAAGCTTGTACACAAATGTTCATGGCTATTAGTAATAGTCCAAAAATAGAAAAAGCCCAAATGTCCACCAGCTAATGAATAGATAAGTAAAAGGTGGTATATCCATAAAATGGCTATTATCCTACAATAAAAGGGAATGAAGCACTGATACAAGCTACAACATGAATGGACCTCAAAAACTTAGTTTCTAAGTGAAAGAAGCCAGCCAGCCACAGAAGACCTCATATTGTATGATTCCATTTATGTGAAATGCCCACAATAGGCAAATCCATAGAGACAGGAAGGAGGTTGGGTGCCAGGGGTGGATACTGGGTGGGGCTGGGGAGAGGTCACAATGGGGAGTGACTGCTAATGGGTATGGGGTTCTTTTGGGTATGATGAAAATGTTGTAAAGTTAGACTGGTGATGGTTGCACAATTCTATGAATATACTAAAAACTATTGAATTTTATACTTTATTTTTCATTTTATTTTTTTCCAGCATATTGTGGGGGTACAAATGTTAAGGTTACGTATATTGCCCTTGCCCCCCCCCTCCAGTCAGAGCTTCCCCCAGTTAGTGCGCATCGAATTCATTATGCATGTATATACCCCTCCCCTCCCCCCCCACTTGCCTGACACCCGATAAATGTTATTCCTATATGTCCACTTAGGTGTTGATCAGTTAATACCAATTTGCTGGTGAGTACATGTGATGCTTATTTTTCCATTCTTGGGATACTTCACTTAATAGAATGGGTTCCAGCTCTAGCCAGGAAAATATAAGAGGTGCTATATCACCATTGTTTCTTATAGCTGAATAGTACTCCATGGTATACATACACCGCATTTTATTAATCCACTCATGTATTGATGGGCACTTCAGTTGTTTCCATATCTTTGCAATTGTGAATTGTGCTGCTATAAACAGTCGAGTGCAGGTGTCTTTTTCATAGAGTGACTTTTGTTCTTTTGGGTAGATGCCCAGTATTGGGATTGCTGGATCAAATGGTAGATCCACTTGTATCGCTTTAAGGTATCTCCATATTGTTTTCCACAGAGGCTGAACTAGTTTGCAGTCCTGAATTTTACACTTTAAACTGGTAAATTTGATAGTATATAATCTCAATGAAATGGGAGGAGGGGAGATGCCTAGCGGATACTTTGGAAGAGATTCCTCCTTCCTGTGGCTGACCAGAGCCAGGGAGGGAGCAGGGCCAGTGGGTTCTTGGCTAAGCTGAATTCTCAGAATCTAGTGGCCTTGGGCTTCATCCAGCCCAGCCAGCTAAAGTTAGACCCAGGGAGACTGGGCCTCAGAGTGTGTGGGAAGTCTCAGAACCCTGGGGTGGGGTAAGGAACAGATGGATTCCTTGCTCCTGTTTTTAAGGGACTTGCCCTTTACCCTGACCCCTTCTTGTGAAATCCCTGGACCCCAGGGAATGCCCCTCATTTTGAGATCTTAGAACCAGCTTGGGAGAGGGTGCCTTGGGCCTGCTTGGCTTGGGGAGTCCCGGCCTTCGTAGAGATAGGGCACAATTCCAACACCACCTTTGCTTGGTGGGACTGCGCTTCTTTCTGCCCCAGGAAGCTTTGGGTAGAAGGGGCATTGGAGCTCAAAGCCGGCTGGCAGCAGCCTAGGTCCTTCAGATCAGAGCTCCCCAGCCTCCCCAAGGCATGCCCCTAGGTGTGGCTGCCCCCTGGTGGCCAGACAGGGAAGGATGCGTTCCTCCTCAGACAAGGTCAGGGAGGATGGATCCTAGGTGGTCTGTGACAGGATTGGCAGTACACAGAGGGAGAAGCAACCCTGGGGGTGTGCTGGAGTTTGGGCAGAGGGACAGCCCGGCCAGCAGCAAAGGACGGGGTGAGATGGAGAGCACAGTGCCCCAACAACTTGCTTCACAACATTAATTGAAAAAGTAATAAAAATTGTCCCATGGTAAAGGATCAAACAGTGCAAAAGGCCCTGTTATAAAAGTGTACGTTTTCTTCCCACTCCTAGAGTCCCCTTACCCCACCGCGGGCAGGGAACCAATTTACAGAGCCTTTTTTTTTTTTTTT
>VBSM01003215.1:13679815-13698663 GCA_008086735.1 Cheirogaleus medius | reverse complement strand
TCTTCCTCGTTATTTTTTTTAAAGCAAATGCTAGATGTTTCATCCTATAGGTGTATCTTAGTTTATTCAACTAGCCCCCTACTGACCTCAAAGAGTTCCCAGCCTGGTGGAAAAGATGATAAAAGAGACATGTGACATGCAGGAGTTAGTCAGTGAAGCTCCTGCCTCAGCACCCATGGGCCCAGGCTTTGAAAGTGTTACTAACCCCTGGGTGGTGACCCCCAACCTGCTGGCCCTGCCAGCAATCCCCTACCACTCTTGGTAAATCCAGATGCCACAAAGGGGCAGCCTGAGCCTGAGGGTGACCTGCAGCCCAGTTATGTGGTGAGCTGGTCTATGCAAACCTACCTCCAAAGGCTAAGGAAGCTGAGAGGCCGAAGAATGAGACTGAAAAATCCAGTTTCTGGGAGAGAAACATTTGATAGGGACTTTTGAGCAGAAGCCATGTCTCAGGATTGTATACCATAGGGAATTTGCCTAAGGGAAGAATTTATGGTGTGTGAAAGTAGAAATCTTAGAGGCATTCTTGGAAGTGGGGTTAATCAGAAGTCAACATGGCGCATTAGCATGCAAGATGCAGTTGCTTTAGATTCCACCCCCCCACCCAGCAATGTGTTCCCCTAAGATCCAGAAATGCTGGTAAAATAGGTCCTGGGAGGAGGAGAGTCTAGCAAATCTGACCTGGAGCCAAGGGGTGTTTGGAAGGGGAATTGGGGACTGAAGGGGGTGGGGCAGGGCACATCTCTCTAGGCCAGGCTTGGAGCTGCTCCCTGGGAAAGGCTGAGAACCCCCTGATACTAGGAACTGAGTGGGAGCAGGGGCCACACCTGCAGGAGCTGCTTGCCGAGCCAGGAACAAGGTAGAGGCACTGCAGCTTGTGTCTGCAGCTGGGGCAGGAGGTGGAGGAGCTCGGGGGACTCCCAGGTTGTCTTTCAGTCTGGGCTCTGGCTTCTCTGGATTAGACAACCCCACTCTGACCCCTTCCCTGTCCCTAAGCTCCTTCACTCAGACCTGGCAATCTGGAAAAATCTACACCTACCTCCAAAGGACTCATCCTTTTAAAGAGCAATATGTCTAAAGAGCCCCCAAACTGCCCCACTCAAGCCCCCCCTGCCAGACAGGCAGCCTGAGAAGATGCATTACCTGGGGAAGAGCAGCGAGAACTCAGCCCTGGGAGTTAGGAGTTCCAGGCTCTAGCCCAGAGCTGCTCTCTTACTGGTTTTTGATTTTGCCCAAGTCACTTTCTCTGGTCCTCAGTTTCCTAATCTGTCAAATGAAGACAACTCCTCTCCTGCTGCGCTGCCCTTTGAGGGTCAGGTGGAGAGGCCATAACTCCCGGGCCAGACCCTGCTGCACCGCCAGCTGGGGCCATCAAGGCTCATGCCTCCCCCAGCCTCCCGACCCCTTAGTTCATGCGATCTGCAGAGCTCTTTGCCCTTCCCAGCGCCTTCATGGATGCATTTCCTCTGCCTGGAAGGCTCTTCCCCTCACTCTTCTAACCAATTCCTATTCAACCTTGAGTTTTAGATTAAATGTCACCTCCCTTTAGAAGCCTTAAACTGGGTCTCTTTGCACTTCTTCACAGCAACACAACTATAACGGAAATCCTTATTTATGTAAGTATTTGGTTTCTAGGTCCCCCCCAGTTAGGGATGGTAGAGACAGTCTATCCTGTTCATCAGTAGCGCAGGAGCTATAGCAGAGCAGGATACGAAATAAACTCCAAGGCAGGCGCGGTGGCTCATGCCTAGAATCCCAGCGCTTTGGGAGGCTGAGGCAGGAGGGTCGCTTGAGCCCAGGAGTTTGAGGTTACAGTGAGCTATGATCGCGCCACTGCACCCCAGCCTGGGCGCAAAGCGGAGACCCTGTCTCTAAAAACAAAACAAAAATAAACTCCAAATAAATATTTATTGGATGAATGGAAGTGATTTGCATATGAAAGCGCCTTAAGGGCAGCGGGTCCCATCCGGCCCTGGACGTTTGAAGTTGCTGGGGTCACGCGCCCCTCACCGTGTGCGGTCACGAGGCACCCCAGGGCGCGGTCTGGGTCCCGGAAGTGGGTCCGCCAGCCGGAGCCCGAGCTTCACCTTCGGCTGCACGTGGCCCGAGGCGCGCAGCTGATTGGACGCGGCCGTCCCGCCCCTGGCTGTGCGCCGGCCGCCGCAGGGCTGAGACCATGGAGGCGGTGACGGTGGCCGCGGCTCTGGGGCTCCTGCTCCTGGCCGGGGCCGGGGGCACGGCCGGCGACGAGGCCCAGGAGGCGGAGGCCGTGCGGGCGCTCGTGGCCCGGCTGCTGGGGCCCGAGCGGGCGGCCGACTTCTCGGTGTCGGTGGAGCGCGCCCTGGCGGCCGCGTCGGGCTTGGACACCTACCGCCTGAGCGGCGGCGGCGGGGCGCGGGTGCGGGTGCGCGGCTCCACTGGCGTGGCGGCCGCCGCGGGGCTGCACCGCTATCTGCGCGACTTCTGCGGCTGCCACGTGGCCTGGTCAGGCTCTCAGCTGGGCCTGCCGCGGCCGCTGCCCGCCGTGCCGGAGGAGCTGACCGAGGCCACGCCCAACAGGTACCGGGCGCATCCCCGCGGCTGCCCCGCGTCCAGCCTGGGCGCCCACCCCTCGCTGAAGTCCCCGCCCCGCCCCAGCACTAGGCCGGTGCTACAGCGAAGAGCAGGCCAGACAAGGGAGATGACGCTGCCTTCAAATCCTAGCTCGGCCCCTAACAGTGGGTGTCCTTCCGCAAGTCAGCCTCTCCCAGCCAGCCTCACTTGGCCCACTGAAACGTGGAAATGTGGCATCTGCCGTGCAGTGTTGGGTGGGAGAGTCTGCACCATGATGGAGTTGGTGGTGTATAATTGGCGATCGGCACATTTTTTTCCCTTCCTTCCCCAGCCTCTTTTTAAAGCTGCTGACAGAGGAATGAACCCACCCCCTCACAGGCCTCTGTTCAAGCGCCTGCCACACTGTATGGAGTGATGTGTTCACCTGTTTGTCTCCCCGTTAGACTCTGGGGACAGGGACCCGCCTTCCAGGACGGGGACCCACCTTGCCATACAGCACTGAAACACTGCACAGAGCAGGGGCTCTGGAAGTGTGAAATGGAAATGGAATGTGCACACACATATGTCTGCAAGGCAAGGGGTTCCTGAGGGTATGCTGGGGGCAGGTGGGGGGCCCCTCAGAAGCTCAGGTACCTAGTCCCAGCTCCACCCAGCTGTGTTTGGAACCCCTCACCTCTCCCCTAGATGGGGGAGTTGGAGGGAGTTGTTCCAGAGCCTGGACGCCCTCCGAGCTTTTCCAGGGGAATGGCCCCTTGGGTGGGACCCTTCCCAGCTCATGCCGCTGCCCACAGGTACCGCTATTACCAGAACGTGTGCACACAAAGCTATTCCTTTGTGTGGTGGGACTGGGCCCGCTGGGAGCAAGAGATCGACTGGATGGCGCTGAATGGCATCAACCTGGCGCTGGCCTGGAGCGGCCAGGAGGCCATCTGGCAGCGGGTGTGTGCCCACCTGGCCCCTCCACACTCTCCTACCCACGTGTCTCCACCCCCTCTCCCCCCCACCCAGTGTCAGCACAGTGTCTGGCGCATGGAGAATAAGTGCTTGGAAAGTGTCAATAGCAGCTGGGCGCAGTGGCTGATGCCTGTAATCCTAGCACTCTGGGAGTCTGAGGCGGGTGGATCGTTCAAGGTCAGGAGTTCGAAACCAGCCTGAGCAAGAGCGAGACCCCGCCTCTACTAAAAATAGAAAGAAATTAATTGGCCAACTAAAAAAAATATATAGAAAAATTAGCCAGGCATGGTGGCACATGCCTGTAGTCCCAGCTACTCAGGAGGCTGAGGCAGAAGGATTGCTTGAGCCCAGGAGTCTGAGGTTGCTATGAGCTAGGCTGACGCCACGGCACTCTAGCCCAGGCAACAGAGTGAGACTCTGTCTCAAAAAAAAGAAAATGTCAATAGCATGTGCAATGGCTCCAGCCCTCTAGACATAGAGGCTTCCATTCCTGAGACAAGCATGTCTCAGGGTTACTGTGGGGTAGCCCTGGCCCTCTACTTTAAAAAGCCGGGGCTCCTCTCTTGTCCCAATCCCCACATGAGGCCAGTGCCCTGGCTCTATAGATCACTGTCATTGGCAGCTCTGCATCTGCCTCCCTGGGAGCCTCCCTGTGCACTGGCCACTCCAGGGCTGCTTCAGCTCATTGCAGACAGTCCTGCCTTCCATCTGGCTTCTCCAGGAAGCCTTCTAAGACCCCCTTCCTGCTTAGAGAAAAGTCTCTTTGTGCCCAATCTCTGCACCCATGCGACATGTGAACTCACCTGCTCACAAGTCTCTTTCCCCTGGACAATGGGCTCCTTGCAGGCAGGATTCAAATTTTGTCTTAGTAGCCCCAGTGCCCAGCATAGAGAAGCAATGAATGAATGCTGAATGAACGAATTGATGAATGGGGATGAATATATTTATATGTATGGGGATTGCCCTCCTCCTCAGGTGTACCTGGCCTTGGGCCTGACCCAGTCAGAGATCGACGAGTACTTCACTGGCCCTGCCTTCCTGGCCTGGGGGCGCATGGGCAACCTGCACACCTGGGGCGGCCCCCTGTCCCACTTCTGGCACCTCAAGCAGCTTTACCTGCAGGTAGAAGGATGGGAAGGAAGGGAAGGGGTGGGATTGTGCTAGATTGTCATGGGCCCAGGTATTCAGCCAGCCTCGGGGCTCTGAACAGGACTGTGGGGACTCTTCGTGCCCTGGGTGAGTGAGGGCATCCCCCATGGGGGTAGCAGTGGTCACGCTCACCAGCCACCCATCCCTCTCAGCATCGGATCCTGGACCGGATGCGCTCCTTCGGCATGATCCCAGTGTTACCTGCATTTGCAGGGCATGTCCCCAAGGCTATCACCAGGTGAGGTTTCCCTCTCACCCCCGACTCAGCTCAGAGGGGGAATTTTCTCTCGTAAGACATGACTTAAAGAAAAACTTAAACTCTGGATGTAGACTTGGGTTTGATCCCGACTCTGCTACCAAGTAGCTGTGTGACTTTGCAGATTATGTGACTGCTCTGTGCCTGTTTCCTCAGTTGTAAAAGGGATTTTTACCAACTTTGCCATAAGGGTTTGTAATCATACGTGTGTGTATGTGTGCCTTTTGCTCCCCACTAGGGTGTTCCCTCAGGTCAATGTCACCCAGATGGGCAATTGGGGACACTTCAACTGCTCCTACTCCTGCTCTCTCCTTCTGGCTCCGGGAGATCCCATATTCTCCCTCATTGGGAGCCTCTTCCTACGGGAGCTGACCAAAGAGTTTGGCACAGACCACATCTACGGGGCCGACACTTTTAATGAGATGCAGCCCCCCTCCGCGGAGCCCTCCTACCTGGCTGCTGCCACCTCCGCCGTCTATGAGGCCATGACCGCAGGTACAGTGCCTGGGGAGGTGGGGAAGGGAAGACCTCCCAGACCCTCAGAAAGATGGTGGTGTTGCCGCCCAGCCAGGTGCATTTGCCCCTGCCTGAGAAGCAACCAATACGCTGAGCCAGCAGGTTTTACGGGGGAGAAAGAGTCTTTATTACAAATAGCGCTAAGCGGGGAGACGGGAGAAATTTCCCCAATCTGCCTCCCCGAGAACTTGGGAGACAGGGCTTTTAAGGATAGTTTGGTAGGCAAGGGATTAGGCAATTAGGTTTTTTAATTAGGGCAAAGTTATAGGGGCATAAGAATCATCTTCTTGGGTTGCTCCAGTCCCTAGGGTTACAATTCCAGTTGAGTTGGTTTCTTGGTATGGGCCGCTGGTCTGCGTGGGCCAGTCCATCCACTGGAATGCGGGGCCCGGGAAATATCTTAAAAACTCCCTTTGGGTTCCAAAAAGGTGATGTTATCTACAGAGAAAGTTAAGAATTTTTATGGACACTGGCTATGGAGTGGATATGGAGAAGTTAAGATCTTTATGACCACCAGCTACGTGCCTCCGGAGTGAGTGGCAATTACAGGGAGACAGTTACTAATTATTATTATTATTTTTAACTAGGCCTGTGTATAATTTTTTGCTAGGCCCTTATCACAGTTCTCACCTTGCACCTCGTTACTGAAGGGCAGTTTCGGTGGCAGAGGTCAGTGGGGGTGGAATGGGAATAACAACACCTCCCTGAAACACACAGCACTTTACAGTGTACCAAGCACTCATACTTACACATCATCTTATTTAATCCCACCCTGGTCGAGGGACAGCTCTGGAAACAGACAACCTGGGCCAAACCCTGGCACTGCTATTTCCTGGCTGTGTGACTTCTGACAAGTTCCTCCCTCCCAGTGTTTCAGTTGCTTCATCTGTAAAATGGGGCCACCTTATGGGTAGGATGATGCCTGGCTCAGAGAAAAGAGTCAGTAAGTGCTAGCAATTAAAAAGATTCGATTTGGTCTCTGTCTCGTTGCTGAGGTAGGTGAGGCAGGCCAGCAGTTAGGGGAGGCGCTCAAAGGCAGTAAGTGCCCATCCTGCTACACAAATGTGCAACAAGGGTCCCTTCCTACCACTTAGAAGTCAGGAATGGCGTGGCGGGGAGGCCGCTCTGTTAGCCGGAAGGAGCAGATTGGCTCAGGCTTCCTGAGCAGTGCCACTCCGGGTGTGATCCAGACCCAACAGCGTTAGCATCACCCCGAACCATCAGATATGCAAATTCTCGGGCTTCACCCCAGACCTCCTGAATCAGAAGCTGCAGACTCTGGGGCCCAGGCATCCATGTCTTACCAAGCCTTCTGGGGAATTCTGATGCCCCTGGAAGCTTGATGAACACTGCCTGGAGTTGGGAGGAGATGGGAATGGGGCAGGGGATGGGTCACAGTATGTCCCGTTAGTGGGGGCATCACAAGGGAAGGAAGGTGTGCCCTATGATAGGACAAGTCATTTAACCTCTCTGAACCTCCGTTTTCTAGTCTATAGAATGGGGTCAACATTCCCCTGGCCCCCTCTTCTCTCATTACCTCTCTTCTCTGTCCCCCCACCTCTGACTGTAGTGGACCCTGATGCTGTGTGGCTGCTCCAAGGCTGGCTCTTCCAGCACCAGCCTGAGTTCTGGGGGCCCGCCCAGGTCGGAGCTGTGCTGGGGGCTGTGCCCCGAGGCCGCCTCCTGGTCCTGGACCTGTTTGCAGAGAACCAGCCCGTGTACGGCCGCACAGCCTCCTTCCGGGGCCAGCCCTTCATCTGGTGCATGCTGCACAACTTCGGGGGCAACCATGGCCTGTTCGGAGCCCTGGAGGCCGTGAACCGAGGTCCCGAAGCTGCCCGCCTCTTCCCCAACTCCACCATGGTAGGCACAGGCATGGCCCCTGAGGGCATCAACCAAAACGAAGTGGTCTACGCCCTCATGGCTGAGCTGGGCTGGCGGAAGGACCCAGTGCCAGATTTGGCAGCCTGGGTGACCAGCTTTGCTGACCGGCGCTATGGGGTCTCCCACCCAGATGCAGAGGCGGCCTGGAGGCTGCTGCTCAGGAGTGTCTACAACTGCTCCGGGGACACCTGCAGGGGACACAATCACAGTCCTCTGGTCAAGCGGCCATCGCTACAGATGAATACCACGGTCTGGTACAACCAATCGGATGTGTTCGAGGCCTGGCGGCTGCTGCTAACAGCTGCCCCCTCCCTCGCTGCCAGCCCGGCCTTCCGCTATGACCTGCTGGACGTCACTCGCCAGGCAGTCCAGGAGCTGGTCAGCCTGTACTATGAGGAGGCGAGGACGGCCTACCTGAAGAAGGAGCTGGCCCCCCTGCTGAGGGCTGGGGGTGTCCTGGCCTATGAGCTTCTGCCCGCGCTGGATGAAGTGCTGGCTAGCGACAGCCGCTTCTTGCTGGGCAGCTGGCTGGAGCAGGCCCGGGCAGTGGCAGTCAGTGAGGCCGAGGCCAATTTCTATGAGCAGAACAGCCGCTACCAGCTGACCCTGTGGGGGCCAGTGGGCAACATCCTAGACTACGCTAACAAGCAGCTGGCGGGACTGGTGGCTGACTACTACACCCCCCGCTGGCGGCTCTTCGTGCAGGCGCTGGTGGACAGCTTGGCCAAGGGCATCCCTTTCCAACAGCGCCAGTTTGACAAGAATGTCTTCCAGCTGGAGCAGGCCTTTGTCCTCAGCTGGCGGAGGTATCCCAGCCAGCCTCAAGGAGACACTGTAGACCTAGCCAAAAAGATCTTCCTCAAATATTACCCCCAGTGGGTGAATGGCTCTTTGTGATAGATTAACCGCCCCTGGGCCATGTTCTCCCCAAGCTCCGGATTGGGGCAGATTCCCAGGGCCCGGAGCTGGACCTGCTTCACAGGACATATGCCCAGGCCTGGGAGAAGGACCCAAGGCCTGCTAGTGGGGTCAGGCCTGGGGGATTTGGAGGGACGTTTTGGGATTAAAGTACTGTTTTCTGTCAATTTAATAAACTGATGAATCAGCCCGATTGTCAGAATGAGAAGGTCGCTGCCAGGATGCTACAGCACGGACCCCAGTGTAGGGCCATTTCTCACTGCCCCTTGCCTCGGCTTCCCCATTTTTAATATAACCCCTGACCTTTGAACTGAGAACATCCTCGCAAAGCCTTTACTTTCACACTCTCAGCAGCAAACTTTGCTAACTCGAATTGTCCCTGTGGGACAGAGGCATGCCCAGAGTGCCATTCTGTGCAGACATGGGAACCCATGCCCCTGCTTGCAAAGCCTCCCCTCCCTCTGACTAGCAGCTAGGACAATTGGGTGTTCCAAGCAGTGGCCTCATCCCTGCTTTGACCCAAAGCAGGGAAGGGGAGAGCGAGCCAGGGAGGGCTCAGCCTTGAGATTGCGCTGCAGACACAACAAGGGGTGGGGGCCCCAGCAGGCAGGGGCGGGGCGAAGCAGGTGATATCCAGCTCAGAGACCCGAGCCGTAGCGTCTCCCTACACGTCTCTCCATGGAGCGCACCGTGGTGCTCATCACCGGCTGCTCCTCAGGCATCGGCCGGCACCTGGCCCTGCGTCTGGCGTCAGACCCGTCCCGGAGCTTCAAAGGTCTATGAATGGACAGGGATGGAGAGAGGAGGAGCCCTTAGAGGTAAGCGGGGAATCTAGATCTTCATCCTGTCCCTGAACCTCCAGTGTACGCCACGCTGAGGGACCTGAGGGCGCAGGGCCCGCTGTGGGAGGCAGCCCGGGCCCGGGGGTGCCCTCCCGACTCCCTGGAGACGTTGCAGCTGGACGTGAGGGACTCAGATTCTGTGGCTGCTGCCCGGGCACGCGTGACCGAGGGCCGCGTGGACGTGCTGGGTGAGCATCCCTGAAACCCATGTACTCTTAGGAGCCTCCTCTGTCCGGTGTCCAAACCAGGATGTTCCGAGGCAAGGGAACACTAGGGGACAGGCCGGGGCTGAGGGCTGTGTGTGAGGCGGGCAGGCTCGGGCCTCTCTCCCGCAGTGTGTAACGCAGGCCGGGGCCTGCTGGGGCCGCTGGAGGCGCACGCCGCGGGTGCGGTGAGCTCCGTGCTGGACGTGAACGTGGCCGGGACGGTGCGGACACTGCAGGCCTTCCTGCCAGACATGAAGCGGCGCCGCTCCGGACGCGTGTTGGTGACAGGGAGCGTGGGAGGCTTGATGGGTGAGTGGAAGGGGCGGGGCCAGAGGTGCGAAGGGGGCGGAGGCTCTGCGAGAGGTGGGCGGGGCCCGTGGAAGAGGCGGGGCCTGGAGAGGCGGCAGGCGCTGTGAGCGCTGCAAGCTCTTGGCGGGTCCCCTGTCCCGCGCGCCTCGGCAACCTCATCTCCCCTCCAAGGGCTGCCCTTCAACGCCGTTTACTGCGCCAGCAAGTTCGCGATCGAAGGCTTATGCGAGAGTCTGGCGGTTCTGCTGCCGCCCTTCGGGATCCAGTGAGTCACCACCCTGCCTCCGAACCCTCTGAACCCCGACCTTGGGAGCTTGGGCACCCCGTTTTGTTGGAGCTGTTCTCAGGCGGTCTCCCTGGCCCTCACTGCCCCGCTCACATTGTCGTGTGCCGGGCACATGGCACACAGTATCTCACTTCGCTTGCCGACCTGGCTGCTGAGGTGTCGGTATTGTTATGGGGAAATTCAGGCCCAGAGAGGTTAGGTGACTGGCCCCAGGTCACACAGCTGCAAGTGACCCAACCAGGCTTGAATTCTGACGCCGGAGGCTCCCTCACAGCCTCAGAGGGATGTGGGAGCGCTTTTCGGGCTGTAAACCGCTTTTCAAGCGCTCGAGTTATCCTCGGCGCCCGCCGCCCGCACGCAGACCCTCTCCCGCCTTCCCTTCGCGGCTCGGGGCCGGGCTGGGGCCGGGCTCGCGTCCGCCCTCGCCCACCCGCCGCTCTCGGGCCCGCAGCGTGAGCCTCATCGAGTGCGGCCCGGTGCGCACCGCCTTCCAGGACAAGCTGGAGGGCGGCCCGGGAGGGGCGCTGGACTGCACGGACGCCCAGACCCGCCACCTCTTCTCCCTCTACCAGCGCCACTGCGAGCGGGTCTTCCGCGAGGCGGCACAGGACCCGGAGGAGGTGACAGAGGTGGGCGCCGGGCCGGGCTCCGGGAGCGGGGGCGGCGCGCGGGTCCCCGACCCAGCCGGGGCCAGAGCTCCTCTTCCCGCCGCCGCAGGTCTTCCTCACCGCGCTGCGCGCCCCGCAGCCGGCCCTGCGCTACTTCAGCACCGAGCGCTTCCTGCCCCTGGCGCGGCTGCGCCTGGACGACCTCAGCGGCTGCAGCTTCGTGGCCGCCATGCAGCGCGCGGTGTTCGCCGACGAGTCCGCCGAGGCCGGGGCCGGAGGCCTGGGGGCCCCTGAGCCTGGCGCTCCTCTCGCCACCCTGCAATAAAGGCTCCATCCTCCCTTGTCTCCCGAGCCCTCCTTTTCGTCCCGGGGCTGTGAGGTGCCTGGGGATAGGTAGGGGGTGGCGGCTGCACTGCGCTGGCGCGTGCAGCGGTTCGGAAGGTGATTTAGAGAGATCACTTTAGCCCCAGGTATCCCCTGCACGGAAACCCAGGTCCAGAAAGAGGAAGAGGCTAGTCTAGGGTCACACCTTAGGTCCACGGCAGAGGCAGAGCCAGGACGCAGTCTCTGGGTACTTGAGTGGCGTCTGTAGTGATAGGAGTTAAGCAGACTTGGGTTGGGGGCTGTAACTCAGCCCCCATTAGGCAGGGATCTCAGGCAAGGTCCTTACCTTCTCTGGAGTCTGTTTTCTTATTTGTGAAATGGGAATAAGAATACCTGTCTTTTGGGTTTTATTAGGGAATAAATGAGATAATGTCTGAAAGTGCTGGTATAGAGATCTTAATAGCAGGCTAGGACTATTATTATTACTACTAGTAGTGTTACTATTGCTATATTCCCATGTGGACCAGATGTGTAAAGAAGGAACAGAGCTAAACGAATCAAAGGGAGACAGCCTCAATCGCCACCCAGTCCTTGGTCCTTGCCCTCTGCCCCAGACAAGACTCAGCAGGAGAGATCCCCACCAGCGTGGACGCTGCATCTCACCACTCTGTGCAGCTGTGGCTCCAGGCCTGGCTGCTTTGCCCGACTGGTCTGTCCTTCCTGGGCCCAGTGGAGGGTTGCAGGGTGTCAGGAGCCACTGACAGGGGCCAGCAGGGTCATGGGCCCCATCTCTTAATTTCTGTGGGGGTCTAGTGGGGAAGAGGAATAGAGAACAGATAGAGGCCAGGTGAGGATGTGCCAGAGGACAGGGGCAGGAGTGCCCTGGGAGGGGATGGTACTGAGGTAGGGCTTAGGCTGGAGTGGGGATCATATCTGAGAGGAAGGGAAGGGCGAGGGGCGATGGCCCTTTGGAGCAGGCAGGAAGAGAGCCTGGGAAGTGGGAATAGAGAGGAACCTACTCAGGTCCTTGGGGCTTTGTGGGGGACCTTGGGGGACAGAGGAACAACATCCTGACCTGCCCCTGCCTCCAGATAAGAGTCTTCTCTGGCCTTGTTGGACTGCCTGCTGCCTCTGCTCTTGGAGGAGGGAAGGGGCCTCACAGCTCCCCCCAACCCCTGCTGGTCTCTCTGTACTGCTGGCTCAGACACAGATCTGTTGTCCCTACAGCATCCAGGAGGGCCACAGGAAGGGGAGAGGGCCAAGGTGGCATGAATTTCTGAGGCATGAGACCTGCTCTCAGAGCCTGACTTCTTTGTCCCTCTGTGTGTGTGTGTGTGTGTGTGTGTGTGTGTATGCGTGCATATGTATGCACTCACAAGGTCACCCCTGGGGGACAGGGTGATAAGAGAGGCAATGTGTGACCTCTCTCTCTTGACCTTGGATCTGACTCCTGCCTCTTTCTGACCTCATTTCACACCACTCTCCATCTCTGCCATCCAATTCAGCCTCGCTAGCCTCCTGCCTTGTGCCGTTTGCACTTACTGTTCCCTCTGTCTGGCTCACTTTCCCCTAATCTCTGATGATAGCTCTTCCTCCGCGTCTTGTTTTCCTGGACCACCCTATCTACAATAGCATTCCCTCTCCTCCACTATAGTCCCCCTAGTCTGCTTTATTTTTTTTCATAGACCTTATCATCAAATGTAATATAGATTTGTTTATTGTTTATTCACCACCCCCTCCCTGGACACAGAGGAATCTAAGCTCCAGAAGGACAGGGACTTTGTTTTGTTCACTGGTCTGTTATTTGTGCCTAAAAATGTACCTACACATGGGATGCACTAAATACACATTTACTAAATAAAAGTGACTCTTACATGGCATGTCAGACTGTGTGTAAAGATGTCTTGAGACATTCTCTGGCAGCCTTTGCTGTTTGTTTCTTCTGGCCCTCTGTTTAAAATCCAACTTATGTCTCCTTCAAGAAGCCTGGTCCTTTAGTGCCTTTGAGGCTCTACAAGTCTTCCATCCTTAACTCCAAAGGCAGGTCCAGGTTTTGTGAGGCTTTTACATTTTGGAGGCCCTCTTTAAAAATACAGAGGCCTGGTGTGGTAGCTTGTCCCTAAAGTCCCAGCTGAGGCAGGAGGATCACTTGAGCCCAGGAGTTCAAGGCTGCAGTGAGCGCCACTGCACTCTAGCCTGGCAACAGAGAGGGATCCTGTCTCTGAAAAAAGACAAACGACAAACAAAATTAAATTTGAAAATGAACCTTTATTTTAAAAAGTCAATATTTATTCAGTTCAGGAAAATAAACCACAGCACGCTATTGGAATCTCGGAGGTTGGTTTCCCTTCCTTTTGAAATCTCCGTGACATTCATTTATCAACATTTATCTGAAATGTTTTCTGGTGGCAACCTAGCTTCCCCTCCACACCAAGCCTACCAATTCCAGACTTTTCAGTACTCATTAGCTTCGTGCTATATCCTCTACCCTGGATCTCCCACCCTTTTCTCCTGTCCACAAAGACCCTGGCAGCTCCACTGAGCTCACACGGAGAGTTCTCTTCCCCTCCCCTGTGAACAGGTGCATCATTGGATCCGAGTGGTGCGGAGAGCCTCGTATAGCAGCCAAAAGACCTGGCCTCTATGTGTCCCTAGAACATGCAGGGCTTCAATATTTCCATCTGTGAAATGGGCACTTGGACAGCACTGTACCCTCCCACACGACCGTCCTCGAACTGGGAGGGCACCAGGAAGGCCCTGGGAACGCAGCGCAAGCCTGTGACACCCTCCCCTCCCCGCCCCCAGAATTCAGAAGGGAAGCCGAGTGTTAGTTCTGGCTTTGCCGTTGCCCTTGGGTGACATGGCTGAAGCCAATCTCTGTTCTCCGGGCCTGAGGAAGTGAGTGAAATGGGCTTTCAAACCCACCTTACCCGTCCGCTAAGTCCCGGTGGGAGGCGGATCTGGGACAGAGGATTCCCTCATCCCCGGAGCCTTGGAGGGCAGCCCCGCTCCGCCCCACCCCACTCCACTCCACCACACCCCACCAACAGGACTCGCCCCACCCTACGAGAAACCTCGCGAGAATCCCACTCGGCCGTGAAGTTGAGATGTTTGACCCTCTTCCGTTTCCGTAGCTCGGCGTCGCGGTTTCTGAGCGAGTGCTTCCGGGTGGCAGCCAGGGAAGCCTCCGCGGCGGTGCCAGGGGAACTAAAGCCCGGAGGTTTCAGTGAGTAGGGGACCGACCTGAGCTTGAGCGTTCCCCTTTAGTCCTCTTCTTCGGTTGCTTGAAGACCCTGGTGCAGCTTAGCAAGAGTGCCCAGGATTTCTGCATCCCCAGCCCCATGATTCAGGGGCTCCCGTCCAGTCCCCGCTTTCCCTTCCCAGGATTTCGATTTAGTTCAGTGAAGTCACCACCCTGTCTGAGAGATGAGAAAACCAAGGCTTAGAGCACAGCCCTGAGCGCCGTCAGCCAGGCCCTGTTCCCTACCCTCGTTCCTCTCGATCGGCACTGAGATCCTGTCCCTGCTCCAGGTCCCCTTCTCCCGGGTCTAAAGCCCTGTGTAATAAGCCTCTGCCTCAGCCGCAGGCCCCTCAGTTACTCTCGCCTTATCTCCCTGACTGTCCGCAGGCCTGGGCACCATGGCCGTATTCCGGTCGGGCCTCCTGGTGCTGACGACGCCGCTGGCCTCACTAGCCCCTCGTCTGGCCCCCATCCTGACCTCGGCTTCCCGGCTGGTGAATCACACACTCTATGTACACTTGCAGCCGGGCATGAGCCTGGAGGGCCCGGCTCAGCCCCAGTCCAGCCCTGTGCAGGCCACGTTTGAGGTTCTTGATTTCATCACGCACTTATATACTGGCGCCGAAGTCCACAAGGACCTGGACGTCAGAATCCTGCTGACCAACATCCGAACCAAGAGCGCCTTTCTCCCTCCCCAACCCACCTCAGTCCAGAATCTCGCCCACCCGCCGGAAGTGGTGCTAACAGACTTCCAGACTCTGGATGGAAGCCAGTACAACCCGGTCAAACAACAGCTAGAGCGTTATGCCACCAGCTGTTACAGCTGTTGTCCACGACTGGCTTCGGTGTTGCTATACCCCGATTATGGGACTGGAGAGCTGCCCATGGAGCCCATGGATGTTCCATTATTCTCCACGATCAGGCCTGCTTCCCCCGTGGCCAGGTCTCCAAAGCAGCCGGTGCGTGGCTACCAACGCGGGGCTGTGGGTGGCACGTTTGACCGCCTGCATAATGCCCACAAGGTGTTGCTCAGTGTCGCATGCATCCTGGCCCAGGAGCAGCTTGTGGTGGGAGTAGCAGACAAAGATCTGTTGAAGAGTGAGTGAGAGGACCCTCAAATCTCCCTCCACCCACCATCATGCCCAGATCAAGGAAGAGAAGGGCCATCCATTACTTCCCACTCCTCCCAAATGTCACAGTGCCTGACACTCGATGCTAAGGATATTTTGTTAAATGAGTAAATGTAGATTTCTCAGCATGTGGCCCAGTTACCTCTCAGAATTCCCTAAATGTGAAGCAAAGGAATCTGCACTTTAACTAGTTTTCCAGGTGATGAACTCTGCTGAGACACTGGAAATAAATGGATGAGTGAGTTGTAGGTGGTAGTGCCACAAACAGTAAGAGAAGACTCAAGGATAGTGTGGTTCTTGAAATTCTCCATCTGACTCATGCCCACTGGCACTGCTAGTTATCTGGAGTACTTTCCTGATGGCTTGTTCTCTGGACACATGCCAGCCCTTGCAGTCAGTGACTATTGTGCTTGCCTGGTTCTTTCTGTTAATCCCCTCCCCAGGCCCCATCCCCCACCACAGACCTTCCCAACTTAACCCTTTTTTTCTGTTATGCCCCTCTGGAGATACAGTGCTTGGGGATACTCTTCCCCAAACTGACCCATACTCTTCCTCCCCAGTAAAAAGATCTCACAGTTCTTCTGGGCTCCTTCCTCAGGCAAGGTGCTCCCTGAGCTGCTCCAACCTTATGCAGAACGTGTGGAACACCTGAGTGAGTTCCTGGTGGACATCAAGCCCTCCTTGACTTTTGATATCATCCCCCTGCTGGACCCCTATGGGCCCGCTGGCTCTGACCCCTCCCTGGAGTTCCTGGTGGTCAGCGAAGAGACCTATCGTGGGGGGATGGCCGTCAACCGCTTCCGCCTTGAGAATGTAACCCCTGAGGGAGACTGGCAGAGGGAGTGGATGGGGATGGGGAAGGCTGTTGTGGGGGCTTTTGGAAGCATCATGACCCCAGAGGAGGGAAGAGGGGATTGAGGATGGCAGGAAGAAGCAAGGAGGAGCTAGTTCCCAGCTTGCCTGCTGTGGTGGAGGATCCTGGAGGAGGTAGAGAAGGACAAGGGGGCAGGCTGGGTGTCAGGATTTACCCTTCTTCCTGTCATTCCCACTTTTCCTGTCTTACCCTTTCCCCTTTACCTCAGGGCCTGGAGGAGCTCGCCTTGTACCAGATCCAGCTGCTGCAGGACCTGAGCCGCAAGGAAAATGAAGAGGACAAAGTCAGCTCCTCTAGCTTCCGCCAGCGAATGCTGGGAAAACTGCTTCGGCCTCCACACGTGAGCCTCCCCTTGCTCCCCCATGTGCGAGTGTGCCGGAAATGCTGGCGAGTAGAAACGAAGGGGCACAGCCCCATGCATGAGCCTGAGGGCCCTTGTAACTGTGGGTTCCTTTTCATCCACCCCCAGAAGAGGCCAGAGCTTCCCCCGTCTCTCTACGTGATAGGGCTGACCGGCATCAGCGGCTCTGGGAAGAGCTCAATTGCTAAGCGGCTGAAGGACCTAGGGACATTTGTCATTGACAGTGACCAGCTGGGCCATCGGGCCTATGCCCCAGGTGGCCCTGCCTACCAGGCTGTGGTGGAGGCCTTTGGAACAGGTACTAACCAGGGAGCGCTGGAGGTGACCTGAAAGTGAGGAGACAGCCTGGCCTCTATACTGAGTCCTCTGTCTCTGTCACCCAGATATTCTCCATAAAGACGGCATCATCAACAGGAAGGTGCTAGGCAGCCGGGTGTTTGGGAACAAGGTAAACAAACACCTCCTAGGGTCCTCAGCTGCTACCAGCTGCAAGGGTTGGGTTCCAGTGGACCTCTCTGGTTTGGTCCAGAATGCCCATTTCCACTTATCTGTTCCCAGCTACCACCTCCCTTGGGCTGGCCCCCATCTCTGAGGGAAGGTAACCTCTGCCCGCTCCCTCTATCCCCTTCCCCAGAAGCAGCTGAAGATCCTCACGGACATTATGTGGCCAGTTATCGCAAAGCTGGCCCGAGAGGAGATGGATCAGGCTGTGACTCAGGGTGAGTGGGAGGGATGATGGGAGCAGCCAAGGGGACAGTGAAGTGGATTCTTCCCCTGGGAGCTTCCCTGCCCAAGCCAGACCATCCACTTTCCTGGGAGTGTGTTTTGTGGGCGCTCTGACCAGTAGCAAATGCTGCTGGCAGTGACGGGTCTCCCCACAGGAAAGCATGTGTGCGTGATTGATGCCGCTATGCTGCTTGAAGCCGGCTGGCAGAACATGGTACATGAGGTGTGGACTGTTGTCATCCCAGAGACTGAGGTATCTAGACCCCACCCACCACCCTATCCCCACTGCAGACTGTATCCTGCTGAGCTGGAATCCTTTCTGACAAATGCCTCGTGTGTGCCCAGGCTGTACGGCGCATCGTGGAGAGGGACGGCCTGAGTGAAGCTGCAGCTCAAAGCCGCCTGCAGAGCCAGATGAGTGGGCAGCAGCTTGTGGACCAGAGCCACGTGGTGCTGAGCACCTTGTGGGAGCCGCATATCACCCAGCGCCAAGTTGGTGCCCAGGGAAAGGCTGGGTTTTGGGGAGGGAGTCCCCAATGGGTGCCTGCCTGACTGTCCTCCCAACATTCTGTTCTGCCCAAAGGTGGAGAAAGCCTGGGCCCTCCTGCAGGAGCGCATCCTCAAGACTCGTCAGGCCCTTGACTGAAAATGAGTTCTCCATGGGGCCACGCTTGCCCCTGGAGCTGCTGAGATCCAGGGGTGAGGAGAAGTGGGGGCCTTGGTGCTCACCCTGGCTCAGGCCTAGAGGTCTCCAGGCAAAGCTGTGCAGGACATGGCTGGGCCTGGTGGACACAGGCAACCTACTGAGCATGTTGGCGTTTGGCCAGCACCAAGGACATGGCTGGTGTGGAGCAGGCCCCTCTGGGCTTCCATCCCCACTCTTGCCTGGGGGTGCCTGATGCCCACAGCTGACTGGAGTCAGGGCAAACACTGAACTTGTAACATAATTAAAGGTGAATGTTTCCAGCTGCTGCCTGTATGGTGTCTGCTTTGGGATCTTTATGCCATGAGTGCAGGGTCAGGCCTGAGCTGGAAGCACAGGAGTGCAGTAGTTAGGAGTGTGGCCTTTGAAGGTAGCCAGACTGAGGTCACCTTTGGCCCTGCCGGTGCCTAGCTGTGTGTTTCTGAATAAGCTGTAGACTTTCTAGGTCCTTCAGTTTCCTCATCTGTAAGGCGGCATAATCAGCTCACAGGCTCTTTGCAAGCTGTGCCAGGCCGGGCCTCTGTCCTCACGGAGCTTGCAGCCTGGTGGGCCGAGACGATGTAACAGGGGAGTTGCCTGGTTCCTGACACTGGCCAGGACTGAAGGTCCGGGAACGAGGGGGACAGAATAGGGGTGAGGGCAGGACGAGGGCGGGCAACCTAGTGAGCTGGCTGAGCCAGGCAAGCGCGTGAGCACAATATTCAGACAAGCCTTTTGAGGGGACTCCGTTTTACAGAATGTGCTTCCTATCACTGCCATTGTAGTTCCTAACCCGGGGGAAGGCATGGACAGACCGCGAGCAAATCTCTGGGGCTGCTGACATTACCCCAACGCCACGCTTAGCAGGCTCAAGCCGACGATTGCAGCCTTCGGACGGCGCATGTGCAATCGTCTCACCCCGCCCTCCGCCTCTCGGTCGCGGATTGGTGGGCTTGGGTCACGTGGACACACCTCGCCCCCTTTCTCGCGGCAGGGGGCCGGCCCGCTGGCTTGTTTCCGGTTCGGTGG
>VBSM01003215.1:13662252-13679715 GCA_008086735.1 Cheirogaleus medius | reverse complement strand
AGGGGCAGAGGTCTGATGGGCTTCTCCTTTGCTCGGTGCCACAGGTGGAGTATGCCTACAGCGACAACAGCCTGGACCCCGGTGAGTGGCTCCCCCGCCGTCTTCAGCTCTCTAGATTTTTGTGGCCTTGCCAGCCACACCTGAGCACAGTCCACTGTCCCTGAGCTGAGTTCCTGGCCTGAGATAGTAAGGAAGGAGCTGCAGGACCAGAGGCAGGAAGCAACTGAGGGTGACACATAGTTCCCTCTGTGCTGGAGCAGGGAAGTGATGGAAATAGTGGCAGCTGCTTACTCTCACCCTCATCACGTCCAGATGCCCCTTTGTGAGCCAGAGGGTACTGCTGCAGACCTATGGAGCAGTGTAGACACTAGGGATAGGCACATTGCAGCATGTGTCAGGAAGTGGGTGGTCCAGAATGGCTGGTTTTGGGTTGAAGGGGAGAGGTTGGCATTTAAGAAAGCCACTGTGCCCACAGGTGTCTGAGGGCCTGGCAGTGTTCCCCACCCAACTCCTTAGTGACTGGGGCCTCTCTTTTCTAGGGCTTTTTGTAGAAAGCACCCGCAAGGGGAGTGTAGTGTCCAGAGCTAATAGCATCGGTTCTACCAGTGCCTCTTCTGTCCCCAACACAGGTAGGCAGCAACATCCCCCCAACCTCGGGGGACTCAGATATGCCATCATTTAGTAACTTTCCTCAACAGGGAAGCTTCGCCATCCACACAAGGGTGCTAGAGTCTAATTGCTAGACGCAAGGTCTCACTACCTTTCACCTCATCTAGGACATTAGGTTCTTCTGTCCATCTGCCATCTCTGGGCACCAGGTTCTTTCCAGCTGGGGAAAGGTGGGCTAGCTGGGTCCCACTGGGCCCCAAGATGACCTCTCTCTGCCCCCAACTCTGAGCGTAGATGACGAGGACAGTGATTACCACCAGGAGTCCTACAAGGAGTCCTACAAAGACCGGCGGCGGCGAGCACACACTCAGGCTGAGCAGAAGAGGAGGGACGCCATCAAGGTGATGGGGATGCCTGTGCCTCAGCCGCGTGGGGGGTCCTGCATGTCTCAGATTCACCCTGCCCTGACCCATAGAGAGTCCCAAGCAGCCTTGCGGGCAGCTAGTCTAGTCCCTAGGCATGAACACCTTCCTCCTTCCAGTCCCCTTACCCCTTTGAGTTTGTAAGCATGGAACTCACTGTCACGGAAGAGCT
Organism: Cheirogaleus medius; assembly: GCA_008086735.1. Classification (NCBI taxonomy): domain Eukaryota; kingdom Metazoa; phylum Chordata; class Mammalia; order Primates; family Cheirogaleidae; genus Cheirogaleus; species Cheirogaleus medius. The sequence continues at coordinate 13,678,512 of VBSM01003215.1, read as the reverse complement.
TAATCCCTAAGGGTTAAGGAACCCATTTCCCTTGCTGTTTCCACAGAGAGGCTATGATGACCTTCAGACCATTGTCCCCACCTGCCAGCAGCAGGACTTCTCCATTGGCTCCCAAAAGCTCAGCAAAGCCATTGTTCTACAAAAGAGTATGGCCGGGGAGAACACTGGAGGGGTGGAGCCAATGGGGGCTGTGAAGAGGCCAGTGCCTCATACCCATTCTTGGCCTGGCCGTGGTGTGCTGGTTGTAATGGGATAGTTGGGTGTGAGGGAAGGGTAAACAGAATCAGCCCTGTCCTCCTGGTTGAGACTACCTCTGTGCCTACTCCCTCTTCCCACCCCCACCCCAGCCATTGACTACATCCAGTTTTTGCACAAGGAAAAGAAAAAGCAGGAGGAAGAGGTGACCACGCTACGCAAGGACGTCACGGCCCTAAAGATCATGAAAGTGTAAGAAGGGTGCTGAACTGGGGAAACCAGGTCTTCTGAGGTGACTTCACTGCACACCCACTCATGTTTCAAAGGCCACATTAGATAATAAAGTACAGATACTCTCACTTCCTGAGCTAGCCACTTAAGAGGCAGGACTCTGCATCCCCAACTATCCCTTACATATGGCAGACACTCAGGAAATGCATGTTGGATTAATGAAGGGAAGGTTGGAGAATGTCACCATTTTTGGCCTAGAAGCTGATGCTAAATCCATCCCAAAAGCTCTCTGGTTATCTCCTTCCAGTGGGTACATGGGGTAATCCCATCCTTCTTCCTGGGCTGGTAGAGCTGCTGCAGCACTCAACCCTGGCCTGCATGCTTTCAGGAACTATGAGCAGATCGTGAAGGCACATCAGGACAACCCCCATGAGGGAGAGGACCAGGTCTCTGACCAGGTCAAGTTCAACGTGTTTCAAGGCATCATGGACTCTCTGTTCCAGTCCTTCAATGCCTCCATCTCTGTGGCCAGCTTCCAGGAGCTATCGGCCTGTGTCTTCAGCTGGATTGAGGAGCACTGTAAGCCACAGGTATGGGGCAGCAGGGGGTCTGCTGGTCTCCCCTACCCTCAAGCAAAGTGGTCTAAGCCATTATCTGTTCAGAAAAGCATGGCAGCCACTTTTAGGCTGCTTGAGGGTATTTCTACAACTTTCAGTACTCTGTTCCCCACCTTTGTTTGCTGTCTAACCCACATTTTCATTTATGGTTTCATTTGGCAAGTGTGATGTGAGCACTCATTCAATGCCAGGTCCAGCTCACAGCTTTTGTGTAACCCAAGCTATCACTGCCTCATTAGACACCTACAGCAGAATTACCTGGAATTTTCGGAAACATACAGATTCCAGGACCCCCACCCCCACCTAAAGTAGTTCCCCTAAGGGTGTTTTATTATTTATTTTTAGTAGAGAGATGTGCTAATGGTATTTCACTAAGTCTTCTGTTTTTGTGGCCTGGTTGCTTTATCTGAGGCTTGAACTCCTATCTGAGATTCTTTGTTTCCCAACATTTTTGTGGTGAAACACTTTAAACATACTATAACACTGAGAGAATTTCATAATGATCATTCACCTATCCACCACCTAAATTCTACCAGTAATATTTTAGTGTATTTCCATCTCTCAACCCTGTGTTGGGGGCCTTTCAAAGTAAACTACAGGCATCAGTACCTCTCAGGGGCTATTTTTAATGCACTTTTCTAAAGAGCACACCTGGTCTAGCCAGGCATCTTTGAAATGTCTCTGTGCCTTGGTCTGAGCATTGTCTATCTCTTCCTCTTTTGGCCCTGCCAGACCCTACGGGAGATTGTGATCGGCGTCCTGCACCAATTGAAAAACCAGCTTTACTGACTGGCTCGTGGAAACCTGCATGACAGCCAGCAAGAGGCCTTTGAGTCTCTATTTGGCCATGGAGCTGCTAGGCCCATGAGCTTGGACTGCAACACCTCACACTGGTCAGCTGGTTTCTGCTGGGTGTTTGGTTTTCCTAGCCCCACTTCATTGTCAGTGGGGTTGGGGTGTTTATTTTGTGAAAGCTTCTGATTAATTTATTATTTTGACCGTAAAACTCAAACCTGCCCAGTCTTTCCTCTCCCTTTGGAAGTCCTCAGGATCAGAGTCTGCTCTGGGCACCCCAAAAAGATCCTGGCCTCTTGGCCTTCTCTCTAAGCCTCAGACTTCTGCTCTTGATCTACATATATTTGGAAACCATTTGCCTCTGTTCTGGTCTCTTGGGCAACATTTGGCCCAAGTTTGGCCATTTTGGCAGGAGAAAAGGAGTAAGAAGAAATATTTCCACAGCCATGAAAGGTGAAAGGCCACCTCGTGCCTAGACTAGGGCTGCCCAGTCAGTCCAAGGTGAGGCGAGGGCTTTCTGGCTAGCTTACAGCAGGGCTACCAGTTTCTTCCCCTGCTCTGGGTGGTAGGGAAGCAGCCCTACCTACTCCTGCCCTCTTGGTTCCCACAGGCTGTTGCGCTGCATGGCAAAGGCAGGTGTGACACAGCACTACATAATTTGAAAATTTTTATTTTTCTAAACACCAACAGTACAACTTTGTTAAAGCTACAATTTTGGAAAATTAACTGGGCCTCAAAATCACCCCCAGCCTTTGTGTCAAGTATATCTGGGCCTCTATCATCTCTGTTATCTGTATTTCTCCCAGGACTTAGGGTATGGAAGATACTCAAAAGGTCTCCTGGGTTACAAGCCCAAGAGAGTCCTGGGTGAACCCTGGGCTCCTCAAAATGCCAGTGTATAGCAGCTTCTCTGTACCCTCGTCTCTCAGGCTCCTTTCTGCCTGCCTCAGGTTTGATATCTGAGAGGCTTGACTATCCAGAGGATATTAAATATTTTTATATCAAATTATATTACAATAAATAATGCCAAATGCTTTCTTTTGGCACTGTTTCCGGTCTAAGTGTTAAGTGCAAGCGATTGCAATGTGGACAATGAAATGGGCGTGATCACCCACTCTTGGCCGGCAGCCTACACTCCCTCCGCCCAATACTCCAGTTTACCTGACTGTTCAAAGGTGGAAAGCAGCAGGCACAACAATAACAACCATAACAAAAGCCAGCCTAACAAGGTAGCCAGTCCAGAACATCTTGTTTCCATCCCCCAGTCCCAACAGAGGGCCTCAGGGGTCTGGGAGCTTGACGTTGTAATCTTCATCTGTCTCTATCCCAACTTCCTCCTGTGGGCCAGGGAGACAGACAAGTGAATGAGATGTCCCTGGGCAAAGACCCCAGAGGAGCAGATAAGGAAGAGATTACCACTTACAAAGAACTGCTTCTTGCTCTTGGGGTATCCTTCAAGGATTGCATCAGACAGCTCTGTTGCCTGACAAACAAAACCATGATGGGCAGTACAGGGCACTCCCTGTGGGACCCTGTGCCCTGTGGGACCCATACGGTGGTTTCTCTGGTGGCTGCCATTTTCAAAAGCACTTCCAGGGCCTGCCTTGGAGCTCCCACACACTTACCATCCTCTTCCGCTTCCTCCATTCCTTACAGTACTTCTGCCTCTCTCTGTATACCTAGAAGAAACAGGTTCCTCTAACCCCTCAAAACCACAGCAGCCTGCTGGGGGTCAGCCCTCACATTCACTGTGGACCTGCTTGCCAGCCCTCCAGCCTCCCAGCTCACCTGCTCTTTCTCTTCTGGGGTCACATGGTTGGTAGCTGCTTTGATATTCTTCAGTCTCTCTGTGTATACAGCACACTCCTTCTTTAACTCTTCAATCTCTTTCTGCATCTCTGGTGTGGTCAGGGCACTAGCTAACTCCTTCAGCTCTGAAACCACATCCCCCCGGGGGTCACTTGCTACCCTTGAGGAGGTAGGTCTATCTTTCCCAGTGGGTGCACCCTGAAGTGGGAGACAGGATTCCACCATGCTGTGGGATCTTTCCAGAATAAAGTCCCACATTCTGGAAAAGCTCAGGAAAATAAGGCTTATAGGATAATAAGTTTATTCTATTTCTCTTTCTCCCTCCATCTACAGGTAGTGGTGGGGTATGAGGTTGAGGAGACTTAGGTGGAGCCAGTTAAAAGCAGGAATAAAGGGAAACATGGGGACGGTGCACTGAAAATCATGGCACAGAAAGCAAATGCATGCCTTGCCCATTTGTGCACAAAAGCCCATTAGTTGTTCTACATTTCTTTTCATGTAATACCTAAGGCAGCCCAGCAAAGGGGTCTTAGTGCCAACCAGATGCTGTAATCAACCACCCATTCACTTAGTAATTCCTAACCTGTAGACTGAACCAGACCCTTTGGGCACCTTTTGGGGGCTACCCAGGCCTACCAGCCTCCATGTGGCGGCAGGTCTGCTGCAAGCTCTGCACCTTAGCAGTGAGGTCCACAATTTTGGCATCCAGGCATTGGAGGTCAGCATCACTTACCATATCAAACTGTTCCTGCCAGAGATAAGAAGAAAAATATAAGGCACAAAGAAAAATGTGAGGCACAAAGATAGGAAACACACATCTGGGAAGGCAGCATTCAGTTTGAGGTTGCTGTGAACTAGGTTGATGCCCTGGCACTTGAGCCTGGGCAACAGAATGAGAGTGTCTCAAAAAAAAAAAAAAAAGACAATCACAATACAGCATGCATCAAAAGAGGTAAGAGCTGAAAAAGAAGCAATTAGCTCAAAGCATTCAGGGAAGGTTTCTGCAGAAGGTGATGCCTGAGTGAAATCCTAAAAAGAAAGAGTAAGCCGGGCAAAGAGGCAGAAGGAACTAAACTAACCTGGCGCAGAGGGAAGACAATGAGCAAAGGACAAAGGAGTAAAACACATCTGAATTGTCTAGTACTGATGGATGGAGAAATAACAAGGACAGGAGAGGCCAGAGGCTGGCTAGGGCAAGTCTCCAAGTGCCATTTTCTTGTGGAGCACCGCAGAGCCATCGAGATCTGTGTTTAGATAAATCATGCTGGCTGCAATGTTTAAGGTATGTTCGAGGAGGTGAGATCTGTTAGGATATTGCAATAGATGAAAAGAGTCTGAACTAGAGCAATGATGGCAGATGGAGAGAGTAGATTCAAGAAAGGAAAATCAGCTGGACTTGATAATTGACTAGACATGTGGGATAAGAGAAGTCAAGAATTACTCCCTGGCCAGGCACAGTGGCTCACACCTATAATCCTAGCACTCTGGGAGGTGCAGGTGGGAGGATAGCTTGAGCTCAGGAGTTCGAGACCAGCCTGAGCAAGAGTAAGACTTTGTCTCTACTAAAAATAGAAAAAAACAAAATTAGCTTAGCGTAGTGGTGTGTGCCTGTAAGCCCAAGAGGTTGAGGTTGCTGTGAGCTAGGCTGATGCCACCGCACTCACCCAGGCAACAGAGTGAGACTCTATCTCAGAAAAAAAAGAAGACTCTCAAATCTCTGGTTTGGGTGAAGAGTGATTCCATTAAGGGAGAAGAATATTAGAGCGGAGCCAGTTTTGGGGAAAAGATGAGGCATTCTCTCTCCTTTGGCAGTATTATGACATCCATTTCTATATTCCTGTTCCTTCCCCTGCTTCTCCTATGGAGAAGCAATAATTCCATGGGAGATGGCAAAGTAGCACTTAACAAATGGCTCAGTGGCATTTGAGAGGCTCCAGGTGGAGCTCTGGACTGAAAAAGACAAATTTGATGTGTTTAGGGACGGAGGTAGAGGCAGAAGGTGGTGCTAGTCTAGATGATAGGGAATAAGAGTTTATAAGCGGAAATGGATCTTGATAGCAAAAATACAGGATCTTCTGTCATTCACATTGCAAATCTGGAAACTTCAATAAGTTTGGATCATAGCAAGGGCAGTACACACCTTGATTTAAATATGTCTAAGGCCCCTGTAATGGCATAAGACATGAGTTTCATGGTGTGCCTCAACTCTCCCAAAAACTTGATTCTAGGAGTTGATTTATCCTGTGTCGGGCTCTCACACAGGTGATAATCTGCGCAGGATTCTTCTCACCTGATCGGCAAAATAGACCTTCTGCTTGCCATACATCTTCTCTTTGATCTTGCCTTGTTGGGCCAGCTGTTCCAGCGCCTTCACCACCGCCTGGCAGAGGGGAGGGAGCGGGGCCATCAGAGGAGTCTTTGGGCCCGGGCAGGGGGAATTTCAGCCAGTGATGAGGAAAGCGCCCAAGGCTCGGGAGGGCAGGACCCCAGACTGATTCGCGGGGGTCCCACGGGGAGGGGATCCCGGGAGGAGGTCCTCACCGCCTTGCCCAGTCCGTGTTCCCGCTGCAGGTTCCCGAACACGTCCTGGGCGCTGTAGGGCCGGTTCTGCTCCTGCAGATACCTCAGGAGGATGCCGGCGGCTGCGGAGAGACGAAGCAGGGGAGGGGGCACCTAACCGACCTCCTCGCCCACTCCCTTCCCGGGTCTCCCCCCGGCCCACGCCGCCGTTACCTCCCGCCGCAGCTTCTGCCCGGCCTTTACTCATGGCTTTTCCCGCCGCCAAACTCAGCCGGTCGTTGTAGTTGCTCTGGGTGACGCCTCCTTCCGGTGACGGGGGGCGGGCTCAAGCGGTGATTGGCTCAACTGGTGAAACCCGTCTAAGGACAGTACCGACCCTTCCCGGACGCCGTAGTTCACTTCTGCCTGGCGCTCTGGGGTCCGATCCCCAAGCTCCTGGCTTCCGCGGAAGCGGCGGGCGCACGGCTTTGGACCTTCCCCTGCTTCCCCCCAGGAACGAAGGCTGTGGTAAAGAACGCCTTCAAGTTTCGAAACCCAGTTCCAGCCACGGCTGATCACTTTTGACCTTGAGCTAGGCCCAGTGTTAGAACGGGGAGACACTTCAGGGATCAACTCCCGCGCAGGGCAAGCGACCAGTTCAAGGTCACAGGGCTAGTTACCCACCGGGACGTGTCCTGATCCCACAGTGCAGTGCCCTTTCGTCGGCTAGTTTTGTCACTTGTAAAATAGGTACAGTAGCTACAGTAGCTGGTTGTGAAAAAATACGTTAGCGCCTTGTAGAGCGTTTACACGCGCCTTATTTGCCCGTTACCGAGCTTTGCGCCCAGGGGGCGCTCGACACCTGCTGTGGTTTGAACGCCAAGGAAAGGTCGGATTGGGAGGGGGTTACTCTTAAGCCACAAAGCTTGTAGAAGTTTGTTAATCTTCTCTCGGCAATCTCAAAGCAACACCTGGCAGGTGCTTTCCATTCCTGACCACAGTGACCAATAGGACAGAGCCTGAAATAAATATTTCTAGTTTCTGAGGTCAGCTGAAGGCCGAAAAGCAGCTGTCCCTGCAGCTCAAACAATCCAGTGGAGGAGCATGGTGCTATTTTTTAAAACCCTCTGCTATCAAAAACCTCCTTAGCCTATGTAACATGTGCTTGTCTTCGCATATTTAGAAACGATGGAACTGCAAGCTAAATGCCAGCCAAGAGTCCCAGTTATGCTCATATCTGGGCTCCCTGAGGAAGGGAAGTAAGTGGCATCATACTATAGTGATTGTTCCAGGCATCACAAAGGAAAAACAGAAGTGGACCTGTGGGTCTCTCACACCTGGTCTTCCTCTTCTGAGGCTGTCACCTCCTCAAATTAATCAGGACTCAGATTAATAAGAGAAAACCTATCAAGGGTAGGACACCATTCAATGTCAGTCTCTTAAAAGATTGTTCTCATAGAAGATTTATTCCCCAGCACCCACCCACCCACCCTCAATTCACAGTGGAGGACTAAGGAGATTCAGAGCACGATCCCCCAGGTACAAGAAACACCTTCCAAAGGTTTTGCTCTCCTTCCTTCCCTCCCTCCTCTTGCCAACTCCCATGGCCTGGACCTACACACACTCATGCAAACACACAAAATCCCACTCCCTTCCACACCTGTTTTTCCAAATCAGGAGCTCACGTATAAGACATCTGGGCTCTGAGAAGAGAGAAGGTGTACAAAGTCTAAGAACTCTAAAGTGGGGGAATGCCACTACCCCTGACCGTCACACAAAGGTGACTGTGAGATAGGCACCAGCTCTTCTCCCTTCTCACTGTTAACCAGTTTCACTCCCTGGCCTTTGTACCTTGTCCATTAACCAAGAGCAAACGTGTCAGCACACCCCCACCTGCAGCATGTGAAATAGGCTCTGTCCAACATCCCTCACCCAAGTATGGGGGTGTTGGGGGAGTGGTCCCTGAGGATCAGCAAAGGGTTAATACAGAAAGAACGAGGATAGAAGAGTTTGGCTTGGCTCTGATTGGGGAGGCAGAGAGAGGCTGTAGGCTGGCACAGGTTTAAAACTACCTACCATTTTTGGGTTTTTGTCTCACATGATTTTACTAGGGACCACAGAATAGATACCCCTCAAAGGGGTCTCTGCTGATTACAGACACATTCTTGCTACCTGGGCTCATCCTTAAAGGAGGCCCTGCCAAGTTGGGAAGCAGATGAAAATAAAAGCAGTAAAGTAGCTGAGCAGGGAGTAAGAACAGCTGGTGGAAGAAGAGCTTGTGGCTCCTGGGATGAATGCCATGGAGCCATTTGTAAAGTGCTACTTTGCCATCCCCCATGGAATTACTGCTTCTCTAAAGGAGAAGCAGGGGAAGGACCAGGAACATAGAAATGGATATGGTATTGCTTTGCTCACTGCTTAGGCTGATGGTCAAATGGAGCCAGGGGTTAGCAGCACCAAAGACAACCACACAGCTCCAGAAGATTCAGTGATAGAGAATCTCAAGATACAGAGGCACTCACTAACCCTCCCAGCCAGCTGACCCTCATGGCCCAAGGTGATGTAGAAGAGGCCCATCCCCACAACATGTTCACATTTCTTAAATATCGCAAGCAATACTTTGGGGCAGTGAGGGTCAGGCCTCAAAAAATGAGGATGGGCTAGGGGAGAGGGAGCAGGCCTGTTCTGCAGAACCAAAGAACAAGCTTGCTTTAAAAAAAAACAAATCAAATCCTGGTTTAACAAAATAAAATGATAACAATGTAACTCTTCTAGCTGCTGCATGACTTTTGGAGCTATACGGAGGTGATGAAGGTAGGAAGGGATGGGCTCTTTTTACCAGTGAGGGCCTCTGAGCACCCATACCTAAAAGCGAACAGCAGCACCTCCTCAAAGGGGAACCAATATCCCTGACTACTTTGTTCCCCAAAAAATACCATCCTGAGGGAAAGAAGCCTCCCTCAGGGGGGCACACTCTCACTTCAGTGACTGAGCTCAGAAATGTGTGTCCAGCTGGTAGTAGGGAAGTATCCTCTATAAGCAGGCCTCTGAGCATCAGTCAGGCCACCCAGTATACGAATATAATTAAGGGGATGGGAGCTGGTTTCTTCCCTTGCCCCGTCACCTTAAGTGAGATGGGGAGAAAAAAAACCTAAACCACAGTGACCCCCAAAAGGAGTCTCTGCCTCAGTGGCTCCTGGAACTGGCAGGGTCCAGCTGATTTAGTTCTGACTGATCCAGAAGTTCAAAGTCATCCCCTTCAGCATCAGTGTCCAGGTCTGAACTGGGGGACCGGAGGAAGCCTCTTGTTGCTCTCCGGGAAGGTGGGCCAGAAGGGCCAGGCTGGGAGGCCCCTGATAAGGCCAGCTGGATCATACCCTGGGAGACCAGACTGGCAAGGTTGCTGGTGAGGTTGGATCCTACAGGCAGAGCACCAAGCAGGAGCTCTGGCAGTGCAGCCTCATCCCGAATGGCAGGGGGCGCCTGGGGCTCCTCAGTCCCAGGAGGGGAACGGTATGTCAAACTGGGCATGCCAATGCTGGTGTCGTCCTCATCATCCAGGCCAGCAGGATCCACATTAATGGAAGGGAAGTCTGGAAGATCTCTGGCAAAGGATTCCTCTGGATCACTGTGACCATCTAAGTCTGGGAGAATACAGGGGTGTCTAAGACATGGCAACTAACTGGCCCTCCTGTGGGCCCAGACCTACAAAATGCCCCACATAGCCAGATTGTTTCCACCCTGGATTTCTCAGGGTGAAGCAAAACCCATGGGTCTGGTTTAGCTATTCCCCCCTCCTTATTGATGGCTGTGATCTCTACTGGCCAGAGAACTCCCCATCTCTTCCTCTACTATGTCCCTCATGAAGCTAGAGCCTGAAGCTACTAAGAGACAGAGGGCTTCAAAAAAAGCCGCAGTGCTATCCTCGCTGCAGCCACACCCCTCAGGCTGCTTTGCCACCTGACCTACAGCTCAGAAAACAGGAAAGTAGGGGTTATCAGTATCCCCCCTGTTCAGGGAAGCTGAGAGGCAACATTATCAACTCAGGTCGAAGGTTCCCCTCACCTTCAGAGCCTTCTGTTAGAGGTGTTTGGCCCCTTGAAAGATTGAATGTGCCATTGTCTGTACAGGAGACCTCAGCATCCGAGTGCTCAGAGTCTGTGATGGCCAATTCCCTTGCGACAGTAGAATCATCCAGCTTAGGAAAAGAAAAGACCAACAAGCCTGAGATGATGCCATTAGGAACAAAATGCAGTCCCCATGCAAAGCTTTACTAATTAGCTGGCCTTAAAGCCTACCTGAAGGCCATCAGTGTAACCAGGGATAGATAGGAACTTTAGTCAAAATCTTGACATTTTTCTAGGCTGCTCTGCCAAAGAAAACACTCCTGTTCACTCATTTCTTGAGCACAGGAAGAAAAGCAGTCTTAGGAATCAATTAGCCACTTACTCGTAAGCAAGTAACTGATTCGGAGATAACTGTTCACAGGTGGCCAGGAGGATACACATAGTGCCCAGACCTAAGGATGGACTGAGCTTTTTAAAAGATGATCACAGCCGGGTGTGGTGGCTCACGCCTGTAATCCTAGCACTCTGGGAGGCCGAGGCGGGTGGACCGCTCGAAGTCAGGAGTTCAAAACCAGCCTGAGCAAGAGTGAGACCCTGTCTCTACTAAAAACAGAAACAAATTAATTGGCCAACTAAAAATAGAAAAAATTAGCCGGGCATGGTGGCGCATGCCTATAGTCCCAGCTACTAGGGAGGCTGAGGCAGAAGGATCGCTTGAGCCCAGGAGTTTGAGGTTGCTGTGAGCTACGCTGACACCAAGGCAATCTAGCCAGGACAACAGAGTGAGATTCTATCTCAAAAAAAAAAAAAAAAAGATGATCACACCAGCTCCACAAGTTCTTCCATAGGGTAAAAGGAAACATGGAAGAGGGTGTGCTAGGCTTCAGGCTTAAATTGAGATCTAGGTACAAAGTCCCAGTATAACCCTAGCTTCTCTCCTTGTCACTGCTCTTGGGAGCAAGGGGAGTCCAGGGTTTGGAGAAGCCATGATGAGCTTGAAACCTGGTTACTGCCTAAATGTGAGCTGCCAGGTGGTTAAAAGGGAGATAAAGAAAACTGGCTAGTGAAACAGCTCCCACACTCAAGATACCTGAGGACAGAAGGCAGCAAGCTCTTCTTCGCTGTCACTGTGGTTGTCCACAGCCCGTTCTGGATGTAGAGCTCTAAGGCGCACTGTGTGGAAAGAACAGAAAGCTTTGATTCTTTCCCTGGAGATGCAGGATGGAACCCTCCCCTTCGGACTTTAAAGGCATAAAATCAGAACAAAAAGAGCCCCTGTAAATATGGCCCTAACCCTACATAACAATACTTGAAGGCAGAGCTGCTGAGCCTAAGTAACAAGGAGACCTAATAAGACCAGAGAGAAGATCTCTCTTCCAACATCCTTCCCTCCACATTTCCCTTAACCTCTACACATTTCTATCAACTGTCAAGCAAAAGGCAGACCTGATGTCAAGGTAGTAAGTGGACATTATCATAAGGAGGGCAAAAGGAGATGCCCGCCTTGGTTAAAATCAGGCTTTTGAGGACTAATACTATTCAAATGGCTGCCCTAGGGGTAGCTGGGCCTTAGTGACCATGTGCAGGGCTCTTTGAAGGCCAGGGTTTAATGAAACACCCAACCTAACAAGACCACAGAAGAGAGGGAAAAGTTTACACTACCATCATTAATGTGTTGGATGGATCTCAAGCTAGTACACTTCTGACTCTGAGGTAGCAGTTTTTAATCACCTTTGGGAGGCAGCTTTCAGTAGTGAAAAGGCCAGGCTTAGGAGCTAAAGAGACCTGCTCTGACATTTACTACCTGTGAGTGTCAATTTCCTCAATTAGAGAAGAACGTTAATACCACTCCTCAGGGTTATTGTAAAGATTAAATAAGACAGGCCGGGTGTGGTGGCTCACGCCTATAATCCTAGCACTCTGGGAGGCTGAGGCGGGTGAATCGCTTGAGGTCAGGAGTTCGAAACCAACCTGAGCAAGGGCAAGAGCAAGACCCCGTCTCTACTAAAAATAGAAAAATTAATTGGCCAACTAAAAAAATATACAGAAAAAATTAGCCGGGCATGGTGGTGCATGCCTGTAGTCCCAGCTACTAGGGAGGCTGAGGTAGGAGGATCGCTTGAGCCCAGGAGTTTGAGGTTGCTGTGAGCTAGGCTGACGCCACGGCACTCACTCTAGCCTGGGCAACAAAGTGAGACTCTGTCTCAAAAAAAAAAGATCTTTTCTCAGATTTATTTAAAATGGGAGAGTCTAGGATTCTAAGTGAGAAAAAACCGGCAAGCCTGCATAGGTTTCCCTGGAATAGAATATCATTTTTACTTACCCCAACCCCACTTCTCCCAATTCTAGTCTGTCAGACCTACAGGCCTCTCCTGTTCCCCAAACTGCCAAAGTGGAAGGAAGCCTCCCCATGACACTTACATTGCCTCTCTCTCTGCTTGGACATCATGTAGCCACGGACACTGAAGTCCAGCCGCTGCAGAACTGGCTTCAGCCGCACATATGCTCGATCCCACAGTCGGTGATACACAGCAAGGGGCCACATCATGACAGTGACAACTGAGAGGGTGCATGAGAAACAGTAGATAAATGGAGAAGGAGCTGCAAAATACATTCTTTTTTTTTTATTTTTTATTTCAGCATATTATGGGGGTACAAATATTACAGTTATGTATATTGCCCATGCCCCCTCTCCCCCCTCCACAATATGTTCTTAACTGTCCCTCTGCTACTATGTCCTTAGGGCTTAGACACATAGCGTGGAACAGTTCTGCTTAATTCTGCTGATCATCTTCACCAGTCTCCCAACTACATAAGCGGGGTTTTGAGGGCAGCCCCACAGGAGCTAGAACGGGGCTATGTGCAGCAGAGTATGCTGGTGACAGGCTAAGGGCAGAACCGGACAGTGGTCACTTGCCTTTGGGTGTCACTGAGCCATAAACAAGGCTAAATGGTAACAATGCCTCAGAAACTACACAAAAAATCACGTGAGCTTCTGATGCATAATGGCCACAGCCACAACTACTCAGTTGCTGCAGCCCCAAGAAAGCAAAGTGCATGCCAATAAGAAGTAAATAAATTTATAAAAATGTGCTAGGTGGGTGGGGGTGGGGGACGTGTTCCAGGATAAACAGAACCTAGTAGAGGAACTCCTAAGAGTTATGTTTTGCTGTTATATAATACGCTGGCTCTAAAAATTCCCTCCTTAAATAGGGACAGGCAGTCCTTTATAGTTGACAATACAATGTATGTTAGTGGACCCTCATCAATTTCTAAAACTGGGCCGGGCCCAGTGGCTCACACCTGTAATCCTAGCACTCTGGGAGGCTGAGGCAGGAGGACTGCTTGAGCTCAGGAGTTCAAGCACAGCCTGAGCAAAAGCAAGATCCCACCTCTACTAAAAATAGCTGGGTGTGGTGGCCTATAGTCTCAGCTACTTGGGAGGCTGAGGCAGGAGTATCACTTCAGCCCAGGCATTTTAGGTTGCTGTGAGCTAGGCTGACACCATGGCACTCTAGCCCGGGTGACAGGGCAAGACTCTATCTCAAAAAAAAAAAATTTCTAAAACTTATTTGGTAAGAAATGGACTTTATATGTAGAGAGCCTGCTATGAGTAAGAATAAAGACACTTTCATGACACCAAACAGGTCACAAAAATATGAAAAGGTCATTTCCTGGAAGATGAAATATTAAAGTCCTCCCTTCCCCTACACCCAGAGTTAGCTGGAGTTGGAAACCTATGAGCAGGGTACAGCTCATAAGCCATACTTACGCATCAAGTAGGACAGTAGGAGCCCAGGGATGTAGCGACCCAAGACAGCCAAAAAGGTCAGTATCCCACAGCTCAGCAAGCAGAACTGGGGGAGTCAAAAAAATAGTATTAAGTTTCTGCCACATGACAGGGTACTGGGATGGGAGTGGAGGGTTATGGTAGAGATGTGACTGAAAGATTCTTTAGGATCTATGAGTCAAACATGGACATGTCAGAATGATAGATATACCCACTCTTGCATCCAGTGGTGATTCTATTTGGGGGGGAAAGGAGGATGTTCCCATCTATTCAAACTCCGTTTACATGGCTAACCCCATAGGGCTGTACCTTTCATGCCGGGAAATTGGTTTGAATAGGACTTAGCCAAAAATTCTCTCTGAAAGCCAAGTTTTGGTGATGGGTTTTTTAAGTCAAAAAACTAAAAAACCCAACAACCTACCACATGTTTAATATGACACAGAATGCACACAAGCAAGCTTTCTTTTCCATCTTGGAGCAAGAGAATAGCCTACTCTAAGTGACAAACACACCTAATGAGGAGTCACCAGGCTCTTGCCTTAGTCCTAATGGCTGGCCAGAAGCCCTTTCCTACATCCCTTTCTCTCTACTAACATCACAGTCTTTTCTTTCTTGAATGAGGATCTGTAGTAAAGGAGCTGCTTCAGTTTAGCATGAACTGAACTGAGAGGCCAGAGATGAAAGTGAAAAAGGGAAGTCTTACCTTGCCTGGGTTTTGCTTTTTGAAAAGCAAAAGATTCCTTATGAAAATGGTCCCACTAACCCAGACTTCAGCTACATGGTGGCAGAGCTCGGGCACGCTGAGCAACCGAGGGTGCACAAAGCCCCAGCTACGGGAGAGAGAAGGGGGAGCTGTGAAAGGAGGGTGTTAAGGATCCCCCCATCTTGCTGTGTAGGCAGCCAATGCTTCCGGGTTTAAACAGGGGCTGGGGAGTGGCTAGTCCCAGGTGTTTTAGAGGTGAAGCATGACTTTCTTCTTCGCTCACCAGGTTGAAACTTGAATTTAGGGACTAGGAGGGCAAACTTGTTCTGGCAACTCCACCCTATGAGCAAGCAGCCCAATCCACGTGTGTAAACCTGCCACCAGCTCCAAGGCCCTTCGTGCTTAGAAATATTTTCTTCCCTGCACTCAAACCATTGCAATTCCCTGTGATTGCAAACTAGGGATAAAAGTAAAGCACAGTCTGACTGACAGACACCACTGCTGCTAAGGGGGAGGCAATGGTAGATGTGCCCCTCAGAGAGAAAATAAATAAAGCAAAGCCAAAATAAACCATAGCAGAGAAAATTCCTTGGATTAAACATACAGGGTGGATGAACTGAGAAATGAAAGCAGGAGCTATAAGACACAAGAGGAATCTTTGGCTTTGGCTTGCTGATGCCAGGAACTAATGTGTTTTCTGACCAGAAACTTTAAATAGCCAGAGGTCACAAAAAACACTAAATGACCTGGTACAAAAGCCAGGAGACAAAAGTTAGTTGCCTCTAAGTTTTCTCACTGGGGCTGAATAATGCAGCTGATTCCTTGGCATGTCAGGTTAGGAAGCACTGTAATGCTTCTCTTTCAGAAACTTCTGTAAAGATCAGAGGACAATGGTCACCTCAATTTATTGCTGCCTGAACTTTAGGATGTGTTAAAATGATTATTTGGAAGACACTAGGTTCTCAGCTTACACTGTGTGTCCAGAACATGGGGTTAACAAAATGTAACCAGAATATTATAAGAGAATCAATCACAGCAACAAAAAGGGAATTAGTGTTCCATACCTCTCATTGTCTAATGCGTCGGGTCTTGGCACTACAATATTAAAACAAACATCAGCATTAGTTGGTAGGGAAAACTAAACATGAAAATGTTAGGCTGTTGGTCTGACAGCTCTAGTTTTAATAGGTTTGGAGAAAACAAAACAATAATGCCAATAAAAAGGAGACACCATGTTAAACTGCCACAGTCAGGGAGCTGCAGACAAGGGAATAATTGCTTATGCCTGCTTATTTCATGAAGGAGAGGAAGAGGAGTCCAAATGGACCATTAGAGCTCCTCCAATTACCTCAGCTGAAAGCCAAGGTGTGAAAGAAAAATGGTCCATCCCACCCCTTGAGTGTATCTGGCCTGCTCACACACATGAATGTGTGCCAGGCTACCAAGACATGTTATAGCTACTCCAACCCTAGAAATCTGCCTGCCTCTTTAAAAAGTGACCCATGGGCCAGGCGCGGTGGCTCACGCCTGTAATCCTAGCACTCTGGGAGGCCG
>VBSM01003215.1:13635191-13645230 GCA_008086735.1 Cheirogaleus medius | reverse complement strand
TGGAAGGCCCTCACCTTCTTCGTCACGCTCCCCGGGGTGGCAGTGAGCATGCTGAACATCTTCCTGAAGTTGCGACACGGAGAGCACGAGAGACCTGAGTTCATCCCTTACCCCCATCTTCGCATCAGGACCAAGCCCTTTCCCCGGGGAGATGGTAACCATACTCTATTCCACAACCCTCATATGAATCCACTTCCAACTGGCTATGAAGATGAATAAAGAGAACCCGGACCACTACCCAGGCACTGGGGACCACAGCATCGGTTTGGACCATTACTCTGCACACGGACCAGAAAAAGTGTACGGGACCTTACACTCACCTTTTATCAAATGATTACCAGCATACTGATCTCCCATCCCTTTGCTTGTGGCAGGAGATGGCTTAAATAAATACTTTAAACTTAAAAAAATAAATAAATAAAGTACTATATGGGGGAGATGCTTAGATAATATGCAAATACTATGCCATTTCATACAAAGGATTTAAGCATCTTCAGATTTTGGTATCCATGAGAGGTCCTGGAAACAATCCCCTGCAGGTACCGAGGGATGATCATACTTGCTCACTACTAGCCGGAGAACACACTCTTTCTCCCGCAAATCTATTTTTCTTTAATAAAGTTCTGCACGTGAACAGAGTGAGCAAGATACAGGCCAGATCCCTATGAACAGAGGGGACTGCTGCAGGACTGATGGGCAGAGAGCAGGCAGTCAGAAGCCAGGCCCTAGGCTGCCTAAGGGGTGGCAGGGAGGCCACAAGCCTGTCACTATCCGTTGCCAGAGTCTACAGGGGGCTGACTCAGGGAGAGCCAGCCTGGTTGGTGCTAACCAGCTGCCTGTTCTCCCAGGAGAGAGAAAAATGATTTCAGTGAAAACCAGTGTGTACCTGGTCCCTTCTTAGCAACCTGTCCTAAATCTTCACCACTGGGTACCTGCCTCAGTCTTCCCCCTTTACTGTCCTGCCCCTGATGACCAACTTTTCATCACTTGGGGCATCTGTAGGAGTTCCCGGTGCTGAGTGGGCATCACAAGCTGGCAAAGGTAGCAAGGCTGCTGTAGGTGAGTGGCAGCTTGCCCACCTCCAAGGCACAAGCAATCCCCAGTCCCTCCTTTGTAAGAGCTAGTTAAATAGCATGTGGAGCCCCAGGCGGGAGGAAACACCCAAGTAGTACAGAGTAAAAGTTATGTGTGGATAGTACTACCGCCACTAACCCTGAGGACTAACAAATACCCCAGGAGGGAGAAATTGATCTGCAAAGATGCCTCCTTTTTCTGACTGCTGAGTCCCAGGCATCGTAAGCACAGACAAAGACTTCAATGCCAACTTCAGAACCAGGTCCCTCCCCCAAGGCTATTTCCAGATCACCCATCACCCCACACCCGGGCAGACCCTCCCTGTTCTTGGCCAGCAGCAAACCCCAAAGTGGGTCAACTAGAGGGCAGCCGGGAGGCCTCGGGAATCAGGGCAGCAGGTGGTGCTGGCAGCGAAAAGTCCCTGTGGTGTGAGAGCTCGCAAGCCACAGAAGAAACTGTCCCCGCTGAAAGACAAGGGCTACTGCGGAAAGGTTGCAGAGAAAGCAAAATGCTCAAGCCTGGAACAGGAACTTCTTTGTGACTAAATGACCGAGAGAAAATTAGCCATTTAAAGGTAATGTTCCTAGAACACTCCGGTGTGGTGTGACCCCAGGGACCCTCTAACGTGCATGAGACGGAGATCTGTAGGAGGAAGCACACAACCAAAAACAGAGCTGGGTAAATGAATCTGAAACTTAGGGATTGTAACTTTGGAAAGTATCGAGATGAAGTCAAGGGGCTGTGAGCACAGCGAGGGTGGGGGGGTGGGGGGGAGCACGTGGGGAGCAGAGACACTGGACAGAGAGTTGACAGGTCAGTCCATTAAGGCTTGTCTGTGGTCGCCCCAGTCGCAAACATTCTCGATCTCCCTAGAGTCAGTTAAAATCCAACAGAGGATATACCCTCTAGTAACGCCCACCTCTGACAAAGGCTCCATTTCTCTCTCTCTCAGGTATCTTAAGCAGGAAAGGCTGCCCTAGAAATGGAACAGAAACATTTTTAATTGACATTCTGATGCATCACTTAATTAATTTTTAATTTTTTTTTTTTTGAGACAGAGTCTCACTCTGTTGCCCAGGCTAGAGCGAGTGCTGTGGCGTCAGCCTAGCTCACAGCAACCTCAAACTCCTGGGCTCAAGCGATCCTCTTGCCTCAGCCTCCCGAGTAGCTGGGACTACAGGTATGTGCCACCATGCCCGGCTAATTTTTTCTATATATTTTTAGTTGTCTGATTAATTTCTTTCTATTTTTGGTAGAGATGGGTCTCGCTCTCACTCAGGCTGGTCTCGAACTCCTGAGGTCAAGCGATCCTCCCGCCTCAGCCTACCAGAGTGCTAGGATTACAGGCGTGAGCCACCACGCCTGGCTACTTAATTAAATTTTAATTAAATTCCCTAGGGCCAGATCACTGCAGCATGAATAGGTAAAATCGAGGTTCTTGAAAAGCCACAGGCTCCATCAGTCAGGGTCTAACACCCCCATGAGACCAAGTTGGAAACACCCTTCTCACATCTCACCCTGGCATTATTATAATGTATTGGTGACCCTGGCCCAGTGAGCCAGAGGTAGGCAATTCTCAGCCTCCAATCCTCAAATCTATTAATGAATTATTAACAGGTGACCACCTCATCCTGGTTTTAGCATTAAACATTCCAAATCCTAAGAGCCCCCTTAGATTTGGTTTTAAAACTGAAATTCCCACATTCCCTGTCCTAGGAAAACCAGGATGGTTGCTCACCCTGAAAGAAAGATCACTACACAAAATGATTAGAAAATCTCAAAGCAGTACCTATAAATGATAAATTAAGGCCTGGTGGACATTTGTTCATAAATTAAGCAAGTATTCATTAAAAATAGAGACTAAGTTGCCCAGCACTAAGCTTCACAGTGGACCCTACCGAAGGGGTTTCCAGCTTTACTGGAGGGAGAATATAGCATTGTTACCATCCATATAGCACTTTACCCTGCAGGACGCATTTTCACATGCATTAATTATCTGGGCCCTTTGAGGGAGGATTTTTGTCATAGATCATCGCAGGGAAATGGGCTCAGGAAGGTTAAGTAACTTGTCCAAATCACACAGCTGGTATGTGAAAGACACACTCAACTTCAGGTCCCCTGGCTCCAAATCAATACACTCTTCCCACCATACCCAATGTCCAAGAAGTGCTCAGAGGTATGCCGCAGCCTGAATTGCAGTTGTAGGTTCTTAAGCGGGAAGGGACATGATAAAATTTGTGTTTTAGGACAGTTAATTTGAAACTGGTTTAAAGAGTAAATTGGCACCATTTAGTAAATTGGTACTTTTTCAAGTGAAAAAGGCATTCAGTAGCTGGGACTACAGGTGTGTGCCACAATGCCTGGCTAATTTTTCTTTTTTTGTAGAGATGGGGTCTTGCTCGTGCCCAAGCTGGTCTCGAACTCCTGATCTCAAGCAATCCTCCCGCCTTGGCCTCCCACAATGCTAGGATTACAGGTGTGAGCCACCATGCCCAGCCTACTTATTCTTTCTTTACACAAAATTCTAACCTGTTTAGATGTATGAATTCCTAAACCAACACAAGTTTGAAAGGAGAAAGAAGAGGGCTACTAAGGACTTTAAAGTAAAAGCAGTTGGGACCAGTGCTATAATTCTGATAAGGAGAGAAGAGATAGAAAAATTATAAAAAGCAATAAGCGGTCCAGGCACAGTGGCTCATGCCTGTAATCCTTGCACTTTGGGAGGCCAAGGTGGGAGGATTGTTGGAGGCCAGGAGTTCGAGACCAGCCTGAGTGAGAGCGAGACCCTAGGCCTGTAGTCCCAGCTACTCGGGAGGCTGAGATAGGAGGATCACTTGAGCCCAGGAGTTTGAGGTTGCTGTGAGCTATGATTGTGCTATTGCACTCTAGCCTGGGTGACAGAACGTGACCCTATCTCAAAAAAAAAAAAAATAATAAAAAGCCATAAGGGGTCTTTTGTTTTAGGGGTAAATATACCTCCAAAAGGAGTCTGTGGGCAGCACAGCAAAATCCAAAGGCTGGTGTTCATGGTTCATACCTTGAGTCAATAGGAAAAGACTGAATTCCATTCAGTATGTTCCATTTAAGAAAAAAAAAATAAGTAAAGAATACATTTTGGCCAGTTCGATGGTAGTGGGTTATCAGAACTTATTAACATTAGTGTCACTAAAGTTGGTATACAACCCCCCACTGCTAAATTTGAATGGCTTAAAAGAAAAAGAATACATTTTACAAATATTCCCATCAAAAATATTTTTTAAATGTTTTAAGTTATGGGACCTCGAGAGATAAGCTTGATTATCTGGAAAATGTTTAAAGTTATTTATCTGCATGGAAAATTATTTTTTCCTTATAAAAACAAAGGGGAAGCTGGGCACATAGTGTCAGCTACTCAGGAGGCTGAAGTGGGAGGATCACATGAGGCCAGGAGTTTGAGACCAGCCTGACTCTGTCTCTAAATTTAAAAATATAATAAATAAATAAATGAAAATTTTAAAACTGAAGGGGTAAAACAATGAGGGACTACTGTTTTTCCACTGGAAGAGGCAGTGACCTTCCTCAGGGCTACCGGCACCCTGTCCACTGCTCTCCTGGCAATGACCCCAGTACATTGTGGTTAGTGATTCATTTCCCTGTCTTCCGTGATGGCCTATGTATTTCTTATTGGCTGAGACAGTGTCTTTTGTCTCTGTTTCCCTGATATCTACCACAAGTCCTGTACCTGTTCAACAAATATTTGGCGGCCAAGTGTGGTGGCTCACGCCTGTAATCCTAGCACTCTGGGAGGCCGAAGCGGGCAGATTGCTCAAGGTCAGGAGTTCGAAACCAGCCTGAGCAAGAGCGAGACTCCTTCTCTACTAAAAAAATAGAAAGAAATTAATTGGCCGACTAAAAATATATAGAAAAAATTAGCTGGGCATGGTGGCACATGCCTGTAGTCCCAGCTACTTGGGAGGCTGAGGCAGAAGGATTGCTTGAACCCAGGAATTTGAGGTTGCTGTGGGCTAGGCTGACACCACGGCACTCTAGCCCAAGCAACAGAGTGAGACTCTGTCTCAAAAAAAACAAAACAAATATTTGGCGAACAAATGAAAAAATGATGTCAAGGTCATAGCTTCTATTCCTCACCTTTCCTTTAAGAAGACGACATTAAAAGACTTGCCACATAAATAATAGTGTACCCTAGGACAAAGTCATATGTTTGCCACATTGGCCTACAGATCAGGAACATTGTGACTTTAATCCTAGACAGTTTTCAGAGAGAAGTTGAAAAGGGGGTGGGGGGGAAGATGTCATTTCTGCAACTAGAAATGAACTTTAAAAAATTTCCTTTATGCATGACATAAGTAAAGCTATCCCAAGATTCTTACACTGAATAGCTTGTGATATCAAGAACCCAATGGCTTGATGTAGTTGAATTTCTGATATTTGATCCTCTGGAAATTTTCCCAATGGATACATTATACAAGGGGCCATTAGCACCTGAATGGAAACAAACTAGTGACTACGAGTATTTTACTTCCTACAAGATCAAATAATAGTCATGAATCATGAACTGGATCTGTAGACAGCTGCACAAAATAGATTATCAGCGGAAGGTATGGCAGTTCCAAGGCTCAACCTGCAAAATCAGTTGGGAAGGGGGAGTGGTCAGAACTGGCACAGCCGGAAGGACACTCACACAACAAACGCTGCCAACTGAACGTATTCCTCTAAGACAGCTTTGCAATGGCAAAGGAGCTCAGCCAAGATGAAAACATGGCCAGAGGGAGGTGGTGAGGAGTTGACAAAGATCCTCGGTGAGCAGCAGCCCACAGCTGGGCCAGTGAGGAAACCACTGGGCCAAATAGCCCTAAATCTCCCCTGAAGACTTGAAAAGCATCTTCCTTCCCCTGCCCCCCCACCACCACGGTCCTCCCTGAGAATTCCTGTTCCCTCTGTGTCCCATCCTTCCTTAGCATTCCGGAACTTAGACAAAGTTGTTCCCTGAAACTTTTCTCTCTTGCCCACTTAGATTTTCAGTTCTGGAAATGGTTCTACTCTGAGTATCCCAGCAGCCTGGACCCCAAGGATGGAACTGAATCACAGAGAGCCCTGGCCACAGGGATAGTATGACAAAAACGCTAGATGCCCAAGGTTTATGAAAAGTTTGAAGTAAGGATGAACAGAACAGAGTTTAGGTCAAAGGGCTACAGAGGCCAGACTACTACTTCTGCTTATAAGACACCACCATAGGCAACATGGCTCAAGAGAGTCCCCCACACAGGGCCAGGTGACAACCTTAAACTGATGTCTAGTGTGGCCCTTGGGAATCCTTGTGACCAGGCCCTCTTGTGAAATGTAAATTGAATCAGGCCTGATAATAACCCAATATTCTGTCCACTCTGGCATCCAACTGTGTTCAGTGACAACCACACACACACACACACACACACACACAGTGACTGTTCTATTCCTACTAGCTATGTTCCTTTGGATGCACGGTATTTATTTGCATAGTATTTATTTCTCTGAATTCTTTGCAGTTGTCACCGTTCACTCAGCAAGTTTCTGACTACTGTCTCTGACTCCTAGAGAGACATGTGTACACGCCTCAGGTAAGTACCGTTACTCGGTGATATAGCAACTGATCCACAGGCCCTGGGCCACCACACTGAGCACTACCACACTGCTACACTCCACTCCTTTATATCCCTGCCATGTGAACAACAAGGCCTTTATAAACATATGCCTTCTCTCTGCTTTTGCCCTCCATCAAAGGTTCTTTTTTTTTTTTTTTTTTTTTTTTTTTTGAGACAGAGTCTCACTTTGTTGCCCAGGCTAGAGTGAGTGCCGTGGCATCAGCCTAGCTCACAGCAACCTCAATCTCCTGGGCTCAAGTGATCCTCCTGCCTCAGCCTCCCGAGTAGCTGGGACTACAGGCATGCGCCACCATGCCCGGCTAATTTTTTCTGTATATATATTTTTAGTTGGTCAATTAATTTCTTTCTATTTTTAGTAGAGACGGGGTCTCGCTCAGGCTGGTTTAGAACGCCTGACCTTGAGCGATCCGCCCGTCTCGACCTCCCAGAGTGCTAGGATTACAGGCGTGAGCCACCACGCCCGGCCAAAGGTTCTTAACCTTTGTGAATTCATGGATCTGTTTGAGAATCTGCTATGGACCTATCCCCAGAAAAATATACACATACAGATTTGCAAACAATTTCAAGACATTCGTGACTCATAAAACCCATCCTCAGGATCCCAACTCAGTTCCTGATGGTGAGAAATGAAGGCACTTCTTAACAGACAGGCAGTCAGAAAAATGAAAGCCTGAGTTCAATTCTTCCTTATTTGTTTTCCATGTGCACAAAAACTCGCAGAGGATTTGGGAACAAAAGGTAGTCAATCTAATCCCTGAGGTCCAGCCAGGTACTGTTGTCACCTGTCCACTAGCTGAGGCAGCAGCTCCTCTCTGATACTGACACAGGCCCCTCCCCTTGCTCACCCCTCCACACTCCCACCTATGGGTCTGGCCCAGACCTTACTTACCTTTCCCTATGGCCATCCAGCCCAGCCAGGTGACTGTAGTGCTCACTTTGTCACTTTGGTTTTTTAGAGTTTTTTTTGGGTTTTTTTGAGACAGAGTCTCACTCTGTTGCCCAAGCTAGAATGAGCGCCGTGGCGTCAACCTCACTCACAGCAACCTCAAACTCCTGGGCTCAAGCGATCCTCCTGCCTCAGCCTCCCGAGTAGCTGGGACTACAGGCATACACCACCATGCCTGGCTAATTTTTTCTATTTTTAATTATTTGGCTGATTTCTTTCTATTTATAGTAGAGATGGGGTCTCACTCTTGTTCAGGCTGGTCTCGAACTCCTGAGCTCAAATGATCCTCCTGCCTCAGTCTCTCAGAGTGCTAGGATTACAGGCATGAGCCACTGCGCTCAGCCCACTTTGGCACTTTGAAACAGTGGATGAAAAGGACTTCTGGTAAGTCTGCTGGGCCACACCTTCTCCCTTCTTGTCTGTCTGTCTCTCTGTCTTTGTGTCTGTCTCTCATTCATACACACACATACCCAAGCTGTCAGTAGAAGAGCCAGCATCAGCATCTTGAGGCCTCCTAGAGCAGATGTTCTGGGGCACGTCTTCAGGCAAGACTCTGCTGAGCTCAGTGACAATTGCCACCTGGCCACTGGCCAGATTACATTGTCTGAGTCACGCTGACCTCTTCAAAGGTCACAGCCACCACTGGGCTAATATTTTCTCATTCTGACAACCCACTCCAGCCCTCTCTGCCTCAACAAAACAAAAACAGCCTTAATTGTGGCACATGCCTGAGAGCTCATCACATGCACCCGGGCTCACCACCAACCTTGCTCAATCTGTGTCAGAAATGATTATGGGTTTCTCACGAAGATTCACCATGAACACAATCAAGGACTTGTAGATCCCACAGATAGGGAAGGATCTCCCTGCCCTTCCATAGAATAGGGACTTCTTCCATTCCATCCTTTCCCAACCATGGGAAAGCCAATCAAGGGAGCTTTCTCCTCCTCACAAACACGGACCCACTGTTCCTATAGGTAGTGCATTAGCAAGAAAAACTAAACTCTAAGGTACCAGAAAAAACAACAACAACAACAACAACAGAAAATCTCTTAAAATAGGCCTCAGAGTCAACTGTTAATATTGTGAACTATCACATAAATTTCTAATTCTGTCAATAACCTGTCACCAAAATTCCAAGATCCAGTCAATTCTGGCCTCTTACTATGTGTTTCCAAGCAATGAAATGTAACTAAAGTGTTATCATAACCTACCTCTCAGAACATTGTTACCAACTAGATTGTGATCTTGGGCAGGTTACTTCCTGTCCCTGGGCCTCGGTTTCATCACTCATTCACTCAACAAATATTTATTGAGTAGCTAGTAAGTTCCAGGCACTGTGCTAAGTGCTGAAGATAGCAAAGATGAGCAAGATACAAGTCTTGCTAAAGAATTTCTCACTCCATTGTTTATGTGTTAATGTAAATAACTCATCATGTTATAGTATGATTAGGGCTACATACAAGAGGAGATTGGACAACATACAAGAGGAAAACTGGGAGGGAGCACCTGTGTCTGATTAGGGGAACAGGGGTCTGTAAAATAAGGGGTTGGACTTCTACAAGAGTCTGTTATTCTAAGATCATGATGCATTTCAGTAGACACAGCGGCCATTTGGATATTCTGCTTCAGGTAAATGTGTGTGATGCCCGCCCTTCGCTAGTGCAGATAAGAAGGAATTTATCATTGGCAGTTTACCGTTTGGCACCAATACCTGTCTTTGAAATTGAATAGAAGCCAGATTCTCATTATCAGACTTTTGCATGATCCAATTCTAATGATCATCTAGGAGCGTAAATACTACTTTGTAAAATCAAGTCTCTTCCAATTCAAAGGGCAGAAACACATTATCTATTCTTGTGCCACATGTAAACTTAATCAACTGATGAAACAAACACCTCATTTAAGGGGAAAAAAACAAATCCAGACACACATAAAATGAATCCATGATAAGGTTTAGTTTCAAGCAAAACCAGAAATAGAACCTTATTGATCTGTTACTGCCAGAAATTCAATACTTGCCCTAAGATGCTATTGAACTAGTCTGCTAATTGTGGCTTACAATTAATTCAAGCACCACCTAATACTACTTAAATCCTTAAGTGGTAAAAGGAACAGAGTTATAAATTCATAAAAGGCCAGTATCAATCCTTCTAAGTTGTTATTTTATTTTTCTGCTTACCTGTATTTTCTATATTTACCATAATAAATATATTTTGATGTTGTAATGTTTAAAACCTGGTAGAGGCCAGGTGTGAGGCTCACACCTATAATCCTAGCACTTTGGGAGGCCAATGTGGGAGGATCGATTGAGGCCAGGAGTTTGAGACTAGCCTCAGTAACATAGTGAGACCTTGGTTTCATAAAAAAAAAAAAA
>VBSM01003215.1:13581223-13615296 GCA_008086735.1 Cheirogaleus medius | reverse complement strand
CTCAGCCCACCGGGTCAGTGGGCTCATGATGGCCAACCACACTAGCATCTCCTCGGTGAGTCTAGTCACCTGGTCTTCTTTGGCCACTCTGTTGGACTAGCCACCTTCATCTTCTTCCCCTAGTCCATTCCTAACTCCTGTCCTACACTGGATCCCATTTTGGAGATTTTCATCTCTTTCAGCTCTTTGAAAGTTCCTGCCAGCAGTTCGACAAGCTTCGGAAGCGGGATGCCTTCCTGGAGCAGTTCCGCAAGGAGGACATGTTCAAGGACAACTTTGATGAGATGGACAGGTCCAGGGAGGTTGTTCAGGAGCTCATCGATGAGTACCATGCTGCCACACAGCCGGACTACATCTCCTGGGGCACCCAGGAGCAGTGATTTCCTCTCCACGACTCTCCCTGGACAAGTGGCACAGCCTATACCATACCTGGCCCTTCTGACACAACTTATTGACAACATCTCTTGGTTCATCTCCAGCCCATGAGCTGGTTCTGTGTCCTCCCTTCTATGCCCTCACTGTTAATATGCTTGTAATAAAGTAATAAAGCTTGATTGTCAGTATAGTCAGGGCTTGATCTGTGAATGTATGGGATGGTGAAGGCATCTCCATTTTCTAGGAATGTGACAGTAGGGTGGCCTTCACCTCCTCTAACTTCTTATCACTTAGTCCAGGTCTTAGTGTGTCCACTGTTTCCATTGGCATCCCTCACCTCGAACCAGGCTGTTTTGTTGGAGGCAGCCCTTCTCTCAAAATCACAGAAGTTTCCTGAGTACCTAAGCTCCAGCCCCAGTGTGGGCCAATGTTACCCCAGCCTCCTCCACTCAGGGCAGAGGAGGTAGAGTCTGCCAAAGTAGGGCCACCACATTCTGAGCAGGTCAGGAAAGCTGGGACTCTGGATTCCCAGTGCCCAGGACCATCAGAGTCCCAGGGTCTCAACCCAATTCAACCCAACCTGATATGCAGGAACAGAATTCAGGAGTAGGGCTGAATCCATCCTGAGTTCTTTTTCTGTGCCATAGAAATTCTTGGGTCTGTTATCTGCCCCAAGCTTCTCTCCGCTCTAGGCCCAAAGCAGAAGGCTCACCAATGATGGACCCAACCAGGGCCCAGGGTGGACATCAGGGTAAGAACTGGGCAGTGCCAGTCCTGATGACTCACTGCCCTCCAGCCTCAGTGATGCCAGCAGGCTGCCCCTATGCCACTCAATGGAGGAGGAAGGGTGAGTAATTGTCAGCTTCCAATACTGCCTTCTTGCCGGCTCCACCCACAACCCTGTGGCAGCATACTGGCCAGGAGGAGGTTAAATCCAGAAAGTCAAGGAGGGTGGAGCTCTGTGGTATCCAAACTCCCCTCAGTGGCCGGTAAGAGCCCAGAGTGTGGGCGTCCCCAGGGGCGGAGCTCAGAACCATGGGGCTCCAACTTGTCCCACTGACAACACTCACACAGGAAGGGTTTGTGTAAATAAGGATTTTTTTGCTTCTCTTCTACAAATAAATTAAGAAACAAACTAGAAAATTGTCCACACCCGTTGCAGCCCTTGGGTATGGGGTGTGCCCTGTCCCTGCAGGGCCAAAAGGGTCCATGTTTCCCTCAAATCTCAGAGCAGTCCTGGCCCAGGCTGGAGGCAGGAGGGAAGTCGTGACCTCTTGGCAGGCTCAGTCCTGCAGCTGCCCCAAGCAGCCAGACTGTCCCTGGGGCTCATCCAGGCCCGGGTGCTGGCTGGGAGGGGAGGTGTCTGGCAGGTCTTGGCATGGAGGAGAAGGGCTGCTGCAGGGCCTCTCGGGGGAGGGGTTGGCCAAGTAGGCATTCACCAGCTGCATGATCTCTTCCACCTAACAGAGGGCAGAGGTCAGTGTGCAACATGGGCCATTGGGTTCTCTTTTTCTCATCCTCCATTCAGGCTGTAGGGCTCCAACTTCCCCACCAGGGTCCTCTGTGCTCTGGCCCCTGCAACCTTTCCTTCCTCATCACCACTCTCTCCCTCACTCCCTATGTGCCAGTCATACTCACTCCTTTCTGCTCTTCTAACATTCCAAGTTCACTCTCATTTCAGGGTCTTTGCCTTGCAAGTCCCTCTACCTGGTATGCTGTTCTCCCAGATTTTCCTATAGCTACTTTAAATTTCACCCTTTTTGAGACTCCTTCCCTGACTACCTAATGCTGTGGCCCTCCAGTCACTTCCTGTCACTTTCCTTTGTAGCCTTTGATTCCTTGTTTGTTGTCTGACTCCCCCACTCTAATGTAGCTCCTTGAGCCTGTCTTTGATCACTGCTGGATTCCCTGTACCTGGCCTATGCTTGGTGTGCAACAAACATTTCATGTCATCCCTTCCCTCCTCCCTCCACAGCCCCTCTTCTCACTCACCTGGGGACTCTGCAGGAGGAGCTGGCTCTCTCCCACCCTCAGTGCCAGGGTGTGGGGGCCCATTAGCTGGCAGGCGGCCACATGGCCATAGCTGACACTGTGGATGGGCTCTGTCTCACCTGGCCGGGAGAGGGACATGGCCTTGGCTCCCAGACCCAGGCATAGCTTCTGAGGAGCACCCCCGCCAGGCTCCTGCAGAGAGATAGGCAGAGTCAGGGTGGAAGGAGGAGACCCTGCAGCATGACTTTTGGTAGGGGGAGATGGCTGTGAGCAGGGAGTTTCCTGACCCCTCCCCCCACACTATGAGTCACAGCACTGTGGAGGTGGCTATGGCTCCAGGGATGTGAGGGACTCCAAGGACTGGTGATTCCTGGGGTTTGAGACGGGAGGCTGTTCTGGATGTAGGGAATGAAGTGACTCACAGTGGGGGCCTGTGGCTCTGGGGCAAAGGTTTGGGGCTTGGGCCACCAGAGTCCCCTTCTCCCTTCTCCCCCTCACCGTGCTCAGCTCCAGAACGTCATACCGAGCAGCGCCGAACCCCGGACACTGCGCTGCCAGGGCCAGGTAGGCAGCCATGGCCTCAGCTCGGCCCATGCCCCGTAGCCGTTTCCAGCCGCCCAGCACAGCAGCCGCCGTACCGGCGCCGCCTCCTCCCTCGCGAGCCATGCTTCCCGCCGTGCGGCCGGCTCCGCCGCGCAGGGCCGGCTCCGCCCGCCTCTTGGCCAGGCCAGGGCTCCAGAGTGCCCCGGCCAGCAGGGCGGCGGAGCGGGGCGGCCTGGCGGCCGGGCGGGGTGGGTCTTCACGGGGCGGGGTGGGGGGCGGCAGCAAGCGGTCCAGGCGAGGCAAGGGCACCCGGGGGGAGAAGTCGCGGTGCAGGCTCTGCAGGCGCAGCGCCGCCAGGGCGCGCAGCGTGTCGTCGGGCGGGGGCGGGCGGCCCCGCAGCAGCAGAGCGTGAGCCTACAGGGGAGGCACCGGGTGTCAATGCGCGAGCCGCGGCTGTGCAGTCGCGAAAACACCTCGGGGTATGGAACGTGAGGAGGTCTCTAGATTGGAGTAAAGCGTCCGTCGGGGTTACCTAATGATTAAATGAGATGACCCAGGAAAGCAAGGGTTCAGACTTGGCGGGGGGTGGGGGGGTGGAGGGGGTCTGTTTGGAGGCGTGAACACCGGAGATCCTCACCTGCTCAAAGAGGAAAGGCAGTTCGTGACCGTCTGGGGACAGCCCCTCAGGGTGCAAAGGTCCGTGAAGACGCAGACACAGTCTCCACCCAGAGTCCGGGGAGTCCTCCAGCCCGGCTTCCTCCCCAGCCAAACTGCAGAAGAGAAAAGGGCGCGTCGGGAAGGAGAAGCAGGGCCACCAGGGCGCTCGCAGTTTGGGATGGGGGCGGGGCCCTGTGTTTGGGGCGGGGCCCGGGAGGAGTGGACTGCGGAGGTGACCCCAGAATGCAGACTGCAAACCGCCCGCGGGCAGGGATCCAAGTGTAAACCAGAGAACATCACTACACACGCCAAGTGGCTAGCGCTCGGTAAATGTTTCTTAGTGATTGACTGAAGCTGAGAAGTAGGTGAGTTAATAGAGAGCAGGGCTGGGGCTGGACATTTACTTCTCAAACCTGGTGAGCACGTCAGCCACGAGGGTACCCCCAGCCAGGGCTCGCTCCTGGGCCCCTAGCTGCTCGTACAGTGCGAAAGCATTGCGGCTCCGGGCCAAACCCAGCCGTCCCACCAGCTCTTGAGCCACCTAGAGGGGGGAGGGAGGGAGAGGGGAAAGTCAGACCACCCGGGGGTATTGGTAGGATTTTAGGAGGGGCTGATCCACCGGGAAGGGGTCTCAGTCTTGTCACCACCACTCCCTCATTTGCCGAAATAATGTGAGACGCGGGGCAAACCTAGAGCCCAGGAACCCGGAAAGCCAGGCATGAGAAGCTGGGAGCGAGGGGGTTGGGCGTGCCAGGGGCCTTTCTGTGGCCTCACCTCCCCGGCTGTGGTGTGGGAGTCGATGGCCACGGGGCAGGCACCAGCTCCCGGACAGTGCACGGTGCACAACAGCTCCTGTCGTCGGCTCAATGCGGAAATCTCCGCCAGCGAGGGCACCAGCTCTCGGCCGCGCGTCCGGCCCAGAGCTTTCCGGATGAAGCGTGCATATTCCGCCAGTTCTGAGTCCGGGAGTGCCTGCTCCGTCCTGGGTTAGGAGGAACCCTGGGATCTCAGTGCTCCAGGGGCTTTCCTTCTCTCCCTCCCTCTCGCCTTCTATTATGGTTTACTTCCTGGATTTCCTCCCCTACCCCCCAACTCAAGTTCATTGACGGCTCTTCTAAATCTTTCCCCTATACTTCGTATGGAGCTGAATTACTTTTTAAGTCTCCTGGAAGCTCTCTCCCAACTGCTCCAGTCCACTTTCAAAAGCCTCCGAGATAGTCCTTCAGGCTAAAGTGCTAAATCCAGCCACTTTGTTACGCTTTCCTAAGCCCTGGTGCTGGCCTACATCAGCCTGGGCAAAAGTAGCCTTTTAATTATTCCTCTGCCCCAAGTGGGGGTTATTGTAATTTATCTGCTTTTACAAGTGGGATATGATCTTGTATGTCCCACATAGGCACTGTATATAGTACCAGCAGCCC
The DNA here is from genome assembly GCA_008086735.1 of Cheirogaleus medius. NCBI lineage: Eukaryota > Metazoa > Chordata > Mammalia > Primates > Cheirogaleidae > Cheirogaleus > Cheirogaleus medius. Next base: position 13,610,311 of record VBSM01003215.1, on the reverse strand, counting down.
TGACCTTGGCCAAGTACCTTCCCTTCTCTGGATCTGGCTTCCTCACCTACCAAAATTTTTGCAAAGGCCTGTCCCTCCTTTGCAGCCCTGTAGCTCCCTTGCCTTGGTCTTACCTCACTCCTCCCCTCTCACCTCTCCAAATGCCCCAGGAGATGCCCCCGTACAGCTCTCCCAGGCCGGAAAGTGCAGCTCATGCAGGTGAGGAGCTGCCAGTACCGCAGGGCGGCCGGGTCTTGGGTAGCTGGGAGCCCAGGGGGCCCCGCGGGGCCCGAGGTCTGCTTAGCCAGCTGCAGGAAGAGTTCGTCGCGGAGTGCCGGCAGGTCCCGGCAGGTTTGGAGCACACCCTGCATCAAGGGCCCCGGGCGCCGCGCCCCCTCCAGTGCCTGCAGTGCCAGGAACAGCCGCACCGCCTCCTCACGCAAGGGTGCATAGCCTGGACCTGTGGGAGGGTAGGGGTGGAGGGATGGTTTGGAGAGGGGACACAGAGCTGCGCCCTGGGAGGAAGGCATGAACCAGGGGAAGGTCAGGGAGAGTATAAGGGGACAGGGGGTGGCAAGGAGGGGAGGTACGAATGATAGGAAGAGTGAAGGGAAAGCAATGGTCCCACAGAGCCAAACTTTACAAGTGGTAAACCTTTGCCCCCCAGGAATCCTCCCATCTGCAACCCGATAAGCCTGGACTTGGAGTTAGTAAGATAGAGGGATAGACTAAGGGACATAGGCTCAAGCCTCAGATCCTGTAACTGGATACTGGGGGCCATCACCATGGGCCAGAAAACAGGCTGGATTAAGAGTCAGAAAACCAAGGTTCTCCCAACACCCTAATCCTCTAGCTTTAGGACCTGGGCCAGGTGCTGCCACATTTAGGGAGAAGTAAAGCTGAATGAGGCCAGCACATTCTCCCAGAGTGGTGGCTTTTCTACCACTTATAAAGGTAATATGACTAGTTCTCAAGGGTATAATGAAAACATAGAAGAGGGAGTGTAAAAACTCCTGAAGGAACATGGGTGGTCAGAATGAGATCAGTAGAGAAGGTGGTCAAAGGGGCCCTTTTGTCTGTTCTGGCTCCCCCTTCCCCCAACCTGGCTAGTTTCTGGTTTCACCATCACCCCTTGAAAATGAGGAGCTGGTAGGCCCCTTGAGGATGCTTAGGTCCCTGCCAGTTAAGGCATTCAGATTCTTACCTCTGATCCCTCCCCACCCCATCCAGGGGACATGGTGCCCACTCACCTGGGGCATTGGCTCCATAGGGCAGGGGCAGGAGCGGGGCGTACAAGGCTCCACTGGTGTGCCTCAGAATCGGGTTCCGCCGGTAAATGAGGGCCACGGCCTCTGGGTCCCCACAACTTTCCTAGGGGCCAGGGAGAGGGTCACTATGATGGAGAAGGGAGCTCCCCATGAGCCCAGAAAGCTTTTGGGTCCACCACACTCCTGGCACTCGCTGGAATCCTCTCTCTCACCTGTATGTCCCTGAGCAGTAGCTGGGTGGGGGTCTCCAGCGGCGCCTTGGAGGCGATCACTTCCCGCAGTGCCACCCCCCAGCGCTCTGCCTCTGCCTGGCGCGGGGAGCAGAGGCGGACGCTGTGCTTCCGGCCAGACACAGTCACTGACCACAGACCTAGGGGAAAGAGAGGCCGCGGAGGGTGATCAGGGCGGGCTGTGGCCCCTGCCCACGAAGGTAGGAGAGTCCGCAGGAGGTCTCACCAGTCTCCTTGGGCCTGCGCTCTGGGCCAGTGACGGAGCACAGGCTGGTGAGTACCAGGCTCCCGAGACGCCGCGCCCCCTTCCCGCTGCTGCTGAACTGGTCCAGGGAGTCCCGCGTGAGCACGAACCAGGCCCGGCGCGGGGGCAGCCAGGGCCGTGCCCCTCCTCCGCGGGGCTCGCGGTACAGCCAGCCTGGTGGGAGGACGGGTAGGGAAGCAGCATCAGCGGGAGGCGACTTTATCCCCTGGAGGGTTGGGATTGGGAGTCTCCAAGGTGCACTGAGTGGGGTCCCTACCTTTCACAACGACGTCCGGGTCCTCCTCAGGCAGCCCCTTCTCCGGGATGAGGCTCCAGGTCTCCTCCCAGCTCGGCAGCCTGGGAGGGAGGGGAGGGAAGGTTGGGCGAGGCTGCGGAGACTCCACTCCGCCTCCAGGGGGCTCCTCAGTAGGGGCTCCCCAGACTGCTCGAGGTGCTTGCTCCCAAACTGGACACCCTTCCCCCCGGCTGTGGGAACCGCTAGGCCGTTCTGACCTCGCACCAGAAATAGCCCGGACCCCCCCCCTTTCTCCCCGCGCCCCCGGCCGGACCGCCCCCCGGGACCCTGGCCAAACCACAGCGTCCGGTGCAGGGCCTCTCCCTTATTGCACAACCGCGTGAGGGAAGACGGCAAGGATGGGGGTCCCGGGAACCTGCTGGGGTCTCCATGGTAGCTCACCTGTCGGAGACGGGAGCGCTCCTCACCGGCTGAGTCAGCGTCACGTCCAGGGGACCCTGGGGAGACAGGCAGGAAAGCCCTCAGGATCTGAGCCCTCCAAGCCTAATATCCGTGGCTTCTGCCCCCAGGTCAGCGCTGCTGGGGGGATTAAGGAACGAGTCAAGGAGTGGGGTCATGATTGGGGCCAGCGGGCTGGAGCAGCTGGGCTCACTCCTCCTTCTGGTCTCTATAGAACAAGCTCTACAAAAGAGCAGGAGCGAAGAAGCCAAGGATCACACCTTGTCTCCGTTACCCTTTGAAGATACAATCAGGAGTGGTGTAGGGTGGAAAGAGCACTGGGCAGGGAGTCAGGAGACCTAGGTTCTAATACCAGCCCCACCACTAACTCACTGTGGAACCTTGGCAAGTCTCATCCGTTCTCTGAGCCTTAGTTTCCCCATCTTTGAAACCAAAGAGGTGAATGAAGTCCCTCTGGCTCTGGCAGGCTTGAAGTCACCTCCTCCTCATTTTCCCCTCACCCACTCTGCCTCCTTGGCCAGGGGAGGACAGGTGGTGGGCACAGAAGTGAAGGAAGGGAAGAGGAACCCTTTCGATATAGGGCTTTCTCCAAGAGCTTCTTATCTTGTCCCACAGACAGCCCTGAGGCTCAAGGGTGAGCACTCTGAGACCCTGCTCTTTGCTGGGGCTCAGGAAGGGCAGGCCTGTCCAAGGAATGGCACACAAGCTGGAGGCAGGTGTAGTTCGAGTTTTGCCCTTCCCCCACCACCCCTCCCCCCTCAACTTCAACTGTAGACTGGGGTCTGAGAGAGGCCACAAACCCGACCCGAAGGCCAGCCAGGCGGGAATTGTGCCATCCTCATATTGCACCCAGACTGCTAGAGACAGGAGCAGGAGGTGGGGGAGGGGGGCCAGGGACACCTGTCCCCAAGCTCCCGGGAGGGGGGTGGAGGTGGAGCATGAGGGAGGCAATGGCCTGGTTGACAGAGCCAACCCTGCCCAGGCTGGAAGCTTGGGGATGTCTGGGTCCTGAACCTTCCCTAGGTGAACATTCACCTATTTTTCTGGAGGGTCTGTGTGTGGGGGCTCTCAGCCACACCACCGTGGGGGCAGGTACCGACTACCCTCTTGACCAACTCCCCTAATCGCAGTCTCCTGCTTCTCTCCCTCCCCCCCTCTATATTTATCCACCCTCAGCCTCCGCCAGGTGCTGGCCCGAGCCCCGGCGGCGGCAGCGGCGGCGCAGCCCGCCCCACCCGGGCACTGAGCCACCGGGCCTGCTGAAGACCCCTGAGCGGGGGATGGGAGCATGACCCCGGCCACAGCACACAGGAGTCTGGTTGCCTGTGTGCAGGGGAATGGGGGAAGGGATGTTAGGGGATGGAGGTCTCCCACACCAATCGCGCCTCAGTTTCTCCACGGGGAGATTCGACAAAACCAGGCAACCAAATGTCCCTCACCATCCCCTCAGGGATTTCCCAGGAGCCTCACCAGGGAAGGCCAAGAGTTCTGTCCTGAGTGGCAGGGTAATGACGAGGGGTCCTCAAAGAGCCATGGCCCCCAGCTCCCTCTCTGTGGGGTCCCCACCACAGACCCCAATGCTAGGACGCCTTCTTCCCCTCGACCAGGTCCTCGCTGCAGGAACTCCCGCATCTGGCCCCAGCGCTCAAGAATTGGGAGCGGAGGGGACCCAGGCGTTCGAGCCGCCCAGCCGGCCTCGCCACATTCCTCGGCGCTGGCAGAGGCGGAAGGAGACGGGATGGGACGCGGGCCCGGCAGGGAAGGGAGAGGCAGGGCCAGGTCGGGCCACGCGTGACGCCTCCCCTGCCTCAGGGCCCCCAGCAGGTGGACAGCGCCCAGCGTGTGGCGCGAGGCCCACAGGCACATCCAGAGTAGGGCTGCTGTTCCTTGAGCTCCCAGGGGCTTTGGACCCCAGGCAAAAACCTCCCCGACGTCCCCAGTTCGCCAAGAGCGGGGCGTTTGGCTGGAGTCTGGAGCGGAATCAGGCGTGAGGGCTGGTTATAGTGAGAGGGAATGAGACAAGGCTCCAAACCCCCCGGGACTTACCCTCCCGCCGCCCGCTGGACTTGGGGTCCGTAGCTCAAAGGTCTCCTCGTCCTCGTCCTCCTCCCCGTCCCCGCTAAGCTCGCCGTCCCCGTAGTCCCGGTGCAGAAGAGTGAAGCCTCGACGGCAGCAGAGGAGCCACCACAATCCCCCGGGGAGAGGCATCCGGGCGAGGAGCCGGGGGATGGGGGCGCGGGCAGCAGCGGCCAAGCAGCAGGGGGTCGGAGAAACTGGCGCAGCTCTTACCCGAGCAGGGGAAGATGAGGTGGGAGGGAGGGAGGAGAGGGGCACAAGCAGGAGGCAATGTCCGGCCCTGGGGTGCAAGGGGACGCTAGCCAGAGTCTGAGGGGGGCTCAGTGTCTGGGCCCCCAGAGGGGGAGGGGGAAAAGCGTCCAGGGCCGGGGTAGAGGAGGGAGTAATGTCCAGAGCTGGGAAGTAGTGTCCGTCGTAGTGTCCAGCCCTGCGGGGGGCAGTGTCCGGTGCAGTGTCCGAGGTGGGCAGTTGTCCAAGCTCCAGGGAGGGTCGTGTCCGGTAGGGCGTCCGGTGACCGGGGCCCGGGCCGCGCGCGCTGCGCTCCCTGCAGCCCCCGGAGTGGCGCGCTGGGGGCGCGAGCACAGAGCTGGGACCCCGCCTCCCCAGCCCCCTCCCTCCCGGAGGCCCCCCCCCTTCCCTCTTCTTTCTCTCCTCCCTTCTTTACAAGGCAGGGTCCAGGTTTCGTCACAGCCTCCTCTGCCCAATCCCTGTGCCTGGCGCCGGGCGCGGCCACCAATCAAACAGCTGAAATCGCGGCGGGTTGCATCATGTGCCCCTGGCTTGGTGACAGCGGGGAGGGGCGGGGGAATAGGGAGGGAGAGGACGGTGCGATGTTAGCCACGCCCCAGTGTCTGAGGTCGGACACGGGGTGCTAGTGACATCACGGAAGCCCGCCTTCATGCTCTTGTTTTAACTCTTGGCTCACCGACCAACAAATTAGAAACCCTCTAGAGGAGTTTTGGAGAACCGAAGGCACAGGGCTTAGAGGAAAACCCAACTGCTGCCCTGTGAACCCTGTCTCATCTCAGGGTCCCTGAGGAAGCAAAGAGACTTAGCTACCCAGAGGATGTCCAGACCTGCGCCGGACACAGCTCTAGAGCTGGCCCTCCAGCCCTGGGGTGAAGGAGTCCAGTTTCTAGGTCTGAGTCACCTCCTTTTTGAAGTGAAGAAGTTGAGGCAGGGACTCCGCGAAGGCGCAGACCTGGGCTGGAAATAAAATCGAACTCAGAGTGCACAGAGCTGCGCCAGCTCATCGAACTCAGGTGGGGAGAGTGTCTTGGGATTCTAGGGAATTTTGTGGGCTCCGAATAGAGCGGAGGTCTCCCAGGACGAATATCCTGCGGTTCTGTATAAGAAGGGGTTAACTCAGACACTAGGCGGCCGGGGCGGGGCCGGGGGACCGCGGGCGCGCGCGCGCGCGTTGCTGACTCAGCGGCGATTCCCGCGGTCTCTGGTGGAGGGTTCCAGGGCGGCCCCCAGTGCGGGACCCTTGAGGATTGGCGCGGTCCCCGGGCCTTCCCTGGATCCTGGCCCCTAGAGGCAGTGGCTCTAGGTCTCTGCCGCCCGAGGCTCTGGGAAGGACTGCTAGCCGGGGCTGGGCTGGGCGGGGCGGGACAGGGCGGGGCGGTCAGGCAGCGCCTCCCTTGAGACCTCGTGGCCCCGCCCCGACCTTCTAGCCCCTAGACTCCTGGCTGGAGCCGTGGGGACAGCTTTGCTGACCGGATATTAAACTGCGAGAATTGTCGCAGGTGAACACTATCCTGCCCGTCCTGACTGTGTAAAACAAAGACCAGGAATCAATCTGACGGTCTCTAGAGGCCATCTCGGCCGTGCCCTCTCTCCGGATGAGAGTGGCCTGTGCAGAGATTTCCTAGGAATGGAGACACCACCACAACCATCTGCACTTTTCTCCATCTGTACCCCAGGCCCTTGCCTGCAGGGAAGTTCTTTCCAATGTCTAATCTCTCGGTTTCCGACCAGCTCAGTGCATTTCCTCTGACCCAGGCCCCAGAGAAGATGGAGAACAGCAAGCATCCCCCACCCCCACCACGCCCATGATACCTACTTTTTGGGAATTTGCCAAGTGCAATTCCCTCTGGTTTTTCTCCAAGGTGAAAAACTAAACTTTCTAAATTGCTTTTTTTCTTTTTTCTTTCTTTCACAAGACCTTAAAAAGGATTGCAAAGTAATCTAATGCAAACGCCCACCCAAAACGGGAATCTCCTGCCCTACCCCTACCCCCACACCACGCGAAGACGCACAAGAGTCCCCAGCAGTTTGAACATTCCAGAAGCCGGGAACTCGGTACTTGCTAAGGCAGCCATTACTGGATAGCGCTCTGGTTGTTAGAAAGCTCTTCCTTACACTATTTCAAGAGGAACCCCCGCCCCTCCTCGCCTGGCAGCTTTCCCACCTCACCTCTGTTGCCAGAGACTGCGTGAAGGTGGAGGGAGTGTCAGTGGCTAGAGCTTTAGCAGACTTAGCAGCTCCCACCCCCACCCAGGCCCTCAGCGCCTTCCACTCAGAGCCAGCGCGCCGGGTCGTGGGGGTGGGGGGTTAACCCACCAGCTCTGCCCTGCAACAAATCACTTCCAAGTCGGTGACTCAAAAATAGTAACAGTTGTTGGGTTGCATCTCATTTCCATGTTATCAATTTAATGTGGCAGGCACAGAAGCAATCCCTTTAGGTCCCTACCTCTTTCTCAGTTTCCCCTCACCTACTCCCCTTTCCCGGTACCCTCCCGGAATAGTCTCCTCAGCCCGCCCCCTCCTCTAGATTGGCAGCCCTAGTTGTCCCAGGAGAGACTGTGGGTCTCAGTGGGAGCCGAGCAGGAAGAAAGGCGGGGCCGGCGGGGGCAGCCACCGCGGGGGTGAGAGCCGGAGCTGCATCCACCACCCCGGAGCAGCCTCCGCAGGTCCTGGCGGAAGCGCAGGCCCAGAAAGGCGTAGAGCACGGGATTGAGGCCGCAGCGGGCGAGGGCCAAGCCACTGGTCACCAGCAGTGCCAGATCCTTGCGCTTGCTGGCAGGGCAGCTCCGCTCGCGAGCAGCCAGTAGATCGGCCGTATCCAGCAGCAGGGCGAGGCTGTAGGGCAGTTGCAGTACCACGAAGGCGGCCACCAGGGCCACCACGACGCGGAGCGCACGCCGGCGCTCGGGCCCCCTGGCGGCCAACAGCGTGCGGCCCAACAGCGCGTAGCAGGCTGCCATGACGCCCAGAGGCAGCGCGAAGCCCAGGACCACCTGCGCCACGGCGCTCGCCCCCTTCACCGTCTGCGTGAGGCCCTCGGGGAAGATGAGGCGACAGCGTCGCTGGCCTTCCCGCTGCCCTTCCCGGCTGAAGAGGAGCGCAGGCAGCGCCAGGAGCAGCGACAGCAGCCACACGATAACTGAGACCAAGTGCGCACGGCCGGCCGTGGAGGGCCGCGGGCCTCCTGGGAGCGCTCGCGCGATAGCCAGGTATCGGTCGGCGCTGATACAGGCCAGAAAGAGGAAGCCGGCGTGGAAGGAGGCCGAGTAGAGGCTGGAGATGGCCCGGCAGGTGGCACTTCCCATACTCCAGCCCTGAAGAGCCCCTGCTGCCGCGAAGGGCAGGGTCAGTGCTAGTAGGAGGTCGGCCAGGGCCAGCTGGAGCAGGTGGGCGGAGGTGGGCGAGCGAGCTGCGCGTCGGGCCGCCAGGTGGGTGGCCAGGACTAGGCCATTGCCGGCCAGCCCCAGCGCAGCCACAGTCAGGGAGACACTGGGTTGGAAGGCCCGACTGAAGGCCTGGACATCCGCCTTGTAGCAGAGCTCCGGCAGCGGCTCAGCTGAGTATGCCTCTTCCTCATCCCCAGAGTAGAGGCCCCAGGAAACCTGGGAAGGTCAAAACAAGAGGAAGGACCTTATGAAACATCTTCCCCACACACCTGCCCTTGCCACACATGCCTTCCAGGCTGGGAGCTCCTGTGTGACCAGGTATAATAGTACCCGGGGAGAAGACAAACTGTTCTACAGATTCTTCCTAGCACAGCCTCAGCGGACCTTGGCTTCCCTTGCATCCCTCCTACCTCTGCTTCTAGCTTCCTGGGTGACCTTGAGCAAGCCACTTGTTCCTTCTGGACCTCAGTTACCTAATACATAATGTTGACATTAGACATCCTGACCAGCCCACCTGGCAAGGTTTGCTTGAAGATTGTTTGAAATATGGAAGATAATGGACGGGGCATGTGCTCTCCAAAGGCCAAGCCTTTGTATTATTAATAAATCTTAGAGCTTCAAGTCCCTTTGCAGCGCCCTCTCCTGGAAGGACGCCCATATGCAGGCTTTGCCTCAGTCCTACGTCCTGGGTTCCACGCTTGGTCAGGAGTGGGTTTCTGTTTGTCTCCTTTCCCTTCCCCCTTCCCCCACCCCCACTGCTACCTTTAGTAAAGGCACACTAAACCACTCATGCCAAGGGGGTCTCAAGGGTTGGGGCTCAGGTTTTCTGAGCTCAGTTGGGACCTTGGACCTCTAGGTTCAACTCACCCTTCCCTTAGACCCAGTCCCTGTCCCACAACCTGGCCTCGCACCACCAGCCCCATCTATCTGGAGGACCCTAGTCTGAGTCAGCTCCAGGAATCCTGCATAGGTCATAGGATGGCAGAGGCCTGTTACCAGGTGGGGAATCCCATCCCTTCTCTGTCCCCTCCCTTTCCGTAACCCTTCTCCCCCTCCCTGCCCCCACTCCCACCTGTTCTGTGGGCTCGGTCCCCATCTCTGGCTACACAGGTTTCTGAGGTATAGCCGCAGGGGACAGAAGTTAAACAGTGGGACAGGAAGGAAGGGGCGGGGAGAGGGCCACAAGAGAGGTGGAGATTAGGGTCTGTGGGGCTCACTTTCCCATTCCACCTCCCCTAAAAGAATTTCTCTTTACCCTGCCAGTGGAAAAAGAGTGGGTTTTGGAATATCATCATTTGCTGTGTTATCTTGAGTAAGTTTTTTGACCTCTCTGAGCCTCAGGTTTTTCATCTGCAAAGTGGAGTAAGGTAAAAGTGCTCAATTCACAGTGTTCAGAGAGTGTCCAGCACCATGCCTGCAGCATAATTTGCCTTCAGAAAATATTAGATTCTTTTATGCGCCTACATAAAAGATGCGCCTACATCCCATCTCGGGGCACTCCCCTCCTCTCCTCCCTTTTCTTGGATTTTTCAGGACCCGCCTGGCCCTGTCTCCCTTTCCTCACCCCTGCGGCCCCAGTCCCTGCGGGCCTCGGCTTACTCGGGGTATTTCCCGGTGGCTGGAGGCTCTCTACCCCCGCCCTTTCGCAACAGGGCTGAGGCGCGCGCTTGCGCGGGGTCCGGGAAAACGGCGCGTGCCAGGAGAGAGAGGCTGGGGAAGGGGGGAGGTGAGAAGAGAGAGGGTGGAAAGGAGAGAAGAGAGAGAGAGCGGAGCACCAAGAACGACGGGGGGGGGGGCGGGGAGAAGAAGAGAGACTGAGAGGGTAGGGTTGGGGGAGAAAGGAGAGAGGGAAGGGAGGGGTGGGTAAGGAGGAGAGAGCGGTCTGCTGAAAACCCCAGGAGCAGAGCTGGGAGCCCGAGCCAGAACTGGAGCCCTAGCCAGAGCCGGGGATAGAGAGGCGGCTGCCAGGGACTGTCCGCCCTGCATGATGCGTCTCCGGCTCTTCTGCATCCTGCTCGCTGCGGTCTCGGGAGCCCGGGGCTGGGGCTACTGTGAGTGCTGGGCTCGGAGGGAGGTGGGGTTGGGTCCAGACGTCCAGAGCCTGCAGGGCGGCCCCGAACCGCATTGCGGCTGGGTGGTCGCGGGTCCTTCCTGGCCGGCGCGCGCCCGCTCGCTCCCATCTTTTCCTGCTTCTCCCCCGCGCTCCGCAATGCAGCTCCGAGGCTGCCGCGCGTGCTCGGAGCTGGGGCCGGGCTCCTAGGCGAGGATGGAGTAGGCAGGGATTTGGGGCTGGGATCCAAACGGGAGCTGGTGCCTGAGTTTGAGGCTAGGGTTGGGGTGAAGAGTGGTAGTGGTGACCAAGACTAGGGTTTTGCCAGGGCCTGAGGCTGGACTTTGGAGCTGGCCAAAAGCTAGGGCGTGTAGCTGGGGCTGGATTTTGTGGCTGGGGTTGGGTTTTGTGGCTAGGGTCCAAGCAGAAGTTGGTGACCCTGACTGATGCTAAGGCTGGTTATGGAACTGGTGATGGTGCTAGGACTGGCTGGGTTTGGGAGCAAGTCTTGCATTTAGTGTTGATGCAGGTTTGGGGGGCTGATGATTGAGAATGACGCTAAGGTTTGAGCTAGGTTAGTATCTTGGGCTGACTCAGGTTCTGGGAGGTGCTGAGGTTTGGAATTGTGTTTGAGGCAGTACTAAACCAGGACAGTTACTGGGATAGGGAGGGTCTGTCCTTGGTCTGTAGGTGTAGCCTAGGGGTTACCCTAGAAGGAGAAGGCAGCCTCCTCTGAGCGCGCAGCTGTTGCTGCAGCCAGGATTGAATAGATGGCTTTAAGGTAGGGCTGGGTGTGCCGCTGGGGGGCAGAGAAGGGGGAGCTTCGGCTACTGCTGCTCAGTGGGCTGGCTTTTGGAAGGGCCTGGGAGGGGCCGGCGGTGACTAACATGTCCATTTTCCTACTCTAGACGGCTGCGACGAGGAGCTAGTGGGGCCCCTGTATGCACGCTCCCTGGGCGCCTCCTCCTACTATGGGCTCTTCACCGCGCCGCGCTTTGCCCGGCTGCACGGTGAGCTCCGCCGCCCACCCGCAGCGCCCCGCACGGCGGCGGGTTGAGGGATTCCCGGGGGCGGAGGGTGGGGTGAAGGGGTAGCCGGTGGTAAAATGTCTCTGCCCCTTCTATAGGCATAAGTGGATGGTCACCTCGAATTGGGGATCCAAATCCCTGGCTCCAGATAGACTTAATGAAGAAGCACCGGATCCGGGCTGTGGCCACACAGGGCTCCTTTAATTCTTGGGACTGGGTCACACGTTACATGCTGCTCTATGGTGACCGCGTGGACAGCTGGACGCCGTTCTACCAGCGAGGGCACAACGCGGTACTCTGGGCGCCCAGGCGCGCATCTTTGGGGAGCCTCCTGTGCTCGGGCCCTGGGCTGGGCACTAGCCTGAGAAGAAAGGGAGGGGGCGGCGGTGAGGGCGCAGATGAGGATCAGTGACTCCACTCTAGAAACTCAGTCCAGAGGGGACTGTCAGCTCACCACATGTGCAAGACACTGTCAGATCACAGGGTTTAGCACACTTTGGAGTAAAATCTGGAAGGGCTTCCTAAGGAGGTGACACTGATTTGAGGTTTGAGGAGATAAATAAGGTATTGGGAGAGGCCAGTCTAGGCCAGGGAAACTGTGTGCAAAGCCACGGGGGCAGGGGAGATCCGGAGTGTTTGTTTTCCGGAAGTCAAGATTAGCTGGGTGAAAGCTGCAGGCTGGGATGCTGTGGAGAAACGAAGCAGAGGGTGGGGACATGGTTACTATTCTCTCCCTCCCCCGCAGACCTTCTTCGGTAACGTGAATGAGTCGGCGGTGGTGCGCCACGACCTGCACTACCACTTCACCGCGCGCTACGTCCGCATCGTGCCCCTGGCCTGGAACCCGCGCGGCAAGATCGGCCTGAGGCTCGGCCTCTACGGCTGCCCTTACAGTAAGGGTGCGGAGATCACGGCGGGGACCCGGGACAGTCTCCCGCCCCCCGCCCACCTAAGGTCTTTTGCGCAGAGTCCGACATTCTCTATTTCGACGGTGACGACGCCATCTCGTACCGCTTCCCGCGAGGGGTCAGCCGAAGCCTGTGGGACGTGTTCGCCTTCAGCTTCAAGACCGAGGAGAAGGACGGGCTCCTGCTGCACGCCGAGGGCGCCCAGGGCGACTACGTGACGCTCGAGCTGCAGGGGGCGCACCTGCTGCTGCACATGAGCCTGGGTGAGCTGAGCTACGAGGCCAACCGCTGAAGCGCTCCTACACGTGCCTCCAGGCGCCTCCTCCGCGCCGCCGGAGGTGCTAGCGAAACACTGGACTCCAAGTCAGGAGAACTGGATTCCAGTCTCAGCTGTACCGCTTACCAGTAGTGTGACCTTGGACAAGGCATTTCCCCGAGCCTCAGCAAGCTCATTGTGAACACACATACACACACACACGCACACACACATACACACACAGTTATTTTGTTTCTCACTAGCTTTTCATAACACCCCCGTGATGAGATAGAAGCAGCTGTCGTTCTCCAAGTTTTACAGATAGGAAAACAGGTGCTGGGAGAGGTTAAATGGCTTACCCTAAGTCACACACTCGCCAGCGGCTGTCGGTCTTGCAGTCTCTTTTCTGCCTTGCCCGCTGATGCTCCCCCTGGGGACTAGGGCTAGCTGGAGAGGTCCTAGCTTGAGGTCTCACTCTGTCCGGCTCCACCCTCAGGCAGCAGCCCCATCCAGCCAAGACCGGGTCACACTACGATGAGCGCTGGCGGCGTCCTCAACGACCAGCACTGGCACTACGTGCGCGTGGACCGATTTGGTCGCGACGCAAACCTCACCCTGGACGGCTATGTGCAGCGCTTTGTGCTCAATGGCGACTTTGAGAGGCTGAACCTGGACACAGAAGTGAGAGACGGGAGAGGTGCCATTTGGTTAGGCGGGGTGCTGGGTGAGTGAGCGTGGGCGGGACCGACACTCGGAAAATGTGTGTTTCAAGTCTTTCAGAAAGCCCGGCCTAGTGCTTGGGAAAGAGTAGGGCCAGCGCGCGCGAGAAAGGCAGGCGCGCTCTTGTACCCAAGCAACGTCATTCCTCACCCTCCCGCAGATATTCGTTGGGGGTCTGGTGGGCGCTGCGCAGAAGAACCTCGCTTATCGGCATAACTTCCGCGGCTGCATGGAAAACGTAATCTTCAACCGCGTCAACATCGCGGACCTGGCTGTGCGGCGCCATTCGCGGATCACCTTCGAGGCCAGTGGGCAGGGGGATCTGGGAGGGCAGGATACCAAAGCCTCTTGGCAAGCAAAGGGGTGGAGCAGGAAGAGATGTTGAGACTCAGATAAAAGGCTGGGACCCCTCTCTCTCCAGCCACATTCTCAAGTGGAGGGTCTCACTTGAGGTTCAACTAGCTAAGAAGCTATGGTCAGGTCCAATCACCCCCTTAGTTTATGCAGGAGGAAAATGAGGTGCAGAGAAAGGAGTGGCTTGACCAGGGGTCATGCGGTCAGTTGCACAGTGGCTGAGTAGGAACTTGAACCCAGGGTTCTTTTGATGCGCTCCCCTCACACGTCCCAACTCTGGAGCTCATATGCATGCACTGCTGGTGGGAGCTAGATCTGTGGCCCGAAATTCCCTATCTACACTGGAAGGAAGAGAAGGGAGCAGGCGCCACGCAGACGGTGTAGACAAGCAATCGCGAGAGTTCTGAGAGGAGAGTTCCGAGGGCCGACTTGGTTGGGCCTCAGTCCACAGATGGACAGGCTTAGAGGAGAAGGGTCATGGTTGGAGGTCTGACCTCTGCCAACACCGAAGGAGTGCGGGACAAGGGTCTTAGACCAGTGTGAAAATTGAATTCCCAGCAGAGGCAGAAACGGATCCACCGGCTCGCGGGTGCTGATGAGTCCTCATTTTTGTACCTAGGGTAAAGTGGCCTTCCGTTGCCTGGACCCAGTTCCACACCCCATCAACTTCGGAGGCCCTCACAACTTCGTGCAAGTGCCTGGTTTCCCACGCCGGGGCCGCCTGGCGGTCTCCTTTCGCTTCCGCACATGGGACCTCACAGGGCTGCTGCTTTTCTCCCGCCTTGGGGACGGGCTGGGCCACGTGGAGCTGATGCTCAGTGAAGGGCAGGTCAACGTGTCCATCGCGCAGAGCGGCCGCAAGAGGCTTCAGTTTGCGGCTGGTGAGGGGGTCGCGGGGCAGAGTGGGGGGAGGCACAAGCAGGCCAGAGGAGGGTATAGGAGCCCAGGGAGGCCTTTGCCTGCTGGAGAGGGCAGAGGGAGTGAAGGGAGTGGGCCAGGAGTTCCCAGGGTAAGGTAAGAGATAGGAGTGGCTGGAGGCATCTGAGGGTTCTGGGAGAAGCGGAAACACGGAAAGTCCTGGTATTCTCCAATTCCAGGGGCTCCCTGGAGATTTTGTTATTAATTTATGACTTTGCAGGCTCTGTCAGCTGCTGGGTCATGGATAGTGAAGAGAGACATTCAGAGATGCCATCACTCAGTGTGGGGAGCATACATGAGGGCACATAGGCTCCCCACTCAAGACGTTCTCCTACCCTAGTTGCTGCTTCCCTCCACCCACATCGTTGTCCTTTCTTGTCCAGGGTACCGACTGAATGATGGCTTTTGGCACGAGGTGAATTTTGTGGCGCAAGAAAACCATGCAGTCATCAGCATTGATGATGTGGAAGGGGCAGAGGTCAGGGTCTCATACCCACTGCTGATCCGGACAGGGACCTCATACTTCTTTGGAGGTAAGTGGGTGGGGGCCAACTTGGCCAGACCCCTGTCTTTGGGTGAGAAGGCCCCATCTAAGTCCACCCAGATGGGGCCACATGGAGAGTTTTGTAGGGACCAAGCCCTCTTTGCCCTTTGGGGCCTTGGAAGTGGAAGGTCATTGCCATAGTCTACACTTTGGTTCTAGCCTCCTTTCTTCCTTTATGTCTGGTTCCTCCTTGTCATCTCCCTGGGGAGGGTCTTTGGGTTCTTCCCTGGGGAGGGTCTTACAGGGGTGGTTGCTTCAGGTTGTCCCAAGCCAGCCAGTCGATGGGACTGCCACTCCAACCAGACGGCATTCCATGGCTGCATGGAGCTGCTCAAGGTGGATGGTCAACTGGTCAACCTGACTTTGGTGGAGGGCCGGCGGCTCGGATACTATGCTGAGGTCCTCTTTGATACATGTGGCATCACTGATAGGTATCCAGAAGCCCCTCTCCCTAACAAGAGGCGACCCCTCCAAAGCCCTCTTCCATAGTCTCCCAGTGGGATTACTGTTTCTCAATAATCTGCCTTCTCCTTGCTTCTACTCCTTAGTCCCCTGCTTGGGAATGATTCCTCCTTGATCTCTCACCTCCTATTTCTAACCTTAAAGTGATACATACTCAGAATGGAAATGAAGCAACTGTTTTTGGTCCTAGAGGGGATTTTTTTGGGTGGGAGGGTGGAATAAGGCACATTTTGCTCTTTTGGGGAAAGGGAACAGTAGTACTTGAACCCTGAGGACCGCCTAGTGCCCCTGCATCTGGGCATATACCTGGCTAGTTAGGTGGTGTGTATCTCACCGGGAGGGAAGCTGGCAGGGGTGAGGCCCCACTCTTGAGCACCCAGTAAGGCTCCTTCCCTTGGTGCTGACCCCTCCTCCAGGTGCAGCCCTAACATGTGTGAGCATGACGGACGCTGCTACCAGTCTTGGGATGACTTCATCTGCTACTGTGAACTGACGGGCTACAAGGGGGAGACCTGCCACCAACGTAAGCCAGATGGGGAATGGGGGAGAGGCAGGGACAGGGGAGGTCAGGAGGAGGTTTCTGGGGATCACAAGGCTGCTAGAGATGGTGGGGCTGGCCCTTCTAGCCTTCTACCTCCATAGCTGCCTTTCCCCCCAACCACCACCTACCAGCTTTGTATAAGGAATCCTGTGAGGCTTACCGGCTCAGTGGGAAAACGTCTGGAAATTTCACCATTGATCCTGATGGCAGTGGCCCCCTGAAGCCATTTATAGTGTATTGCGATATCCGAGGTAAGTGGCTCTGATGGGTGGCAAGGGGGCAGCTGACAAGGCAGTGTGGGGATGAGGGGAGAACAGGGAAGGATAGAGTGGTGGGTATGGGCAGGAAGATTAAATTGGTGATGGTAAAAGGGGACAAAGGGGAAATGAGACATTCAGGAATTTGTAATCTAGACTGGCAGATAAATTCCAACTTCCTGATCCATTCCAGCAATCTCCTCTTCAGCCTACGATGCTGAGGGTCCAGGGTGGGGCTGGGATGGAGCTGCCGGGCACGTCCATTGGTGCTGAGTTATAGCAATGGTGGTGGAGGTGGGCAGAAAGGTGCCCATCTCCAGCCAAGCTCTGTCCCCTCCCCTCCTTCAGAGAACCGAGCATGGACAGTTGTGAGGCATGACAGGCTGTGGACGACTCGGGTGACAGGTTCTAGTATGGATCGGCCTTTTCTGGGTGCCATCCAGTACTGGAATGCATCCTGGGAGGAAGTCACTGCCCTGGCCAATGCCTCCCAGCATTGTGAACAGTGGATTGAGTTCTCTTGCTACAATTCCCGGCTGCTCAACACTGCAGGTGAGGGCTTGGGGTTGGGGTTGGGGAGGTGGAGAAGCTGGAGGAGACACCAGTGGGGGCCTGGGAGAGGGAGGCCAGAGAGTTCAGCTGGAGCCCTGGGCTAGAGGATTCAAGCAAGGGTCTGGGCTGCTTGGAAAGGCGAGAGGAGCCCAGAGGCTCGTGGAGGGACAGGGCTGGAAGCTGCCTGAACCTCTTCCCCAGGAGGCTACCCCTACAGCTTTTGGATTGGCCGAAACGAGGAGCAGCACTTTTACTGGGGAGGCTCCCAGCCCGGCATCCAGCGCTGTGCCTGTGGTCTGGACCGGAGCTGCGTGGACCCCGCCCTGTACTGCAACTGTGATGCCGACCAGCCCCAGTGGTGAGGGGCAAAGGGACAGGGATTTCAGGAATCCAGGGGGAGCTGAGCGGTAGGGGCTGAGCCATTTCATCTTGCCCCCACAGGAGAACTGACAAGGGGCTGCTGACGTTTGTGGACCATCTGCCTGTCACTCAGATTGTGGTGGGGGATACAAACCGCTCCACTTCTGAGGCCCAATTCTTCCTGAGGCCTCTGCGCTGCTATGGCGACCGTGAGTGGCAGACCCTTTTTGTATGCATTTCCTGGGTTGGCTCTCCAGTTTTCAAAATCTAGGCCACCTGACTCACAGGGGGTCTCTAGGGCACACTACCAGATGCCCTGGCTTCTGCTGTGATGTGACCCTCATCTTCGTTGTCCCTCTGCACCTTACTACTCTTACCTTCCACTCCTTGGTCTCCTTAGCCACCCCACCTTTCCCCCTTAGCCCTGCCTTCCCTGCCCCCCACCACATTCCCTTTTTCCTCCATCCTCTGGCCTCCCTGACAAGGACTTCCTCCATCTGGTTTTGTAGGAAATTCTTGGAACACCATCTCCTTCCACACCGGGGCTGCACTGCGCTTTCCCCCAATCCGTGCCAACCACAGCCTTGATGTCTCCTTCTACTTCAAGACCTCGGCGCCCTCAGGAGTCTTCCTAGAGAACATGGGGGGCCCTTACTGCCAGTGGCGCCGACCCTACGTGCGGGTGGAACTCAACAGTGAGCAGGCAGACTGGGAGGGCCACAGGGTAGATGAAAGAGGTCTCTGGGAAGACATGGGTAGGTAGAGACTGCAGTAAGAGACCAGAGCAGACACCCTTTTGAGAGGCAGCATGGAAAGGGCTTGAGACCACCCTGGGTTCTGGCCCTTGGCTGGTCCAGATGGCTGGCCAGGTGGCCTTAGGCCTTTCACTTGTGAATAAGGAAGCTGACTCCTGAGTCTGTCCCACCGCTGACTAGCTAGCCTCTAGCTGAGAGGTGAGGCTGGGAAGCTGGCTGTAGGGATCTGTGATTTGGGGAGAAACCAAGACTACAAGGTTCTAAGCAGTTTATTAGTTTTGTCCCAGGCTATGGACATATTAGAGGGATATTCAAGGAGCTCCAAAGAGGTGAGGAAGAGCAGTTGTGTTGGGCAAGAAGTCAGTGAGGGATCTCAGAGGTCTGAGTCCTTTTCTCCCCCTACCCTTATCCCATTGTCTAGCATCCCGGGACGTGGTCTTCGCCTTTGATGTGGGGAATGGGGACGAGAACCTGACAGTACACTCAGATGACTTTGAGTTCAATGACGACGAGTGGCACCTGGTCCGGGCTGAAATCAATGTGAAGCAGGCCCGGCTCCGAGTGGATCACCGGCCCTGGGTGCTACGGCCCATGCCCCTACAGACCTACATCTGGCTGGAGTATGACCAGCCGCTCTATGTTGGTGAGCAGCAACCCAGAGGCGGGTCTAATGCCCCTTTTTACCTGCCCACCCTCCTGAGGCCGCTCTCCTTGTTTCCAGGAACCCCATGTCTTAGATCCTAGTCCCTTCTGCTTCAGAGCACCCCTTTTTCCCTCCATCCCTGTTACCCTATCCAATTCTTCTAGCCTTCTTGGCTCCCCTCCCAACCACAATACTTATTCCTGTCTGGCTCTACACCTGACAGACCTGTTGCCTGCTTTTCCCAGGATCTGCAGAACTTAAGAGGCGCCCCTTTGTGGGTTGCTTGAGGGCCATGCGTCTGAACGGAGTGACTCTGAACCTGGAGGGCCGGGCCAATGCCTCCGAGGGTACCTCACCCAACTGCACAGGCCACTGTGCCCATCCCCGTTTTCCCTGTTTCCATGGAGGCCGCTGCGTGGAGCACTATAGCTACTACACATGTGACTGTGACCTCACAGCTTTTGATGGCCCATATTGCAACCACGGTCAGTGCTGCAGGTTATGGGGGGACAGGGAGCCATAGGGTGTAATGGGATGTAGGGAGGACAGGAAAGGAGAGAGGTGTAAAGCCAGCATTAGGGGAAACTAGAGTTGTCCCTGAGTTCCTAAGCTCTGAACTGAGGGAGTCAGGCAGCTAAAGATGCTAGGTGACTCCAAAGTGGGACAAGGAAGGGACAGTATAGTTAGTTGGTGCAAAAAGAGCTCAAAAACATAAAGCAAATAACTTCTCCATCTTCCCACTATCACCATGGTAACATAGATTACTCCCCTTACAAGCACATTGACTTTAGGCTACAGGATGCCCTTCTATTCCATTTCCTGTCTGATGATTGCTGCATTCCTAAAACATGTCTACAACCTGGCTCTTGGTTAAGACGACACTTGACATTCACTATACCAAGATTCTACACATACACCCAGACTGCATCCTCCCTAAGTCTGGCCTAGGGGGATGCATGGGCAGGTGGGTTACTGGTGGGAGGAGTCTGGGGGGGGGACTAGGGAGATACAGGGACATAGGGACAAACAGAAGACTTCTGGTCTTGGTTTGGAAGTGTGAGTAGTGGCACATATATACCAAGGATGGGGTGAGGATATTGCAATTCTAATCTTGGCTCTCCACATACTGTGTGTCCTTAGGCAAGGTACTACCCATTTCTGAGCCTCAGTGTCCTCATTTGTAAAAGGCTGGGGTTGGATTAGATGACCTCTCAAGTTTCTCATGGCTGTAAGATTCCGTTCTGTGACAGAGGGGCTCAAGAGGACCTAAGGGTAAACAGAGGGTTGTGATCGTGGCAGAAACTGAAGCAAGTCTTGGGGGTGTATGCGGATGGTGTACAAAACCTCTGAATTTAGGAACAAGGAGTGTGGGGCCCCTGACCTCATGGTTTCTGCCTGCAGATATCGGCGGTTTCTTTGAGCCGGGCACCTGGATGCGCTATAACCTGCAGTCAGCACTGCGCTCTGCAGCCCGGGAGTTCTCCCACATGCTGAGCCGGCCGGTGCCAGGCTACGAGCCGGGCTATGTCCCAGGCTACGACACCCCAGGCTATGTGCCTGGCTACCACGGCCCTGGGTACCGCCTGCCTGACTACCCCCGGCCCGGCCGGCCTGTGCCGGGCTACCGTGGGCCTGTCTACAACGTTACAGGCGAGGAGGTCTCCTTCAGCTTCAGCACCAACTCCGCCCCCGCCGTCCTGCTCTACGTCAGCTCCTTCGTGCGTGACTACATGGCTGTGCTCATCAAGGAAGATGGTGAGCTCCCCGGGCCCTCTGCCCCAATGCCAGTGTCCCCCACATGCTCCCCTAATTCTCATAACTATTACTTCACTAATACAAGGACCCAAGTATTCTTAGAAGATGGAGGTGTGGGAGCTGAGACCCCAAATTTCTCCTCCCCACCCCACAGGGACCCTGCAGCTGCGCTATCAGCTGGGCACCAGTCCCTATGTGTACCAGCTGACCACCCGACCAGTCACTGACGGCCAGCCACACAGCATCAACATCACCCGGGTCTACCGCAACCTCTTCATCCAGGTTTGTGTAGAGGGAGGCGAACCAGTTCAGATACAACCTTATGATCTTGGTTGTCGCACCCAGGGAAATGTCAAAGACTTAACACTGGTAGAGCTCATTTCAATGTGCAGAGGATTTTCACATGTATCACCTGCGACCCTCACGGCAGCTCTGTGACACAGTTCAGGATGGCAGGTGTTCTTATTGTCTCTGTTTTACAAATTAGTAAACAGGCTCAGAAAGTAAAGTAGTTTTCCCAAAGTCAAACCACTAGTAAGCTGCCAAAGACAGGGGTCAAAGCCAGGGTTTTTGGGTTTTTTTAAAAACATACCAAATACTACATTTGGGCCCAGGGGTTGCAGTTGCCCACTTTGGACTGAGCTGGAACTCACCCAGCTGGCACCACCAGTTTGGACAGAATTCGAGTTCCTTCATGGCCTCAGCTGCATCTGCCTCTGGTTCCCTTCCCTCATCGCCCTCGCCCTCCCCACCTCAGGTGGACTACTTCCCACTGACAGAGCAGAAGTTCTCCCTGCTGGTGGACAGCCAGCTGGACTCACCCAAGGCCTTGTATCTAGGGCGTGTGATGGGTAAGCTGTGAGTGCGGGTGAGTTTTGGGCAAGGAGTGGTGGGTGAAGGCTCTGGAGCCTGAAGGGGAGGGAAGGAACTGGGGGTGGCAGTGAGGGTGGTGAGAAAGATGAGCGGGAACCTATGAGTGGTGAGAAGGGCAGGGCCTCTTCGTGTCCAAGCTCCTCTTTCTGGGCCCACCTGTCCCTCAGAGACAGGAGTCATTGACCCGGAGATCCAGCGCTACAACACCCCAGGTTTCTCAGGCTGCCTGTCTGGTGTTCGATTCAACAATGTGGCTCCCCTCAAGACCCACTTCCGAACCCCTCGACCCATGACCGCTGAGCTGGCTGAGGCCCTACGAGTTCAGGGAGAACTATCTGAATCGAACTGCGGCGCTATGCCACGCCTGGTCTCAGAGGTGCCACCTGAGCTTGACCCCTGGTATCTTCCCCCAGGTACAACCCCAGGACACAGAAGAGGGAAGGGAGGCATGACAGGGAAGGGAAATGATTCTTAACCTCCTGACTGGTGCTCTCTCCTCCTCAGACTTCCCGTACTACCATGATGATGGATGGGTTGCCATACTTTTAGGCTGTGAGTAGCACCGATCGCAAACTGACCTCCCAAGACCACCCTCTGACTGGCAGCACTTCCTCCCTGCCCCTCATCCCCATTGCTGAGGGGTGGCTGGATGCATGGTGGTACAGATGAGGATGACATAGGTAGTAGGTATTGGGCTGGAGATTTTTTAATATTTGAGGATGCTACAAATTTTTAATTAAAATCAAATAGTAAAATAGAGCTAAGGGATAGGGAACTGGGGCTACAGTAATAGCTAGAGAAATGAGAAACTGGGGTAACTACGAAGAACATGGAAAGAGAATATTAGAAATAGAAGTTGGCGGGGGATAAGCCAGGAATCCAGACCTACCAGGCATTTAGGAATAGCTCCGTGTGGTTGCACAGCTGACTGTCATACACGTATGCTTTTGGCCAAAAGTATACAGGTATGTGTATGTCTGTGTGTAGGTGAAATCTCAAAGATCTGCCCTAAATTGTTCCTTTTCTTTTTTTCAGTTTTGGTGGCCTTCCTGCTGCTGGGGCTAGTGGGAATGTTGGTGCTTTTCTATCTGCAAAATCATCGCTACAAGGGCTCCTACCACACCAATGAGCCCAAGGCTACCCATGATTACCATCCTGGCAGCAAGCCTCCCCTACCTACTTCAGGCCCTGCCCAGGCCCCTGCTCCTACACCAGGTCCCGCCCAAGCTCCAGCTCCAACCCCAGCCCCAGCCCCAGCCCCAGGCCCAGCCCCAGCCTCAGCCTCAGCCCCTGGCCCCCGGGACCAGAATCTACCCCAGATCCTGGAGGAGTCCAGGTCTGAATGAATCAGAAGGGCTTCAGGGACCAAGTTCAACTCCTCTGAATTCCCCAATTCCTGCCTCTCCCCTACCCTGTCAGGGACATTTGGCTCCTCTTAGCTGGCTCTGCTCATCCAGAGAATACCCCCCACCCCCCGCCAAGTTTGGTGGGCAGAGCTACAGATGGGACCCAAGGGAGTGGCCGAGCCTCACTGCCTAAACCAATGCCCTGCTCAGTCTTGTTACCCCAGGCTCCTGGCTGTTTGCCTGCCCCAAAGGAGAAGCCTTTGGGCTTGAGACAGGCCCTTCCTGCCATCTCTGTCCCAGCTGCTGCCAGGGATTAACAACAGAGTGTAGGGGAGATTAACTGCCTCCCTTCCAACACATACTATCAGCAGGGACAGATGTGTGGGATTGCAGGGCCGTAGAGGGTATGTGGGGAGGAGGCTGCTTAATCCTACCCCCAGCCTCCTCCCGCCCTGCAGAACGTCTTCCATCTGTGTCCACTCAGCTGGGGGCTAGGGAGGGCGTCACTGCTCTCCCCTACCCGCCTTTTTTGTTTTTTACACAGAGACCAAGAGGCCTCAGTTTAGCACCTTAGTACCTCCGCTGCTTCACGTGCTTCAGCCAAAGCCATAAAAACCTGCAATATAGAGAAAATAATGCAGACCCCCTGACTAGCCAGCCCTCTAGTCTCCCACCCTTTGCCAAGACCTGCAGGGGCCTTGGTGCCTGCCCACAGGCTTACCCTGTCCAGAGCATGAGAAGCCCTCCTTCCTCCGCTCAGAGATGCTGCTTCATTTGCCCAGGAGGTCATATTCTTTATATATATTTTTTGTTGCACAGTCTCTCACTAGAGAAACTCTATATATTATTCTAATTTTTACAATTATCTGTTTATATATAAAAGAAAAACTCAGTCAGCTGTTTTGTCCTGTGCTGTGCCCAGTCTGTAGTTTGCTTCTCCAGTGTTGGAAGTCTCATGAGTCCTGCTGGTTGCTCGCCTAGCCTGGTCCGGCCTCCACTCTGAAGCAGGGCTGAGCCTGCTGTGCTCTCAGACTTGGAGCTGTTCCAATAAAGCAGAGTGGCAGAGCCCCAGTCTGTGTGTGGTAGCTGGTGTTGTGGTTAGGGGGTAAGTGGGATGATTCTGAAGGAACTAATCTGAGGGCTTAGGAATTTCTAGGGGGAGCTCTCAGAATCCTTGCATCACCTGCCAGGAGCCTGACTGGTGCTCTTGCCAAACTTCCCACCACCCCCAGCCCCAGATCTCAGAGGATAAGTGGGGATCAGGGTGCTGAAGCATCAGGCCAACCCACTCCTGGACCGCCATCCCTGGATCCTTCCAGTCCCAAAGCACACAGTACACAACTTGCCAAAATGGATTCTAACACTTTATTCAGATTAAGAGGTCACAAGCCACAGGACTTTAAAGTGCGTGAAATTCACTGGCAACAAAGCTGCACGTACACCAGCCTCCCCCAGGCCCCACCGTCTTGCTCCATCCATTGCTACGTGTGGGGGGAGGGGTTGAGACCCGTCATTAAAGATGGGGGACAGCAGGGACAAAGGATGGGAATGCGGGAGGAGCAGAAGGATTAGTGGTCTGAAACTGGGAAAAGGGGCTTGATCACAGTGATTCTGCTCACTGAGGGGAGCGTGGGGTCAGTCCAGCCTCTCAAAGGCTGGAAAAAAAACCTTTCACCTATTTCTCCCAGCCATCCCCTTGCATTTCAGACAGACCTAATCCTCCTCTTCATCTGTCTCTGGTTTCCCCCTATGATTTATGAGTAATTCAGAGCCCACAGTCTAGTTTGAGGGTATCCCTGATACACACAATGAACACAAACCACAGGAGATGTAGATTTCAGATTTGTGCTGGGTGCCGGCCCAATGGGGAGGGAGGACGCTTCTGTCAAGAGCTGGCTGGGCGGATGCTGGGTGCAGGGTGCACACGTGCCTGCCAGTGTGGTGAGAGAGAGTGTGCATGTGTGTGCAAATGCCTTAGAGGCAGCTGGGCCACAGGGAACCCCACTTCTTCTTTCATGAGACACCCAGTAGAGTGCAAGGAAGGAAGTGGTCAGAAGAGACCAGGGGAAGAGAGGCTCAGACTCCCCAGAAAGGAGAAGCCTACTCCCTATTCTAATACTCCCTAGGCTGGTCTGTACCTTCCAAAGTCCCTTTCACCCAGCACAATCCTCCCTGTCCCCTGCCAGCTCAGCACCAGCCATGGACACAGGGCAGCTCTTGCTGGCCCCACTCTTGTGAATTTCTTCTCTGTCAAGTCAGTTCCTCCTGCCTCCCCCAGGAGATGAGACAGAACTGGATGAGAATCTTCTACCCCTTCATCTTCCCCTTCCCTCATGAGTGGGCTTTGGGCAGGGACCTCAGAGACCTTAGTGCAAGCTCCACCCCAATCTATAGACCTTCTAAAAGAAATGGTTAAAGTGCTTTGCTCTGCATGAATCCCAGAGAAAATGGCACCATGGACAGGAAAGGTGGTCTCCCTGCTTCTTCTCATACTTCCAATAGTCTATACCAGTCTGCCCTGCACATGTGATGCCATCCTAAATGCGTGCAATTTAGTCCCTCACCCACCTCCAAACACATATTGCTAACTCCCCCTTTCCAAACAGCAGGTGCTACAGACAGGAAAGTAGATCATACCAACAACCTTTCCCCTCTTTAGTCCAGGCCTTGTGCCCACCTACCCTGAAGAGATAAGCAACACTGTCCCTAGAGCCTAGCGTCTATGGGGAACAGTAGGCCTCAAAACTACAAATCCAGCAAACCCAGGTGCTCACACCTTGCCAGACTCACCCAGGTGATTACACCTTGCCTGTGTGCTCACACCTCACCAGGCACACCCCTCGACACTTCAGGAACCCTAATGCCTGCCTTCAGCTAAGCCAGAGCTTTGGAAGGAGCTGGGGTGTAGCACCTGCTCCCAGGAATCTAACAGCACTTACCCATCTATCTCCAGAGCACACAGAGATGGCTCTCACAAAGCCTCCTGGGCCCAAGCTCAGCAGTTTAACTACCATCATCAGGCTGGTTCTCCTTCTCTGGCCATGGAAGGAGGCACATAGCTTTCTTTCTCCCAGACTTGAACACTTGCACTCAGAACCCACACTCTTTCAGTGTGGACCCTGCCCTGAGGGAACAGGAGGTAAGGCAACCCACCTCCCTCTGAGTTCTGAGTTCAGGCTCTGGGAGCCACATTTCATTCAGCCTGTCCCCTCTAAGTCTTAGGACCATAGAGATGTGCCTGGCACCCCCAATTACATAAGGACCCTTAATTGGGAAAGCTAAAATTATAGGCTAACGCTTGTTAGGAACTGCCTAAGTGGAGTCCTGAGGCCCACAGTCTGGGGAGCTGACACCAAGTCACCCACCCCAGCCTGTGCTTGCTTCCTCTGAGGCTGCAGATGCAGTCTCCCACCCCTGCAACTCTCCCTGGCTGCCTATCTCTCCTCTCACTGAGACAGTCTTGTGCCCACTAGACAAAGCTGAGGCCTCACTACAGAGGGCACGGGTTGGGGGTTTCTTGGTGTGGGAGACACAGTGCAGGAGACTTGAGCAGCAGTGGTATGAGCATGAAAGCCAAGACAGTGCCGCTACCATAAGCGCTGGTGTGGGCCCGGAGGGCTAAAAGACATCGGTCTCCCTCTCGATCCCCACGTACTTGAGGGCATCAGCTTGGCTGTACCTGTCCCAGAGCAGGGAGGAGAAACCAGGTTACTCTCAAGGCTCTTGTGATTGAAAGGGGGAGTCCCCTCCCGTTTCACTTCCCCTCCCGCTCCCTAACAGCCGTTTACAATGTTCCCACTTCTGAGGCAAGGCATGATCAGAAGAAATACACAGCCTTGACTGCCACGAGACCCACTCCTTCACATATGTTATCCACCCTAAGCCCCCCAAATCTATTCCAACAGCCACCCTTTCTGCCTCTAGAGTCACCTCCTGAGGACCAGTACTGGCCACGCTACCTGTAGTCAAAGAAGAGCTCTTCGCCAGCTTGAATTGCCCTCTTGGCAAAGATCCCAATCCGGTGATCTCCATTCACCATGACCACTGCAAATAGGATAAGTCCAAGGCTAGGTCAACTCCCAGTCAACAATCAGTAGGATTCTGGGCTGATTTTCTCCAAATTCCCAGTGAAAACAAACCAAATAGAATTAACAGCAGTCAAGGAAAGAAGTTGCCTCTATGCTTTTAGATCTGTTATTTTAGATCTGTTATCTGTAACCTGGTTCCTCCTAGTGATACGGGGAACAAATTATCTTTAAATCCTGTTTGTGGGAAAGTGTTTGTAATGTATTCAGTGAAAAAAAGCAGATTATAAAACCGAGAGAAAGAGGGGCCTAAAACGATACCAGGCATTAATCATGATTACCGTTGGGTAAAAAATAACTCAGTTATGAGAAAAGTTGAACAATGGATGGAAATCATATAAATGCAGCATCTATCCCCCGCCCCACCTCCCAGGTCGCTGGGAACCCACCTTTGGCATAACAGTTGGGGTTCACTGAATGGTTTGCAAATCGAATTTTATTTCCTTTCCGAGTAGCATCCACTACAAAATCTGTATAAAGTAAATCAAGGAAGACCATGAACACAGCAGGCAATGCCACAGCTTCTTTAGCCTGAATTTAGAATCAATTAAACAATAACAGAAACAATTTAGTCCAATGAGAATTGTGAAGCCCAGTGTCCTAACAGTAGCTGGGAAAGCATGTGGCCTAAGAATTCCGCCTCATGTGGGAGCACTCCTGTGGGTCCCTGCCTCTTTGTTTGAATTATGGATTTTCTCTTTCCATCTGCTGGGTAGGGAGATTTCTTTTTTTAATTTTTATTACATTATCTTTGCCTTTGTCCACCTTGTTGAGGGTAGGGAGATTTCTGAGGTATAAGTGTTCCTATTACAAACATAATCTGAAAATGGAGATTCTCCTAAAGCAAGTGAACTGTGGTCCATGGGATCTCTGAATACGATCTCGCCCCTTTGCTCTCTATGCATCTCTTGGAAGGTTCAGAGCTGATCTGAACCTGGGTTACGGCAAGGGCAATTTGGTATAAAGACCATCTTGGGACAAGACAAAGAGACTCCATACCGTTGTTGAGGTTGAAGAGAAAGCTGGACATGTATTTGTCATAGACCTTTCCTCGTCGATCAGCCTCATCCTGAGAGATGAGCTGCAGAGACAGGCAAGGAACAAACAAGGTATCAGGTTGTCTGCTTAGGGCCTGGTACCCTGCCACCAGGAAGAGCTGGGAGGGGCAGTGTCATACATGGGTGCTTATTGAGCACCATGACAAGAATCATAAGAGAGAGAACTCATGTTATGTTGTTCTAATCCCCACCCAGGCTGACCAGTATTACGGCTTAAGAGAGCCGCTCCCCACTCCCTCGTGTGGTTGGAGTTGCTGAAGAGTTGAAGAATGGTGTTTCAGGATTGCAAAGAGTTCTGTGGGATTCCCCTCAACCCCCGAGGCTATATGAGAACTCAGCTGAGTTATTTACAGATTAATTCAAAGAAGCCTGGCCCACAGAAAATCAGAGTTTCTTATCAGTATCTCCCCAGTAAGAATGTGGCCAAACCTATAGCACTTACCTCACCACAATATTCAGAAATGAATTCGTTCTTCTGCACAGACTCCTTAATGAAGGTGCCCCATCCGGCCACATCTGAGGGGGCCAGCAGCAGGTGCTGGGGAAGAGGGAGCCAAGCCTCAGCCTACAGGGCGTATGTGAGTGAGGGGTGTGTGTGCTGCTGTGCACATGTGTGCTGGGGGGCAGGGTGGAAAGAACCAGCAACTATTAAGAGGATCTGAAAGCAGACAAAGATCTAAGCCATTCTGTTCTGGGGGGAGGAAAAAAACAAAAAAGGGAGGTGGTGAAAGGAAACAGGACACTTCTTCCTCTACCTTGGGGACCTCCTGGATCTGAGGCTATGTGAACCCACTGCTACATGTGGGGTGCAAATAGACAACTTCAATGGCTCATCCACCTCTCTGCTCCTTTTAGTTCAGCCAGCTCAAGGGGCCACTTTTCTAATCCCTCGCTGGGACAAAAAACTTTATTCAGTAAATATGTGGCTTTATCAAGCACTCTCACAAACCCTCTAAGGAACCAGTGGGAAGAGGATGCTTGGGGCTATTCTTTCTTTTCCACTCCGTTATCTGGTGCAGGGTCCTGAGAAAAGGCCTCACCTTCTTAAGGCCACGCTGGATGCTGCAGTTTTTACAGGAAACCACCTTGCAGTCCCAGTGCTCTGAGGCCCCACAGGTGAGACACAGGTCGGGGTCACACTCTCGCACTGCCAGATAGCATGGACACTGCTTGGTATTGCACTGCGTCTTACAGCGACAGCCAGGAAAACGATTCTGGCCTGGGTGGGAAGACAGGTGAGGTTAAGAAGAGAAGCAGGCAGACACTGAGGCTCAGGGTCAACTCAAGGGATGGCAAAGAAATAAATGTTACATGTTCAAGGATGTTTTGGCAAAATGGGAGAGAAGATCCCTTCCTAACAATCAAACACTCAAGTTTTTTCTAGAGAAAATGGAGTGCTTCCCAACATTCATGCCTGCAAGTCGAAAAAGCAGGTATGTTTGCTATTGTGAATAATGTTGCAAAAAAAAAGAGAAG